>CABPRJ010002375.1:313793-1059795 GCA_902439185.1 Cinara cedri
TTTTTTTTTTTTTTTTTTGGAGGGGGAGGGAGGGAGAGGGGGTCGTATTCGGGACGGAATTCGGACGGTATACGGTTGTACGACGGCGCGCGCACGCAAACCTGCCGCGAGGACACGCCAGGCACGGCCGCCGACGAAACGACGTGCCGTCGGAGGGTTCTCGCTAAAGTTCGAGAGACGGGAGAAAAACCTTCTCCCCCGTTATGTATAAATATATATATATAAACGGAAGTACCTATATAATATCGTACGTTCGTATGTACGTACGTATGTATTATCGTTATTATTATTATTATACGGGTACGGGCCATACGCAGGTACGGTCAGGTCGAGATGGACGTCTTCCGCAACGTCGGCGATTAATTGCACGGCCCGGCTGCGTGCGTGCCCCGGCCGTTCGTGCGGTGCTCCCCGTGCCTGACGTACACGCCGTATATAATACGATGACATTACGTTATAATTGTACCGGCCGGGACCACGCTAATCAATCATTCGTCTCCGGGGCGATCTCTGCGCGTTCGCGCACCGCGATCGTTTGTCGTCGGGTCCGCGGTGCTCGAATTGAAAAAATACAACAACAGGCATACTGCGTAAAATTAAAAAAAAAAAACAGCGTCCCTTGCGATTTTTGTACGTCGCATAACCCGCGAGTGGCGTAGCCCCCTACACCGCCATATACCGATTATTTAACGCGAAGCGTGCAGGGGGAAAACCAGAAAGTCACTTTTTTTTTTCCGAAATGGCGATATCAGTATCGAATAATTTGTATTGATGACGTGCCGTATTTTTTATACGATCGAAATGGCGAAAAAACCCGGTTAGTCGAAAGTAATAAATGCCAGAAGTTTAGGTCTACAAGAAAAAAAAAACAGACAGTCAATTTATAACCAAGTGAGTGTTGGGTTAATACACGGCTATATATAATAATGTTATAATATATTAGAATAATATAATATGACATTATTATGTTTTGGTTACTACATTTCAAAGTTTAACGTCAAACTTAATCCAAACTTTTTACTTTGTAAAAAAAACAATTGTTACGTTTTTAAATTAAAAACATTTTTCTCGGTTTGAAAAAAAAAGTGACTTTTCTGGTTTTTTCCCTAGACCCTTCACATTCATTCATGAATTTACTGAAAGAAAAATATACTTGTAATAACATCAATCCGGTGTAAGATGTTTGTAATAGATATAGTAGGTACTATGTCTTTTTTTTTTGTCTGTAAACCACTTTTATACCGGATCAACTTTAGGGGCGAAGATTTCTGGCAAAAAAATATTTTCCTGGTTGATTAGTGCTCCAAAAGAATTGAGAATTTAAAATGTACCCTAAAGTATGCATTGTGTACGTTAGTAGCGTCTATCACCTACCGAAAACGGAATTCAAATCCTAGGTCGTCAAGCTGAAATATTTAGTATTTTTCGGAAACGCGAACTCGTATATTATTATAATGACCGATAGTTACTACAGGGTAAAACGTAAGAAAAACGAGTAAGTTAACCGCATTAACGGTGTCATCATTTTTAAAAATAATAACAGAAATCTGGATTTTCTCAAAATATTAATTATATTAGTCATATTTAGACGTTTTTAAATTTTAAAAACAATTTGGCGATTTTCCAGTTATATATAGCCATTTGAAATGTTTTGTCTAGTTTTTAAATGGGTGTGCGCATACAAATTTTTTAAGTTTATTTTCAAGTTCATCCGAACATCTCTCAAAATCATCAATCATCTTTTTGTTTGTAATGATCTTTCGTTGCACACGGATACAAATTCACATTCCAATTGAAAAACATTAAAATAATAAAAACTTAATGATAACAAAAAATAAATAAAAACGATTGCCAATGACAATCTTATTTCAGATTTAGATTAATATTATTGATCATTATTTTTTTCTACCAGAAAGCTTACTTCGATTATCAAGTGAATCATCTTTTCTGAAAGGGTTTGTTCTCTGGGTGGTATTTTAGAAAGATAATTTTTTGAAATTCTCATTAATATTCGAGATAATGAAGAAAACCTGGTTCATCAGTTTGAAAAAAATTGATAGATTAAAAATAAGGTTGTTATTGGCAACCGTTTTTATTTATTTTTTGTCATTATTAAGTTTTTATTATTTTATCTCTTTTTTTTAAACAATCATTATTGTCATAGAAACGCAAAATCATATTACCATAATCATAATATTATATATTCTTGATAAAGCAACACTATCAACCGAACGTCGTTCAGAATCGTTTTACCGTTAGCAATAGTTTATCGTTGTTCACAGATATACTCGTACATTAATTTCCTGTCTGTATCCTACTTTACCAACTTCTCACCTACAACAGTGGCCGCAACCACGTGCGAAGAATGTCAGTCTTTTTAAATCTCTCGATCGTTTTTAACCTAAAGAACCAGGTTTTCCTCATCGTCTCGAATATTAATGAAAACTGCAAGAAAAATGACCTCGCTAAAGTGTCCCTCCCACCCCCGGGGAACGTTTCCTTTCGGAAAAGGTGCTGTACATGATAACCGGAGTAAGCCGTCTGGTAGAAAACGTGGTCGCGTAAAAAAAAAAAACAAAAAATAAACATCACTGTAAAACCAACGAATTCGCCGTTCCGCTCAGACCGCGAAATCAAATTTCCGAGGAAACTAGTGCGTCCGCGATACGTCGAACGCCCTGTACGCGCGAGGTAAGGTCGGGCCGGTCGTGTAACAGCGTCGGCGGCCCACACCGTCGTACCGCGCGGCCGTGTTCCCCGCGACCCTGACGCGCGCGCGAAACGCCGCGAATCGTCGTTGAAACAGCGCTGCTCCTAACCGGTTCCCGACCAGACGTCGCCGTCGCGCCGTGTACGCCGAAAGCGTTTTGCGCGAGAATTATCGCGACAGCGTTGCGATCGCGCGGTCGCGGCGCATCACGACCGATCGCGTCGCGCGTCGCACGAACATTTACCGCCGGCGAAATCGCGCGTTTCGTACGCGATTTTACGCGGCGGTTCCGGACGGTAGTAAAAACCGCGTGTGCCGGCCGATACGCGCCGTTCGCATTGCACATATCGCGTTAGGTAAATATCCTCCCCCTCCCCCTCCCCCCACACACACGCGCCCACACCCACCCCCAACCGCCCTTCGACCCGTTCCGCGCCCGTCTGTCGGCGCGTAAACGCGGCCGGACGGCCCGCCGGCGCGCGCGCCGCTACGACCGCGCCGTGCGTTGTTATTGTGTTTACGGCCGGGCTCGAGGCGAAATTAACGGGCGAACGCGATGCGGCAGACGTATCGGGCGGGTGCCCGTACGCACGCAAACACCGGTGACGCGCCCTATGCTGTTTCGCCATCACGTTAGACGCGTTTTACACCTACTCTCGTCCGCGTCCATGTAAATAAATAATATTGCGGTACGCGGGGAAAATGACCGTCGACCGTGTATTAGTTCGTATACCAGGTAGTCGATAGAGTTTTTGAACATTAAAAAAAAAATGCACATAAACTAAAACAATAATCCCTCCGTAGAACCGTAAAATCGTCTCGGACACAACATCCGAGCAACAATCTTATGCGGTGCAAACCGTATACAAAGTACCGGCCGACAATATAATAATAATAACTGTAACTTCGTTAATCTGCACAGGTAATATAGAAAACTACAGCGGCGGTAGGTATACACTCGCGGATCGATTTTGTCGAATTTTTCCCCGAAAATAGCGACAATGGTAAAATGCAATATTTTTTGTTTGTGTTGCTTATATTATTTATACGGTGAATCTGTTTAAGTGGCTTCACTCGTTATTTCGAAAAGCTTTGAATGTTTTGTCCAGACAATTAAAGAAACAAGCCGCTCTAAAATTTTACAATGCCGTTATTTTTTGTCACCTTTATTTTCGGGAGTGACGCAACTATACTTTTGATTTTCTAACGGCGACCTTCATTAAAAATGCCATGCATAGGTCGGTGTCGGTGAATTGTGGCCCAGGTTTGTGAGAGAGACGTACGAATCGTGTTCACGTAACAACTGCGACTTCAAAGTGTCAGTCGTTAATGTTACCTAAGAAAGAGCTTCTTTTTCACACGTTTTCTTCGTTTTTATTGCAGAACTTTTGAATAATCTATAAGTCTCAAGTTATACTACAAGTAACACACCAACGAAGTTATAGATGTTAGATTGTCGTTTAGGGTACGACGACTTGTTTAGTATTGTTTGATATCCGTTTTTATATTTTAAATTAGATACCAATATTGATGTGCTAAAATTATACATTTTTTTATAAATAAAAATAAAATATGACACAACTATA
Source organism: Cinara cedri (assembly GCA_902439185.1). NCBI lineage: Eukaryota > Metazoa > Arthropoda > Insecta > Hemiptera > Aphididae > Cinara > Cinara cedri. Next base: position 318,090 of record CABPRJ010002375.1, read on the forward strand.
TCAGCGATAAAGTTTCTTTATAAAAAGAGTACCTAGGGCCGCAACAAACCTACAGCCAAATGGTTTACGGGGCCGGAATTCACCGTTCTCGACGTTGAAAATAAAACGCCAGGCCGCAAATCACCTACCGCCTTAGGTTATATTTTAAATAAATTTTGATTTTGAAATAGGTTGTCGTTTAAAAATCAAAATCAGGTAGTCGTTTCACCCTCAAAAATAAGAAATACAATAATTTAGAACTGATTGTTTCTTAAATTGTCGACAAAAATTTTATAAGGTTCCCATCGTGTAGGTGGGATTAATATATTACACATTCTGGTTAAAAATAAATAGTTTTCGTGTTGAAAAATGCTTCGAGAATGCATAAATATTATTTTGTATTAAAATAATTCGAGTAAAACAATTTTTTTTTTTTTCATATTGATTTGTAAAATTGTCGGTATTTTTACGTTCTCTGTTTTCGTAGTACTACGATTGTGATAATATATAATTATGTTTTGATCCTAGCCGGTCTGTCGCCTTTTCCGTCGTTCGGCACCGTTCGCATTGCAGCGCCGTGTTATGTTCCAATGGACGCACGCGACTGGGAGAAAAAAAATATATTAAAAAAATCTACCTAAATATCCGTCGAACGGATCGCTGCGATCGCGACGGGTCTAGAAAAAAAAAAAAAAAAAAAAAAAAAAAATTATCGTCCAACATCGAACGGATGTCCTGCTCCCAGAAAGACGTCCGGTATTTACCGGCCGTGTTACAGCGCGGGTAATAATACGTACCTACGTATAAGTATATCCAGACGTATCAGACACAAAATTATCCAATTATATGTAAATAACAACGATATAGTTTAGGTACGTTACACTTAGGTATAGGAGAAAATTGAAGGTTGTTCCGTGTTCAATTCCACGAACGTGCATGATGTTCTCGTCGAGTGATTGCGATTTTGCTTTTTCCGTTGTAAATCCACAGTCCAATACACAATATGCACTCAACAAGATGTTATTATTACGCGATTCACGAATACATTAAACGATCGGCACAATACGCGAGTTCGAGCCTCCGTCCTCCGTTGTTGGAACTCAAATGGCGAATTGGAAGACTGCAGACGATTGAACAGTTTAACGGCTTTTTTTTTTCTTACTATCATACGAGTATGGAAATAAATATATTAAAGGGTCTTATCTATGGGGGTTTTTTTTTTTTTTTCATGATCATATATGCTGAGTTTTGTCATTTATACAACAGTTATTATTAACGTTTTCCACATAGGTATACATACTGTAGGCAACTAATGCTTTGGTTTTACTATCAGTTTTCTAAACTTTTCCAGACAATTTACCGGCAAATCGCTTCAATTCGACACCTTCGCTTTAAATTTTCACCAATAAATAGTAGATACGTTTTATATGGACGTTCGTTAAATAAATACGACTTTACATTCGTAATATACCGATATTAAATCGCATTTAACACACCATTTTCGAGTCATTGCCATATAGAAGCGGCCGGCAATTTAATTTTAGAGCTTATACGCAATTTTGCAGGTTGGAGAAAAACGCGATTTCATTGCACTTCACCGGGTGTGTAAATAAAAACGGTTGTATTATATGCCCGTAAAATACCAGGCCAAGGAAGGGCAGACGCTTTTATAAGCTACAATAAAAAAATTTGTTTATTCACTCGGGTATTCTAATAGTTATATACCTACCTACATTTTCATATAGAGACGGCCACAATTTAAAATGTTAGACACCTCTATAACAATGGCGTAGTTTATTAGTCAAAAAAATTCCGTTATTAAAAATAATAACATAATGAACACGCTTTCACTGTAGTCTTCGATTTTAAATCCTGAGTGGAGCGAAGGATCTTATGGTTCATAATGATGTTTATTTTTTATTCTATGGACAATTTTTCTACCAGCAATTCCATTCCGATATTCAATGATAGCACTTTTTTGAAAGGAAATCTGACTGGGGAGGTACCAAGAGAAGTCACTTTTTGATTTCCTCAGGAGGTTTTTCAATAAACGAGAAAAACCGGGAAAAATACGGGAAAACCGGAAGAACGGGAAAATAGGTATAATATTAAGAAAATATTACTAAGGACAATGTTTAATGCACATGTAATATTTTACCATAAAATGACATACATTATTATATTGTTGAAAAAGCAACACAATCAACTAAACTCTGTTGAGAATCGTTTTCCGTTAGCAATGGTTAATTGTTGCTTACAGATATACATTAAACTCACGTCTGTATACTACCTTCCCAAATTCCCACCTACAATAATGGCTGCACCCGCGTGCGAAGTATGTCCGTTCGTTTTCTTTCCATTTAATTAGCCATAAATAATACCGTAGAATAATGTATTAAGTAATGTTATTTACACATTTATTGTAGGATATCAACGTATAATTTATGATGAAGACCTCGAACTACCATGATTATTGAATAGCAAAAATCTGTGGAAGATTTGAAAATATTTTCCCCATTAACCTATTTGACGTGGTTTTACATGAAAAATTGAGAGTTATTTTCGATTAAATTTCAATGCGAAGCAAAATATTGGAATATTATAACTCGATTTTTTTTATCTGTACCATACTTTTTGCAAATCTTACGTCGTCTGATTTATTGTAATGCCCATGGCGCAGTCCAATATGTTCTTCTAAATAGGTCTATAATATTTTTTCGACTATATATTGGTTATTTATATTTATATTGTTATTACTTTTATTTTTTAATCATTCCAGTAGATAAAAGATAGGTATAATTATTCGTTTACTCCATCACGATTGACAGATATTCCACCAATCTTCTCCATATAGCGTGCCATCCTTATTATATATTTACGTTTTTTTTTTTCTAACCTATAAGAGGTCGTAGATCACATAATTACCGCTCTATGAAAAATGATGGTATTTTATTTCAAACAGTCACTCACCTGTCAAGTTTTTTTTTTCCATATCTTTAACACTGTAGTTTACACTTATACGGACCGGTACTCGAGAAAGGCACTGCAATTATGTGTACACACAATGTAATGTTTTGTTTTTAATTTTATTTTTTTGTACATTTTCTGGATGTTATTAAAAAAAGAAAAAAAACAATTACTATCAATAATTGCAAAGAATTAATTTACATAATTACAATAAAGAATAATAATAGTGTTACGAAAACAGATTTTGTTTTTTTTAAGTTTCTTGACTTAACCTTTTAACTTTGATATTTTTTTTCTTTGTATCAGAATTCATAAAAATAAAAAGAATAACTAACGGATTGTTTTAATAAACCTTAGTGTATAATATAATGAAAAGAGTCTATAAATATTAATTTTCCTTTTATTAATTTAAAATATAATAGAGAATATTATAAAAAAAATTGCTTTATTAAACTTTTTATTATTTACGATTTTAAAATACCTACCTACCTTTTTGAGTTAATAAATTATTGTTCGTGAGACTTTTTGTATTAAAATCTATATCTAAACATTTCATAAATATTAGGTATAAAATCGCACGGATAAATTATTATTCGTATACAAGATAAAACAAAATTCTTTTCATTATTTACGTTTTATCATTAAGTTTTTCTAAAAATAATTTGAAAATACTCGAGAAATTCCCAACGTAAATCTGTTTGTAATAATGGTTGGTTTATTTGTTTACGATTTATCATCATGGTAAAAAATTATTTTATATCGATTTTTTTTGAAATTCGAAAATAAATCAGTTTCCAACTTAATTTCCTATTTGCGTATTTCATTGTGATTTATTATTTTCGTTACATACGATACAATTCCAAACTACAGAATTTTGGTAGCATAATTGCATACAACTGATTTGAAGAACGTTATTTCGCCATACATCAAAACTTTATAAACACGATAAAAAATTTAACAATTTAATTAGGGGAAAAGATCAGTTTCGTGGTGGGGATAAACTGAAATCGGTAACCAACGACCACCTTTTACTCCGTTCGAAATAAAAATAAACCAGTTGGTCATACTTTTACATCGGCTTAGTCTAATGAATTTCTTGACTGACAACTAAAATACCGATACATCTTCAAGTTTTTTTTTTTTTTTATTTCTGGCCTACATTGGTTCAAGAGGGGAAAAACCTTACCAGTTTATCTAGTTTCGCTGAGAATCATGTTTCTTTTGCAAATCTATCGTTGCATTCAGTGTATACATTTAGTTATCCTGTACCGTATACCTTTCCTAATTTCCGCCTAACAATAATAAAAATGGACAGTCACTCGTGGTTATGTACTAAACAATTAAATTTAAGCAATCCGTGTTTGAATAAATTAACTGAAAAACCAATATACTCGTATTATCCTAGAAAATGTTATACCACGCAAGTCGTATAAAATATACTGTCTACAGTACTTATTGCAGGTGGTGCACGGTACCATTTATGTTACAATGCGAGCGGACCGAGTTATGTTTAGTGCGCCAATCCATATTATTGAATGCCTCGAAAATTGCGACGATTGAAATAGCTCAGACTGTGTTATTTTTGTTTCGATTTTTAGTACCTACGGTATAAAACCGGAACAATTATTATTATTTATTATTTCGGAAGAGGTTGCAATAAATTATACGGACGGCCTCTTAAAGCTGCACGTGACACTTTGGCGCATTGTGTTTTATTTCTCGTCGTTTCCTATATTATTATTGTTGTTATTATATTGCTTCCCCTGAAAACGCTTTTTATTTGCCCACGTGTCGATTTTACTACATTATAGGCTCAACTGAAAAGTCCCGTTCCGGTCTATAACTGCAGTCTTATTCCGGTGTGTCCACGACGTTTATACGGGACAAAAGCCCTATATGATAATAATATATTATTTTCCCGTCGATACATCATTATTCTGCACAATAAATTAAAAAAAAATTAAATTACGCGTTAACTACTGGCGTTTTTATCGCACATTTAACTATTAAATCTTCCTGTATAATTTGGTGTTTTCTATTTGGTCTATCACTTTTCAATTCTCTCACAATTCGGTATGTTTGATTAGGTTATAAGTTGCAAAGGTGTGGAAAACCAAGTGGAATAACACGTGAAATAGAATAATCTTTACAGAAGCAACGCCATTAAAAGGGAAGATGTGTTTAAATAAACCAATTCGTAGTTTAAAATTTAAGATTCTGAGTGGAGCGAAGAAGCTTATGGTTTTACAATGATGTTTATTTTTTAAATTTTTTTTTCAGTCTACAATTTCTTTACCGGCAATCTTGCTCTGATTTTCAACGATAGCACTTTTCCTGAAAAAAAATCTATCTAGGTAGGTACTTTAAGGGGATCATTTTTTGATTTTCCCAGGAGTTTTCTCAATAAATTGAAAAAAACGGAGGAAAACAAGAAAATAGATATAATAGCAAACAAATATTATTAAAAAAAATGTTTAATGCATAATATGTAATTATTTTACCAAAACATAATATATTTACTATTGATCTAGCAACACTATCAACTAAATTCCGCTCTTAATTGGTTTTTCGTTAGTAATAGTTAATTATTACTTACAGATATACAGTAAATTACCGTTTATATCCTACCTTCCCAACTTCCCGCCTACAAAAGTGGCTGCACCCGTCCCCATTATACTAGGACGGTTTTTCCCCCTTGTTTTAAATTATAAATTCTTTTTAAATTCTTTTGGTATTTAATGATAAACAAACCGACTGCTTAAACACGGTTTTTTTTTAAACGATATAAACAAGCAAATGTTTTTGTTTTTATGTTTTTGGAATACTATACCGGCCAATCTCGTTATTTTGATGTCTCCCGAACGGACGCCAATAGGCTCAATAAAGAGACTTTGATTCGGGCGCGTAATGTATTACAGTGAAAGTTAACGTCACGAATTATCGTCGTGTGAACAGCGCGACAGTCACTATATTGGAATATCGCGAAAGCCGTTATCGCACTAGTACGCATGCATGATAGTCGATGGCCACCATCTCGGGGGTAAAATAACTATTACAAGTTCGTCGTATATTGTGTCCACACCGCGATCGACGGCTTCGCTTAACTGTAACGGGACGACAGCACTTTCATAGACGTTACTTATTCGTGACGGTCAACTACCGTGCACTATCATTAGATGCATTAAGTTAGATAATTGCAGTCGTCTTATCGCCGTGTGGACCAGAGGTTTAATAATAATAACAATATGAATAAAACGGTGTACGGCGGCACAGCGGTCGGAATGTGACAAGACCGTTTCTATACCTGCATCAGATATTAATGTCAACATAATATTATTACGTTGCATCGTATTTACGTGCGTGCGTATAGGTACATGAATAATAGCAATAGCAATTGTAATAATGATGACGATAATAATAATAACAATAATAATAATAATGGAACACTGGCTGCGAGAGTAAAATTTAGCCGTTCGCAGATGTCCTTGTTGTCGCCGCCGCCGCCACCGGACCATATGTTCCAGTGACATTGACGTCTTTTCGCTCAGCTGCCCTTGCTCCGCGATACAAATATTAATTGATCCGTGACGTAAAAACCTCCTCCGAGCAACGCTGTAACAACACGTATCATAATACTAATACTGATAATAATAATAATAATAATAATAATAATAATATCGTCGCACACGTAACTCGCTCCGGGCCATTTTTTATTTTTTTTTTTTTATCATTATTATGACGTACCTAATCGTGCTACAATGTTATAATAGCATTATATATATATATATATATATATATATATATGTAATATTATGTTACCAAGCCAGTCGGTCTCGGTCGCGGTATTATTTTTGGTATCGATTCCGAAATGGTTATTTTCTATTCGGAGTCCGACGAAATGACCGGCGGAAAGAAAATACGACGAATACGCGTAAACCTCCGACAGTGAAAAATGTCGTATTTGATGTACTGCAACGATTGCACCGTTGAATGCGAAAAAACGATTCTGAACGGAGTTTGGTACATTTTACAGATTTTGAATGATCTTATATTATTTTTATATATAATACTCAGCGGATTCCACTTCATGTGGCCACCCATCTAATACGGGCATAAAGGTCATATATGGTCAATAACTGGTCCAGATTCTATAATTTAAAACGATACTCATTTCGATTATTATGGGCAACCGTTTAACTATGTAACTGGTCCTAACAAACCCACATTAAGCGGAATCTGCTGATATATATTATTGTTATTATACAATAACACTCGTGAGCATCAGAGTTATCCGTCACTAGAGTTAAATTTTCTCGTTAAAATATTTAATTTTTTTTTTTTTTCACAATATTGATCTAAAATAATTCCGGCTGAATCTTTCACTGCTTCTATTAATATTGTGTTTAATTCGATTTAATGTGCATTTTATTATGATTTGTAGACAAGGTAACCATTAACCAGTCTACCCATACCTCCTTTCCTATTTCACTGTCTAATATCCCTTCACTTTTTCAGATAATAAAAGTATGCCAAATTTCAGATAAATCTCTTCAGCCGTTTTGGCGTGATTGAGTCGCACAAGTAGAAACTTTCGCATTTATAATAATAATATAGCTGTCCCGCCCATCGCAACGTCGCCCGAGCCAAAATAAATAATACGAAAATTATCATCCATTTCATCAAGGAAACCTATAAATCAACAATTGCAATTCAAATTTCGTATCAAATATCCAGTATAGGTCTCTCTTTAAGAATAGCTCGGAGGAAAAAAAGAAGCCTATATGTTATGCTTGGCATAGAACTAAATGTATGCAAAGTTTCAGTTCAATTTAGTCAGTGTAAATTCGACGTATGGTTATAACATAAACCCGTTCATCCGTTCAAATGAATTTTCGCAATTATAGTAGAATAACAAATTCTCAATTTTTGTTGAAAATTCGACACAAAAATAATCGAGTACCTGTTAAAATATGAATAGCTGTTTCCGTTCAATATTTATAATATTTTATTTTATTTATTAAGTTCAAAATGTGTCAGCATTCCACACGATATTACAAGTCTTAAATCTAATTACAGGATAATGGTATTTTTAAGTTATAATAATATTAAGTTATTAAGGAATTCGTCGGTTTTTTTGTTTTGGTTCCTAGGCTGCGCTTTATCAGAGGTTTGGAGACGGGGTTAGAGATGGGAATTTTTAAGCTGGGTTTTGATCCAGCCTTGGATTTTGTCCATTCCTCCGTAATACTATAGATATTATTATATTTTGCATCTAACTAATGTCGACCTGGCCACGGCTCCAGTCCAAAATTGATAATATTTCGTCATTTAACTACTGGCTATATTTTGTTTAGAGATTAGAATATATACGCATAGTGCTGTTTAAATTTAAGTTAACTATTGCAGACTGCAGTAAAAATAGTACAATACGAAACTTTAATATTAACACAAATTGTATAAGCTAGTCAATTTATACACAATTGAATTTTCGCTGAAAATGGCTTTTGCGAACATAGCATAATGTAATATTATTATTACAATATACCTGCCCGCATCATTGCAAAATCCGAGGTTATTTTTGAAAATATTATCGACCGGTGATCGATGACTTCAGACCCGATATCGAATTTTTATTTTTCATCTACAGGGCCATTAAAAAAAAAAAAATAAAATACAAAAATGCTTCACTGGCCATCGGTGTGCCGGACCGACGGCAATGTGTTTAATTCAATACTTTACATGAATATAGAAATATTTAATTACCGAAATCTTTTCGCCGTCGTCGGAATGCGTTCCGCTGGACTTTTATCCCGTAGGATTTTACTTGTCCCACGCAGACTTACAGGAATAGAGTACTGCGTCCTATTATACATTAGTACAGCAGTGAGTGGGTCCACTGGTATTACGCTCCTTTCGACACGCACCCGACGCCCGAACGAAATTCGCGTACTCAAAATCTCCGCTCTTGCTGTCACGACCAGTGACGGCGGCGCGTCGTCGTCGTCGCCGTTGTCATCGTTACCGGCCGTTTCGTAATAATATTTCCCCGTCAACGCGCACGAAACTCCAGATTCGAATTGCCCGTGACGTATTTATTATTATATACGATTAAAACGTGCGGTTGAAAGCGATCGAGACATTCCGCAGCTACTTATAAAGATATATTACCCCGTTTCGTTCATATCATCATGTTTACTCGGGCCACTCCCTCTTCCTTCGCACACACGTCAATTATGTAAAAATCGTTTCACGTCTATATTTAACATGTAATTAACATTTTTATGCACGGTATTTTCCCGGCAAAAAAATATCCGTTTTACTCGTTTAATCGTTTCACCAATCCTCTCCCATAACAATAATGTCAACGTTTGTTCACGCCCATATTCAGCATGTAATTAAACAAAGTTTCCCTAGCTCCGTAACAGTTTTTTTGATATTTGGCCTAAAGAAAAATCATGCAAATTTCAGTGACAGTCATGCAAATTCATGCTAATAACACGCTAAATATTTGCGTAAAAAAAATGTTGATGTTTATGATATGAGAGTGGGACTGGCGAAACGGACTTGTCATACTTCGTATATTAAATTCTGATTTAAGCGAAAAAGCTATTCTTTAGTTGAAAATACTTTCGGTAAGTCATAAATATCCAAATTCGTACTTAGTTGCTGATTACCGTACCCGATAGTACATTAATTGAAAAAAAAAAGCTGTCCTAGGATAATGGGGACGAGTGCAGCCACTGTTATATCTGTGAAGTTGGGAAGATATAACAGTGGAAATTTAATGTGAATCAACGATTAAAAATCGGAGCAAAATTGCTGGTATTAAAGTTGGCCATAGAAAAAGAAAATTTTAAAAAATAATTATTTTTGTAAAACTAATAAATTTCTCACTCCATTCAGAACCTAATATTATTTATACATAGACTATTGATAGTTTTTCTAAAAATTAAAACATTTGACAACAAATTTCTGATAAATTGGTTTTCTTCTGAACAATTTCTTGGTTACCTTGGTTAAACGGGAAAAACACAACTTATAACATATACTTACCGATTTATCCTTTTTCTTTATTGTTGCTTTCATTAACTAAATTACCCTGTATGTCTTTACAACTTCTCATTTACAACTCATATGATGCAAGGTATTTTTTGTACCTATTTTTGGAAACGACGATCCTATAAACTGAATTGACAACTATTGTACATTATCATAAAAGTAATATCATCTACGTAAAAACAAAAATGCAAAATATCTCAAGTGGCTATATTACGACCCACGGTCGGAAGAACGAGAAGTATTCCATTCGACCACCGAAAATCTGCACGTGATATCGGACCCTTGGAGACAAAAGTTTTGGGTGAAAATACCCAACGGGGAGGAATGTTCTAGTAAGTTTTGCGCTTCGAGAGAATCGACAATATTTATAATAATAATAATTGGATGGTATACATATATAAGGACGTGTGAGAAACAAATCAATGTTTTGTAACAATGGTTTGAAAACTTTAAATAAAGAATACGAATCCATGAGGAATATTACTATTTTTGAAAATACTGAAATATCTGCATTACCATCGAAATCACCATCAAATGCATCATAATGTGTCAAAACGAAATGTTAGTGTGTAAGAAAGTGTAAGTGGGAAAGAATATTTTTCAAGAAAGAATAATAGTTATTTTCCCTAATGGCGATTATTGTTATCACTGGATTTCTCTGTTTTTACGTTTTTTTTTTTACATATTATATGCGTTTGTATTTTTAATTTATTTATACTAGAGAACTAGCAGTTACTACACACGCGGGTTGTATCGCGATACAATAATACATCAGCAGCTACTGACTCGATAACTATAAAAAATTAAATTCCGGGTCTTTCAAATGTACGTATTTCAGTTTTGACGAGAATATAGAAGTACTGATGCGTAGTTATAGTACTAGACTCAAAAGGCGCAGCCAGTGGGGTTAAGGGGGCTGCTATCTTCTCCTTGAGGCGTGCCTATGACACATAAATTATTTTACGATTTTAGTTTAACTACTTCACTAGAGTTTATTACTCCCACTCTTGAAAGAACGTTTTCTACATTGAACTGTATGAAAAAGATTTAAGTAGGAGCTTTACGCCAGCAAATGAACTAAATTTCTTAGCCAAGACTAGTGTAAATGAAAATTGTATAATTTCTGTTTTTGCTCAAAATTTTCTTAGGAAGATGCAGATAGATACTCATATTTCAACGGAGCAAGTATAGTTAAAAGTTATGCTAATACACATAATAATTATTTTTATTTTATTCTTAACTCAGTATTAAGTTTTTTTTTATAATTTACATGTCTGTTTTAAATATTAAAATGAATATTGATGAAAACACTTTTCTGAATTTTTTGAGGAGTAAAAATTCCACCTTCGTTCTCACCTTGGCCTACGTAACCTAACCTAACCCTACGTACCGTTTTCCCCTCAAAACCGCAACATAAAATTCGGTTGATACTGTACGTTACAATCTACGGACGCTCTGTTACCGATCACACCCCTTCTGCACATACATTTCCGCGTTGAACTTTTCACCGAACACGTTTGCCCGGACGCTCGTGTAATATAGTAACGTAACAGTAGGTGTAAAAATATTTTAAAATATTGCGTGTGCCTATCCGCCTGTATTTTATAATACCAACAACAACGTGCGTTATGACTATTTTCTCCGGGGGCGAGACGAATCGATGATAGCCGGGCATATACCATAAAATGTATACACATATACCCACTGCGGTATGGATCCAAAACGGCCTTACGAGTATAATAATAAATATAATATTTAATGACGTATCGATATACTATTATTGTTACACACAGATATCTGCTACAATATACTGAACAGGCCGTGTATATACGTACTGATCAATATAGGTAATACAGTAAGTATTATAATATATAGGTACCCGTACGATGGTACGAGACAATTGATCGTGCGTATGCATGTGCGTGTGCACGCGCGCGCGCGTGTGTGTGTGTGTATGAGAGAGAGAGATAGAGTGTAAGAGAGAGAAAAGTTCCGCGTTTTCGAAATATTATTATCGCAACGGTGTATACGTATTATTATTATTATGATTTTATTATATTTTTATATCGAAATGATTTGTATTTTATTTTTATTTTTTCGGTTGAATTGTGCACCGCGACCGAGTCTTAATCCGGCACACACCGTGTCCGACGAGCGGCGGCAATAAAAATAATGATATTATGCTCGCTGGCGCCGCCTCGCTGTCCGATATTGTATTAAACAGTATTTTCGGTATATTATTATTTTCGCCGACTAGACCGGCGGACATTCGAATGATTTCGAACCGAGTATCGGTATATTGTTATTATGTCTACGGGCTATACGTAAAAAAAAAACTACCTACCTGCTATTGCGCAATAAAACATTCGGGACGGAAACGCTAATAAGAAATTACACCGAAAGCACAGGACGGACGGCTGCGAAATCAGTCGCCAATTTTTCGGAAACGGAACAGATCAGTATGACCAGGTCGAAAAGGGAAATTGACTGTTAAAAAGGTCTCGAATACTTCTTTTTAACCATTTCTCTTAAAACGTAGCCTCGAATAGTCAAAAGTTAGAACACGAGAGCAGCCTATCCATATTTTTAATATATCTGTGGTTGCGACAATAAAGTAAATTTTTGTCTACACCGTGATACTTAAATATTATCACTATCGAGGTGCAATATGGCTATCGACCAATGACGTGTCCAGGCATTATCGATGGAAGGGGATGTAGCGAACAAGAATCTTGAATGAATCGTAAAATCGTGTTCTCTACCCAACTCGACTATGGTAATTTGTAATTTAAAAGCCGGATTCTAAAAAAAAAAGCCAACTCTAATCAATACGAATCGTTTCTTCGTAGCTTGGCCGAAATATATGCATTTAAATATTAGACCACTTAGATATTTGTTTGTATTTTTAAGTCGATGGGGAGGCATATAACCCCAAACCTCGCTCCCCCTGTGCACGCCATTGCTATAGACTATCGCACAAACACGACAGTGTGATATCGGTGTTCCCAGCAGTTCAATATAATTACTATAGTTTTGGCGTATACGCAACGGTAGTTTATGATGGGTTTACTACCACGGTAAATACTACGACTATCACGATGATAATTATCGCTGTGTAGACCAGGTTTTATATATCTAGGATAACTTGGCATACGGATATCAGTTACTTATCAGTCACTACATTTTAATTTCAATAAACATCATGGTAGAATCGCGTTTCAATTTTCAAAATTATACTGCGTGTGCTGAGCTGTCACAGACAATATAAATTGCCGAATATGAGGCCACTGTTTTTTTTTTTTTCCTTTTTCACTTCATTATTATATCGGAACTGCAGGCTGCAGCGTAGTATATCGAAAGCGAATTTGTGTTTATCGAATACAAATACCAATTTAATTGTTATACAATACTGTCGACAGTACAAACTGTATAGTAGGCATAATATTTTTTTTTCTAAACTGTTATCGTAAAACAAATAACACGCAGTCCATGTTCGAAATTGGCGTAGTAGGTATATATTATTTCATTTTATTTTTACAATAATTAATGCGTTTACGCAGCGAATAAACAAATACAAATGTTAAAACTTCCTGCGATTCGTTCGTTATTTTTGTTCTTTATGAATGTTCCCTACGATACGGAAATATAATACCGTGTACATACTTATTTTACATTCATCTAAGAGAAATGTCTCTTGTTCTTTACGGTTTTTTTGGCGTTAATTTTTCTCGGCTCATTTACTTATCCTTCGAATACGAGTCGCTTATTAAAACTGAATGCTAAAACAAAGGTACCGAGGCAGTGAAAAAAAAAAAAAAAAATATGAAAAAACAAAGAAAGAAAAGTAAAACTTTTTCGTTTATACAAGATAAAAGAGCTAACAAATCCTCTACTCCTTATACTCGTACCCCATTATCAAAGTTTCTCCTGAAGTCGTTTAATTTGATTTTAGCTCAAAGGATCGACTAAAAAGTTTATAGTTATATACTTTCTACTATATATTTATATATATGTTTTTATTTTATTCCCAAAACGCTGGCGCCTTAGATCCAATATTTTTTCATAATATATTTCTCACTTATTTCATTTTTTTTTTTTTCGTTTCGAGTTAAACAAATATAAATTAATTTTTATTTTACAATTATTTATTTCACCGATTCATATTACATAATATTATAATCAATGGGTCAAATATTATTATACAATAAATTATATTGTATATATAAATATATCGTCTTTTAAGTATGTGAAACGTCATATTAGGTTTTTAGATATTATATGTATTAGAAAAATAATCTATTTGTTAATTTAAATTTAAAATTATAATCATAAAGTTTAACTTATAAGCGTTCACAATGTTTTACCGGTACGATTGAATAATAATCATAATCCGAAATTTTTAAAAAGAAAAAAAAAACACCCGCCACTAGAGTCGAATTTTCACCAAGATCTATTTGTTACAATATTTTAATTTTAATCTCTTACTTTGATGAGTGTGTATAGGGTTAATTTAAACCCGGTATAGTTTGTGAAAACACGAAATTGTACAATGCAAATTGTTGCGTTGGGGATTGAAACTCCCAAATGAACTTTTATAATGCATACACGAAATTTCACCCCTGGATTTATTTGGGGAGTCTTTAAGGGTATACAATACTAAAAAAAAAAAAAAGCCCGTCCGCAATAACATGAAATTGATTTCATATTGAAATTCAATCCAACTGTTTTATCACTTCAATCATCCACCTACAAAACAACTCTGAGTCCCGTGTTTCGAGCTCATTTAGTCCAGATAGAGAGCTGTGTTCGAAAATAGCGGTAAAACGACATATTATGTATACACCTACGGATATTTATGTAGAACATGATACAATGCAATGAAATCGTTTCAAATTTCGGGGAAAATTCGATGAAACGCCTAAACAATCTATCACAAATAAAAAAAAAAAAACACAACGGACATCTCGTTTATAAACATATTTTACTTTTGTATTATAATAATAGGCACCAACGTTAAATGCATAAAAAGGCTTGCACCATCATCTGCTTGTTGTTTTATTTATGTTTTTTGATTTTAACCTAAAGAACATATTATCGGAATATTTAATGACCCGCGCAACGAGAAATTATTGTAGAGGCTACACAACATATTATGTATAGTTACTAGTGTACATTTCCATGAATTTATTTTTATTTTTTTCCGAGGGAAAAGTTCGACCTATATTCCCGTAGTAAAAAACTGTACGTTATACCGTCCATTTTATAACAAAGTTTTAGACGACTTTAATGTATTATGGATCATTACAGACTGTACAGACGAAGAGGCTGAAAAATACAAATAGCAACATTTTCTAAATGCATCATGGTAAAATATTTTCATTTTAGAACATTGTACATTAGGGCATAGCGTGTTTCAACATTAATGTTATATTGATTAAACGTTTGTTTGTCCGTGTACGATCCGCAGCAGATTCAATCGTACGCGGAGCTTTGAAAATGTACATAATGCGAAGCGCGTGTTGAACGGGTTCCCTCGAAGCCGGATTTCCAAAATTCAACCGCCAAACGGTTTTCGTTACGAAATTTGAATTTTTTTATTGTTATTATTTGTCAGTTACTGCAAGTGGCACGGACGAAGAGAACATAAAAAAACCGGTTTTTAATTACATTTTAGTTTTCATAGGAGCGGTGTGGAAATCGGGATACACGTTGAATTCATTATACGGTTTTTGAAATTATTATTATTATTATTTTTTTTTAAATTTCTTTTTAAACGGTAAACAAACGAGGAGAATTGAATTCCGGACGGTAGTTTAGTAGTAGGTATAGATACATAATATACAATATTATAATATCAAAAATAATCGATAAACTACCAAAAATGAAATGTAACGTATATAACGTACAAGTAAATATAGTATGCGTACAATATTCCATACGATCAAATTTGCGACGGCTACTAAACGTTGTCAATACATTGAATTAACTCGTATATCCCATTTAAGACCTTTGCTCATTCGACTATCGCGCGTCATTTGTCCCTATTATGAATGTCCACTTTCAAAATATCCATTTATCTTTGCCTCCGGGTGTTCTTCCGGCGATCGTGTTTACCGTTAGCTATTCAAACGTAAGCTCGATTCGTTGCGTTCAATGTTGATTATTGGATAACATCGACGATCGAGTTAGCGTACTCAAATGTTGCGTGCGCGGCTCGGGGCATTTTTAACGACCGAACAAGTGTTTTCCGTGGGCGAAACCGAATAAAGGATCGTGTGACGTCAACGAAGCGTCGAGAATTTAAAAATAAAAAAACGATTCAAGCAGAGTAACGGCCGACGGGAATTTGCACTGCGCGAACAAATATAATACCGAAACTCACCGGCATCGACGATTTCGACAGCGCGTTCGAATATCTATTCACTATTCGGACGGCAAATCGCATCGCACAGTGTACGGCGTGTTATTATCGCAACAATCACGATGACCGCGCGAACCGCGGCGCGTTATCGTACGCGTTAATCGCAGAACCCCCCACCCCCCCCCCCCCCCCCCCCCGCCGCCCACCGTCCGACCGCCCTCGATTCGGAGTGTCCGGCGCCCGTGCGTCGTAGCAGGCCGGATTGAAAACAGTGTTGAATTTTCAACCGTACACCGACCGTACGCCGTTCGTTATCAATAACGTCGCGCGCCGGTACGACGCGCACCCGTCGAGCAATCGGGGCCCGGTGCCACACGCGCGGTTTTTTTTTTTTTCGCGCGCCGCTACGCTGCGGCACCGCGATCGCGGCGTGAAGTGTCCGCCCCCCGCAATCGATGGGCGCGCCGCACGCGTAACCGGCGGCCGACGCGCGCGTTCACACGCGCGCGGTGGTTCGCGGCGCGAGTTCTTATCGCGCCGCGGCGGCGGAAAGAAAACGCACCGCGCGCACCGGGCCCCGCGGCGACGCGGGCCGTCGCGACATCGCCCCGGGAACCGTATCACGGGTGTACCGCGGACGGCGGTGACGACGACCGGTCGGCCGCGAGACCCGTGTACGCCCGCGACGCGCGCACCGCCGCCGCGGTACTCGTAAACGCCGGTCCGGTCATTCGTTTGAAAACGAATGACGTCGAATCGCGGTGCGATATTATAACAACACGAATTGTCGTCCTCCGCGTTTTTTATTATTATTATTATTATTATTATTTCCCTCCCTCCCATCCCCTCCCCCCCCGGACCACACCACCCCGCCACCCGTCGATATCCACTCCGCGGTCGCGTCGTACGGCCGTGCGCACTATTATGTACCTGTGTACGCGTATTTATTATGACCTCCGGAAAGTTCAATGTTCGTCACACCTCGTTAGATTACTCTGTTACACAGCATGTCGAAAATGATACAGTGACGATTTGTTTGTTCAAAGCCGTTTGCAGCGGGCCACGGTACGCGTACACGTATATATGTGTATACGTAAATGTATACGTATACTTTTTTAAAAGCATTTCAAATGAGAGGGGGGGGGACGTTCGAATTTATCGAATGAAAAAAAAAAAAAAAAAAAAAGGCGTGTTTCTTTAATATATAATATCATAGCGGAGTATTTCGTATTGTTATTATTTTTGTTCAAAGTTATTTTTTCACGGGATACGCTCGTGTTATATCACATTGTTATTATTTTCGCCGGTACTTTTCGCAAGTGTATATAATATAATAATATACGCATTTATAATGCAGCCGCGCGTACATAATATTATGTACGCGGTGATAAATTTTACGGTATGGTTTTTTTTTTGTTTTTTTTTTTTTCCACTGTCAATTGCCTACGTGCAATACGGTATAAAGGACGGTAAACGCGTTCGATAATGGAGATGAAATTTTTCCAAGTATATATCGTACGGCATCGCGAAACAGCATGTGATTTTTTTTTTTTCCGAAATATTATCGCGTACCGCGGCCGCCCCTCTTTGTTTACGGCAACGCGATTTTTTCGCGCGTTTAATATACCTGTCTTAAAAAGGTTAAAAAAAAAAAAAAATTAATAATAAAAAATTCCGTCCCTTTACATTATACTTAATAATATTTATATTTTAAACGCGGCGTAATACGTTTATTGACATTTCGTTTAGTATAATAATAATGTACTGTGCAAAATTCAAAGGGGAAAGTTTAAACACAATATTAAAATACTCGCGCGCATACATATTATAATACCTACCCGCATTATACTGTACGGAAATAATATTCCGATATTATAATATTATACAAAAGTTTATTTTACACTGTGTTCCAACAGTCTGCGCGCGGTTTTATGATTAACCCGCCGCCGCCGCCGTGCCCGTGAGTATGCGACGTTGCGAAATTCTTTATAAAACAATAACGTACAGTACACGAAAATATTCTATTTTGTGTTTTGTCATTATTATCATATTTTATTTTTTCCAGTGGCGTATTGAGAATTTCTCAAAAAAAAGAAGAAAAAATACGAACATACTTGGCACGCGGGCGCAGCCACTGTCGTAGATGGAAAGCTAGGACACAGAAGAGAATTTTATGTGTGTCTGTGATCAACGATAAACCATGGCTAATGAAAAAAACCATTCTGAACGGAGTTCAGTTAAAAGTGATGCATAAGTATAGAATAAAGAAACAAAGATCAATAGTTAAAAGAATGTATTGAAATCGTAAATTATTTTATTTTAATAAAGCTCGGCCTATAGTATAGCTTTTTCGACAATGTGCTTTTCCAAACAACGACGATTGTTTGAAGAAGATTAAAATAATAAAAACTTCAGAATAACAAAAAATAAATAATAACGGTTGCCAATGACAACCTTATTTTTAATCTTTCAATCTTTTTTAACCTAAAGAACCAGATTTTTCTCATGATACCTTTTGAATATTAATAAGAATTTTAAAAAATAATCACTTTAAAGTACCAACCAAAGAGCATTTCCTTTCAGAAGTGCTATACTTGATAATCAGAGTAAGCTTTCCGGTAGAAAAAAACCGTTCACATAAAAAAAATAATAATAATAAATAAACATCATTGTAAAACCAATACCCAAAAAGGCCGACCAACAAACAAGTAATACACACGATTGAAAATGTATATATGTTATTTGTTTAATGGTATAAATAAAAATAAAGTAACATTACCAGGCAACGTTTCGCATCTTCTAAAATCGGCCTTACACATCGTAATAATATTTCGCTTTTCTCTATTTTTACGCGCGCGTTGTAATGCAACAAATGCATTCTGCGCACCGACGGTCGTGGACTCTCCCGGTCGAGTTTAGGGCAAAGAGATCTGTATATCTTATAAATAAGTGTGTTTAATAATATAATATGCCCCGACTGAATGATTTATTATTATTTCTTTAATATTTTAATTTCTTACAAAAAGTCGTCGAATAGGTTTAAAATCAAGAGAAATCAATTCGATACACATTTTCCTCGACTAAAAACGACAATAATATTATTAAAAAGTTTGTGACGCCGCATCACCTGACTGTCCCTTATTGTCGTATTAATATGCAAAGCGTTTCTAGATACGGTCACGGTAAAACAGATTTTTAAAAATACATAAATACAGTCGATAGACGAGGAAATGGAGGATGATGACCGAGCAACCTCTACCCCGGATTCGCCACTGTTTGTTAAGTCATTTAATAAAAAAAAAAAAAAAATTCGGTTATACTTACGGTTAACCTACAAAGTACATATCATGACGCGAATATACAATAATCAACCTAAAGTTCATTTATAGGTTATTTTGTCGTGTCGTTAAACGTAGGGTCACGATACCATCGAATTGAAATTTATCCGCACCTGTAATTTATTCCATTTATTTAACACTCGAGTTTTACATCTTCAAGTCTAAACTATATGCAACGACTATTATTATACGTGTACGTTACTATTTATGTAGCGCCTCCTAGTGGTCAAAACATTTCGTCGGACCGCACACTGCTGAAGTGTAACCTGACGTTAATACAGTATACAGGCTGTAAATAGTATTAAACCAATTATTAAATAGAAGGAAAACAAGCGTAGTGTTTAAAAAAAAAAAAAAAAATACGCGTACTTAAAAAAAAAAAAAATAAAATAGATTGTTTATAATAAAATGCAGTTTTTATGGCATACATTTTTTTTATGATTTTCGATGAATCGACGCGGCCGTCGTTTGCTGTGAACAATGCGGAAAAAACATGGTACATGTAAGTCAAGTGTCCAATAATTATGCGAAATCCCGATGATTAAAAAAATGTCACGTTTCTCATATTTAAGGGGTTTACGTTTAGACAATATTAACGATTATTATTATTTTTTTTTTCTAAATGACAAACAATTTATTTTCCATACGAATAGGTAATTCTGAGAATGCAAAACCGAAACTTATCGTTTTAACGAAAACCGTATTGCGCCGACAAAAAAACGATTTACGTCTTTCCGTGTTTACGGGTGCGTATTAGTAGTCGCACAAAATGCCGTACGGCGTACACCGAATAATCACGATTAAAATACGTTTTCGTCTCGTTTTACGGCCCGATTCGTACACATCAAAACGTCTGCTGTACCAATAACGGACGTGGAAACGAAAAGGACAACGTTCCCGACGGAGCAAAACGAAATCCCGGGACGGTGCCTATTTGCCGCGCAAAACGATACGAAATAAAATAACAATTACCCACGGTACCGTAACAGATTTTTTCGCGAAACAAATATTTTACCGCGCTAATTATCGTATTGTCAATTGTGGCGCCGTCGCAATCCAATGCGATTTATCAAGTCGGAGCCAGAGCCGGTGTAGGGGCGGCGGAGCTTTTAAAAACCCCCATGCCGTTCGCGCTTTTTAAAACTGTCTTTTCGGGGTCCAAGTCTGTCGCCGGTCCCAAAGCGCGTTTCGCGGGTGTCGCGTGCGTTCGAATCCGGGCCCGCCGGCCGTCCCTGTCGCGTGCCCGGGTCCGGGGCGCCGCCCGGCCGCGGCCGCCGACCGTTCGCGACGAACGGCAACTCCACGCGCGCGCGTTCGCGCCTCGGCCCCGGTACCTGCGCGTACTGTGCGTGCGCCGTCTACGGGCGCGGGCGGTTTCGTAACCGCGTGAAAAAAAAAAATAAAAAAAAATAACGGATAATAACAAACCGTACGCGTAAACGCGGCCGCGGCGCGGTCGGCGCGTACGCGTTTTAAAAACATCGCGCACGTATCGTTTGTATCGCGTACCTCGTACGGCCGAATAATACGTATGTTACGTCGTGGCGAGAGAGAGAGAGACAGAGACAAAACCCGCGAGCGCGTTTTCGATACAATAATAATAATAATAACAATAACAATAACAATAATAACAATAATACTGTATAATATTTTTTTGGGAATTACGCGATTCGTCCCGGTTGTCCGATTTCTCGTCTCTCCCGACAATAATAATAATAATAACAACAACAACAACAACAACAACAACAACAACAACAACGCCACTCTGTAAACGCGTACCTTATACATTATAGCAATACGTATACTTAAAATAACAATAACGCGACGCCGCAGTCGGGTATGTTGCTCGACGCCAAGGGCGCGGGTTCCTATAACATTTTCTATAACGCAATAGCACGCAGAGCGTACTCGCGCGTTTTCGACATTTTCCTACGCGCGTAGGAAAATGTCGAACGCTGACACGCCCCCGTATATTATGATATCTGTACGTTATAGGAGAATTTTCTCGTTCGCTTCTGTACGGTACAGTTTAGTTTTTGCCTGTGTTCGGTGTTACAGCGTAGAGTTGGGCGATTATCCCTGCACATTATTGCGAACCGGCGATCGCGTACGTCCGACCTGTACGAATATTTCCGGTAAATTTTATTTCGAATTTCGTTGTTCGGACGTTACGTATACATTGCCGTTTAACGTTCTATTTGTTTACGATAGCGTAAACGGATCTCTAGGGATTGTCCGTCCCGCTTTCAAACTATTTTTTTTTTTTACTATGTACCATTACTACTACTATTTCCACTATTACATTGTTTTTTACACCCCGAACCGTCTACCCGTGGGAGAACCGCCTTTGCTTTGCTTTCCCGCCGGGCCGCAATCGTTTAACATTAATAACAACAAATAACAATATTTTATTATTTACAATATAAATTTACGACGTTTTAAAGTACGATTGTGCATCTGAGCCTTGCTCCAGGCACTTCTGTTCCCTAGACATTCTCTCCTCGGATCACCGCCTTAGGTGTCACGGTCTGCGATCATCCACCTTGGTGCCTCTGCTGTTTCTCCTTTTCCTTGGTAATCAGTATTAGCGAAATGTCCTACTCAAACGGTTTTTTTCTCGGATAATCAGCACGGTGGATACAATCGACCTTGGCGTGACGTCATCGCCCACTGCGATTTCCAACTCCGCAAATCTTCTCGTCCATCGACCGTATCTGAAGAACATATTATTTTCCGCATTAACAATTGATCGACGAAATCGATTAAATTCTAGAAAACGAAAATATTGTGAAACACATAAAATCATGCTGGATGAGATGGTTGGGTCATGCGGACCGAATGGACGAACGAAAAACACCAAAGCGCGTAACGGTTACAAAAATGTAATGAATTAAAAGACGTGGTGGTCCAAGGAGTAGATAGATAGATAAAGTTAAAAAAGGTCTATTACAGATGGGTATACAGAACTAGAAAAATGTTGCTAAAGATCGGGATCAGCAGAGAAGAATTGTTTAGGAAGCCAAGTATATTCATGTCCTGTAGTGCTTATAAA
Organism: Cinara cedri; assembly: GCA_902439185.1. Taxonomy (NCBI): domain Eukaryota; kingdom Metazoa; phylum Arthropoda; class Insecta; order Hemiptera; family Aphididae; genus Cinara; species Cinara cedri. Next base: position 340,846 of record CABPRJ010002375.1, read on the forward strand.
ATAAATAAATAATAATATACTTTTAATTTCGTAATTTTTTTTTTTAAGTTTTTTTAATAACGTAATATGTTGTTTTTTTTTTAAGAAGAAGAAAACGAAAAGAGGTCAATATGCAGCAGATCCAGTCGGTTTTACGCGATTCGCAAATTTCAGATTTCGCTTCAGTTTCCGCGGACATAATATTGCAGGTATAAATAATTACGTATACAGATACGACTTTTTTCCAACGAACCGATTCACCTCGGCACAATATCGTGCGGTATACGCGTACCCATACCCATTCCGAATTCCGGCATGCATAGGTATACCTGTAATGTGAAACCGTTTTGTGCGTTATTGTACTCGATTACGCAGCCGGTCGTGGATTCGGTTGTCACATAATCGCTGATTTAATCGCGAATTTCTACCGCGTATAATATTTTATACTGTGCTGTTATAATAATAGTAATAATATCGGAGGCATTATTTGATTTTTATCTGGAAACTAGCGCTGCGACGGCCTCGGCAAAAGGGGGTATTTACACGCGTTTTACCGGGAGCAAAAAAAAAAAAAAAACCAACCATTATTAATGCGAACGATCTTATAACATATACAACAGTAACTTACTGTGTAATGGTTTTTTTTTTCTTATTATCAAATACGACTGTTCGCGTATTTTATATATTATTATAATGTGTACCGCTGCACGTATCGTGGACCTTTGCGCTCGAAAAAAAAAAACTAGTAAAAAATCGCCCGGACCGCGTAATAGCCACGGAGATTTTATCGCGCGTGCCAATTAATATTTTCGATTCGTATGACCACCGGTCGTTGTTAGGTAGGCACTTATAATAGGTACCTATGACTGTATAGTATTATAATTGTGCGAGCAGGTATTATAAACGTCGATGTAAAAGTGATTTTTTTATAACTTTTTTTTTCCATTTGAAAAAAAAGAAATATTCGAAAAATTGTGTATGATTATTGTTATTATACTTGCGTTCGTTCCACGTGTAATATTATAATAATGGGTACCGGACTTTTCGTTCTGTGTACGCAATCACGCGACTTAAAATCATAATTTACGCGTACAGTCCCAATCGAATTTTTGAACATTATAACGCTTACGGCTGATATACTGCCGTTTATCTACGCATTATAATAATATAACCTGCAGAACCTGTACACTAATAAGAATTAACACGGGCGGTATTATAACATATGATAGTAATTTACGGCGTCTATCGGGTAAGTCTGATCGATTGACCCGACTGGACCGAATGGATCGACTCTTTAGTGGTACGAACAATTTATAATATCAACACCGTCGAGTATATGAACAAGTCTATTTTAATTGATTGAATTTAGTAATCAATTAATTTATCAGTGATCATCATTTGTATTACTATCATAATACGATACTAGGATAATACAGTGTGATTTCTTTTGTATCACGAACCACCAAATTTCTCGCGGAATTTTAAGTGAATTCGTTTTTTTTTTTATTTTTACCCTTATGAAATCTTTATTTTAAATTTTTTCCCTCATTCCATATACTCCATATACTTTAAATAAGTATATACTTTTGTTTTTTAAATATAGGAAACCCCTTTTTTAAACACAGATTCAAATAGAGAATACGTTTAAAAAAAAATTTTATGTGTGTAAAACTAATATCAGATTTACCGTTTATGAGTTATAACCGTTTAAAGTTTAGACCCGAGGAGTAGTTAAGTGTAATAAATTACGTATCTATTTTCAAATGATAACTTGATAATATTCTTGCCTACTCCTCTGGTCTAAACTTTAAACGATTTTGACTCGGAAACGGTAAATCGGATATTAGTGTTATGCATAGGTACCAATATTTCTAAAAAAAATATTGTTTATTCAAATGTGTGTTCAAAAAGAGGGGGATGTTTCCTATTTGAAAAACAAAAGTATACAATTATTTAAAATATGTGGATTGGAAGTAAAAAATAAAAAAAAAATGATTTTAAAGTAAAGCTTAAACGATTCCATAATGATTAAAAGAAACAGAAAACAAATTCATTTAAAATCACCCAAGAAAACTGCTGGTTTATGATAAAAAAATTATCATGTATGTAAATTCACATGAACCAAATGTTATGGTTAGAAAAATAAGTGTATGTTCAATAAGTTACTGTTGTGTGTAGTTATTCTCTAAGAATATTGTATTTTGTAATGTTTTCAAATACTGGTAATAAAATTGATATTAATCACTAGTCATTCATTCAGTTATTCAGATAAGTCAATTTGAAAGTAGAATAGACTCTTATACTCGATAGTAGTGATATATTTTCTCGTTGGCATCGCTGTGAAATTCGTGGTGTTGGTATATCCGATAATAACCACTAATATTATTTTCTCGATGACCAGTGCCACTGTGGGTTCATCCGTTCAGGTCGTTCAGTTCAGTCAGATCAGCCAATTAGACTTACCCGCGTCCATATTCCAAATTACTGTAGATTTATAATGCATAAACCGAATGCGCCATAATATATTATGCGATGTATGATAGACGCGTGATCGGCTCTGTCAATGAGGTTCTAATATTATATTATAATGGGTAGGCACATACTATATTGGTAATAGTAATTGAATATAATGATAAGGATAACGTTAATGAAATTTAAATTGGCTACAATGCATTCAAAGCATCATGTTATCTATAAATAAATTACCATCAAGGAATGTTACATAGTTGCGTATGACCTCGTTGATAAAAAAGTCAACTATGAGCCAGTCTCCCTCATACGTAATAAAAATTGTACACGAAACGAGTCGATTATTGCACTCTCTACGCAAATTACCGACTACAATATGGCAGTGGCTAATCGCGTGTGCACTACGATACACTTTTTGTGTGTTAACGAAATTTCAAATGTGTTCTATGAAAAAAATTAAAATATACACCCGTCACCTGCGTTTTTATTATATAGGCATTTGCGTTCGCCGTATCCCGACCCCCTTGGTATCACGATCGTTATCTAATGTGTAATCAAAATCAAATGCATGTGTGCACTGCAGAAAAACTGTCAGACAAAATAGCCGTTTCAATGCAATGGCTGTCTGTAGTGTAATGATAAGAATTGAAAACTGTCAACACAGTAAAGCCGGAGGCCAATACTGTCGTGTTTTTAGTTTACATCGCGGAAATGCCCTTTTCGTTTGTATCTATTGTGCATTCATGCGATATAGGCATGACCGTCAAAGGGAATATATTGTAAGAAAGAAAATAGTAAACGATAATCGCTGCGGATGCTGCATATTGTAATATTCGTTGTACTGCGCCAAATCTAATATTATAGCATACGGTTTATTTTGATTTGAACGTACGTTGTGTAATCACTCCGTACGTGATTTTCTATAAATCGACGATAGTGAATTATTATCACGATATATCGGTCCACGGTCTGAATTCTCTTTTGCCGTCGTGTTTTGTTTCTCGTATTTATTCTGCTGTCGATCCGTATAATATTATCAGGTGTATAGGTTCCTAAATTTCGCAATATCTTTGTACCTCGTAGCAGCTACGTGTAATACACTATTGTAAATTACGGGAATATTCCAACGAAATATGAGTTTACGCGTTTCTATTTAATATCTAGCGATCCGTTTGAACATCATTACATGACGGGTGTCTTAGTAGGGTATAGTTTTAAGTGAAACAGTGTACGTATAACAGCGTTTGGAAGTAGCGGCCGACAGTAGACGTGGCGACAGTGTTATTTAGTGGCCTTTGCCAGGATTATTTTGGGCGGTGGTGGTTGTTGATGGTGGGCGAGTAATGGGTGTACGGTTCACTACAATAGAACGTATGAAATTATTAAAATATTCTGTAGATGTTCAATTATTGTATTAACTAATAAAATTGTATTATTCGGATTTAGCTGGTCCTATTTAATTAATAAAATGCTGGTCCTATTTAATTAATAAAATGAACGGTCCGATGCAATAACCGGCTATGCACACATTTTCGAAAAATCGTTTTATTGCGATTTTAAAATAAGGAAAACAGGTTGCATATTTCGGTACAACAAGCCATGTCCGATTTCTGGGTACGGTGTTATTGGCAAAACGTACTTACCTGGTTTTTTAATTTCAGTAAAAAAACCTGGTATGTCCGGACAAATTTTTTCCATTTCTGAAAAGTGGACACATGTGTGTGTTTATAGTTACATTTGCTCTTATCGGAACCGATAAATGTAAATACACATTATTTCGAACGAAATTGTGTAAAAACTCCATTTCGAGACCATCGAAATGAATATTTTATATATTTTATTTTTTTGTCTATGGTTTTTTCAAGACGTACCTATATATATATATATAACTATTATATATAACTACCTATATATTTATTACATATCCGAACGTCGCGTCGCCGTCGCGAATACGTTTTGTAAAGCTGAGTGTATATGGATATGTTCGCTATAAGTACACGGAATCGTTCTGGAAAATTTAGTGAAAATCAATACACATAATACCAGTTTGTCGCCTTTCGTCGCGTGGATGAGTGTAAAGGTATAGCGATTTAATATTAAGAAAAAAAAAAAACAACAACATTTTCTAGGTGCGAAATTGCCACGGTGTATTCCGCGCATAAATAGTAGCACGCTCTCGGAAACCCTCGTAAAATATATACGGTCAAAATGTGAGCTTACACGGTCGTCGAGAGATCCGTAATAAAAGGTTCTCGGCAAATAGGTCCAGTCGTCAACATCTTATACGTTGGCCGTGTGCATCGTATCCAAACGTTCGATAATTTAGTCCGGACGTAAAATATAATACTGTACAGGGTGCGACTGCGGAATTACATTGGAAATCGTCGAATCCCGCGTATTATACGTCATTATCTATAGAAAAAAAAAACTCTCGATAAAATGCGTGGTAAATTTATAATTTTTAAAAAATGATAAAATAATAATTATTGAATTGTTTTTAAATTTAATACCAAAAGTTTGTTTTTTAATATTACGAGAAACTTCGGTAAGAAATTATTTATGGACAATTAGTTTGTTTTATATTTAAAATAACGCACGTTTTATTATAAATAATTCATTCGTTAAACGAATTCGAAAAACAGTAAAACTACCTTACATTGGTAATTTTCCATTCCTTTCGCGGCACGTGAAGAGATTAAGCTCGCATCGTGAAATTCTGCTAAAATTACTTTCTTACAATTCCGAACAATATAGGGCGACGGAGTCGCTCGATCAAAACTATCCAAACTTTTTCTCTTCATCTATAAAATAAGGACCGCCCTGTATATACTTCTTTTTTATGAACAAGTATATTATCGTTAACATAATATTATACCTACCTATACGGATATTCGATTTTAAAATATTAAACACACTCGGTTTTACGACAATAGTGAGGGCGGCCTGCAGATACGCGAGAATAGTTGAAGTCGTCAATATAACAAATTTTCTTTGGACTGCCACTGCAGATGAGTACTCCAAAATAATATTTTGTATGCTTAATATTTTTATCGTCTTTTATTTTTACGATAATATTTCACACTCCCGAAAATAATATAAATAAGAAAATCGTATTTTTAGTGTATACTACGAGTATAATAATATATGGATATATGCTATATGTATTCTTTCTTTAAACATAGAAATATTTACTCCCGGTTTTCATGACTTCAAAAATGCGATTTCGTATTTACGATATTTCAATCAAAATAAATAAAAAAGCCGTGTTTAAAAGCAGGCTGACTCAACGAAAAAATGTTATGTAAAAAAAAAAAAAAGAATACAAATATAACAGAATTGTCACGCTGAAGAAAAAGTCACAACTCCGTCAGATCTCCACATAAAATATTGCCGTTTCGGATTTAGGATTTTTGTGACCGAAACGTTTTCAGCCTAACTTGAATAATAGTGATTTTGGAGTCGGGACTCTACCGGTCTAACTAGACCGACACACGATAATCGACTTAGTTTTATTAAATCTTCGCGATTTTATCGGCCCGGTAACATTTTTCTGGCCATCCCCGATGATATCATTTTCGTTTTATCAAAGACACGGTATTATATAACGACATAATGGACGCGAGTTCGGATTCATGAGAATTTTCCGTCGTAGTTTTAATAAGGTTATATAGCCAACGTAAAGACCTCAGAATACTCGTGGCATTCTCGCGCGCAGAACAAACGGAGTGGTTCTTCGATTGTTTATTTTTTTTTTTTTTGCCGTTTTATCCCCGCGTTTGAACCGGTTCGCTTCAATTTTGCCGACCGGACTTCCACACGGTAGCCGCTTCTAGTATATAATGTAATAATAATATATAATAGCTACGGTGATATAACGGACGGTGATATAAACGTGGATATTAAAAAATAGTCCGCCGTAGTGACGACGACGACGACGCAATAATGGTATACACACGGTAAAATGACGATAGAAAAAAAAAAATAAAAAAAAAAATAATAATAATAATAATATAAAAAGGCGACAACCGACCGAAGAGACATGTAGGTATATGTAGAAAAGACCAACAGAATAATATGAGAAGGGAGTGGAAAATAAAAATCAAAACCGGTCTTATATATTATAGTATTATTATTATTATTATTATTATTACTAGAGGGGACGCGCGTATTGTTAAAGTCAGTCTCTTCTAATGAGATCAAACAATGCTGTGAACCTTGAGTACGGCCTGAAAAGCTCCGAGGAGCGTATATACGACAACAACAATACGGACGGACGGAAAAAAAACACAACGCATCGGGATAATAATCACACCTTTTGTGGTTAAATTGCCTACACACACACTCACACGTAACACACATACACACACACACACACACACACGCACACGACCCAATCAATTTAACAGGAGAAAACTAAAAAAAAACAAACTAAAAAATNCGTAACACACATACACACACACACACACACACACACACACACACGCACACGTCCCAATCAATTTAACAGGAGAAAACTAAAAAAAAACAAACTAAAAAATAAATCTTACAATTTGATTTCTTTTTGAATAATATTCTCTTATTTGCGATAACATACTGTCCGGCAGCAAGGCATTATCATAAATGACGCCGAGAATAACGTGATGATTCTCATTACAATATGACAGAGTGCAAATTGAATGACTGCAGGACGATAAATCGAAAATAATTTCGAAATCATGGAATTTTAACGAAACACGGACTAAAACGGATAAAATACTGTTTTCGAGTGTAAAAAACAGTGGTTGAAGCGGGGAGGATGGAGGTAAAATAATCCGTCCACTTAAGTTTAAGTCTTTAGAGTCCAAGAGGAGAACGCTATAGTTATTATCACTGGGGTGGAGTTCTTTAATGAAATTTTAAAAACCCGAATCAGTTAATAAATTCATTGATCAAACTATTTGATAATAATAAATCACCATAATGCGTTTACTAAAATTTTAATTGGGTTTCATTAGTTCTTGATAATTTTCCTCAAATTTTGGTAAATATAGTCACCTTCCTTTGATATTTTCCCATTTTAAACAATGATATAAAACCAAGTTATTATAAATTCTTTTTGACTCGTTCCGTTCAAAAGTTTTCTGAGTACTTACATGTAAAATGTCGGATCTATTTAGTGCATTGTACATCCCCTAAAAACTTCTTTCCCCAAGAGAGTAATTTATTCTCGTATAAATTTATAATATTTATCTATCGATTTTATACTCCGATTCCACGGTAAAAATTAATCATTAGAGTGGCATAATGTTGACCGAGTATTTAGGTTAGCGTTTTCTGTCGATGTGTCATAGTTTTCAACATAATTTAGCTCTTTTTAAGTAATTTACCGGCGTGTTTAAGTTTAGAGCTTCAACGTGGTTGTACAATCTATGTTGTATACAAATCAGGAAATATTCGGAACATTATCATAAAATTGTTCCTATAGATACCTATAGTAATTAAAAAAAAAGAAAGAAAAAAACAGAAATCGTCAAACTTGACAAACGTCATAAAACGGTGGAGATTTTACGAGATCGCCGACGACCTCTGGTAGTAAATCATAATAATATAGTAGATCAATTGTCGTAAATACCGGAATCCCGGCCGGACTCGTTAAACTGTTGATCCGCGATGCAGAATATTCCGATTGTTCCGTTTTTCTATACATAATCGAGACACTCTAGATTCTGATTTTCACAGAATTAAATATTCCTCCGCAGATCGATTTACAGTGACTGGAACAACGTCATGATCACGTCCGTGCAGCTGGTGAATTTATTTCAGATATCACCGCGGCGTTGGGCATATAATTTACGTTCACTTATCTTTGAGACATTTTTCAAACGTCATCAACGCCAATATTACGGTAAATCGAATAACCGTTTTTTTTTTTTTTAAGTCAAGCAATAGATTAGGAGGGAGAATTATATACTCAACTAAAACTCAACGAACGGGAAATAAACTATTTTACAAATGGTAATTATTTGTTGTGTATTGTGTTTTCGTATCGTATATAAAAACTTTATTTTGACGCTATTTTTCTTAGTTTAAGTACTGCACCCAAAATAATTTCAGTCAACTTGATCAGTGCTATTACTGCAGTACGTACGACGACTGAACATAAAGTAAATAAATTTACCATGCCCAGCCACGTGGCACGCGTGCAATCAATTCGTTTTATTGTTAGCGTCGTTTTATTAAATTACGTCGCAGCGTATACAGAAAGAGACGAAATTCACATGTAACTAAAGGGCGTCCGTAGAGAATACAATAATAAATATTAAATCGTGTAATAAACGTATTATTTTGGATATGAATAAAATAGAGACGAAAAGAAAGAAATTGTTTTTCTCATTCTCAAATGAACCTCAAAATCGTTCAAACACATGTTCAACTACAGTATACTTATAATATAGTGCTCGGATTTAAATGCGCTAAAACAGTTTAAAAATGTTTTAAAAAATGGCCAAGAACGACTTTAAAACATCTAATTTTACCTAAAAAAAAAATTACCTAAAGCAATTAGTTCGTTCATAAGGTAATTTATAATTTTTGTTTCATTAAAAAAAAAAATAATGAAAATCTAAAAATTCACACGCATATCTTTTGATATTATTCTGTTCTATTATTATTCATATTTCATTCTAAAAATACCATAATATGAATTTATGATTATATTAAATTCTGAGTTAAATTATTTTACCTTTATAATTTTCCTATTCAATTAAACATCAAGAAGACTTATTATTATTAGATAATATTTTTAAATAACTAAATTGTATTTATCAAGTCTTATAATGTACAAATATGCGCTAAAAATAATTAAATGCTCGAAAATTCTAAAAAAAAAAAATAAATTGCTCGAAAAATGTGAACATTTCAAAATACAAGATAAAAATTTTATCTTTGATACTACATCTATACTATTTTACATGAAACTAGTAACGTACCTGGAATGTATTGTTTATGATAAACTAAAAAAAGGTGCGCTGTGCATCGAAATCCAGTCACTATTTATATTAATTTAAACTGAAACGTGTATATCAAACGTTCTTATGCATTATAGTTTTGAGTAAAGTGTACCGTAGTATTCGATCCGGAATCGTAGACAATAAATCGGTGCCTAATTAGAATAAAAATCAAATTGTTTATTAACTAACTCGTATGAAGTCTATGCGTCCATATACGACGGTGGCCGCGAAATTTGCGATTGTGTTAGACCCACAGACGTTTCTATGTCGGAATTTACTTAACTGCCAAGTCAGCTATCTGCAGTGTCGTGCGCAAAGAGGGGTTGTAAAGGGTTTTACCCTCCCACATTGGTTTAAAAATACAACAGCTACCGAATTTATTATTCGATTACTTGTATAATGCGGCCATGTTTCAAAGCAAGCTTGATTTATTCAATAAAAGTTGGCTTGTTTGAGTCGGGTTTTCAACTTCCCATTGTCGTGTCGATTATAGGTATACGGAAGAAGGTTCTACGATAAACTTTTGATGATTTTTCATTTATTTACTACCCACATATCCCCTCCTCCATTTACGGCCTTTTGGAAATTTCTTCCCATTTCATTTTATTGTCACGATCGTCACAACGCAGTATATCACGATAAACGATTGTAATTAAATCATCGAGTGGACCGGGCTCACCTACCAGTCGCAAACAAACGCGCAACATTATTTAGTAGTCCGCAAGAAAAAGCGCGTTTTTTTTTAATAGTATAATAATAATATGTTAAAATCAACTAACACCTCGCATAATACCCGTTTGTCATAATACAAAATTCAAAAGTAAAGATGAACTATAACAATATCAGTATTAAAAAAAAAAAATATATATCGTGTTCAACGGATACCCTATACGTGTAATAGAAGTGTCCCGACTGACTCTCGAGACAAATATATTATAATAAAATACACTATATACCACCTACTTTTTTGTACCGTGTTAGCGCGTTTTACGAATGAATAATGATAATGCATTGTGTCTTGCAACTGTAATATAGCTATTTCGATACGTGAATTCAACATTTAGAAAGCAAAGGGTTCGTATTAATTTCCATTGTCAAAAAAAAAAAAAAGATATATTTTAATTTATTAATTATTTTGTATAGTATTTATCTATTTTTCATACCTTTTATACTTAAATGAAAATGTTTTGGACCGTGTTTTTATGTATACATAATATATATATTACTACGTGCTTCGTTATTCTTGAAAAAAAAAATAAATATATATTAAAATCTGTGTTAATTTAAAACTATTCTATTCTTAGAAAAATAAAGTCTAATTACGGTGAATGTGACTGATATAATTAAAAAAAAAAAAGAACTATTTTTAACTAATTTTCAGTATCGTAAAAATGAAAACGATAAGGACACACCTGTACTCAGCAGATATCAGTCACTAGAATCGAATTTCCTTTCGCTTTTTTTTTTTTTTATTATACAAGATTTCTTTGCTGAAGTTATAATTAAAAATAACCAAATTCTATACAATATGATACAAAACAACAATTACATAACTTCTAAACAAATTATAAAATTTAATTATAAAAATGATTAGAGCAGGATCGTAGCCAGATCATATTTTCAAAGGGGGACAATCTGAATTTTTGGGAGGTGCATTAAATAATTGAAAAAAAAACTGATATTTTTTTTATGAATCTAATATTATAGTTAAACAAATAGTCATGGGGAAGCATATTATAAAATACTATAGCAAATTAATATGATTTCAATTGTCGTTTCTTATTTGAATCTAAATTTAAATTGTTCGTCAATTTCTCAATACTGTGAAATAATTTGACTACATTTTATATGCGGGAAAAATTCTACGTGAATAATGTTGATGCGCAGAAGAATCTGTACCATTAGACACCCCTAGGGGGCAATGGTTAAGTCTAATGGGTAATGCTCCTATTCGCTCATCTTAGCTAATACCCAGAGTTAGGGTGGGGGTCGAAAATGAAAACCCACACTGGTACGTTTTTGTTACTTACATCTTCAAATATAATCGCAGTGTATTCGTTTGGAGAGTCTTTAGGTGTGTGAAAAGCTAAAAAATAAACTCCTATCGTTAGAGCATAGTGAAATTTAAATTCAATCAAAATTTTGTTACTTCGATCTAACTATAAAAACTTTTTAATTTTCAAGTTTGAACTGATTTGGTCCAAAAGGAGACACTGAACGTGCCCTAAACTAGCGGGAAAAGTATGTACTCGGATATATGTACATCCTTTCATTTTATTCTAAACAGACATAATACAGTGTAATACTTTTTTTTTCAGGGAAACATAGATAAAAAAACGCGGCAAAGAATTTAAAAAATATGTATTGATAAATATGGTGGTAAACACCAAAAATATAATACCTAATAACTTACTTATACTTATAGGCGTATTTTAACGACGTTGTTTTAAGCAATCCGGTTACTAGCTGAACAAAAACAAACAGTTTCGCCAATACTGTTGACCACATTTGATAAATAGTCTATACGAAGATCGGGTTACTGGTTACTGGTTATTCATTGGTAAAATACATGCATGCTTAGTAAAGTATTTTCGCGGTGTTGTAACCGACTTACAAACAACAAACCATGCAGCGAATTGCATACCGAAATCTGCATCCCTATAACACATCTAATATTATGTCGGGTATATAATTTTCATTAAGTCCGCCGAGAAAAATGCAATATATAATCAATAAAAGGTGTCTGTATATCGAGCGATTTACCGACGGAGAACATACAATGCAATCGTGATGTATATAAATACGTATACGACTGCAGAATATACTGTAACTACGCTGCAGCCAGTGCAGGCGGGTCTTGGGGGGCAGGGGAGCGTACGACATCATAACACTAGCCGTCTCCGCGATGAACTAAAAAGATATAAAAACCCGAAGGCGGATTCCGTCCCCGATCACCGTCGTCGTCGACCATCCCGCAGTAAATCCGAAACTCGGTGTCGGCAAATTTTACGACGCATCGTCGACCAAAGGCAAAAGCGGCAGTGGTGGCGGTGACGGTGGAGACGCTGTCGGGAGCGTTTATCTTGTCCGAGTACTGGCAGACAACCGGCGCTAAAAGGCGATTCATACAAAACATTTTTTTTTTTTCGCAAAAGAGGTTTTTGACTTTTAATCAAGATCCCGGTCATCGCCTTCGTCCTTTTCGGTGTTTGCAGCGCCCGTTACACGTTTCGTAATATTTTTCGTTTCTTTCCGTTTTCAAACCTATATATTATATTATACACACAACACGGTGCCATGTACGGTATGATAGATGGTAAAAATGATGTCTGTCAAATTGGCACTGGCACATTATGCTAGGACTACTCAACTAGTGTAATAATATTTTTGCCAGGAATTTTTTAGATGATTTTGCTAGGGCAGTTTTTGGATTTTGCTAGAACCCCTAAACTTCGGAAATCCAAAAACAAATACGCCGGTGCTATCTTTGTAGATACACGGGCACATTTTCTGATTCCAAAAAAAATATGCCAATTTATCTAGACAAATATGTTAGATTTGGCTAGAACGCATGTCGTCTCCGAAGGAGGTTTGAAATTTGCCGTCAACAACAACATATTGTTTGCATTAAACCAAAATTATGTTTTAATTAAAAAACATTTTCTCCTTGAAACATTTCTACAAATTTACTTGTGTAGAAGTTGATGACATTTATGGTGAAAAGATTCTTCGTTAAAGCTAGGAGTCATGTGGTTGGTCTGGAGATGGTAATTTTCTAGATCACCTGGACCGTATTATGGCCTGGTATGTCGTTGTAGATGTTAAATTTGAAAAGGTGATAGTGATCTAACAAAATCCAAAAATGTCCTATTGAAAAATCTAGAAAATTCCTAGCAAAATTTTGATACTATTTGTATAGTCTTAGCAGCATAATGTGCCGGTGCCGACTTGACGGATATGTAATAATGGTTAATTTTAAACGGACATTAAATATCAAAGGATATAAATTGCGTTGTTAATCATACAATTGCATCCTAATTTCGCGTTAAATATTAAAATTTTAGTTATGGTAGTTGGATGAAACGTACGTGATAATATGACTAGATAAAAAAAATCGGACGTTTTTTTTGCAGCCATTTTCTAATATTTTATACGTGCGAATATCGTTATCATTATTATTGTCCGTTGGCTAATCTTACGTGAATCACGAACTTCATGATAGCACCGAATAGCAGATTCCATATATCATCACCACCGAATGACAAATCACCGAGCAAATAAGTAAGTTTGTACAGTGTTAAGCGGATATATGAAATTTAATTTTATGCATATTTTTATGTCAACCTATTATGTACGACGAGACAGCTGTTGTAGGGATAATTATTTACTGGTCGTCCCCTTTTTTTCAGTCAAAATGTTATGTAAAATTTTTATTACAGCTGTACGCACAAAAACAAATCGACATTTAGCCGTTGTCATTTTTCTTGAATAATGAATTACCATATTTTCCTAACCATAATCTCCCCCTCCAAAAAAAAAAAAAAAAAAAAAAAAAAATAAACGTAACACAATTTTTTTCATTACTCAAATAATAAATTGCCATTTTCTTAAAAATTATGAATATAATACTTTATAATAAAAACCAATAAACTGCAGGATATTAATGAGTAAAATGATAATATTTGCAGGTAAATAGACGTGATTTTAGTACCTATTATTTTGGAGAGGATTGGAAAATGGTCTGTGATAGAAAAAGGTATTTCATTTGGGAGAAAAATGGTCCCGTCCCAAACACTGCAATACGCATCCCCTTGCAATATTGTTTCTAATAATTTTGCTCAATATATTTAAAAAATCTGTACTCGGTGTACTCCTAGTTTATATTTATTGTATTGTTTTATTTTTTTTAGCGTACACTGTTTACAAATATCGAGAAAAAACCACTTCACTTCTAAGGCATCACCGTCGTCGAGCTCCGCTTTTGGGATTATTTTCAAAACGCACGATGATTTATCATTTTGCTTTCAAAAATAATTATACTCGAACACCGCCGCCGACTTGTATAATAATATGTCCGCGGCCCACACGAAACGACAGCGGCCGTGGATTATCCGAGTCACAAAGCACGTCTGGATTTAAAATTTTTTTTTAATTATTATGTTCACTGCACTAATCTCTCACGAATTAACGCTGATGAGTACCGCGAAGACAAACAATACAATATCACATAAATCTGATGTAATTTTTTAAATGATAAAAACCGAATGATATATGCACTTATGTTTACAACAGTAATTATATAAATTTCAATGAACAATTTTTATTTTGTGGACGCAAATTAGTTGAAAATAAAGAATAGAAAAAGAAAAAAAAAGAGTTGATACTGGGGATGGGTGCGCGGCCACTGTTGCAAATACCTAAAAAGTAGGATAAATAAAATTGTTTAACTTAAACTTGTAACCAAAAATAAACAGTTAATAATGAAAAACGATTCAGAGCGAAGTTCAGTTAGTATGCATATTTTTAAAGGCCGTAATATTTACGAGTTTCGTCAAAATTTAATTTTAAAACTCTTATAAAAAATATAAAATACTACATGAGCTCAAATATTGTTTTTTTTTGTCCAGAAAGTACGAACTTTTAAGGAATCTCCTGTTAAATTTTCAATAATTTTTGTTTACTGTATCAATTTTATTCGCAGAGTACTTACCGAATAAATAACCGTAAAAAACACTCAATATTTTGTCATTTTTGGATCGGGGCAATATTTTTGGATGAAAAAATCGCGATAATATAATAAAAACAATGAAAACGGTAACGCCGCGGTGCGCCGTAAATACTTTTCGTTTTACCTATCTATACTTTCATTTCAGATTTTCTCTATTATTTCGAAAACCCCTTGGAAAATAAAACAATAAAAATAACAATTTTCCAATTATTATGAAAACTGCTTGGAACAACAAAAAATGAAAACTCCAAAGTAGTGTTTCACCTGATATATCGGTGTAAGATTTCCGGTAGAAAAGTTGCTACAGATACATTTAAATTATACTTTTATCAAATAAAAATAATGTACCTACCTCAAAACTTCCCTTTACAAAAACATATGTGATATAAACCTTAAAAATAAAAACAAACGGGGAAAACGAATGAAATAACTATAATTGAATTGTTGTTATACTATAGCTGTTTTACCAACAAGGTGCATAACGACGATGTTATTATTCGATTATTTTCGGTTACGATGCGTGTTTTTTCCCTGTCTGTGAACATAATTTCAAAATTTCAACCAGACCAAACTTGCTTCAATAAGAAAAATAACAGCAGTATAATAGTTTTATAGTGGATTATTGTCGTGTAAGTTTTGCGTAGGTCGCAGTTTTTTTTTTTTAAATTTCTTTAGAAGTTTTCTTAGTTATCAACCCTGGAAACTCCCCAGTCCAAAAAAAAAAAAAAAAAAAAAAAAAAAAAATGATGAAGACGGAAAATGTATATAAAATATTAGATCCTGTACCATATCGATTATTTAATCAGTGACGAATCATGGTTTAGTAATATCACAACTTTTTCATAACAACTTGTTTGCATTTACATTTATTAGAAAATATTTAATAGTGCTTCACTCCTCAGAACAATATTTTTTAAATTCCAAGCAGAACGAGGAATATATTGGTTTATTGTCGTGTTTTCAAAGTACTTTATGTTTTGTTATGAGAATAGCTTTGTGCTAACACTTATTAAATCTACTAAAGCACTGTATTGTGAGTTTGTTCGTCCGATTCTCGAATATGGCTCAATAAACTAATCAAACCAAGGAGGTGCCTTATGTAAAATGTCAATACAAACCCACTTTTTATATTTTCTTAAAGTATTGTTAATGTTTTATTTGTTTTTATGTTGAAATTGTATCAAATTGTGAATATAATATATTTTGTAATAAAATTTTAAACATAATAATGAACGTTAAAATATATACAATACAGAATGTTAAATTAGCGAACTCCGTTTCGAATGGATTTTCGTTTTCAAAGATTAATCATTGGATACAGATATATATTGAATTCCCCTCTATATCCTATCTTCCAAACTTCTCATCTAAAATAGTGGCCCACCCGTCGTGTGAAATCTGTACTCATATTTTTTTCCAATACAATTGCCATGTCGTCCACTTTAGCAAATAAGTAATATTGGGAAGTTGAAATTAAATACTCGTCACCATTTGACGTATGTACTCGTAGTGGTACAGATGAACAAAACGTACATATTTTGTAGTATGTTAGTTAAATTATATCAATATGTATAGGAAATAAATTGTAATGCCTTTTAAAAAAAATTATACAAGTCAACTTATTGTAGAATTTACTCTCGATACCAAACGCGCATGTACAATAATAACTCATATTGTAAACTGATATAGAGAAAACTGTTCAAATATCTGGGTATAAAGCAATACAAATAACACGTTACACACAACCAATGATATAGAATCGCGAACATACAACTTCTAGGTAAGTAAATACCTACTGTATTCGTTTGGCGAATATCGTGTAATATTATTAATATAATTTAGTGACTTTTGCGGATCTATCGTCAGGATGCAAGCTATTCGAATCTTTTTAGTGGTGAGTATCCTTTTATTTTGTGATTGGGTATATATACCAGGTCCATCAACGGTTACCTTGGCAATGACTCCGACCACTTCTTCCATTATTACTATTCTTCCGGACAATATAAAAACTAAGGCTGATGCATTCATCAGGACCATCCAAAACGTGCAAACATCGCTAAAAAGTCCATCTAATAACCATCAATTAAATCCGAGGCCAATGGAAGTAATAACTGATATTCAATTGCCTAATTACGGTTTCTTCGATGTCTACAAAAATGATGATAATATCTGCCCATTAAACCCCCAAATTTATCTAAACGCACTCAATGGCAGTCTAGTCGGTCTTCTCATACATAAAATTAGTACCTGGATGAAAGCCTCACAACCCCTTGAATATTATCTCGGGCATATCAGGGAGCACGTGATTCTAATAGATAGAGCCATTTCTCGAATTGCTTACGAAAAACGTTCTGATATAAATGACAAGTTAAACTTAAACGATACGATAAAATTGTTTTATGTTACATGTGATATACAAAATACTACTAATGGCAATGAAAATCAACTGGAATATAAAAGAAGGTTATTTCAAGATTATATGTTAAAATATAAAATTGACAATGAGCTATTAACCAACGAGTCATTGAATTATTTTGCCAACACCATGAGAGAGAGTTTAAATATTATCAAAGATGTCCATAGTTGGTTTAAAGTATCAATTCCACTGATGAAAAATTATATATACCTGATGGATTATCCCAAAAACGATGATTTTAATAAATTACAGAACATGCAAGTTCCTAATGGTTACGCGAGTTTAAATTCGCTCGTGCAGAGTTATTTAAATGAAAGTAACGTGGTACAAATAGAAAAGAATCACTTAAATGTACTTCGAATAGTCGCACCAGAATTGTTCAGTTATCTGTACGAACATTTCAATATATTAATCAAGTTATTTGAGCACGGAATTTCACGTAATGAACAGAGTGAAATATGGCGCTTTCATCTTATTCCGTATACATACATAAATTTATTCCTGTCACGTATTATCGAATTTGAGCGGGATTACGTCGGGATAGAAGAAGCAGAACGAGGAAAAATGATGTTGGAATCAATAGAATCTTTAGCTGTTTTTTTAGACCCCTACCTGGATGACTCACCTGACACACAACCACGCAATAAGAAGTTAAAAAAGAAAATTACGGAAATTCCAAAAGAAGATACATTAAAATTGGATGAGGATATCATACCGGTCGTATCCAAAATGATAAACGATGCAACCAAAATTCTATTGCAATATTTTGATAAAAATATTGACAAATGGATGGTTGATAGGATATTGAAACCAGAAAAGCCGTATGTACTGAATAAAACATCGTTGTTACTTTCGTTAAAAGACAATTATGATAAAGCTTCTGATACGTTTAAGAAATATGACAAATATACTTATCAAGACTTTGTAGTTTATACAGACTTTCAAAAAAACAATATCACTGAATCGGAAAATAAATCAAACCTAATTTCAGAATTTCCGAGCGATAAACCAACTAATTAATTGATCGATTTTGCGATCTTTTCATTAATATTTATCATAATTGTGCAAATAATGGTATCCATTTTTGACTTGGGTATTTTTAACTTTCCTAAAAATTATACAGTATTAATCTTATTTTATTAACTTAAATAACATAATGTGTATTTATTATAAATAAAAATACACTCAAAAATATAGATACTTGTTTGAAATTATATATATATAGTATTTTTTAAACGTAATACGCTAGAACAGCAGTTCCAACCTATGGCACGCGTACCAATAGTGGTAAATGAAAAAATAACGTTATCAGTTATAATGAGGTACATTAATCCATAAAAAATAATAATAATAATATTTGTACAAATATAAAATATAGAGTTACTATTTTGCATAGTGCATATTTAATTTCAGTTTTAGCGTACTAAATGATCATTTATGTAGTTTTAATAAGAACAGGTGCCATATATTATGCACCTAAAATAAATTATACATTTCACTTTTTAAAAAGGTTGTTAGGTCGAATTTAACCATTTTTTTTTATATATATATTTACGTTTTAAATTAAATAACAAACAAATACCTCTCTAATAATTTTACAAGTTGATCAACTTAAGTGGATTACATTTGATATTTAAAATTTTTTTAAAAATTTTTTTTTTTCTATGTGATTCTATATTGTGTCCAGTGACGATTGATGTAAAAGTGAGAGACTTTCCAACAAATGTGACGTAAATAAGGTGTATGAGTGTAATATCAACACCTATCCCATCAAGGTCTCAACCGTCTCTGTTATTAACTGTAATGATTGCAGAATATAATTCAGACGCAGTTTGTTTTTTATTATCAATCGGAATAAACAAATATAAGTTTATTTAATTTAAGTGCAATGGTTTCTACATAAGCAAAACGAAAATATTATGGGGAAATTGAAATTTTATACTCCTCGCCACTCGGTGTATGTACTCGTAATCATATAAATGAACAAAGCTTACATATCTCATATTATCTTAGTAAAATTATATCAAAATATTTATGTATATACATACATATACATATTATGGGCAATGGATTTCAATGTCTTTTGAAAAAAAATTCGAAGTCGACTTATTGTAGAATTTCTTCTCGATACCAAAAGCGCAAGTACAATAATAACACATAATGTAAACTGATATCGAGAAAACTGTTCAAACATAAAACTTCTGAGTAATTAGATACCTATAACTGTATTCGTTTCTCGAATATCGTGTAAACTTAATATAGTTACTACAATTTAGTGATTTTCACGGATCGATCGAAGATTTTCGAATTTTTTCAGTGATCGATATACTTTTCTTTTATGGCTGAGTGGTTTACAAAGTACATCGACTGTCTCTTCGGAAATGACTACTGCAAAATGGGTATTGGTTCCCATTTTTGGAAATCGTACGTCGTAAATTTGTTCGTTTTAATTTTCCGGTTTTCCTATTTTATTTTTTTTTTTTTATCAACTTGCTACTTGACACTCACTTTATTTTAGAATTTATAAAATAAAAGTTTTACAAAAGTAATTATTTTCAATAGCCATATAAGTAGGTATATATCGTCAATTTATTTTATTCAAAAGAAATTCAACGTCCATAAGTATCATCGAATATGAATATTTTAATTTTTACCATGCTCAAGAAAATATATTTATAGGCGTATATTAAATCACTATGGAAAAACTGTGATTGAATATTTATTTTACGAAATAACGTACTATTTTGCATATTGGTAGGTGCTTTATTATCGTCAAGAGTAGTGTTTTCTGAGATTTACCGAGTTCTTCAGAATTTTCAGACTGTCAATATGCGTATTAATATCACAAACTTACTAAAGTTTTTTTACAATTTGTATTTTATTATTTACAAGTAGTACCGCCCGGCGTTACCCGTGCAAATTTTTTCTTTTTTTTTTCATTACCTTTATTAAATTTCGATTCGGACCGTGTCAGTGAGAATAATAATTTGCCCATGACAACCCGGTGATAAACTAATAATATTTGTTTTTTTATTAGTAGTACCAACGTAACCCATAAACAAAAAAATAAAATTATCATCGTACCGAAAGTACCTAAAATTCGGTTTTTGTGGGTGATAGTGGGGTATCAACGAATTTCATAGATGTACTACGCAAGAGTCTACTCAACCACTTCCCAACGTTTCATTATTATCCGATGAATAGTGTAATAACGCATATACAATAATTACACACACGTATTCATTTTTATATGCATATAAATTATATGAGGTGAATAAAACATCGCGTGTACCTTTATTTATTAAAGGGCAAAAAAAAATATATACAAGGAAACCTATAATAGTAAATGGTTAATTACTAATACGACGTTTTGAAAATAGACCAAATAAACATGTACGAGGTTGTGTGAAGACTTCAAAAAAATAAAGTGTAGTACCTGTTTCCACCAAAAGTGGACTGTTCTGTCTTCCATTACCCGTTACCATTACCTGTTTCCAGGTTTACCGATGAGTACAAATTTAAATTAAATAACTTTATGTGTCATACCTTCCTAAATCCTAAATTCCCACCTACAACGGTGGCTAAACCCATCCCTAGGATCATCACACTTTTTTTTAAGAAAATATGGTCGTCGGTGAATAAATCCGGTCTGTCGGCGAAAAGGATGGTTTCGATATTGTTTGGTGTAGAAAATATTATATTTTACTAAAAAAAAATTGTTAAATTTGAAAAAAAAAAAAACGATAACATTATGATATAACTTAGCTATGTTTTTTGTACTAATATAATGTATAATTAGTTGATATTTTTTTTTCTATTTGTAAGTTATACATTTCATAAAATCGTACCTGAAATTTAAAACAAAATTTTTTTTTAATAAATATATTTACTATATTATTTTATTAAAAGCAATATGTTACCTTCTAATTATTCTATACTTTTGTTGTCCATTATAATTTGTTCATTTTTCTTTTTAGGCATTTTCTTACTGTATAATCATGTATTGAATTATTCAATAAACAGGTATATCCGACAAATAAAATTTAATAATGTATATGTTTTAGATTCTAGTGGAACGAAGAATCATATGGTTTTACAAAGAAGTTTATTTATTTTTTTCCTGTGGGCAACTTTTCTACCAGCAATTATGCTCCATTTTATAACAATATCAATTTTTCTAAAAATACATTGGACTGGGGATTACTTTAGGTGGTCATTGTTCGATTTTCCAAAAAGTGTTCCCAGCAAATGTAAAAAACCGGGAAAAAACATGGGAAAACGTAGGAAAAACTGGAAAGTCGGTACAACATTATTAAACATATATTATTAAAGAAAATACAAATGCATATTTATTTATTTACTTAATAATTTAACTATTTAATCATTTTACTATAATATTAAATATATATAATTGACAATGCATCACTATCAACTGAACTCTGCTCAGAATAGTTTTTTCGTTAGCAATGGTTTATCGTTACTAGCAGATATACATTAAATTACCTGTAACAGTGGCTACACCAATCCCCATTATCCTGGACGCCTTTTTCAGTTCGAATTTTTTCGAAATATTTATAAGAAACGTTTTACATCCCAACTGAAGACAAAGATAACCTCACATCCATAAAAAAAATCCAAAAACAATTACTTTTTTTAGATTCATTTATTACAGTTTTTAACATAAGCATAGTATAGAAATTATTTCGGTGGAAAACAGGAAGGTACACATTTGGTGAAAACGACTAATGATAGAAGAAGAAAATATCCACTTTTGATAGAAACGTGTTACGCTCACCTAAACAATGATCACGACGATCATAAAAAATATATATATATATATAAAAGACGCGATGAAAGTTCAGTCGACGCGTTTATAAATCATCGAGACACACAAATGGAAGACGTTATTTTGAAGTTACACTGTACATATATTATTATCACTATATATAAGTACACCTCAAATTTCAAAGTAAAATAAATTACCGATAGACTCCGAGACTAGAAGAAATACAGTTGGCTGCTTAGAAAAAGTTTCATTTGCCCACATTGAGCGGATGCTCGTTTTATGAAATATTTTTTAAGATTGCTTACTTTTAAGAATTATTTTACTTACTTACTTACTTACTTTTAAGAATACAGAATTTTCGAAAACTTAAAAAAAAAAAAAATATTTTTAAAATATTTAGAATATTTAATCGGAATACTACCCATATCTGCTATGAAGACATTAAAGTGTGTAGTTATTAAACGGACTACTTTAAAATTATTTCCGTAAAATTATAATGCTCATATGTTATGTGAAACCCGACGAGAAATGTAGGGAATAAACAATGGTTTTTTTTTGCTTTACGGAAAGTAGCGAAAAAATGCTATTAGTTTCACAAGAGATGTGCTTTAGAAATTTTCGATGAATAAGAATACTTCAAATTTTCCCTACATAAACGTACGTTCTTCGACTGCTAGCGAGAAAAACATGACTTATATATTATAATAACCTTACGACTTATATAGATCTGCTCATACTCGTTTTTTTAATTGCAATGATTCATCGTTGTTTTCAGTATGCAATTACAAAAATTACACTATGTTCAAAAGTGCCTTCCAAACTTCCTACTAACAACACTGATTGCTTCTTTCAAAGTATGACTAGCCTCTTTGCATCGAAATAAAAAAAGAAATGCACAGTTGACGATGGGATTGAACAATATTTAAAACAAAAAAAGTATATAGGTTATAAAATATTTATAAAACTCTTGAATTTATGTGATTCACAATGCAATACAACTTTTTTTTTTTTTTTTTTTGAGTGGGGACGTTGTAATTGTCGAGGTATAAAAATTATTTTCGTGGTAAATATGTAAACACCTTTACAATAATACTTAGGTAATATTATATAAAAACAACTTTTTGTACGTTTACCGAAACTCTCTTTCTATTCATCTTTGGGCTGTTCCATCTCACTTAAATAAAATGTTTGTGTATACCTAACATACGTCTTTGCGTGTTGGTCTACACGACAAACTCATAAAATATCCAGCAGTAATGATTTCTCTTGGGAAAGTTCACTGTACATACATTATATATACAGCGGACTTGCAGCTCAATCTACACGTCAAGCATCAAAACTTGGTTGCGAGGGTCTATCACTCTTCGAAATGACACCGTCCGCTCTAATAATAAAATACGCATCACATCTCCGACATAGAAAAACAAATAGTAAAAGAAAGAAAAAAAAGATACCCTGTTTATAAGAATAGAATAGTAGGTAACATAAAAAAAAAACACGCAATATCTGCTATAGGGTTTCGTAATTAAATATGATGTTTTTACATAGGTAACAATTTGTAGTCATATTCATCACACACACATATATATATATATATAAAAAAATATGTTATATTTTAAGTTTCGTTTATTTTAGAATAAATTATTCAAAAATAAATCTATTATATTTAATAATAAATTATTACGTTAATATTTTTACTATGCATTAACTTACACACGAATAAGTGTAAAGAGAAAAAAAAATTTAAAACTTATGATCGATTTTGACCCACCGTAGTCCGATCAACTTAAAATTTTGCACGTGCTCTTATTTTCGATGACAATGTATATAATGGAAAATAACCATTTTTTCCCTTTTCACCCTATATGACTATTGAAAAGCATTTAAAACATCGACAAATGCCCCAAAAAACTTTTGGTCACGTTTAAAATTTTCTTGAAAGGATGGAAAAATGATATATACTCCATGATATATGACTAAAAATAATTAAATTGAAACAATTTGAAACACCATTTCTCTAATATGAAATAAAAAGTAAATAATAATGAGAAATGTTTTTAGAAATTGTTTTCCTACGTAGATATTAATAATATTATCGTCGTAACACCGAAATTGAATGATAATATAGTAATGAGTATGGTACCTACATTTAAATCATAACGTATGCTGTGGTTTACTATATACTCGTATTCAACATCAATGTTATCATGGACATATACGTGAGAGATGTTTATACTAATATTTTTAATGATTATTTACTTTTAAATTCATTTTAAAAATGTAGTATTTAAAAATTGTTTTTTTTTTTTATTTTTCTCGGGAACCTTTGATCTAGGAAATATTCATCCCGATGTATGTATTTATGATTTTAGATTCTGAATGTAGCGAAGAATGCATTTGTTTTACAAAGATGTTTATTTATCATTTTTATTATTTTTTCTACCAGGAAGCTAACTCCGGTGTATACGATATAAACCATTTTCTGAAAGGAAATTTTCTGGAGTTTGTTCTTTTAAGGAGGTTATTTTTAGATTTTCTCAGGAATTTCCTCATTAAACGTGAAAAATTGAAAAAAAAACCGAGGAAAAACGGAAAAACGTACGAAATATATTAGTACAATATTAAGATTTTTTTTTCCAGTGAAAAACTTTTCTACTAGCAATTTTGCTCCAATATACAATGAAA
Organism: Cinara cedri; assembly: GCA_902439185.1. Classification (NCBI taxonomy): domain Eukaryota; kingdom Metazoa; phylum Arthropoda; class Insecta; order Hemiptera; family Aphididae; genus Cinara; species Cinara cedri. The sequence goes on from CABPRJ010002375.1 coordinate 365,898, forward strand.
TCACTTTTTCTGAAAGAAAATCTAACTGGAAAGGTACTTAAAAGAGGTGATTTGTTGATGTTCCCGAGAGTTTTTGTCAATGTATAGGAAAACCGGAGCAAAACCCGTGAAAATGGTATAATATTAAACAAATACTATTAAAGAAAATATATACTGCCTAATTAGTTATTTTACCTTAATATGACATGCTTATTGTTGACAAAGACTTCTTCTTGGCATTACTACCAACAGAACTCCATTCACTTCTGTATCCCACCTTCCCAAATTCCCACCTACAATAGTACAACATCTTAGGACAGCTTTTTATTTCTATTTTTTTTTGTGACCATATTAACAACTTCACAAATATACTGCCAGACGCTCGTTCGGAAGTGATTTCAGTTGGACATTTTCTCTGTTAGTTGCACCGAGAAGGGCATTTTTTGATTTTCACCTAGTTTAGTAAATAATTTCAGGGAGGAAAAAATGTATTTTTATATTTATTAAATCGATCATTTTAGCACGTTTGTGTTTATATAGTATGCGAGTTGTCTTTAAAAGATAATACTATTTGATATCATATCGTATCACAGTTTTAATTTTTTTTCTTTCTTTACTATTTATATATTATTTACAAAGGTCGTACGAACCGCCGTCTGTGATGCTCTCAGGAGAATCTAAGAAAATAATATGACAGCCGAGTAGTACCAGAATTCCGCCCCCTCGAAAAATGTATATACAGACGAGAAGCCTTTAAAAGCTTTAAGTGGGATTTAAAAATTTATTTTCGTAGAATTCTCGCGCGCAACCAACTTATTTCCTTCTTTCCCCTCCCCCCGAGACATGGAGATTAACGTCGCTTCATGTATAAAAAAAAAAAAAATAAATAAAAAAACCCCTTAACGAATTCTTCAAAAATTTCGTTATATAGCTAAGACTAACAACAGTCGGGCGAAAAATAAGTTTTGGTTTAGCCGTGCATCGTTGTTCATCCGTTTGACAGTTTTTCGTACGTATATATACGAAGTAGGTAGGCACTTTCGATAAGTGACAATATTATTACAGCCGCCACGTGAAGTTTACCTTCGGAACGAGTTTTCTGAAAAGACTATATATATATATTTTTTAAAATAAATTATATAATATTTATTTATGTACGATTTTTTACATCCTGAATGTTGCGAAGAAGCCAGCGGCGTATCTATAGGAACTTATAACGATACTTTTAAATATACAACGTATAATTTGCAATAATTTTAGAAAATTTGATAAAAATAAGCACTCGCGTCGTCGGTTTTTGATCGGAGTAAGATTTCTGGAAAGAAATTTGTTAATGTACAGAAGAAAAAAAAAACAATAGGCAACACATCGTGGACGTCAGTCTCTTAAACATGTTCCATTAAGACTGAAGTGGCATAAACATGAAATAATTACGATAAAAATGTTAAAAAAAAAATCAATCAATGGAAATTGCTCTTGTTGCCTTAAAAATCACGTTCCAAAAATTTCGTGTATCCACGACTCGAGGCGTATAATATTAATTGCCACTTTCGGTTTTAAAGTGTGATACTTTGTTCGTGGTCGTACGATTTGTGATGACGGGTATGATGAACGTCTGTAACAGTTCCGACATTATATTATATATTTTTTTTTAAATCGACATCTTTTCGTCAACAAAGCGAGATCGAGTTGAATATGCATCCGTGAGGAATGCAAATACTTTAATATTTTTTCCTGTCGGTTGACAGTAACATTTTTTGCCAAGGCTCGCTGAGGTTTTTTCTTAAAAACTTTTCACATAAATACGCACACACACAGAAACACATAGATATACTTTATTATATCAAATTTATCTGTACCCTTTTGGGGTGTAAATAAACAAATAAATCATATCGTAAACCTTTATTGTGACGGATAAATAATAATACGAATAACAGTTGGATGTATGCGACAGCAGCTATTCCATAATATGATACACGAGTGTTGCTGTTTGAGTGTTAATGACGGATTGGGGGCAGGTTTTTTAAAAAATCGGCAAAAGGGTTTCGATTGATAATACCTACATAACGTCGTCTGCGAGTGTTCATAGTCTGTTGGACTTCTGCCAATAACTCGGTTCACTCGTATTATGAACTCGTGTCAGAATATCAATGGAAAAAACCCTTCGGTTTGTTATGCAAGACCACAGACGACATGCCGCAAGGGCAAAAAAAAGTTTGAAATATCGCACGATCACGTTTACTGTGACGAAATCAAATTTACTTTGAAAAGTAGGAAACAGAATTTAGAAGAACTGTTCAATAGACTGGTCGATAACGTCGGCCGACGGAAAATTTTATCTGTTCACACGAAATGAAAACAAAAAAAAAAAACAATTTGTTCGTAAAAAATTAAAACCATTTTGGTAATATAGCGATCATACTTATATTATATAGCAAAACTTGTACTTAAAACTTTATATAAAATTTGATGTACCCGAAAATTGGTACACCTAATAGAACAACTCGTAAATAAAATAGGAATTTTTTTTTTAATAATTCCACATTGATAGGGTTTAAACGATTTTACCATGAATGGACAACTTTGAACTGGCTTACAACAGGCCACGAAAAATGTAAGAATTTTTTGCATCAATGGATACTCAAAAACCTACCTGAATGCAATTGCGGTGACGAAAATCAGATAGTGCATATTATACTTGATCAAAAAAAACGGAAAACAAATGGGTTAGGTTAGGACATTATTTTATAGACAGTAAAAGTATTGAATGTGTTTATTATATGTTTTTTGTTTTTTTTTTTTTTTTTTGAGTATGCCAATGAGTAACTTTTCTACTTATCTTATTCTTATCAAAAAATGACAATAGTCTTTTTTGTTGTATTTTTGAAACGAGTCAGTGAATTGGAGAGATAATTTTGTTTTTGATATTCCGAGGAATTTTCTCAATAATTGGAAAAACCAGACAAATATTTACGGCAAGCTTGGGGCCATAACATTACCGATTTCATTATTTTCAATGCGTTTGAATTATTTTTTCTACTAAAAGTATTTTAATCTATTTGGTGAGCAAGTAAGTCATTTTTTTGATTTTCCGCATGATTTTCTTAATAATTGAGCAAATCTAGGAAAAACTTAGAACTCCGGGGATATAGGCCCACCAAAACTCCGCCAAGACCTTCCCAAACTAAGTCCTTATCGAGTGAACACTATAAGTAGGTACGCATAATTCGATATTAAATAAAATATTCGCCATCGTTCGGCAGCGCTGTTCGAATGGATGGGCCTTTACATTTTATATTTTCCTCGTGATTCTTTTATTTATAATATGATATTATTTTCATTTTTTTTTCTTACTACCTCCCGCTGAATGATGACGTATCGCAATCTAATTTCCAAAGACCCATTTGGCGGACTGCGTGCACCCTGTTCACTATTGCAGCACAAGCAGCAGCAGCAACAGAAGCAGAATATAGGGAGCTCGCGAAATTGCGCGGAAGATAAAAGAACGATTGCCCGTCGCCTATACGCAATATCCCCCTCCCCCCTCCGACCCAACCGGTATTAAATTACTGTAATATATATATATTATATATATATATACTGTTACTGCAGTAGTTTGTAAATCGCTTGTTCGAAATTGGATTTTGATACTTGTTTATTTTTCCGAATCGACTCCCCCGCGACAAACTGTTCGGCTTTCTCCTGCAGCGTCGCATCTCATCAAAAGTCATGTCGTATTTTTATACGCAGGACGTTTTTATTCATTTATTTTTTTATTTTTTGTCGCCTCTAAATCACAGACCTTGTCTCTTCCGATACCTATATCTATTATAATAAGTTAGGTTTAGAACGCAATTTGGTGGAGATAATATTCTTTCTACACACACACACACACACACACATATATATATATTTATATATAATATACATATAATAGTATAGCGTATAATATTTTATACATCCGCGAACGACACATTATTTCATACAATATTATTATTATTACACCGTCACGTAGGCAATAAACGTCAAGGTTTAGGTTTTCGGACGACATAACGATTTTCGTCAAATTCTCGTTGACGCGATGTATATGACCATAATACTACGTACATAATATTTTATGCCATATATTAACAAGGAAGACGAACAATCTCGCTTTCCAATGTCAACCGGTAACCGTAATAACAGTGTTTTTATATCACACTTTGTTCTTATCGTGTGTGTGTGTACCTGTGTCGCAATAATTATATACCTATTGCCGTAATTGGTTTCTATTGAAATCGCCACATTGTATGATGGAAAACCGCAGTTGCGATTCCCAGGTCATATGCATCAATAATAATATCGTGTGTTGGTATCACGATCCAGTAGATATATATTATCGACTGGACGTTATCATCAGTGGTTTACTACCATACACATAAATCATATATGACGGGAAGGTATTCAGAAGTGAGGAAAAAAATACCTATCCTGTATATGAAAAATGTGTATATGATTAATTTCAGCCAAGTCACGAGAAATAGCTTGACGTATTGATTAGATATTAACTTTTTTTAGGATCCGACTTTCGGATTATTTATTTCCAAATTCAAGTGAGTAAAAAAGACGATTTACAATTCTGTTACACCTTCTCCCATTGAAAATTCCTGGGCACGCCACTGCACACTGCACAGATACCGGAATTGTACATTTCAGTAAACGTTAGTGGTTATAGACGGTAAATGGTTAGTGTCATAGAGTTATTCTCATATATACATATATTCAATTATTCTGTGGTATGCTCAAGCGATAGTACGTAATTACCACCTATTAAATAACTAAAGTTACTAATTACTAAGATTACTATACTGATAAACACGTTTGATATCTCTGTAAAAAAAGAAAAGAAAATATGCCACGGCGGGGATAAAACCCCAACCACCCCTATACGCCTCTCGTACTCGTTATATTGTATGATTTTCTTATTGTTTNCCCCTATACGCCTCTCGTACTCGTATATTGTATGATTTTCTTATTGTTTAACAAGTAGTCGCGGTTATCTATATTCTACAAGCCAACAATACTATAATTGTTATTGAACTATTGTAATATGTTGCGTGTCGATCGAGAGGTAGTAATGACTGTGTGCATAATTATCATTACACTTTTGTGTAGCTGTTATCACCTGCTGCAGACGACGGACGAACAGAAATAAACGGTATCTATATTACGCAATGCTTAACGGCAGGCACGATAATTTATCCATTTATAAGCACAACGCTGTCAATATTATCACATCAAATTTTACTATTATCATTAACGTTTACCTATCGACACTTGAATCGTATTGTTTTTGTTTTCGACAAAAAATTTCAAGTTTAACGTTTTCGTGGTGATGTACGTATGCGCCGTCGTCATGACAATGATGTTAATAATAATCACATTACTTCGGATTTGTATAACATGGGTATTCCGACGTTATTAATCGTATTGCATAGTATCAAGTATCCAGGGAAGTGATCACGGGGAAGGGGATGCGGGTGTCGTATCCTTAGTTTTTACTCGGCATTTTTTTTTTATCCACCTATTACAATAGTTGTACTCACATTTGGTCTGCCTTATAAGAATGCTGAGCACGCCACTGTTAGTATGCTCAGTCAACAAATCACGGGTTGCGTGATATAAATGAATGGTGTGGAACGAATAATTTCGAGCTTTTAGAGGTTTTTGTTTTTATAATATTTAATTCGATTATTTATCATCGGCCGAGTGTTTCACAATAGATTTCTCGGAAGTCTTCTGCGAGACTAGAAGTTTGATGAAATTTGGTTGACGGCCAACGGGACGGAGAAGCGAACGTCTAATGGATTCACTCCGTTTCGATTATTCGAGATATCTATACCGTTCGATTATTTCGATTAACTAAAATTTGGCTCTGTTAATTGACTTATTCGATTAGTTTCGTGATTTCAAAATAACCGATTAATCGGAAATTCATTATATCTATATTTAGATAAAAAAACGTGTTTATATTAATGAATTAAACCAGTGCGAATTAAACATTATTATGAGACGAGTATGTTTAGTCTTATTTTTCTACGTGCGGTTAATAAAGTAACCCAGAAATCAACCGAAATTATAAAAAAAAGTTATCGGTTTTTTTTTTTTCATTGAATTTGATTAGATGGAAAAACGCTACGAAAAAGCATTCTTAAAAAGACCGGAGCAACATTTCTAGCGGACACGTTGTTTACGGGCACGACAAAAAAAAAAAAAAAACCATCATATCTAGTTAAACCAATAAACCAATATCGGTCATTCGCGTTTCGCTCAGAATCTACCCCTGTAAAACAGTTCTTCTGGAAACGTTTGGAAACGTCGGCGGAACGTGTCACGCGCAGGCTGTCCGGTTACGCGATACGCAATAAAATATTTGACGATCGGGCCCGGGACAGCATTTCGGCGGGGATCGAAACGATTATTTCTCGTCTGACGTTCTATGCTGCCAACCCGCGTCCGATCATTTAGCCCCGGATGTTGTCGATCTTTCGCCGAGTCCCGACCACTGCCGGACAAAATCCGTGTACCGCCGGCGACCTATACGCTCGTATAGCTTAGCTTAGCTACGGTATTGTATAGTAAACAACACGTGTTGTCCTTTTCGTCTAGCTACGGGCAATAATCGTAAATAAAACACGCGCGCCACACACTCGTACCTACTTATAGACCCACGTCTGTTTCCATTCAAAACGCGCGGCCTCCTCCCCTTTTGGATTCCGGAAACGACCCTCGGAGCCGAGTGGTGCCTCGCTATAATATATTTAATAATACTACGCCGGCGGCGGCAGCGGCGGCGGCGGGACCTCATCGCATACAGGGTGGTGACCCGTTTCGATATCTCAGCAAGTATTGACTTTTGTCGGAGTTTTTTGTTGACGGTTTAAGAACCGAGCGATTCTAAAATGTGTTACGTTACCGTTATGTTTTGGAGGGGCGAAACGACCACCGTTTACCGTTGATTCGTTTTTCAAACCGCGGCCTGCATTTCGTAATTCATTATGTAAACACGCGAAGGATTGCAGTTTAAATGCGTTTCGGCGCTGAAACGTTCGATTTCCGACGGCCCGTCGACGCGACGCGTTCCTCTTTCGAGCCTGGCCAAGACGGCAGTGTGGTGTTTGTCACGAGGAGCGCGTATCCCCTTCTCGGGACACCCTGTACATACCGCGGCAATTACCCGCGTGCGCGCGCCCGTCCGAACGGCGCAGACACGCTGATAATATAATATATCCGCGTTCGGGTGTATGACGTGGCGGCGTAGCGGCATGTGATATATATTCTTGATTTCGAAAATTCCCAGTTTCGCGGGCCGTGACGGGAACGCTGGGACGGGCCCGCCGCCAGTGCGGCTGATGTATCGCCCGACCGATCGTATTTCACCGGGGCGGTAGCCGCCGCCGACCCGGAGCCGACGACGAAGAGTAATAAGATGATGTATTTTCGACTGTACGCCTTATTCCTGTACGTCAGACAGTCTCACGATTTTTTTTTTTTTTTCCGCTCGTTACGATCCGTCGTATTTCCCGTACAACGGCCGCCGCCGTGTACCACTAGTATACGACCCGGACGCACGTCGAGATTCCGTAATACCAGCTCGGCACCTCGTTCTCCGACCGGACCGTTTGAATTGCCGCGCGGCATTACGAGTATCTGTCGTCCCGAACCCGACATCGCTCGAAGGAAGTTTGGGTTCACAATAGCCAAGTCGGTGGAAAACCACGACGACGGGATTAGAGGGGGAGAAAACTGTACACAATTATAATATTGTGCGAACGTCAGATTCGTACACCGATTAAATAAACGTCACGTTAACGGCCCGCCGGGACAACACACTTCGCACATGCACGGGTGGAGGCGGAGGATCGGCTGAGGAACGGAGCACGTTAAAACAACTATAAAACCCAAAAGCCAGACAAAAGTGTGAGGTTTGAAATTAACGGATTTAAAAATTCAAAAACAGATAAAAAAGACAAATTGAAATCCGTTTTCTAAATTCGAATCCGTCAATGCCACGCTTCGCAATTCCGTTTGGCCTTTGGTCGGTAACGTTTTATTCATCCGCAAAAATTGTAGTACCCAGTACCCGTTCCCCTCAAACGGATATCGGACAATAGGTAACTGGTAAAATCGTGTTATTTAGCTGGTTTTTAAAAGGGAACTACAAAAGTATTCAAATTGTATAGAATTAGGGAAAATTTTTAACACCAGCCTCCCGAGTATGAGGTAATATTAATACGGACGTTTTGGTTGCTTCATTAATTTATACAAATGGAAAGAGTGGTCACGGACTCGTTAAACCGATAGGTTCGTTCTTCTTCGCTCTGTCTCTTTACTAAAAAAACGTAACGAACCGTCGTCGTGCTATAATTAACGCACTCCGGCACTCGACACTCCGTTTTTGTCATCTATCGTCACCATCACTGTGCAGGATTAATAGTATTATTATTATTATTTTTTTTTTTTCCGACACGCGTACACAGATCTGGAAATCGAAAGTTTATCACGACTGCGGTGTAATGTTTAATTATCGTATTACGACGAATTAATGATATTATACTTCTCGTATGTACACCTGTCTGTCCTGTTGGTGTATATACACGTACGATCAAGACGTGTGTACGATTTGTCCCCGGGAATTCGTCCGCGTATCATTTTTTTTTTTTTTAGTGCGTTGTACCCGTGTCTTCAGAGTTTTTTTTTTTTATTATTTTACTTATTTATTTTTTCGTCTCGCTCACGCGAGCCGTCGGTCGGTCGGGACCACAATAACCGCAACGCCGACTGTATTATGTACCCACCCGCCCGTTGAGAGAGAATCGGGTTCCGACCGCCGGCGTTGGGTGCGGCGTCGCGTGTATACAGTTATAGTTTATGAATGGACGGAGAAAAATTAGATAATAAAAAAAAAAATGTCCGAGGCCTGTACAGTGTTGTGTGCACGACGAAAAATATTTAAGTGCGTATATGTAATATTATTATACAGGAAACAGGTGGTACAGGTGGTGCGCAGGCATGCGTGGAGTTCGTGAAAGACGTCTGCTCGGCGACGTTGATACACTTACACGCGGGTTTCTCTTTTATCATTATTATTATTATTATTATCATTATTATCATTATTATTATTATTATTATTATTATCGTCTGCGTCGCACGGGGAAGACGTTTCTGCGCGTGCGTGCGTGCCGTGTATAAGGCCGACGGAAATCGTATTACTATTATTATTATTATTATTATTATTCCCGAATTCCTCGGTAAAAAACACGGGAGTGACCGTGACACCGTACATATTCACAGTCACACAAGGTGACGGCGACGGACGTAACTGCGGGCGGAAATCGGATTGATACTGGAGGACGCGATGCCCAAATTTACATCGTAAAACAACGCAACACAGAATAATAGTGTAATATTATTATTCAATTGTGAGCGTTTAGGTCGAAATTATATGGAATTTATAAAAAAAAAACCGGTAACGTGAGGCTTAACTACGTTTGAAAAGGAGAATATTTTCGAGTGTACCGGCGAAATAGCTACAACCATTAAAAAAAAAAAAAAAAAACCGTGAATATAAAACTTTTTCATTTAACGAAAATATAAAAAGAAAAAAAAAACAGTGTTGCTTTGAAACAGTTATAATACTATGGAAATTCGGTGCAGTCGGATTTAAAATTTTTTTTTTCTAAATAAATTTTTTAGCTGTTTATAGACATTTTAATTTTGTGAGATTTGTACGTAATTTGTGTTATTATTATTATTTTTCTTTTTGATAGTATATGATGGGCCCTAATGAACAAACTCGTGTGGGTTGCTCATTCGGTAGGTACTCTGTGGATTAAATTGTTTAACTAAAAATAAATGTCTGAAAATTTAACAGGAGGTTCATTATAAATCGTACATAGCGGTCAGAAAAAAAAAATTATTATCTTGATGCAGTAGTTTTTTTTAAAAATTATTTTAATATGGTAACTTAATCGTATTTCGTTATCAATGGTTTATCGTCGCTTACAGATCCAAATTCAATAATTTGTGAATCCTACATTCTCAACTTTCCACTTTCAACAGTGGCACACCCGTCCCCGCTATCAGCTGTTTTTAGATTCAACACCTTGTTTTGAGTATTTTGGCATTTTGTATTCTGGATTTCGGGACTGAAAAAAAAAAAAAACGTGAAAATATCGAAAAATTATGTTTCATATACTTGCCTTTTACAGATAAGTTATTCATCGTCGAATGTTATTTATATCTATATTTCTATTCGATTTTTCATAACTTTCAACGACGATTATTTGAACTTTTGAAAATGTGAAATAAAATATAACATTCAAACGCTACGAAAAATATCAATCATATATTTGTTTGTATGTATAGAAATGCCTACTTAACGATGATTACTGTCCTTATTATCATTCATTTTGTATACGGAAATGGATTGTGAGACAATTGATAGCGTGACAAAAATTATTATTTGCAAGGCAATTGATTTTTTTTTTTTTTTTTGTTAGATGAAATAAAAACGTGAATATTATTATATCTCGAAAATTTAGCTTATAAAACCCACAAATCTTTAAATTTTCAGACCGGCTTGAAAAACAATATTAATTAGACCAATAATTGCTTGATTAATACTTCTTTATTGTAGGAAAAGGCGTAGGAATAAGAACAGCTAACGTGAAACGAAGAAAAACAATTATTTTTTTTTTAAAATTAAGCCTATTGAAGTGGAGTGAATGACAAGGTATAAACAGGTGGAAAGAATCGCAACATTCACGGCCGCAATTAATGAGGGAGTACAACGGGGGGCTGCTATTCAAACCTAAATGATAGACAAACGTTACGAAATTTGATAGCAGGTACAATTAGTGTCATTTTATTCATGAGTATGAAAAGTTAAATTTACTTGTTTTTCATTGTTCATTTTTTTTTTTTTTTTTTTTTTTTTTTTTTTANATATTACGTGTATAAAAATATGTATTTTTTTTCAATTGCCACGTTGCAGTAAATAATTATTTTACAATAATTTTGATTTCGCTAATGCAATTATTTCATATTGCTAAAACTCTATTCTATTAATGTTATTATGTTATACGTATCATGTTACGAATATATACACCCCGCGGCATCGTGCGCGAATATAAATATTTAAACAATAATGACAACACAACGTAATACGAATGTCACTAATATCGGGTGTAATGATATTGGCATTGGATCATGTTTGCGTTTCCTCTTGGCGTACTCTTTTAGCTGGACATTTCTCATTAGCCGCGGCAAAACATCGCCGGCGGACACGGATATTGATTTCCTACGTGCGTACGTTTATGCAGCGGTGTGTTTTATTCAAAAGTCAAAACGGGTAAGTAACACGAAATACTTCAACCGAATGGACTCTAATTAAAATGTTTTTTTATTTTTTTTTTCTGTGGGGTGAGATAATCGAATGAAACAAAATATAATTATTGAGACAATTTTCGACATTTTAATGCTTCCGGTACACAATAATACTTCCGTAAATTATTAATGCATACGATGTTCGCATATGTTTGACATTGACATGTTTTTTCTGTTTTTTTAGAGTTGTCTGGGACACGATCATCTTTTTTTCGTGGTTTTTCACGCAGTTAAAAAAATTTCATTAAACCTAATCAGCGATGTTTTGTTAAATGGGCGTCTATCAAATTTCACTATTTTTCGGGAAACAAAAAACTATTAATGATGTTTAATGAAATTCACACCATGTTTACACGAAATTACTCGTTACATTATATCTCGTACACGAGCTATACATGCATTGAATGTGGTATAAGCCTTTTTTACAAATCAGTGTTGAGGTTTAATTACATTTTAAAAGGGCGAGCTCCTTGGATATCTTTTAGTTGACATTACCAACTTAATTTGTTGTATTTAAATACGTTTTTTTACCATTTTATGTTCTTAATTTTTTTGATTTTGTTTACACCAAACGTATATTTTTCGATTTTTAGCGGTATACGCTACTAGACTCCATTGTAATGATTCACAGAGAACAATTTGTAATTAAAGATGATCATAAAATTACACACAAATATTTAATTAAATTAGCACAATATTGTGTACGGTTTAAATAGCTTGAAGAATCGAGAAAAAAAAGTAATTTTCCAGTAATTTTTAAGGTACAAAATAATTGTTTTAGTCAAATTTGCTTAAAACAAAAAAAAAAAAAAAATAGTATCTGATGCGTATGCAGTATGCACACACCATCACGGCTAAAATTTTGAAATTTCGCTCACATTTGTGCGTTATTATTTGCACATTGAAATTAACTGCACACTCGTATACCCATGCGCATTTATCCGTGAACGACGTTTACAAATGAAAACACACGTCTGAGACATTTACGTGACGAAAACACCCCAACAAGAAGGATTTCCAAGTTTTTTAAGTGACGAGTACATCGGTGAATATTGACATTAAACAACATTATTATGCAGTATAATACACACCGACGAAAACGCGTCTAATTAAAATGTCGTCTGCTGTGTTTACGTTTCAATTCCCGAGAAACGGTATAGTTTCGTCAGGTTTTATTCTTGTGAACATTTTTTTTAATTTCACAACGACGGTAGATACGGTAATCACGGTAGTGGTCAAAGTAGTTAACGTTTTATATTGATTACCTAGCATGGATGACGCCGTTTTTTGACTTTTCCAACATTCTAATGTGACACGGGAACCTGTACCGTAATTTTCAAAAGAGGGACAAACTGGACGGGGTATCCGAACAGTAAATTTGCCAATTCTTGTCGGTACACCGTGCACATAACGAACACTGCAGACGTCTCGCGAAGTCGTGAAAAACGTACATACGTCATAATTCGATATTTATTTTTTTAGTTTTTTTTGTTCCGTGCACCCGTCTTGCTCCAGTAACCCGTCTCTTACACAAACACGAGTAATGGTGGTCGGTCTACGGGATCGGGAGAAATTAATATTAATAATAACAATAATTTCTGGCGCTTGTCCGAAAACTCGAGGTCGTGGCCGAGCGTTAAACAATACGTCGTATAATATCATTATGTTCGATTATTTCGCCCACGGCCCCGACGTTAATAATGATCACTAGACGCCCGGCCGACGGTTATTTTAGTTTTATTATTTTTTTTTTTTTAATAATATACATCTTTTCTTTTTTATTTTTATTTGTTGTATTCTAATAACGATTCTACGACTCGCCGCGCCCATATAATACAACGCTCGTGGTGAAAATATTATATATTTTTATCATTGGTAGTGTACTTTTACACTCGGCAACGAAAGTATCGTGTTCGAGAATTTTTTTAACGTTCATTCGATGTTTCGTATGACGCACCTACACACACACACATTTAAATTTTGTATTTATTATCGAATTTTTCCCCAGACTATTCCATTGTGTTACGGTTGTTTTAGACATATTTAGCGATTCTCTCCTAACCAAAAGAGCCCAAACTCGAGAATCAGAGATGTTTTATACAGGCGCATGTAAACGATTACATTTCGGTCGAATTTATGTTATTGCGAAAACAGGGCTTTTTTCATTAATACACTCTTACAGACCCCACAAATGGCATTTTGTATATTATGCTTGGTGAAAATATCAAGTATGTTAGAAATGTTATAAACAATTAAAAAGTTTCAACTTTCAAACATTTTTTATGTTTAGATTTCGTGTTTTCACGGATAATAATGGATTTCAACTACCCTCACAGAATCACACAAGTAAGTAGCTTGCGTAGGCATATCAAATAAATAGTATTATTATCGAGAATATGACTCTAGAAAGTTTGAATTTCCAATCCTCAACCTCCGCTGTTTGTTTGTATGATAGCCAAAAAATCAAGAACAAACTTTCCCTATTTTAATAAAAACAATGTTTTGTTAAAATCCTTATCATTACGATAAAAAAAAAAAACACGAAATATTGTAACGACAAGTCGATCGGGCGAAAAATCCAAAATTGTAGTGATGAAGTTCTGTTGCTCATTTGGTTTTATTTTTTTAACTCCCGTCGATATTTTACGTAACATTATCGTTAATACGACGGCGTATTTATCGAAATGTATCACAAAATGCGCAGCGGACGGTACACAGAACTACACGGTAGTATTAATGTTACAAACTACTATATAAGTCTACTTAAAGGACCGAATTTATATTATAATGCACAGCGGGCCATATAGATAAACTATTACAAACTTTGTGACAGTATTATACGACGTTACGTAGCGTGTTGGATTTGTTGGCAGCCAAATTATATTTTTAAAACTTTTACCATCCCCGTTCCTCGGAAATAAGTAGACTCATTGTTTTTATTATACAGTTGATTATTGTAAACGGTACATTTTTAGATCTTGTATAGTGGATGGGGGTCATGTATGTCCGACTCCGTTTACTCAACTGTGGCCGAAATAAAACCCCCATTTACGTCATAGTGTCCGGTAACGGGACAATATTGAATCGGTTCCCAAATATAGGTAGATAATCGATATTTCACCGTTCAGAAGTGCCTTTGAATATCGCCTCCAAATAATTTTGGTGCCCCGGAGTGTTTATACCTACGTTCATACCGCACGATTAACCGTCTTACCGTGTTGTAGGACCTAGTTCACCAATTTCGTGTACGCCCTATTATAATATTGACAACAACAGATAATCGACGGGTATCATTTCAAATTAAAATATCTATAAATCTGAAATGGCCACGACAATTCCGTTTATATGTCATGGAAAATATTTAAACCGTTTAATTAATAGCGAATCATTTAAACCCGACAATTATTAATCGCACAGCATTCGAAACCGGTGTTTATATTAGTCTCTGGAACTGTATATTTGGCACGTATAAAAAACGCGAATCAGAGTGCCTTAAAAACTCTTCGTTATATAATATAATATTACGGTTTAGTTTTGTTTTGTTTTTTATCGGCCCATCATTTGTATATGATCTAACGATACGATAAAAATTATCTCTATTTCTCTCTTTCTCTCTCTCTCTCTTTATCTTCTTATCACTTTTCAGAATGGATTTTAGTTTCACCACATACGTTTCTGTCGTTCGATTTTCAGTAGTAATCACGATCCGCATCTTTGATCTGTTTTAAATACACTGATCCAGGTTTTGCTATGTAGTTTTTCCCTTTAACGTTTAACACAATATTATCAAGATAAACAGAATTCTACGTGGGATTATTGTGTAACCATTCATTCGTTTTCTGACCAAACTTTTCAGTTCTACATTTTCCACGATATTCTATATAGCAATTCGTTATTTTTTATTCTCTCGGTCTGGCATTTTCTTTAACACTCTTCTGTATCACCGCATTTCCAACGCCTATTTTACACTGCACGTGACCATTTGTGGTCACTTTGAATATTAAAATATAAATATAGTAATATTTTTTATCGATAAATTATTATTTTTTATTTTTTGCTCTAAAATTACTTGTACACCACCAATTGTATATTGGACCTGCTACTGTAATAAGTTAACAACATGATGCTTTGAATAAACATAACATCCATAATACCTACGTATGACAGACTGTCCGATGAAAATAATTAATTCAGATATTTTTATATATTTGAATATCTTACCTGAGGAATCTGGCTGTTATAAAATGCACTTGTAATTCCTTCGAGACGTGAAAATTCGCTTTTATTACATTATATTATTATTTATATTCATTTTACAACAACGGCGCCACTACACACGGAGTCCAATCTATTCGCCGCTGCGGCAAACAATGTTTGACTAATCGTTTTATAACCGACCTAGTCCATCCCTCGAAAATGAACGTATACATTATATTATACTTGAGAGACGACGTTGAAAACCGAAAACCCACACGGTATTCCGTAGATTATTAGGTTTTTGTTCGGGTGGTCGGGTATAATAAAATAATAAGAGAAAGTCGCTACGGTAATAAAGATTATTATTACCGAATCAATATTTGTTTAACGAATTCTCGGTTTCTACCGTCGTTGGACACCGCGGTGGCCACTACGACAGAACGTTATAGGTTTGATCGGTGGTTAAAATTTGAGGCCGACGGAGAGAAACGGACTTCCCTTCTTATTTAAGGTAACATTATCGGTCCCCCTATAGTTTTCGGTGTACCTAGAGAGATAATTTTAGTGATCATCACTTAGACATTTGTAATGAAATTTAAAAAACTCAAATTTGTTTTATAAAAAATAAATTATTTTTTATCTATTNTCGCGCAATATAATATTTGGGGGTGTAGTTTATTTTTAAACCAAATTATTATACAATTCTTATGAATAAATGTTCAGTTTTTTCTGTGATGAAATTCCTAAAAGCTTACTTAGGTTTGGTTCATTTTTAGTAAATTCGTTCCATTTTCGATGAATATAGTCCCTCCTCAAAGTTCTCTCCACTTGAACCACTGAATTTAATACAGCTACAACATTACTTTAGATAATTTAAATTTTTTTTTTTTTCGTTGTCTTACCTAGCAGCAATTATCAACAAAATGTTTGAAAATGTAGCTTGATACTCATAACTGTTTTTGAACATTTTGTAGGTAAATAAGATAGTTTCAAAAGGTTGAGAAAAGAATAGTTTAGGCAAAGAGTAAAATCTAAAAATGCGATGGTACCGAAATTTAATTTTTCGCGGTATATTTATAGTTCAGTCGAATGAAAACCTTTAGACACCGCAGTCTGATGGCCGGAAATATTATTACTGTCTTCGGTTCCTTATTACGAACTTCGTTTAAGACGGTTTTCACTGTATTGATTTTTTTTTTTTTTTTATCGCGCAAAATCGTATACGCGAATCGTCGAATACAAATAAACGAATCGGTAGAAAATAAAATAATATTGTATGTACGTCGGTTTTGAATGAACTTAATTTCCAATATTGATGTTTATATATATATATATATATTATATACAATTTGCGGAATTGATGCACAACGTATATTTGTGCGAAGCGGATCGTTTGAAAAAAAAAAAAAAAAAAGTATAAAATAGACGGACGAGGTTTTCGAATACTGATTGACTTATTAAAAAAAAAGACGAGTATTTATTATACACAGGTATAGGTACGTAATCTCGCTCTATACGAAAATCATCGTTAACGTAAACCGATTTCGGGGATCGGGCGGGCGAGATTAGATCGCCGGGCCGAGAAACGATGAACAAAAAAAAAAAAAAAAAAAAAAAAACAAGAAAAAGAAAAACACTCAACGCTGATGTACGCGTGCATTTAAGCTTTGGATTTCTCGGGATTTTATGATCAAAATTGTTTTTTTTTTTTTTCTGCTGTTGCTGCTGCCTCCGCTTTCTTTCCGGATTTAACGCCGTTTCCGAGTTTAAGTGTAACGCCCCAATCAGTGACGGAGTTGCACGCTCGTACACGTGCACACACCCTACTCGTTTGCTCGGGTTGAACGCTAAATTGTTGGCTTTGCGAACGAGGGGACCGCGCAACCACCGCCGCCAAACAACCCGGATTAAGATAAGAATAAGTATATATGTGTACCGAAAATATAAATCCGCAAGCGTATACGTATATTTTAATGTAATTAGATTTCGGCGGCGGAAATGTTATTTGTATATTTTCGAACCCCCACCCCCACCCCCATCCATCCCCAAAATCGCGCAAACTTTTGCACGTTCGTAAATCCTTCGCTATGAAACGCGCGCTTGCGGCGTTTTCATGCGGATAATACGACATAATATCGTGTTGAAATTCCGCTATTTCAAAATCATCAACCGGCGGTTTACTCGATGAAGCCGGGCATTAGCGGTACCTACTACGGAATCCTCCGAAAACGTTTTTTTGCAGAAATCGTAGCTCGTTCATGTATACATTATCTAAAAATAAAATAATTATGTCATTCACTATAATAAAAAAAATTTCCCCGTAATGAACTATGAAAGACTGAATAACTTCAAAACTAAATATCGATTTTACGAAAAAAAAAAAACTTTTTAATGAACCTTGTATTAAATTTCCAAGAATTTCTACCAAAACAATTTTATTAATATGAAATAAAAAAATAAAAACTCGATAATGTCAATTGCCTCTAAATATAACAAAAATTGCCAGACTTTACCTCCCAGACGGCAAAAATATATTTTATTAACATTTATAAAATATTTTTTTAATAATGAAATGATTTAGAAATATTTTATTTTTCCATATTTTTAATTTAAATTATATTTAGAATTTACTTATAAAACAACGGACGGCCACGGGATTTTCGTTTGTTAAATAATTTACAAATGATATATTCAAACATTTTTTTTTTTAATAAGAAAATATTCAAAAAAACGGAATCTCATAATTGGCCACAGTTAGGAATTGAGACCCTATCTAATCTAACATAACACCCAATCCACTAGATTACCTATTTAATTATTGAGAAATTGATTTTATGACTATAAAAGTAAATTTCAAAATATTATAATATAGATACCTATCGACACAGTGACATCTTGAAATTGTGAATTTTTTGGGAACAGAAAATTTAACCTCCTTTGATTGGAAATATAGAATTATTTTTGAACCGTAATATAATTGTGTACATTTTAACAATATTGATATGATCATATACCTATTCAGAATTTTATTTTATTATTTCATCAATGATATTATATTATTAATATATTCAAAATGTCATTTCAACAATTCGTTTTTAATAATATTACAATAATATAATCATAATATTCTTTAAATATTTCATTTATGACCTTATATTAAACATATATTTAAATTTTTACAAAATATTTATTTGATATACTATCAATTTTTATTTAATAATATCATTTATTTGAAGAAAAATTTATATTAATATAATATTATCATTACGGACACGCTTGCTGAAGTTAGTATAGGAATTGCCGTCACATGTGACTATTATTATTTTTAACCGGATTTTATCTAAAATAAAATATAAAAAAATATGAAACAATTGTTCAAGTAAACTTTCTTATATTTTTTTCCGGTTTTACTCAATTATAAAGAAAACTACAAGTAAAATTAAACAATTTCTGGTTCTGTACACTTACTTGATATGATTTTCTTTAAGGAAAGTCCGGAGTAAAATTTTATTCATGAAAGAAAAGTAAATTATGGACAAAAAAAAAATTATATTTTATTTTCTTCCTCTCTTTACAATATAATGTGAGAAAAATTATAAGTCACTGTTTGAAAATCAAAAGTGAATAATCTTTTAAAGCATAATTTTTTGGGGTAAAAATTGTGATAACAGTATTAAAATAAAAAATTCACTTAAAATCCATCCTCCATTAAAATAGCTGGTTTATCTAGATCATTCTGTGTCAAAAGTAAAAATATTAACGGTTTCATTCGTCGGTTTTTTTTTCAATATTTTATTTTTAGTAAAGTATAAGTATTTTTGAATTGTGATCCTAGTTTAAAACCAATTCAATAATAACTTTTGATTCGCTAAATGTCAGTCGACGAATGTAAAATGTAGGTATATTATATATATTTTGACGTGACGCCGTCAATCCTGGGGCGTGAACAAGTTGTGTCGTTACATCGTAAATCCGCGTGATTCTCATTACTTTGCAGTCCGTGACGACGACACGATATTTCATCGGACTGCTGAAAACCTTCGCGTGGTGCCAGTCAGTTTGCGGGAAAACGACATTACACGTGCCTCGTTCTCGTCGTAAAAGGTCAAACGTTTGAAAATTAAACACGAGTTTAATTATAAGCAATACTTAGTGGTCAAAAAGAATTGGGCGTCATGCAAAAGTTTTTCTTTAGAAATCCTATTAAGATATCAAATATTGATAAAAACTGTGAAAATTACGATATTTCAAAACAAGTTCAATCGAACATCGGTTAAATCGATCGTATTTCTTACAATTAACTTTATTTACCCATCCTACCTTCCCAACGTCCCACTTACAACAGTGGTATACTCATCAGTAGTATCAGTTCGTTTTTCTTTATAAATTGCTATTGAGTTAAAGTTCTTTGAATTCAGAAAATTTACGAATGTATTAACTTGAGAAAATGATTTTCACATCCACACCTTATTTTTCGACCTGTCAATGTTCTTACCGTTAATTTCGGTAATAGACAATAGGGTGGAAATATAAGTTTCCAAATTTTTCCTTCAATAGATGCAAGCTGTAACATGTACTCATAGTATAACATTGTTATATATTTCGCTCAATTATATAGTCAGTGGTTTCTTTTGTGTCTATAATCACGTAGTATGAGAGGGAGATATAAAGATAGATAGATAGAGAGAAACGAGCGTTTCATAAGCATTCATCTATCGTCTACACTGCAAACTATACATGAGTTAAAAATTAATATTTACGATAAAAACAAAGTTGAATCATAATTGCATCATTGTTATCGCGAGAGTCCACATAAACTGCCCAAATGTCTTACATAACCTATAACTATACAATAAAATATATAATTTTTTGAACCATATACCTTGTAATAAGAACGATATAAGTGTTATGTTACAAACGTTTACCATTGGATATTTTTTGTATAGGAATTTAGAATGTTTACGCCCAATGGCGTATCCTAAAACGATGCGTTTTGAAAACCATTTTTGCCACGAAATTACATATTATGTACTTACGCACATACGTTGCTCGGTAGTTATTTCCTCGTGATCGATTTTCGGTAAATTCCCATACGGCCGTTCAAGGATGGTGGCTGTGGTAAACCATAGGGAGTAAAGCGTAAGTATGTATTATCTGAACGAATAAGTATTTAGTATACTATATGCAAAAGAAATAAAGCTCACCGTACAAACAAATCGGTTACTCTAGTTTTGTAGGTAAGTCGAACGATCAATAGCTTTAGTTATTCAATTTTGTATCGAACAAAAAAAAAGAGATAAAGACGGTCGACATTCAATTCATATGATTATACGTACGTATAGGACCGTGCAAAGGGGCAACTTCCCTAGGGCGCCGGTAGTGTCACAAATTTATGGAGCGCCAAATTTTAAATGGGTATAAATTTAAAGCCCTAAACAAGATAATTTCTCTAATGCGATAAAGACAGTTATCACGACACGGCATAAAAAGTGTCTTGTGTTGTTCTACAAACCGAGGCGATATTCCAAAATTGGCCATTATGAAAAAAGGAGAGAAAAGATTAATTTATTCCTGAATTATGGGAATTTTCGGGTAGGTTTTGATTACCTACTGAGTATAATATCATAGTTTCAACGATACAACCCTTAGGGGTTCATCGGCTTCAGTTGCTAGAAGGGCTAGGCACAGAAGTTTGCCACTTATTCAGCCGAGGAGGTAATTTCTGTTCACTGTGCGTTTACTGCACCGACGATGGAATAACGATAATCACAGTAATAATATTTCGCGGACACAGTCATCGTCATCCTGAACGGTTAAATAAATATAACAACTATAGAAAATGAACGTTCGTAAACTCGGCGAGTCGTGCGTAAGTCGGTTTTCGGCGGCCTGGAAATGACATTTCGGTAAACGCGTTTCCGGGACATCGGCGATGAGACTACTGCGGCAATACCGTCGGCGGAAAATAATAAACGAAACCGCGGGTCGGCGAGTATAAAATGATAATACAAGGGACAGCCGATCGTTTGATCTGGTGAGGTATTTTCTTACAAATTCGGTATAGGTATTATAATCTAAGGACGATTTCTCCGAGGAATCCATAAATATTACGAAATAACGAACGAGTAGTATTTTAAATTGTTTTAATAAAAATGTTTTAGGGTTTTCGTACGATGAACACTTTCTATATGTTATTCTTTAAAAAATTATAGGAGAACAAAATGAATTGCCAAAAATATCCAACTTGTTTGTTAAATATGTATAAATTATGACATCCGTATATTTTAGTCACTGCGCCACTGCGATACGTAGCTACTGGCGAGGAATGAGTTTTACTATACACTATGATGCGTGCATTGTTTTCTGTCTTTCAACAACATTTCTACTAGAAACCTTCTATACGATTTTAATTTTAAAACATTAAAAAACGTAAACATTTACGACTTCATAAAATTGCTCAACAATTTGAAACGAAAAACACGGATCGTTTTAATTTATGTTGCAGTTACAATTAGCTAATATAATTGTTCAAACTTAAGTTCACTAAAATCTCATAATGTTATTTTTCGACCGAGCTCTACTCAGAATCATTTTTTTGGTTGCAGATTATATAAATTCAATTACTTACCTTAAAATGAGTCGGCTTTAAGTTTCTAACTTAAAGCCAACAAGTCCAGACACGTTATATTCCCGTTGTGTTCGTCCGTAGTTAACGGTACACAGTTAAATCATAATCAGATAATATTTTATTTCAAATGGCTACGGCAATAAGTGACGAAGGTTGTTTCATACACTCCTCTTAGTCAAAATACAAATCATTCGGATCTGATGTGATCTGAATGAGTCTGTAACAGCGTTTAATTAGGTTTCCAATGTGTTATCATAAAAAAGTTACCGAATTCGTTTTTAAGTTGTATAATACGAAACCAGAGTTTACACGTTTAAAATACGTTCAAAAACCGGGGGATTTATAGCGCACACGTAGAACTTTCTTAAGTTTTTTATACATATATATTTTTCTACGTTTAAACTATTAAATATCGTTAGTATCGAATTTTTTTATTTTCTTTTTTTTGATCACCGAAATAGAACCTAGTTTCTGTCTGCGGCGTCGACGGCGGCCGGATAATTTCATATAGCCGTATAATACCTATCCGCGTATTACTATCTGGCCGGAGATGATGATAAATTAAAGACATTAAAACACGCTGGCGGCGTCACCGTGGTAGTGTTTTGTACAGGTACGTATAAAACGTCGTCGTTTATTATAAAACACAATACAACCGCGGTCTGGAGTACGGGTACCAAACGAATACCCATCGCTCACCGTAGCGACGCGTCTCTCTCGATAGTTTGTTGAGTCCCGCGAGTAGGCCCGACGTTATCGTATTAAAATACATTGTTGTACCTACCACCAGAATGCCGTCGCCGAGGAAATTAACAACGACGAACCGTGTAACACACAACGTTAAGCGATAAGCGATTATTATTGTTATGTTACCTACTATTCGTATATTGTTTCGGGGCCCGGATGATATTTTGAAACAAAACCAACGGTTTGTAACCGATACGATATATTTCGGAGCGAGACAGTATATAACAAATTTGCGTAAAACCCGATAATGTCTGTGAACGAATCCACAAAATGCATACACGGTGATGACTAGGACCCGCAAAGAAAGGGTTTTTGAAAATAATCCCAAATGAGGTAAAATAGGGGTGTTTAGGTATATTCGGTACAAATAATCTAATTGCTTATTCATTTATTTTTGTTTATTCAAGGGTTACTTCGGTGTAACGGATGATAATTTGGTTGCCATTAAAAAAAAAACTATATATATTAATAATAATTATTATTATTACTATTATTTACACTATTAAAACATCAAAACGGAACACGTTTAGTCCACCGAAAGGTGGACTACCCATTTTCCACCTGTTGGTTATCATTCAACTCTGAAATTAATATGGGTAAAACAATAATAGTAAAAATTGGCACGGGCAACGCCTGGAGCAGGACGGCTAGTGATAAATAAAATATATAGTTTGGTATCGGTACGGGGAGAAAACGTTTTAAAATGTTGTTTACACAATTGTTTGTATTCTGTTGAGTATTCAGATTTCACATCTGGACTGAAATTGGATTATCAGTTTAGAGATGAAATTGCTGTGAGTAATTTAACCCAATCAATATGTAATAGATATTACAGATATAAAATACCTAAATTCCAGTTTCTAGTACCTGAAATTTTTACCGAATACTTGTATAATAGTATTTATTCTAGATGTCGTATAATTTTAAGAACTATTCCGGCTCTTTACTCGATTGTAATTAAAAGTGATAAATATTATATTATATACTATGTGTTTCGAGTATTTCGAGTTTGGTATTTATTTTTTTTTTCTGAAAAATTTGAAATTTACAAAAAATAATATAAATACAAAACATAGTGCAATTTTCCTCACCACCATAGCTCGGTAAACGATAACAAATTAGCATCTGTAACGTTGTTTCAAAGCATGTGGTAATGCACGTGGCGCGTTTTTTTTAAAGTGGTATCCCCGAGTAGGCCTAATCCACTTAGCGCAGTAGAGCACAAATTGTACTTACACATTCAGCGGTTCAAATTACTGATTTAACAAAAAAAAAAAAATCAATTGATCGATTTTTGTGCAATAAAATATCTTAGTCACGATTTAGTGAGAGTTTATGATGCTCTACTGCACTCGGTCAGTAATAGTTAGCAGTAAAATAGTCTACGAACTTATATACTAAACTTATGATCTTACAAAAAATATATTAAATAGTTGTACAGTAATATAATAAACTATTATTCGTTATCCCTACTATCATAGACAGACTTCTAGATCCATTATTGATATACAGCCTATACCTACTATTCGTTTACTACACAGGATAGGTTTGAACCAATCGGACAACGAGAACGCATCACGCTTACACGCTCACGTATCCATGCTACTACGATTTATTCTGGGTCTAGATTTGCTTTGCGGAGCAGTGCAACTGGTTCAATCTTATCCTGTAAAGAGTATGGTAATAGTTAGCAGTAAAATAGTCGACCTTATAATATGTTTACATCTAGTACTTACTGTATGTACTAAGCCCTTTAAAGAATTATCTATTATAACACTTACCTTTACATTCCATAACGTTTTATGTTATATGTACAATGTGCATACTTGAACACAGTGGCACACCGTGGTGAACTTCGCCGGCAACTGTCCAAACTCCGAGACCAAGCTTCCAAATTCCGAATGAGGTCAACTTGTAATTACCAGTTTTTTAAAAAAAATAGTTTAAACTATTTAAAACTATTGAAAACAATTTTACTCAAAACAAAAATGTGTATATAAAAGTTGTATAAAAAAACATTCACGTAACTAACACTGTATTATACACTACAGCCTACAATAGTATTCACTGAATAATACGAAATTGAAAATTGTTTATTTTGCATGACAACGACTGGAGCAGCAAATTTGAATATCGGCCACAACCCTTACAACGCGGTTTTCTCAGCTGATACTGCTGACGGCCAGCCAAAAGTAAACCCCCCACCATAACATTGTCATTTATAGGAACGAGGAATGGGAAAGGTAATAGCAGAACATATCATAGGAATATACGCCTTCTTTTCCTTTTTTTTTTTTTAACTATTTTGTCATCTTTGTTGTTGAATTTCTCTTCCTTTCTTATCTACTATTAATGAGTGTAGATGGTGTTTTGGTTCTTATATCGTATGCTACATTTTTTTAACAATGCTGGGCTTGGGACATCCTTTTTTGATATAAGTTAATTTATTTATAGGTTAAGTACAAAAAAAAAAATAAAAAAATCAACTGTTTTTATATCATATCGATATGGTGATCGTTAAAGAAATTTATTTACAACCCCAAATGACATTTACCCTTGGGTATTAGACGAAATGACGTCATCGCGTCTCGAGGACTCAGTGTCGTCGTCATCTCGGCCTAGAGACGTTTTCAAGTGGCCAGACGTCTGCTGTTTAAATAATAATAATAATAATAGAAATTATTATTATTATATGTTAATACAGTTTCGGTCGTCGGAAATCATTGTAATCACAATAACATAATGTGAATAATATTATTATAATATGAAAGTCATGATTCCGGAGGCGGCGGCGATTTGTTCGTTTTGTACCGACAGAAGGAGGAGGAGGTATTTCGAGTGGTGGTAAGGGGTGGGATGTTGTCTCCCGGGGCTCAAGTACTCGAAAAAACGAACAAAAGGTCTCAGGGAGAGAGTGGAGAAAGAAAATCTGACAATAATAATAATATTGTTATATTATTATTGCGTATACTTTGTTCCAATGCACTTGCATGCAGCCTACCCTAGGCGCAACTATAAAACCCATAATGACATTTGTGGAAAAATGTCGTTTCCACGTTCGTATTCTTCTAGTCATCGTGTATTTCTTCCCTATCATCCGTCTCTCATTTCTACTCCCTCCCATCACTAGTTTGATTAATGACAAATAGCACCGTCCCCAAAACGGCTGTACACCCTCGTGACGAAAAATGTTTACGCGCATTTTTAATAGAGAATTTATTTGTGGAAAATGTTGTTTTCTTGTATATACATACATCAGAGTATGGCCAGCTGGAAGACTAAACGGTTGAATATTTTGCAATAATTTTCTATTCAATCGCCTATTATGTTTGAGTTTATTCAGGTTCTATGACAATCCTATCTTACAGTCAAAATATCTTTTTATTTGACGCACCTTCAAAAGCGTCCATGTCCATTCTTTTAAACTACATCTTTCCAATATATATTTGACCTTTTCAAATGTCACGTAAAAGTTTTNTTTTTAATAGAGAATTTATTTGTGGAAAATGTTGTTTTCTTGTATATACATACACCAGAGTATGGCCAGTTGGAAGACTAAACGGTTGAATATTTTGCAATAATTTTCTATTGTATAGTTCATCTGTTTAATCACCCATCCAGGACCTATTTGACATCATCAAGGTGTCCTGTGCTAACTTGCAACGTACATCAGAGCTAAATTCGACGAAAACGAGTAACTAAACATTAATGTTTAACATGGTAATAGGTCCTCGTAAAATCTTTATTTTGTGTAAACAAAACGGTATCGCATCAATACAAAAAAAAAACCAACGGCATAATGATAACGATGTTACGATGACAATAACAATGATGAGTATTTTTATAGTAACTATTCGAATATTATTATCGGACACACAGTGATAAAAGAACACGGCTACCACGACGGGTTACGCGGTTACCCGAGGTCGAAAATCGAGAACGCAAATCAGTCGGTCAAAGAATATTGCAATAGGTTGGACATTAAATATTTAGAGTATAAATATTGCACGTGAAATCGTCAATCTAATAATATTATTTCGATATCCTTGTTTTATGAGTCTGCACATCACCTTATTATCTATCTGAAAATTACATTTAAATTAACAAATGTGTTTCAATTTTATTACGAAAGAACCCAATATAATGCTGTCTTACGTGGGAGTAAAATGTTAGTATGTTCATATTATGCTCGGATATGGGACGGAGAAAACTCTTTTTAACGAAAAACTGTATGTAACGGAAAAATTACTTAACAGCCGGTTTGCTTTACAACCCATAAATTCGTACATTTAACCTTATCTACTGCGAAAACTTTCTTTAACGAAATAAATCTGTCGGTCCCTTAAGGTTCGATATAAAAGGTTTCTACTGTACCAGATGGAAGAGCCATCGACAAAATACCTGCGATAAAAAGACTCGGGGCGAGCAACGGAGGAACGTAGGAAAATATTCAGGTGATTTAAGAAAATACGCAAACGCAGGAGTCATAATATACGAGTAACAGAGAACGACGGAATGCCTCGGCAGCGATGGGACTTCAAGGTCCACCGCTAAACTACGACACGGAGTAGAATTATGTGTGTTTCCCACTCCCTCGAAGAAATGTTGGCCGTTATTTTGTACACCGTCCCACCGCGAATATCCGGTAAATGTCGCGAGCGGCGTGCGCGGAGGCAGCCGAGAGACTCATATTTTATTCATTATGTTTTCCAGTAATATATTGTAATGCACGGTTTTAAGCCCTCAGCCACATAAGCGGCGGCGCTATAGTCTATCCGTGACGATGTTTATTTACAAAATCCGCCGAATATTAATGTATCGTAATTTTTTTTTTTTTTCGGCCGAACAATAATAATATCTGGTATAAATAAATCTCTACGAAAGATTCCACTCCCCGCCCACCCCATGCGTTATACTCGTACAATCAAAATATCGCTGGTTGTACGCCGCGATCCCGAAACATCATATTTTATATTATTGAAATCTCGCGGTTCGCGTCTGTCGTCTACGAAAATAATATATTCGTGCCAATAAATAATAATATTGCGATAATATGGCGTTTTTGTTGTTACACAATAATATATAGAGTGAACAAAAGTCCGGACACACTTCGCATAATAAATAGGTTGTGGGACGACTGTTATACATATGTTGGTAGCTTATGCGGCTAGTGTAATTTAATTTATACACTGAAAACAACAACATACATTAATGCAATCAAAAACCGATCGTGAACAGAGTTTGTTAAACCGGGGGTGGGGGGCGGAGGGGAGGCCTCAAAGTTAATCTATAATTACGTGAAACGCTCTGTTGTAATCGTTGTTGCAATAAATATAATCATAATCATTTGTTGTAGTCATTATTTTTTATGTTCAGACAAAACCCAAAACATAAAAAAAAACAATTAATACTATAATACTAAGTTGTAATGCAAGACGTGTATATGCGGTGATAAAGTGATGCGCGTACTGTACACGCAGTTTTATTTGATTTGTCAAATTGACTTATTGTCATTACCTACCAGCGGCTAGCGATTCAATAGTAAGGCACAAATTTAATAATAATTATTATTAATTAATCGGTAACATAAATATTTATATCTAGCAACAGCATCAAATTCGGTATGGGAAGGAAGTATTCATAATGTTATATATTACATTACATTCGGCAACAGAAATAAATTAGATTTTTTTTTCGTTATTTTAATAATTGACTTATTTTTTAAAATTCGGATTTGAGTGAGGAATATATTATTGGTTTCACTGTGATATAGATGTGAACTTTTAATTTATTTTTTTTCTGTCTGTTACGTGTTTCCTAATATCAGAAATCATGGTCCGACCGATAAACGAGCATTTTATAGAATTTCGGATTTTGATTAAATTTATCGTTATTTTGATTTTCCGTGTTGTTTTTTTTTTTTTATAATTGGAAATGACTTGAAAAACAGAAATCTATACGGCGTTCACAGGTTTATTGTTTTTGAGTTTGTTTTTGTGTTGTTTTTATTCCACAAATTATAATTATCGCAGAAATGTAAAAAGGAGTTTTCATAATAAATAGGAAAAGCCGAGTAAATGTACGAAATTATTGTATTTATTATTTTCAAATCGTAAATATTACGGCTTTTCAAATCAAGTACAACCGAACTTCGCTCAGAATCGTTTTTAGATAGAAATAATTAATCGTTGCGTAGAGATATACATTAAATTTTCCCTTAAAGTTTCCAACTTTTCATCTACAAAGGTAGCCCACCCGCCGTGCGAAATGTATTCCGTTAAATCTAATCGTTAGTTATTTTTCCGAAAATCAGCGAAATTCTGTAAGTCAATCGACGACGGTTAGCGCTAAAAAACACTGAAACACTACAAACACCGGATATTGTAAGAACCGGGTTGAATATAAAAAGACACAAATTCAGTTATTTTTTGTAAGGACGTGTAATAGGTAACGATATTTGTAAGAAACGTAGCTCAGGCTCATCATTTCAAGTGACTATATAGTTCTGCGTAACGGTGCATCAAATAGTTCTACATTGGTCGATAGAAAATAATTATTTACGACAATTTTCACTTATCATTGAGAATAATCAAAATATGCCCTAGCTGATTCCGGCCGAATAACGAGAAAAAATACGGGTTTGTATATAAGACAACATCATATCAATCATATTAATATGCACTATATGCAGTTTGTCTTATTTTATTGTAAATTGCTACTTTTGGAATATTAGCTTTCGTTATGGTTAAATTGCAGCGATGGATAATAATGTTTCGTTTCGATTTCAAAACGCTATATACAAAAATCATAAACTAGTTGACGGATATACAATTTACATAACCGTGTCATTTTTGTCAGACTTATTTTAGATTCTGGACGGAGAAAGGAATCGATTGGATTACAATGATGTTTATTCATTTTTCATTTTTTTTTTCCTGTGAACAACTTTTCTACCAAAATATTTGCTTCAAAGATTTTTAGTGCCTATCAAATTTTGAAGAAAATCGTAAATATTACGGCCTTTTATAACATGTATAACCTTTATAACAGTATAACCGAACACTACTCAGAATCGTTTTTCGTTAGCGAAGATTTTTACATAGACGTACATTAAACTCTTTTCTATATCCCATCTTTCCGATTTCGAATTCTCACCTACAATAGGTGTCCGCCCATCGTGCGGGCCAACCTACATTAAAAGTTCTATAAATAGATAGAGTGTTAGTTTAAATTAATTTTGGTGTTGAAATGTTTGATTTCCGTTTTCATGCTAACGATATATTCAACTTTTAATTATTAATCGGAGGGGGGGAGGGAGTAACGGTGTATTATTTGTGGAGCGGCAGAGCACGTGGCGTTTGGATATTGCTCCACCTACTCTTTCCCTACTTAAACTCAAAATGAAATAACTCGTCAAAATCAAATATTTTAACACCAAAATGTAATCTAATACTCAATTTATGCATGAAACTTTTAATGTAGGTTTCCATTTGAAAATCAAAAGTTAGTAGTCATTTAACCCACACAATTAAGATTGAAAAAAAAAAAATAGTAATATAAATTGTAAAAATTATTTTTTCTAAATTGTCAACAACATTATTTTTTTTGAAAAAAGTCAATACTTTGTAAATAACAACTAGCGTTCAACGATTAAAAAATCAACCTGAATATTGAATATATTAATATCATAAAAGTAGAGAATGTTTACTTTTTACGATTCGATATATTTATCCGGGTAGTCTACAGCCCGGAAAAGACGTAAGACCGATAATAACGAGGTACAACGTCGACACGGTGAAGTTAGGCAAGCAGCATCGTCGGTTTCGTATAAAAAAACGACCGTGCGCGTCATTTTTTTTCGCCGCTCTCACGCTACTGTCAGTGTCCACAACCCAGTCGGATCGAATCGTCATCCTTTCTATGTTTTTCTCATTTTTATATTTATTTTCTTATTTTTTTTTTCATCAGGGGATTAAGGGAGACACGATTAAACGACTGTTTTGAGACGAGATGGCCATCAATAGTGACGATTTCTGTCGTCGTCGTTATATTGTTTGTGTTATCATTATTATATACGGATAGCCCGCGGCCGTTTTCGGAAGTACACTCCGCCGTATCGTGTCGCATACTCGTGTACGGTAATAAGTGAGTCGTAAGTCATTGTGGTGGTTTTTTTTCGCCGGCAGCATCCGAAATGTCCGAATTCTCATAAACCACGACACTAATAACCACGTTTGGTATCTGATCCTATACAGACCCCTGATAATAATAACACAAAATGTAGATTAAATGATCGGTTTTGAAGACCCTTTAAAAACCTTTAACGAAATTAATGTTTAATGTAAATATTTGGAAAGTGAAAACCTGAAATCCAGGGTTTTCACTGTTACCGAAATCTTATAACTGTACAAATCTGGAAAGTAAAATGTTTGAATATCGTTTAATTATAATAATAGTTATCGACAGTTTTAGGTAGTAAATAAACATAATTTCGCTGAAATTAAAAAAAAATGTTACTTTTCACATATTTCGTACGGTTCAGACGTCCTTATCCATAAAAACTTGAAAAACACAAATGTGGATACCAGTTATGTACGTTTTTAGACTCGTAAAAATGAGCATACCATATCTTTATATTTTAGGTCTATACGAGCTCATATCGACTTCAATACTTTTGAAAACGTAATCCGTTTGATGCATGCAATGTACAGCAACATAGTTGGCTCACTCGGAAAGAGTATCAAAATCTTTCAAAAAGAAGATTGTTATTTTTTTCACGTAAGAAAATTAATATTTCTTAATGCGTAATCTCGCAATGCGAAGATTTATTTATTTCATACATTTTTTATAGGCATTTTAGAATTATAAAATAATAATAATACTAATACTTACGAGTAAACAGGCACTTTGGAAAAATTACTTTTCATATAATATGTGCCCCGGACTTGGTATAAACGATACAACCACGAAGGACGCAAATGATACTATTAAAATGTGTTTATTTTCATCGCCACTATTACGCAGAACCGTGGATTAAAATAATTTGGGCTGGAAACGACAATCCGAGCGGTTGATGTAGGACCGATTAGTGTACCGTTTCTTCCATGACTAGGGCTGTCTACTAGACAGAAATTCGATAAAAGGAAATTATATTAATTTAACTGTAATACAAATATTGATGCTATACTTAACACTTGTACACTCGGTACGTGACTAAACGTTAGGGTAACGTTAGTAGATTTTAACGTAGAACTATATTTTAAACTAAACTGTAATACTTTCTTAAAAATTCGTATACTCGATACCGGAAATTCATTTAATGCGTTGACGTATACATTTTATGTTCAGTTGCGATGAGCTGTTAGTAAAAAGTTTTTATTTTAATAAATTAACAATAATTTCAAATTTGAAAATTTGTCATGGACGGTGGCCTTTCAAAATTTTTAATTTTTTAAATTGTTATTTATTTTTCAATCACATCGATAGCGTCTTGTAAAAATGAAAATGTTTGTTATGATGTCCAATTAAATGCGTTTACTAACTGTGGACCTAACAATGTCCGTGAAAATCCTGTTCACCTATTGATCGGAATCGAATATGTTTTCTTCCGTTGTATTAACATCCACAAATAAAAAATAATTATTGTTCAGATACTGAATGTTGAGTTATGACAAATTGGAGGTAATTAGAACTTTTACAATATTAAATACTATATATCGGACCCTGTGCAAAAAGGAAATGTTATTATCTTTGCGAATGTCTATATATAATCTCAAAAGTAAAGGCACAACTTATTAATATCTATAATATATGAATGCAATGAGAATTTTAACGTTTTTCGTTAGCAATGGTTAATTATATCGTATTTAGTTAAATTATGTTAGTTTTCACAGATGTACGTGGACCACATTTGTCCCTACTATATTTTACGGGAATACCATTCAATTGTAGTCATATTTTGAACAATATACATTATTTTTCGTTTTCCCATTAAAAAAACCTCAAAAACCGCCAGAATGTTTTGGAAATTTTACCTAATTTATAAAATGCTAGTTAATTGAATCATTAATGCCGTACAATTTTCCCGATTTTCCTACGTTTTGTTCCGATTTTTCGCAATCATTAGGAAAGCTTCAAGGAAAGTTAAAAAAAAAAACTACCTCAAACATATCTATAAAACAAAATTGTCTTCCATAAAAGAAGCTACACTAAATTTCTGGTAGAAAGGTTATTTACGAACACGCAAAAAAAAAAAAAATACTCACATTATCATAGTTAAACCAAAACACTCCCCGCTGTGCTCAGAATCTAAAATCAGGATAAGTTTATGAGTAAAAAGTATGTGCTCGCGACGATGACAGTAACACGACTAAAACCTCTTCTACAAAGGGTACCTGTCGTGTCGTTTCCACGTCCGGAGATTTCTATTTTCCGTATAAACTATAGTTGTGCGCGTCAGGCGAATTGGATTTTCTTGATGTCAGCGCCCCGGGATTTTCGCAATGATTACGGCGAGGCGAAGTGCGTTTGACGGAGAGCGAATTGTATATCATTGTATAGTTTGACGAACGTGAAAATACGGCCGCTGAAAATACGTTTTTTAATATTATAAAAAAGTTAGTTGTTTTTTATTTCATTTTTTAAATGGGTTAAATTAAGTATTATTACATGATATTTTCAAAGCTTGTCAGTAACTAGTTTAAAAAAAAAAACAGTTGATACTGGGGGTAGGAGCAGTCACTGCTGTAAGTGAGAAGTTGGGAAGTTAGGATATGTAAGGCTATTTTATTTATATTTGTAAGCGACGATAAACCATTGCTTGACGAAAGACGATTCCGAGAGTAGTTCGATAGTGCATATCAAATAATGTGCCGTATTTTTTTTTTTTTTAAGAAAAAACGTGTCCACAGTCTAGAGCAAAGAAAAAGAAGAAAGAAAAAAAAACAACAACATTGTAAAATCAATAACTCCCTCTCTATACTTGGAATTTAAACTAAAAGTTAAGTATTCTATGTTATCAATACATTTTTATGATAATTGACTTCTTTTATTTCAAGATATTTTCGATTTTTCCGTAAAAAAAATAAATGGTGCAAAATACATTTACGAATGTTAAGTAAATATGTGTAATCTAATAAAAATGTAAATTTTGATTTAATCCGAGACATTATTTTCCTGAAAATTTGTAACTTGAAAATTAGTTTGTCACTAGGAGACGCTGTACAAATTGGTATGTTGGGTTATGTTAGGTAAATAAAACGTCATTTTCGTGAACAACAAGGCTCAGTCACTGGGACCGGATTTTCCTCCGCCTATTTTGCGTAACAGAAATATTCATCGGAAAACGATGAATAACCGAGTACTGCAATAGCTGTATAAATTAGCGAAACAGCCGGGGCAGCAGTTTAAAATCGAAACTCCGAAAAGGAACGTCGTTGTCACTAACGCCACGCACGTGCGAAACGTCATCGTTCCCCGGATTCGTGCGTGAAGTATTTATAGGGCTGTGCGCAAAGTTAAAAAAAAAAAAATTAAACGCCCGTCGACAACACGCGGTTGTGTACTAATTGAAATTCAACCCGACAATCGCGTCCGCTTAATCCGCGCGCGAAACCGCGTTCGTCTCGGGTTCGAGCCAACGCGGGTCCGCGGAGAGAGAAAACGGTCGTTTGAACGCGGACAGTTACGCGGAAAAACGCGCGTAAGACGCGCGCGCGCATCGAGCCGTCCGTTTACGGGTGACGTTTCCGCGGGTGTTGACAATGCGCCGGACCCGTCGATCCGGGGCCGGCGGCGCGACGCAACGGCCGCGCGGCGCGCCGGCGATTAACGCGAACGGACGTTTCGTAATTCATTCGTCGCCGCGTGTACCGCGGAGCACCCGGTAACCCGTGATATACCTACTCAGATGCGTGCGCGCGTGTACGCTCGTGTATGACATAATATATTATACGTCGCGTACCGCGCGATTAAATCCGAAATAAGAGAGGCGGGAATCCTCGCCGGGTTCCCTCGCCGCCGCCGCCGTCGCGCGGTGAATCATTGATTATCATTCGGATTTAATCTACTTAACCGAACCGGAAGCCTTCGCGGATGCACGGCGTCTCGCTCTTCGCTCCGACGCCGCGGCCGCTTATGTTTTATATAGGTAGTAAAAGGAATTACGTTTTCCGAGCCGCGCGCCGTGCGCCCGCGTTCGTATCCGCGCGCAGTCGGGAGAATTCCGTTCGAAATCGATTTCGGTCCTGTTCCTTTGCGTAATCGTACGCGCTGTACACGTTTGTAACCGTATGTTTACTAATAATTTTATAATAAATATACTCGTCGCGCAATGCATTCACGCGGCCAAACACTTTCGACGTTATCCCGCGCCCGGCACCGACGAAATAAAAATCAATATGCCCCGTCGTCGCCGCCGTACCATAACGATACGATAAGCCGATGCGCGTGATATTATGCCGTACAGGCACGTCCACCCGCACTAGTTACACCAGAGGAAAACGAACGTTTTCGACACGGGACTATTTAAGATTACAATATTATTGTTGCGATTGTGATGCGATCGAAATGCAATTAATAACTCGTCCGAACATTACGAGAACAGGACATCGGGTAGAGTTACTGCCCTAACCACCCGTCCCCCGTACCCTATCCCCATAAAACGGTAAACGATAAATTTTCAAAAGGGAAGTTTTTCTGTGATATATTCAGCGTGTGTCTCGTCCGTTCGAAAACCCGTAAAACGCGCTAGAAACCTATAAAATACCGATTCCGAATTTTCGCGCGGGCCGATAAATCGTTGAACAATGGGGGACAAGGTAGTAGATATGCAACAATTGCACAGAGAATAAAATAGTGTAACTATTTCCGACGGAGATACCGCATAGTTTCTTAGTAATCTGATTTCCCCATAGACATAACACAATGGCTAGCTAGACCGCGCATTATATTCGTATCGTGTATGGCATCATTGATGCAATGATGTGCGCTTGAAAAACAGACTCTAGCGTAACTTTTTCGAGGAGTCCGTAAACAATTTATACAACACTCGTTGAGATTATAAACACGCGTTATTTACGTTACAAAATATTAAATAAATTAAACAGTTATCAATTTGTCTTCCAATTATTACCGTGAAGTGTATTATACGATTGCGTACAATCTCACTGAAAAAGTCAACTCTAGGCCGCTATAGGTAAAGCCGCTTATAAATCTGTCTCTTAAGCGCATCATATTTTGGCCTCGATATATTTCACTGACGTGTGGTCTGTAAATTATATGTCTATACATTTCCCCATTCACGTAGGTGCTCACTGTGCGTTCCGTGTGACGAAACGTCGCTATGATAAATTTGCTTTACGCGTCAATATTATAAATGAACACCGAAATGAACATCACATTCCAAGAAAACAGTATCTCTTTTTTGTTTGTTCGGTTATTGAAAAACGGGACAAGCTCATTATAAGTTTTGGACAATGCCCATGAAATTAAATTAAAACAGTACGCCATTGCCTAAGCGCTGATACGGAACATAAATTGCACAAACGGAATTTATGGTTTTGTCCCCGAATAGAAATGATGAATACTTGTTCGCTAATCTCACCGTTCGTAACATAGGATTATTCAGTAAATAATTCGCAGAACGAAACGGGATAGGTACGGAATACGAAGACACTGCGAAAACTAAAAGCGGGGATTCTAACATTAGGTTCACTTAAAAGGACAGGCGAGTAATCCGGACATCAATGAGATTAGACAAAAACAATATGTTGGCTTGGTCTCGTATATGCGGCGAGCCCAAGCTGAATATAAAATATTAACTTATACGAATAGAGCCCACGAAGAACACTATTTTTTCAAATTTCATCATTTTAGTGGCCACAATGGCAAAATCTGAGAAAAGGATTATGTAATTCGATGTTTGACTACAAAAACAAAGTTAAATTTCAAGTCTTCCTGGAACTTTCATTGACGATGGCATTTGCTTTTAGATTCTGAGCAAAGCGAAAAAGTTATAAGTTATAGTGTATTTATGGTGTGTTAATTTGTATTTTTCTTGAAAAAATCTTTTTGAAGAAAAACTGAATAGAAACTTTTTTGTAGCTATTGGTATATTGAGTATGTCGGTTTTTAATTTTCTTTGAATTTTTCTCAATAAATGTTAATATTCAAGTTCTATTGTTTACGTGTTTAGTTTAATTTTTATAAGTTTTAAAAGCGATTTTTACATTATTTGTATTATTGTTCAGAATTTTTGAGAATTCGTTGGACATATTATTTTGATAGTTCATATTTCAATAGTTAACAACATTATTTGGCAGAGATGTGTATAATATTTTCTTTAATACGTTTAGAGATTTTTTTCAATAGTATTTAAACTAAAATTATTTCCATGGGCTATATTATAGATAATATTGAACTGGTGTTGATAATTATTTTTATTTAATGGAATACGTTCAAGCTTATAATATATTGAACTAAAAAATGACATTATTTTTTGAGAGTAAGAGAGATTAGAATCATTTGGTATTAGTTTGTCTAGGTTTACTGTAAATACTAAAATTAAATTTATTGTTTATTATTGAAACTTTAAGATCTAAGAAACTTAATATACTATTCATTTGTATTTTGAGTTTAAATTGAAATTTTTTATTTATTTTGTTTAAGTAGTTAACTACATTTTCTGCTCGTCTATTTGAACTTCTAAATGAAATGAACGTGTCATCAACATATCTATAATATGCTTTAAAATATGGACTGTATATTTTGTTGTAAATAATATTATTGGTTTGATTATTTTGCATATAAATTTCAGTTAAAAGAGCACCTAAAGGACCACCCATAACTATCCCAACATTTTGCGATTATAATTTCTTATTATGTTGGAAATAAAATAAATAATAAATCATAAATAATAAATAATAAATTAATAATTACATTTATTGATTTAATAATTTTGTGTACATATTTTGTATTAAATATAATATTATAGATAAGTTTATTTTTT
This sequence comes from Cinara cedri, assembly GCA_902439185.1. Classification (NCBI taxonomy): domain Eukaryota; kingdom Metazoa; phylum Arthropoda; class Insecta; order Hemiptera; family Aphididae; genus Cinara; species Cinara cedri. Next base: position 403,883 of record CABPRJ010002375.1, read on the forward strand.
TAAAATGTTACTGTTTCGTGTTTAGGAATGGATGTACATACATTTTTGACGTCGTGATAAAACGATTTGTAACCTGGCTCAATATTAATTTTATTAATTTTATTAATAAAATCATAAGTTTTTTTTTCTTATATAGAAGTATCAGTATTAATGTTTAATTTTTCTTTTTTTAGAGAGTCTAAATATTTACCAAGGTTGTTAGCTGGAAGAGTTTTAAAGTTAATTAGTGGACGAATTAGATTATCTTGTTTGAGTAATTTTAGGAATGGGTTTAAGTGCAGAGCCTCTATTTTGTAATCAGATTTCAGCAATATTTTCTTTTGGATTTAGAGTACGATTTCTTTCGAATTTGTTATGACTTTAATAATTTGTTTAGTATAAATTATAGTTGGGTCTTATTTTAAGTTTTGAATATTATTATTATTTAAAAAATCTAAAGTTTTTTTTTAAGAATTTTAATATAAGTGTATAATATAAAGTATAAATGATAACAACAGCACTAGATTTATCTAACAAATATATTTATGAATTGTTTAATTTTAATTTATTTACCATTTAGTTAATAATTGTATTTTATCGTTTAACTATGCTATTTTGTTTTAATATTTTATCAGGCCTATTTTTGTAGTTTTTATTGGTGCTGTTTATTAAGAAATACCTTGTTTGATTTTGATTTTGAAACTGTATATAATTTATAACAGATTGACATTGTATTCATTGTTTTTTTAATTGATTGAAAAATTAATGTTTGATATGTATTGACTTTATTACTTTTATACAATAATTTTTTTTCAACTTTATTGAAAATTACGGAAGTTAAAGTAGTAACTCGTGGTTGAAAAGAATGCTGGATTTTGACTTGTAATTTCTGTGTATTTCGTGCTACTAACATACAAATTTTATTATTTCTAATTTATATATTGTATGTAAAACGACCAATTTGTAAATTTGTTTTTCTATGTATTCCTTTATTTAACTTTTTTTTTATTTAATCGCGTTTTATATTTTTACTGTGATACACCTGATGATGAATTTTTAATTTGAAACAGGTCGTATAATACGCCTATCATAATACTTCAAGTGACGCATTGACTCATTTATTTATTTAATTTTTATATACATTTTTATTTATATGTTTATTTACTTAATTCATTTACGAGTATTAACAATTTTAATAATTTTGTTTTTACATTATTATTTTATTAAATATTTTATCGTTATCGTTACGAGAAAACTGATTATACTAGACAAATTGGATGAAACTCGGAGAAAGCACTTCGGAAAAGTTTTGATTTCCTCCATTGCACGAAATTGTAATGTTCTTTTCTCAGAATTAGTTATTGTGTACCCACCTACGCGCTTTTATTATTATTTCCATCAAAATCATTAAATTTAAACTATCGTCTAGTCTTAAAAAAAGTGTCAATTTTAATTTCTATCAAAACGATTTGTGTATTCCCATTAATTGCGGTATTGTAGTAACAAAACGAAAAATTGTAAATGTTACGCAATAATAATTTTTTCATTTTGAAACTTAGCGACAACGCGCAATAACAGAATTTAAAAACTCGGTCGCATGATTACTGGAAAGAATATCATTATTACTTTTATTTATTTCGACTGAAGTGAAGTCTTTTTTTTTTTATTTGTGTTGTTGTCAACTAAATTAAATACAGCCGTATAAAAAAAAACCTATTATATTATATTACGCGAAGACTTTGTTGTTTTCGATGTTCGTTAATAATTAAAAAAAAAGTAATTACATTTTTTTTTTCGTTGTCTATTTGAGAAAAAAAAAGTATTATCTTACGCGAATAAGAACACATTTCGGTCGTTATTCGTATGTTGTAGGCCATTTTATCAATCTCCAATTAAGAGAATTTAAACTCCAGTTATTATTAATCCCCAGTTAAACTAGAAATGTGATTTTATTACCACTTGGTTAACATTTTAACTGGACATTAACTGTAAAACAGTTATTGTATATTTGTCCGGTTAAACTAACATAACATAAAATAAACTTGACTTAATTCTAGATACTTATTTCTTACTATTGAACATTTTTATCAATTCTTCCAACGTATTGTTTTTAATGTTTACAGTGGTAGTATCGGTTTTTTATTTTCTAAAATGCTTTATTGTCTAACGACAAGGTTAAATAAAAATTCCAATTCGTACATAGTAAAATTGGTAATACCCTCTCTTTTTTTTTGAAACTCATTGTGAGTAATAGGATACAAATTATGTATATATATATATATATATATATATATTATGTATATATATACATAATTTAATTCTGAATTATTATTTATACAGACAAAAAAAACAATTCTACAAATGTAAAACGACATGAGAACTATAGAATAGATTTGGCATGTTAAATATTTTGTGATAACAGATAACAACTTACTGATTATAATAGGTAACATATACATGTTGACGACATGACTAACGTCAATTAACGGGTTTTTATAGGGAAGAAATCTTTAGTTAGAAAAACCTAGATTAGTTAATTTCATAATAAAAATAATTGATAAAATCATTATTTTTTTAATATACAGTTAGTTTTAATGCGAAATGTGTTAATTGTACATTTAACTTATGATTGATAAAAAATATAAACGTGAACAAATATAATATTATATAAGTACTATACAGAGTAATCAGCTTAACTTAAGAGCTTAACTTGAGTTTTTGAATTTTTAGAGCTGCGTAAGGAGCAGTAAAATTAATATTTTACATTACCGTTATTTTTTTCACCATTATTTACACGGTCAAAACTATAACATGTTTTTGATTTTTAATAGAAATCTTTATAAAAACTATATAAATAGATGAAGTTCTTATTAATATAAATGTTGGTGTTGACATTTTTAATTTCTGTCGATTTATTAACAAAATATTTTACTTTTAGATTTTTCGTTTTGTATGGCGTAGTATATTGGTTTCACAGTTTTAGTCTCGACAATAAGAGTGACAGTAATGACGATAATGTAACATTTTAAAGTTATTAAAAACAAATTTCTAAAAAAAATCATACTTTCCGAGATAATGAGAGTCATACGTAACATTGAGCACACTGTATATTATTTTGATTCCGGGACTGAACGAATATTAGAAGTGGAATAAAAAAGGGCGTTATAATATAGTAAACCTACCGGAATATATAATTTTCATCACGATACAGTATTTTAGCATAATTTATACGATAGGTCGTATCTAATATATAATATTATCAATACTATTATTATTCCGTTTACGGATATGATACGTATAGTACGATCATATATAATTTTAAAGACGTTAGATGTTTATCAGTGTGCGTTAACGTCGCGAATGAAAAAAAAAAAAAACACTGCTTAACCGTAAAGCGGTCTGAACGCGTCCCCGCGGTTGTTATCGTTTAAATATGATTTAGTTATTCGGCCTGTCCGATAGAATATTTCGAGTGGGTAGGTGTACTCACCTTCGATATACACGTTAAACCGTAAAACGTATCATTAAAATATGTATATCGGTTAGTATAGGTATTATTTAAAACCCGTATTGGCACATACGGAAGAATTATATTCGTTGAAACTTGAATTATAGTACACTTTAAAAAGAAAGAAAAAACCGAAAAACCCTCCCGAAAATACCCGTTAATTATTACGTATACGAGGCCCGATGTCTTTCGTGCCCGACTATAATATTATAAGGTAATATGATTAATTTTGCCTTTTCGTATGAGGAGTACATAAAATATTATTTTAATAGCACGCGGACGATTTTGTTCTCATGGACAAATCACATAATAATAGTTTAAGATCGCTATACTAGACCGACTGAATGAAGCAGCGGAGAAAGTTGGGTAACCATAGCAAACGAAGACTAAACAAAATAGGTACGTCATACTTGGTTGCGGGAAGACGAGTTGGTATGAAAATATATGATCTCTTAATGGAAGAGAATCATTCCAAAATAATGGAAAACCGGGAGTTTCATAGCACAGGTTCACAATTTAAACAATTAAAAACAAAAATAAAATGAATTAAAAAGGAAGACTGAAAAAAATTTAAATGGTAAGAAAATTGGAATAAAGGAGACTGATTGTTGAGAAAAGACAATTGTTGGATCATTCCAAGAGAAAGAAACCGAAAAAACAACGAGGTAAACGTAGAGCCTGGAAAATTCCAGAAAAAAAAACAAAGTGTATAGAGGATACAATCAGGAATATAATATTACAGTCAGTTGCAGTCACTTGGTGAAGTCAGCATTTTATTATAACATGCTTGGAAATTGAAAAGAACCCAGACGTTCGGAGATCACTTGGTTGCCAGTGTTTGAGAAAAGAATTTGTAGTGAGGAGTGATAAGTGTAATTTTTAAATGCAGGATCGGACTGCAAATTAAGAATAGCTAAAATAAACGATTGGAGAATTGGGTGAGAGACGGGATGGTCCTACGTAGTCCAATAGTGGCTAAAAACTCCAAAATAAAGAGGACGGATTGTTCAATCGGCTAAATAAGATTTTATAATATTTAGAACAGTCGTGGCTCGGGAAAAACGGAAATATGAATACAAAACTTAACGCAGATCAAACATCGATTTTGTTTTTTATAATGTTCAACCTGTTGTTACAACTGTCGATGTATTTAAAATTTGAAACCTGTCGCACGATACTATTTTATATATACTTCGGGCGACGCATTTATTTTTTTTTTTTTTTATTTATCAATTTATATATTTATTTATATTTTTATTTACGAGTATTAACCATTTTACAGTTTTGATTTTATTTTAATATTTTATCATTTATAATGTTCAATAGGTATAAGAAACAATCATATTTCGACCGAGTGTTATTGTAATTACTATATTAGATATTTTCTATAAAATTTCCGAAAATTATTTTTGCTCATCTAGAATTATTTGAAATTCGAATTGAATCTCGATTAATTCACGTTACCGGCGGCGTTGTGATACGAGTCAATTAAAATATATAATAATATTATATTATAATACTGTAATTATTTAGAGGCAGAGTTGTGAGTATGTATCGAGAATCGTAGGTCGTCAAAGAACTTTGATTGTTCAGCACGTGAAAAGTTTTCGCGGGTAGCCGCGGGAAACTTATATTTGACACCGGACGGGCTGCTGTCGGGCAAGTTTTAATAACGAAGATATTTTATTTTCGAGCCCGGGTATATACAATATTATGATTATGTCACGAGGGTTTCCGTTATTCTTTAATCACTCTCAAACTCATTTCAACAAACTCATTACACCACTTAAGTATAACGCCGAGCGCAATCGCGGCTTTCGTATCCTCCGGTAACTTCAGTCATACCGTATAAAAATATCGTCGTCGAGCCACTTAAATTATAACGTTCGTTACCTATAGTATCCAATATTATCATCGAAATAACTTTCAGCCACGACACAAAACATTTTAGTATGCCTACAAAAAGCCAACAGTTTCAAACAAAATATTATAATTATTAACCAACACTACTGTAGTGTTGGTAGGTACGTATCATAGTTAACTACACTCGTATGCACTAATGTATACGATTCTTTGTCCACTATCATCTGTCATTATCAGTGTAGTAGTTAAAGTACATTATTAGTACAGTATTGTGTACACGAGTGCAAAAAAACTTTGACATCGATTTTTAAGGTGTAGATTGTATTTGATAAGTTTCTTGTATGTACTCGGTACTTTTTTTATATTTCCCGAAGTTTTCCCAAACAAATTTGTAAAATAACGGATACCGGGTTTGGCGGCTGATCGTGAACCGAATTTTGGTATGGTTATTGTTAGGCTTGCTATTCGATCAGCACAGTTCTAGTTTTAAGGGTATGTCCCAGCCAGTCATTTAAATTTTTTCCGGTCAATAGAGGCAGAGAGAAAATAACATTTTGAAATTGTATTATTTAATAATAAAATATAGAATTATTGCACGTTGAATACTCAAGCGGTACATCTAAAAAAAAAAAAAAAAAAGGCCATTTAAAATCATATCCCGCTTCGGGAATTCCAAAATATGGTGACCAAAGTTTACGCCTATCTATTTGGTTCGCCAACTTGGACTTAAAACTCGGAAAAACTCTGTAAAACTACTAAAATATCACAGAGTTCGTCACGAACCAATTTGGGTTGAGTGAATTTTACACGTGTAGGAGCCGAAAGAGGGTGTACAGAGTACAATATAATATAAAAACATTGAACAGATGCCTCTCTAACACAAAAAAAAAAAAAAAAATCGACGGTGATATTGGGATTGTCTTGGTGGAAAAAAAATTATACGCATATGCCCGTGACAACATAATTTATTTTTGTTATACGCGGGCGTATTAACTTATTGTACGCGATCAATATCTGCAAATATTTTTATTCAACAAGCTTTTAAACTTCTTATATAGGTGTATACTCAAAAGACGCGTCGACTGTTTAGAATGTTCGTCACATTTATCTGCGTATACAGCAAAAAATCTAGAAAATTATAATATAATTTCATGCGGTGAAGTTCCGGGTTTCTCGGGTTATTTTTCGCTGAATTACGAAAAGAAAAATTACATAAAAATCAAAATAAACGGAAAATAAAGCGTGTTTATTTTGTTTTACGATTTCCTTAATAACATAAAATGCAAACACAGCATTGTTATTTGAAGAGTACAGGGGAAAAAAGGCACTTTTTTCCATAATGGCGATATTGGTGTCAAACATTATTTGAATTGATGTACTGTATGTGATCGAATTGGTGAAAAAACCAAATTAATCAAAAGTGATGATCACCAGAAGTTCAGGTTTACTGGCCAAAAATAAAACAGGTAACCATCAATCAACATTCAACTGGTAACCAGACAAGTTGAGTCGATACACGGTTATCATAGCCATAGTTTATAATAAAATTGTTATATTATATTCTATTGTATTGTTTTATATTATTATAGCGTAATGCACAATTGTGTTGTGGTTATTATATTTCAAAGTTTAACATTTAATTTAATTCGAACGTTTTGCTTAGTAAAAAAAAAAAATTCTCATGTTTTGAAATTAATAATATATTTTTCACAGATTGAAAAAAAGGAACTTTTTTCGTTTTTTCATTGTACCCATCATTTTGTATGCATAATAGTGTATAATAAGTTGGAGGTATATAATTGTCATCGTTACTTACGATTTACATCGTTTTCCGATCGAGCAGCACAATATTGATAACTAATTGGTTATATAAATATTGATACTTTTATGTCTATAACAGCTGTATTTAACACCTGTAAAATCGAAATGTACTCGTATATTAACCTATACAATGTAACACAATGAGGCGTGCAAACCTCGCACCACAAGACATCAAGGGCCTTAGTTTTTATCACAATACCTTTGTATTATTTGTCAATGCATTGAAACATTGATTTTGTATTTTTTTTTTTTTTTTAATTTGTGTGCATTTTGTAAGTTACCATCGATGACTTAGTAAAAACTACTAGACTATTAGTATTATTGGTATTATGTATTATTTTAATATAATTGAATCATATTAAGTAATTAATGGGTTGCCTCAAAATGTCTTAATCCATGCATAAAGGTGTTATGTAGGAATTAATTTCTGGTGGCAAGTATAAATGGAATAGTATAGTGTTTAAATGTTGAATGAATTGGTTTTATAATGATGTTTATTTTTTTTTTATCTGTGAAACAAATTCTACCAGAAATAATTTTACTCCGATTTAAAATGATCATAATTTTTCTAAAAGAAAAGCTGACTGCAATGATACTCTAAGTAGGTATTTTTTTTTTATTTGCCAAGATTTTCCCAACAAATGAGAAAAACCATGCGAAAACCGGGAAATAAATATTATTAAAGTAAATATATAACGCATACGTTATTACTTTATCATAGTATAGCATATATATATTTCTGAAAAAGCAACACTTTTAACCGAACTTCGCTCAGAATAGTTTTTCGTAGGCAGCAATCGTTAAACGTTGCATACATATGTACATTAAATTTTCACTTTACTACAACTACTCACATACAACAGTAGCCAACCCATCGTGAAAATTATGTCCATATCTTTTTTTTTTTTTTTGATCGATTCATTACCGTCATAGAGATTATAACTAATCTCAATCTCCATTTTTAATCTCCATGGTTAGGTTCAATGGTTGGGTTCTACGTTACCATTAAGCCAATCGCTAATATTATATCTGACGTATTAAATTATTTATTTATATATTGATTTTTCGCTATAGGTTTTAATATTGCATTTTATGTATAAGTAGTGATCACTTATTTACTTTGAAAATGCTCTAGATATAATTTTTAATGTATACGTACCTAATAAAAATATTTATATATATTTATGTATAAATAATATAATAACAAACGCATTATTTCTTCCATTAAAAATACGAAATCTATTAAAATACTTACGACTTGGTAAACATTATTTTTTAAAACGTATTAATTTTCTCTTTTGAATGCTATCGTACGATCACTTTGTTTTTGTTTACATTAATTATCGGACGGGAAAATAATTGGCGTTTACGTTTTCCGTTGGACGTTAATTATTTGTATACCTATATTTTTTTTTTTTTTAATTTTCTTATTAAAATGTCCATAATAAATTAATAAACGACTTAACGTTATTTAAATATTAATTCTGCTGGTTATTTATTATACACTACAACCAATGCAAAAAGTATCGTAAGCAATTTAAACGTTTAAAAATAGTACAACGATAACATTTGTACATTTCGATGGCTTTGAGGAAAAACGGCCAACTGACACTTGGAATCTAAACAACGCGTTATATTTTATTATATATATTCGGGTAGAGGGGACTTAAGATGTGTCTACGACCGTACAACTTTTTGCATATCGGCCACAGAATTCATAATTGTGGAAATTTTCACCACGGATAACATAATATTGTGTATGATAATGGTAGGATGTAATTTGAAGAGAATGGGAAGTTTGAATAACAGAATGAAGGTTAATTAAAAATTTAAAAATGACCGTAATAATTAAAAACGTATCGTAGATAATTTTTACCTGATTATTTTGAGCATGCATACAAAATTATATTTAATTACATTTTGCTTTAGATATATTATGAAGCTTAGTATTTTAGATTCGGAGCGTAACAAAGGATCTATTGGTTTTAATATGATGTGTTTTATTGTATTTTATTTTTTTTCTGTCTGTAAACTACTTTCGAAAAAAATAAATCTTGATCCAATTTATCAAAGTACTAAGTACAGCACCTTATCTAAAAGAACATTTTATCTTATAGATGCATTAAAGATCATGTTTTTATTATCCAAGAGGTTTTTAATATAATTGGAAAACACTGAAAATTATATTTAGGTTAAACATCAAATATTTGGTGGTGTACCGGGACCTTACTTATTTCATTATTTTTAATTTTTATAAACTGTTTTTCTATTAAGAATATTGTTCCTATAGAAAAAAATGACAAAATACCTGTTTTGTTGAATTTCAAATTTATTTTGTGAATAAGAAAGTCGTTTTTGTTATTTTTGTAGACTTACGATTTTAACAAAAAACTTGAATTTTATTTTATATGAATGTCAATATTTTCAAAAGTTATTTTTGAGCTGTTTATAGACATCTCAATTTTATGAAATTTTACGTAATTTTTATTGGGTATGGAACTCGGTGGATAAAATTGTTAGATTAAACAGAAGTGCTTGGAAATATAGCATATGGTACATTATATGTACTTAGTGTTCAAAAAAAAAGAAAAAATTATTTTATTTTTAACTAAACTGGTTGAACCGGACCGGACCGTTGTGAATTCCAAAATATAAAAGATCGAAAAGACCGAACCGTGGTATTATATTATAACATTCCTTATTATGTACGATTGGATCCAAACAAAGATGTACTCAGTGGTGGCATGAACGTATTATTTCAATGACCCAGTACAATTTTCCAGCATCCACCCACCCATTCACCTTTTTATTGAAACACAGAATATAAAAAAAAAACGCTTACCAAGTCAGAGTTCGGCATGTAAATTTTCTTGATTTTTAAATTTTAATCTAAAGAATAAAGTGTCTTCCATCATGTACTACAAATTGTACCTAGTATATTGTATCTACTCAACCATAAACATCGATATTCAACACTCACCAAACTATCCACCTACTCTTCTCTTCGTGACACAGCTGCGTAAATTTAACCCCGTTAATGCTCCCATTGGATGTACATATAAACTACGATATAAAGTTAATTTAATAATCGTATAGCCTACATTTTAAGTACCTACTTAGATATTTATTTTATCAATAAAAATCATTTTTAATAAGATTATCTTTTGACCTGCCTTGTAGTTTTTTTCATAAATGAGAAAAACTAGATAATTTCGTATAATTGTTGTGAAGCTATCTTAATTCTTGTATTTCTCGTGTTATTTTTGGGTCTGACCCGTAATAAATTATTAAAATTAAACTAAATAATTTCTTGATTTTAAGGGGAAAATATGACTCAAAATAATCTCCTTAGATCTCCTACAGATATAAATGAAATTACTCTGCATATCCTTCAATCTTTGAGCATAACATTATTTTTTAAAACTAAAAGATATTGAAGAACATACGAGTATATTATAATTATAGGTCTTTATTTTATTATTTACGATTCACCCCCAGAACTGTCTATTTATAACCGTAATTTGATTATAATTTTAAAGTTATACACCAGTGGCACTTCGATTGGTTAATTTAAAGTACATAAATTATACCAACCCACTTGTCTACACCCGCCTACCTACTTACTTACACATACTCGTATATAAATATATTAATAAATAATTAAATAACATACGAAATTAAATAATGTTGGCGGATAAATGTTATAAATTATTTTCTTTGGTTTGTATTTTCGACGGACGGACCTGCACAGTTCGGAAAAGAATATAAAGTTTCCACGCGAAAATGTTTCGTGTCAATATTTGACTTTCGTTACACACGAAAATATAATACGAGTTTACCTATCCACCCGCTGCCACTGCCGCTGTGTGTTCGGCAGCAGCGATTCGTAAAATTCGCTGCACGGAATACGCCCAGTATAAACACTATAAACAAATTATATTCGCGCGAGTCCTTGTGCTATGCGACGTAGTGTATAGTTTCACGAACATCGGCGATTAATGTTATTTGGTTTGCTTTTATTCTTCTCGAACAAACAAACAAACACACAATCGATCGTCTAAATTAAAATAGCCGGGCGCATGATTATATTCCCCCATCGCATACGTGTGCCGCGTGCGTATAACTCCGAGTCTGCAGAACTTTTCGGCTCGGGAGATAACAATAATTGAGTATCGTATATTATATAATGTGTTTCGTTCATCGAGTAAACGAAAAACAAATTCGTTTGATAGTTCGTCTTCTTCTTCGTCAGCTTTAAACGTAATAACTGAGGTCTAACGGCTGCAGAACAAATTTCTTTCATTTTTCACGATCTTTATCTAAATCAGTTAAACCCTAGTCTATCCCTAGTTGTCTTAAATTATTTCTTGTTTTTATCTATCCGTCACTGTTTCGGCATTCCTATTGGACACTTTACCCGGGGTGGGAGCCACATAGTTTGCACAATGACAGTGCACAGAAAGGGGTTATTAAAGGTTATATCCATAAAATATTATTATACAAAAAATTCAAGCTACGAGGAAAAGCTTGTAGTTTTTATTAGAAATTGACTTTTTGGGAGATTCGGCTTTTATATTCCGATTTCCATAGTCAAGTTAGATAGAGAAAACGATTTTACGATTTATTCACGATTTTTATTTGCCACATCTCCTCCAAATGAAACTTCCTGGGCACGCCACTGGATTTGTCGCTAATATAAATGTATCCTACAGGTATCCTAAACATATACAAAATTCATATTATAAAAAACGTAAAAATAGATACGAGTATCCGTATGTTCCAAAATTGTTTGTCAAGTATCATTAGTATCATCACCGATTATACTAGAAAAAGATTAAAGGAACATTGTTTACCGGAGTTTTCGGTAAAACCTCCACAGGTATTATAGAATAAAAAACTAATATAAATTTTATTGGCATGAAAAAAATAAAACGGTTTAAAATTTATCTTTTTACCACAGTTACTTGTTAAACGTGGCGAGTGGAGTTATAAGGTTGCCAATGTCATCGGGAGTTTTTGTTTTTTAAACGGAAAACACTAAACACAATTGCTTCGGTACCGTCACATTTATGAACACGGAATAATTAATATTATAGGTAAATAGGATCAGATCAAGTGGATTCGTAATGGATATCAAAATAGTTTTTCTGCTCGGAGTCAGAATCGAGAAACGAACGTCTCTTGAAATAACTATTAACATCGGCCCAGGAAAACTGTATCAACAAGATATTTACTGACGTTAGACGTGCGTATAGTGTTCCGAAATTCGTCGATCGGAAAGAGTATCGGGAGATCGATATTACGATGGACAGCCGCCGATGCCGATAATATTCACATGATGGCGAATAATATTATATACTCGTACTAATGTGCCTAGTGGTCACATGAGTTTTCGTAGAGAGAAATATCGAATGATGCGGCAGTCTTCAGAACACTATATTATATAAAGTCGTTTCTTACACATGTACCTATAATAATATTATAAGCATGATTGCATATTTCGATGTGAGTCAGCAAATATTTAGTACCTTTTAAAAAATATAAAAAAAAAAAAAATCCAAAATGCTTCAATACGAAATAATTGTGGATCATCCGAATTAAAAGACGGGGTTCTTATTTGAACATCGTGATGATAAACAGTATTACTTTTGTGTTACCTTCTTCTCCGTCTTGGATTTGTCCGGCTGCTAGGAGCGTCCCATCGCCGTATTTCCAGACCCTATACAAGTTCGGCTCGAACCGTTGGGTTGGTTTTTATAGTTGTGCAAAACATAATAATATACATGTTGTTATACCGCTTCAAGGAAGTTTCGGTTCTTAGTTTAGACCTGACGCCTTTTCATGGCGCCGTTTAAAAAAGTTGATTTAAATTGCGTTAAATTGCGATTTTAATCGGGAAATATATTGCGATAAATGGTTCAAAAACTATGTACAACATCGCTTGGGAATTTCGTTCATACTCATAAAGGGAATGACATAAGGCAATTAAACAGGCTCTTTTTTTTTTTTTTTTAATATTTAATCACATTGTTCGTGACAGCACGGGTCGACGATATGAGCGGTGAAATTTAATCAGCTATAGGTAAAAAAAAAAAAAAAATAAAAAAACGAGATATAGGATATAAAAATTGGAAATCTTATAGTAATTTGACGAAAGAGTGTTGGCGACAGGCACGTCGTGTCGAAACGGAAAACCTCCCGAGCCACCGTCGTCGTCGCCGCGATTATATTATTATTATGTAAACATATTTTAATTAAGACCCGTCACTCCAGCGCGCGCCGCGTACCTAAATCTCTAGGGTTTCCCTCGCTTCTCGTTTGAAGTTATTTTCGACGGGAATAAAATGTATATTTTCCTTTCCCCGGACACCCGAAGAGTTATGTATATATACACACACACACACACACACAAAATATTACACTAAAGTACCGAAGAAGTTAACCAGCCAAAACTCGAACCGCTCTTCTCTTCGGGACCCTCGTTATATTTACCCCGGCGGCCCCGACGAGTTCGTATAATATAATACATTATTTACTCGTATTGCGATACATAGTTCGAGCGCGAGTACGCGCGTATCGAAAACCGCCAAACTATAAAACCGAGCGGTTTCCGCGCGCAGGCACTACCGAGCAAATCATACGCGGGCACAATCGAATCGCGCCACCATTACGTACGCTAATTATTAACTATTTCACATTGCATAATATCACGTCCGTTCGGGTACCGTCCGCCAGGGTATACGGAACACGATACGTAAATGCACGTCGCGAAAGCACGCGTTTTTTCATGTAATTCGATAAAATTAAATTTTTATACGATGCGACCAAAACAATAGCGTTTCCGATAAAGGTTTTTGGCCGTATAACGTATAGTGCATAGACATGGCGGCGTCTAGCTCTAAAACCGTGTGAACATCAATACAAATGTGCATAAAAAAAAAACTACTAAATATGCACTGAAACATTCTCTAAAAAATGTTTTTATTTATTGAAATTTCATAAAAAAAAAAATAAGATACGAGTGTAAGCCCGTTTATAGCATTTAAAAGTACCGATAAAATATGTTTCAAAAAATTAAAAACCGTAAAATATACTATTAAATGAAAAAAAAAAAATAGGATTTAGATTCTGTACAAAAAGAACAGAATTTATGTTTAACTCTGCTATTTTTTTAATCTTTAAAAAATGCAAATGCTAGAAATCCCTAACACTAATAATAATATATAAACCGGTGTTTCCGAATTGCGTGCGGAAATTATAATATAAATCGAGTTTTGCGTGTGGTTTTTTTTTTTTTTTGGAGTCCGAGTCGAGTTACGGGTGCAATTATTATTTTTTTTTTAATTTTAGGTTCTGCGAAAAACATTCCTTCTGGGAATACTCTTATTTTTTATATCGCGATTTAAAATTTAAAAATATTAAAAAATGTTTACTTAGATCAAGTGATTGAATTTTTTAGTAATAGTAATAGATTAACACATTATTTTTATAGGCTGGCTCATCTCTCAATATTATTATTTAAAAATTTACTATCACGATAAAACCACGCACGCAACTCGGTTGTCGACCAACGTCGCTCATTTTTTGGCACGCAATTTGGATGCAGCCATATAAACAGGAATTATTTCCTTCGGAGATAATAAACATAATCAAATTCTGTTTTTTTTTTTATGTATATTTATATATATTATTCTCAGGAATGAGGATAATGAACTACAAATAATTACATTATTATTTTTGAACAATTTTAAGATAACCACTTTATAAAGTTAATTATTCTTCTAAACATTTTGACATATCAACTTTTTGTTTTCATTGAATTCGTGGTTTTCAATATTTTTTAAATTCCAGAGAAAAAAAATTGTACAGACAATTAGCCATAATAATAAACAAGTATAATGAACAAAAAATCAGCCTATTGGTACAATTATTCATATTTGGCGATAAATTGTATGTTTGGACCCCCAACCAAAATAAAAAAAATAATAAAAAAAATCCTGGCTACGTCTATGATAAAAGCGAATCACTGAACCGTGCAAACCGGAAAGCCCGGCACACAAAGGAGGAAAAGACCTATCAAACATCGTCTTGCTCGATATGAAAGTATAAATCACCACCGCCGAGAACCGCCTCAACGAGTCGTCCAACAATACGCAATATAAATTATACGAATATAATAATAATTGTCGAATATCATTCACATCTCAGATTCAGTGTATTTACATTCCCTCGCTCGGGAACCTAAACATTATTATAATGTAGTAACGCTGGTGGATAATAACTTATGCCCTACGCACTGGTTTTGTTGAAAGTGTAAAAACTCGACCTTACAAATCCTTTGGTAACTAAGTAATTTGACAACTCCGTTTGCTTTAATTTGTGTCAGTGTGTATGTGTGTGCGAACGTTTTATTCCGCCTGATTAATCTTATACTATACGAGTTTTTTTTTTCAACGATATATATGCGTTTTTATTAGGCGGTACCTATTCATTTTAAACCGTAATGGTAATAATATTGTTGTTTTAAGTACCACGATCATAACGCAGCTTATTTGGCGATTTCCTGTACACGTACGATACTTCATGGTTTCTTCCAAACATCGCAATGTCCTGTAAAAAAGTCTTCCAATGCAATTTAATATTTTTCTACAAATTCGGAGTCCTACGTAATAATTCATAATGATAAAATTAAATAGCAACATGTTATCATTCTCATAAACTAAATTTGGGCTTGTTCATGCCAGACAATTTCCAGTGTATCTTTTCTTGAACCAATTTACCTGGTTTTACTCACACCCTCATTCATATCACAGGTATTTTCTCTTAAGATGGACTTTTGAAATTTTAAACATATATTAAGCTTAAGTAGCATAGGATACTGTTAAAAATTGAGCCTTAATTATTAATCTTTTTGAAAAGGAAAAAAAAATTTTAATAAATAAAATAATTTTTAATAAAAATAAAAAAAAACAGTGCTGCTCGTGAAAATAAGAGTGATGCGAGGTTATTGTCTTAATGAAGAATAGGTTTAAACAAAATGAAGATACCACTACTTTAAATGGCTGATCTAATTGTGAAAGAGTTTGGCCATTGGCCCTTTATCAATCAAAATCAAATAATTAGAAAACCGGCTAATATTTACGGTTCACCGTAATTTATCGATTCCATGGGTTTTAATTTTTATGGACTATGTTTTTTACTAGAAATATTATTTTTATATAAAAACTCCTGTAGACCTTTTATTAGAATTTTGTATGTAGTTATGATGTAGTTATGAGGAATAATGCCTTTTTTTTTAATTTTTTAAGGAATTTTCATAATTAGGAAAAACCGGAAAAAGCTAAAAAAATGAAAATTCGAAAAATGAAATTCGTCATAGTTAAGAATGAACTTTAATGCTCTCAGAATCTACATCGAGGTACATGAAACAATTTGTAAACTAACAACGCCCACAAAATATGAAGTGATTGAAGAAGTTCAAGGTAGACTCTCCAGGCTTAACAAATTATATTGTATAATTATAATGTTGTCGAAACTTCTATCGATATAAAGGATATACCCTTGTTTACTATCAATGGTGTTCTGTAATGAATTATCATTAAATCCCGATTTTCAATAATGCTAAAAGGAATGGTGTAAAACAGGTGTAAAAACAGGTGTAAAATCATGTCTCATTTTCGTGGAGCTTATTTATCTTCCTATATAACAGATATCCTTAAATAAAAATCTAAACTAACGCATTTTGATCGCTGGAACTCTGTGTGGGTTTAAAAGATTCTCAAAAAAACTCAACGGAACTATTTATATTCATTGAGGTCAGAATTGCGACAGAAGAGATTACTGAGTGATTTCCGACGGTTCATTTGTTTCGGAAAAGGCTTCCCCACTTTTTTTTTTAAAAAAAAAACTAATTATTCACTGCAAGAGAAGTAATCATCTAAGTATTATATCTTGTATTTTTTGTATCTCTTCAACGTAGCGTAAATAACTTTTAGTTTTCCACTTATCATCAAAATGTTCGGGGTTTTAGAACCAAATAAAATTGATTTAAAAACAAGACCGTCATACGTCATACGTCAAGACCGTCGCACGTAGTTGGGACACTGTTATAGGTGAAAATTTGGAAAATAGTAGAGGGAAAATCTAATTTATATCTGTATGCACCGATTAACCATTGCTATCGAAAAAACGATTCTGAGCGGAGTTCAGTTAATAATGTTGCTTTATAATACAATAACATAATACAATATATGTGCCATATTATGGTAAAATAATAATATTTGTTTAATATATTGTACCTATACTTTCAATGTTTTCCCTATTTTTGGGAAAACTCATAGAAAAATCAAAAAATTACCTATTTGAAGTACCTCTCTAGTCAGATTTCCTTTTAGAAAAAACTTTATTATTAAAAATCGAAGCGAAATTGCTGGTAGAAATGTTTTCCACAAAAAAAAATAATTAACATCATTGCAAATTCTTTAAACTCCAATATATTCCTCATCCGACTCAAAATCTAAAAATATACATTTTCGATGTTTTTATACATACTGAAACTTGGAGGCAAGTGGATATTTCGGAAATCTGAATTGAGAATGGCTGGGTATAATATGTTTCGGTTATACCGTAACTCTTATACTAGTAACCTAGTCGGAGGAAGTGGATTATAAATCAGTCTAAATAATACATTTAAATGTAGTCACACTATTATAACGATGTTAACCAACTATATTGATAACTTGTTAAATTTTTCTAGTATTAAGGTAGAAAAAATTCTTAATGTTTTAAGCTATTTAAGCTTGGTACTCGTTCAAAACTTGATGTGTTGCCAACTATTAATCGACTGCGGTCGTTATGCAATAATTCGACCTTTTTCACTTTCGTTGAAAACTGGTGAATTCTTAATTACAAGTATAGGATAAATTTCTTACAGATTTATGATGCCATATTATGATGAAAACCAAAAAAATAATCAAATTTCATTACATTTAACATATTCTAGTCGGAAACGTTACGCGGAGGATAATACTATTGGTTTATTTTTTTAAATGAATGGTAATAATTTTATTATTTGATATTTTGTAATTGCATTCACTACAGTCCTGACATTTGAACATAGTTTACATAGTGAACATAAAAAAAATTGTTTTTTTTTTATAACTAGTATTTAGGGACACGTGTAAATAAAATTATCATCTTCTTATAGCTATAAATGTAATTTATACATTGATTATATTCATGTGTAATTTAAAAAAAAATTACGTCCGTACACACGTTTCCGCGTCTTGAAACCGAGGGGCTCTATAGATATCAAATTTGCACGCACTAAATAGATTAGGCCTGCAGCTAATTAAGCCTCAGTCCTGCCACTCGTATCAGATAGTTGTTATACCTAAATAATTGTATCATTTATTAGTTCAAAAAAGATAATTCGTAAAGGTTTATATGATTGTTTTACGTTTACAGAAATCTAGTGAAAATCAGTGACATATTTACAATGGGGTAGGGTGGTGATTTCCACTTTTAAAACAAGTCGTAAATTCGCCACCGCTAAAAATAATTTTACTGTCAGTAGAAAAAACAGTTAAAATATCGTAAACGGTAGTAATTCGTTACCTACCTACCGCAGTAGAGTAATATTATTTATATTCTGTTTGGAACTACAAATAATAAAGTGAAACAATTCTTAAAATAAATATTAATATTTTAATTAGGTGGTTCACTACCGTTCTAAAATGTGGCGAGTCTACGGATTAACGCTTTATACATTTTTAATAAAATAATAATTAAAAGGAGTGTTTATGAACGTCCTCGTTGATGACAAATCTATCCGACTGTAATAATGACTGCGAATAGTACCACATTTAAAAAATATATTTCTGTAATATAAAAAATTCTAAGCTTTTTTTTCCAGGTCAAAAGTATAATTCGTGTTTTTATTTTTTTAATATTCATATTCCATTTGACATAATATTCCTTTTTCAATGCGAATAAGTGTTTTAATATGTGCCTAAATTGCAGGTTTTCCTAGGGTTCCTGTTTGTGAATGAATTTTCGACCAGAAAACTCACTTCGATCGTAAAAATCATCATGGAGTTTCGAGAAAGTCGTTAATAATATTGTATACGTAGTTAGTGCATTGGGAAAGTAATTTTTTGATTTCCCTTGTAGCCTTATTTGTAGATTTTGTTTGGTTTTTATAATTAAGATAAAAATAGCCATCGCTTGAGACCTGATATTTCTTCTAGATATTTATATATTTTTTATATACAGGGTATCCCACAAATATATACTTTTTTCAATATCTCCTGAGATAACTTGAGATCCTTCGAGTAATATAAACAAAAAAAAAAAATAAAAAAATATTATTATCTTTATTATCACCGGAGATATTACGACGGGTATATTTTAATGGGATACTCTGTATGTTTTTTTTTTTTATCACGAACTAGCAATTATCTCAGAGGATTTTAAGTGAATTTGATTTCTGTTTTTTCTAATCATTATGGAATATGACCCTTCTTAACTTCTCCCGTCTAAACTCCAAACTGTTTAATTTAAAATGATAAATCTAATATTAGTGTGATGCATATCAGTATTTGCTAGAATATTTCTAAAAATATTCTCTATTCAAATCAGTGTTCAAAAGGAAGAGTTCCTATTGGGAAATTTAAAGTATGTACTAATTTAAGGTCTATGGAGTAGGGATAAAAATTAAAAATGGTTTTAAAATAAAACTTAAACGATTCCGTAATGATAGAAAATACAGATATCAAATTCACTTAAAATCCTCTGAGATAATTGCTGGTTAATGATAAAAAAAAAAAATCATCCGGTATATTAGCACTTTAAAGAGATATTATAGAAGGATTAGTACAATCGTCCGCGGTATCGGGGGCAGGTTTTTAGCAATTGACACCTTAGGGGTTATGTCCATCCATAAGGAGGAAATTGTTATTAATTATTTTCTATTTAATTTAGTTGCGTAGAAATATCAATGCATTGCTACATCAGCTTATACGATATTTATAAACTAAATTACTCTATATCATATAAAGCGCTAAATCCACAATTTCCCATCCATATGAGTGGCTTGCTGTTCATCGGAACTGCAGTGTATCATATTTGTGATTGTAATTCTATTTGCATCTCTTGTCGCGGAATCTACGACGGAGTGTTATTAATTATACGTTGGGTGCCCGAAATGATTTTCCCGGAGAAAACTATTATAATTTAATTTAAACACCTACACTGTCGAGGGTAACGTATTACGTTATTATTACCATACGCTGCACGGGAATATTATGTTATTACGTGCAGACTGTATTATTAAAACACAAGACGAAATGGTCGGGGCAACAATAATATATTAATTATAATTATATTTTCTTTTCGAAATGTATTATTATTATTGTTATATTATATGTTGTTGGCGGGAATATTTCATAAAATCGCACAACCTCTGATATGCAATTATTCTGCACCGATACACATAATATAATATTATAATACGTAGCACGATGCACTAAAACAGCAGAAATAAATTAATTTTGTAATACACGCAAAATTATGGTAGGAACTATGCGATTGTCGATTTCACGTGCTCGTATAATATTTAATAATAATAATACTAATGGTATCGTTAATGTTGGAAAAATATAAAAAATTTAGAAATAAACAAAACGGCGGGTAAGCCACTGCTGTGGGTGTGTAGTTGTAAAGGTAGGGAAATATACGGGGTAAATTTGTTTATACACCGTATGCGACGATAAATCGTTGGACACGAAAAACGATTCTGAGCGGATTTGTATATTAGTTGTACAATCGATTATTTTTGGCCCATCGGGAATCAATAAAAAAAATGGATTTGTTCAGCTGTCACTGCTGAAAATTAAAAAAATAAATACTATCTGTTAATAGTAAATAATATTAATTTACTATATTAATATTGTACTCCGGAATTGTTATTTTATTCATTTTAAAAATCATTAAATTTATTTGTCAGCGACAAGTTTAACGGAATATATTATTAAACAATAGTTTCCTTATTAATTCGATTGAATCACGACCGCGGGAACAGAACATGCAATAATAACAAACGTCCGTACACATAATATTATTATAATATGCACAGTCAGATTTTTATTTTTTTTTTCCTTGTTCTGTGAAACTGAGTGATTATTATAAGCATTAATATTGATTTATTCGGTACGACGTAACGGCGTTTTTTTTCTAAAAAAAAGGTCCAAGGGGTGCATTAACATAAGTTTCGAACCATCGTCGTCGTCGCAATGCATAACCTCACCCTCAAAAATTACCCTATACACACAGCCCGAGTATAGACCGTCGTCGTCGTATCATCAATCAGTCAAGGCCCCGAGGGGGTTGAGGAAGGGTCCAACAATTTTGGCGGTTAATATTCCAAAAATGGTTTAATATTCAATAAATTCCATAAGGGAGCAGCGCAGCTGACGTATAAGTATGAATACTATGTACGAGCTTTTTTCGGATTGTCCACGAAACAGATTAAAGCATGTATACTCCAAGCCCTTCCTTCAACCTCTATTGGAAACCAGAGAAAGATTTTTATCCGTGAATCACCGCTGCTGTTTACTAATAGCGGATAGATATTATAGGCTAGGTTTGGTGAGATCAAGTTAGATATACTTCATTATATTATGTAAATATGGTTGGCGTTGACGCAAGGCAAGCGGTGTATCAATCCAGGGTTTTACGCTTTCAGAGGCCTCGCGCTTTTAGACCCTAAAAAAAGAAAGCATAATATTACATGGAAAAATAATATTTTTAGAAATATAACGAATTTTTTTGGGAAAAACACGTATACATGAATTGTCTTATTCTACAGTATCGCCGGCTGTGGCCAAATGTAGAGAATTGTTACAAGTAGGTATTAGATAAAAGGAATGATATAGGCTTAGTTGAATAAAAAAGTATCGCAAAAATAAGTTTATCCAGGGCCTCGCGAATCGTGACGTCCATCGTTTTTCTTTTTTAGATATATTGGCCACATATGGCATTTCTGTTTAGAGACGTATACATTTAATTTCTTTACTGCCTTATTTTTATAAATATTTAAGTTAATAAACTATGGAAGTAGTGGGCAAGCATTTTAAAAAACAGATCCCATAACTGTCAGTTCACATAGAGGAAAAAAATATAATACTAAATAAAGTTATAATTCCACCGTACTGTGTAGAATATCAATTAATGCAGTTATCTTTAATTTCCATAATCTTTTTTAAAAAACAAAATTGAGTATTTTTCGACGATTTTTTTTTTTATGCTCTAACAGTCTTATAGTAACATAATTATATACTAATCGAATTTTTTATTTTTATATATTCCCAGTTTTTAATATTACCACGGGTATTTCAATGAAATAAATAAAATGCTCACCAATTCAATTAAAAGTCAATAAATACAATTAAAAAAATTCCCTAACGGTATAATATTTAGATTACAAAAAAAAAGTCAAGTGTTGTACATACAGGTACAACTTTTTCCGTATGACTAATGACTGTAGTAAATTATGTTTTTACGGTGGGTATAAATTTAAATTACAAAATAAATATGCAAATTTAAAAAAGAAAAAAAAAAGCTCAATTGTTGTTTTGTTAACTATTTCATATAATAATTTCTAATTTATTACAGTGTTTCGTCGATTTAAAAATAGCTAATTCCAATTCTGATTCATAATAAATAAAATGTTTACGTGTATTATAATCGTTGGTATGTTTTTACCCGCAATCATCATTATATATTTTACATACAAAGTGATTCGCTAAGCGTGTTCACCCCATGTTTTTGATTAAATTTTGTATATGCATATTCTAATTCTGATTTTTGTAATTTTCAAGTGTAGTTAGAGCCGATATTTTCGAATAATTAGACTTTCCACAACACTTAAGTATACTGTGATAACACCAACTTAGGTTTATCAAATGAGAACTTTTATGAAAAATGCTATAAATAGATATAGAGAGAATCGAAATATATACAAAATTTAACTAAAAAAATGAGCTGAGCACGCTTAGTGAATCACCCTGTATATATTTTTTTCAGATACTATTTTTAATTATTACCTAAATAAAAATATATTTTCAAGAAGTAAAAATTTTAACACTTATTCCCCAATAAGATAATAGTTCTAGTGATGACGAAAAATTCAAAAATTCAAAACCTTAATATATTATGCAAAATTTAACTAAAACAATGTGATGAGCACGTGAATAAGTTTATCATCTTGTATTTATATAACGTCATATGCAGTGCAGTGGTACATATATTCCAGTTCTGAGAGAGGAAAGAGGTAGATTAATTTAGATTCAGAAATCCACAAGGGTTACAATATCGTAAGTATCCAAAGGTAGTATTATAGATAATTAAATATCATAGGAGTGACAAAAATTCTACTATCAAACCTAATAATTGTACTCGGCAACCTATAATCATTTGACTTTGTGTAATAGGATCGACTACTTGACCGTTTGGTTAGTAAAGCTGATTATTGAAGGTTTCAGAAGACCGAATTGTTGTTACCGCCATCTGCATTGGAGAACAGACTATGCACTATATATATCCTAACTTAACAGAGTAATTCAATTCTGGTTTAAATGACACATTTAAAGCAAAAATAAAAACCGTTGAAAAAACGGAATAAAATGTACGAAAAAAACTTTTTCTATTTTATATATATTATCTTTTTTCGTGATAAGTTTTCGTTTCAGTTAGAATTGTTTGTAAAAACTTAATATTAACAAATCATTTAATCCATTTTGAGCTGTATATAGACAATTTAATTTTGCGATTTTTTTTGCGTAATTTTTATTTGGTATGTAATCTGTGGATAAATTTGCTAGACTGATAAGAAATGTTTAAACATTTGATGGGAGTTT
Organism: Cinara cedri; assembly: GCA_902439185.1. Taxonomy (NCBI): domain Eukaryota; kingdom Metazoa; phylum Arthropoda; class Insecta; order Hemiptera; family Aphididae; genus Cinara; species Cinara cedri. Next base: position 427,970 of record CABPRJ010002375.1, read on the forward strand.
TACGTACATTTTTCTGTTTTTTCTACGTTGATTCCTAGTTTTTTCAATTATTATGAAAACTACTTGGAAAATTTAAAAAATGACCTGGCAAAATAGTACCAACCAGATAAATTTCTCTATTGATAAAGATGCCACACTTGATACATCGGACTAAGATTTCTGGTAGAATTTTTGTACACAGTAAAAAAAAAATATAATAAATAAACACAATTACATTGTAAAACCAATACATTCCTCGCTTCTCTTGGATTTAAATGCTGATAGGTGAATAATATCTGTTGAAAATTATAGTAGTAAAGTATCACAAAAAAATTTTTTATTTTTTATGGATATTCAATTATTTTTTTCTTATCTGGATAAATTAAAATTTTCTACACATCTCTATCATGTTTCGTACGAATACCGTCCAGTTAATAAATTTTAGTCTCTAATTATTGTTATTTTTTGTGGAATTTCATCACGGCCACGAATTAAACTAGTCATCCGACTGACCTTTACGGGGTTCGGTCTGTCGGTCAAATTGCAATAAATTTCTTGGGTAATTGCTCAGCACGTAAAACGGAAAACGGAAAATGGGTCGTTGAAAATGCGACATCAAAAACAATGCGCGATAAATGATCGGCTTGTTCCAAGCCGATAAAAAATAATACAAAAATACTAAGCGGAACAATAATATTATTCGACGGAGAAAAAAAAATGTTACCTTGGACTGATGCAGTGTGTCGACGTGCAGTATCGTCTTGTTGCTGTACATCATGACGTGTTCTCTGCGACGGTATATAAAACTTGGAAAATGTGTTTAAATTTCGTAATTATTTTCCGTCCCTTTTATACACCGATAATGTAATCGATTGGCTCGCAAAAAAAATACATATTTTATGTAAATCTCATGAAAAAAAAGGAAATGAAATAAAACCATGTTTAATTACCAGAAGAAAAGTTATTAAGTTATTAAGGAGAAATATAGTTGGACGATAAAACGAATTGATTGGCCACATAATGCGATACGAAGGATTGTTAAAACTGATTATAAAAGGAAGTGTAAAGAGGAAGAACCATAGAGGAAGGCCAATATTAGAGTATATTTTACAGATAATAAAGAACCAAGCGTGCAATTCGTATGTAGAAATGAAAAGAAAAGAGGACAATAAAGAAGAATGGAAGATGACTGCAAACTAATCTACGGATTGAAACCATAGAGAGAGAGAGAGAAAAATGTTTTTAAGTTCAGAGAAATGCACCTATAATTATGCAGCAGACTGTAATCACATTCTATAATTGATTATTATTATTACGATTAATTGACTGTACATTATTTTCTCCGAACTATAGAAAATTATTAAAAACCACGAATTTAACGAAAATACAAGTATATTCGTCAAAACTTTCAGAAAAAATAAACTCTATAAAATGGCTATTTTCAGATTTTTTGAAAACAATAAAATAAAATATCCTTTTTTGAATTTCTTTACCAAAATAAAAAAAATTAGTTGAATGTAAATATTACATTTTTTGCAGAGCCAGATTAGGACATTTTCCGTCTCGGAGCATGTAAATATAGTATGATGTAATCTACCTAATATGCGAAAATATAAGGTACTTGTCTTACTAATAATTTCTACTTTTTTCAAAACATTTTCCTTTTTTTCAATATTGCGCGGGAGGTGGGTTCCCCTTCGGCCTCTTTAAACTGACATCGATTATATGTGTATATTGTTGACAAATAATGAATTTTCACAGTCTCGATGAAATTTAATTCATTATTATTATCATAACGACGAATGTTAACTATTAATATAATCTCAAATTACAGAATTATGTAAAATATTTTGTTCTATTTGTTAAACAAATTTATTATCGTTACCTTGCTGGTGAACGAATATTATTTATTATTATCATTAAACTTTAACATGAATATTGATCCTCTGGCAAACACCTATACACCCAGTATGTGCATAACCCGTTAAACAGAAATAAATATTGAATTTATTATAATTTTAGTTTTTAATTTGTATACATGGTTGAAAATTTTTTGTTTTTTTAGTACCTACATAGGATGTTATCGACAAAATCTTTCAAACTGAGGGTTTTGAACATAGCCGGTAGTCTATGGAAATTATTCGTTTTGTCACTTGTTTTTTGTTTTTTAATCACGTCAATAGTAATTATGTTATTTTGTCATACTTCAGGCAGCATATAATTGTGGTGGAACAAAGAAAATAGAAGCGCTTGGTAAAGATAGTAACATTTGTTGGTGCTGTAAAAAAACATAATAATGCAAGTTATAATATTATTAATTTTCCTGCCGATGATAATAGCTGAGAATATTTAAGTCGGAGTTTTGAATTTTGTTTTTAATAACATCATTATTATTTATTATTATTTTTTTTCTCCAACAACATCAAAAAATCATTAATTGTTTTATTATTTCAGAATAAAATTTGTTACTCTGTAACTATATTAGTTGCGTATAACAAAATAGATATTTAGCAATCAGTATTAAAAATTTAAAAATGAATGTTCTCTAATAACAGTAAATAATATTAGTTTAGGTACTATAATCACATTATACTCCGGAACTCTTATTTTATTTATTTAAAAAATCATTAAATTTAATTGTCAGCAACAAGTTTAACGGAATGTATTATTAAACTAGTACCTTATTTTTCGTTATATTGTATTAAGAATAATAAATCTATCAAAAAAAAAAAAAAAAAAACAATCGAACATTAATGATAAAAAAAAACTTATTTCGTTATTACTAATTTATTTGAATATATCTAAAATCCAAACCTATGTAATATAACCTATATAGTTAAAAAAAAATACCTCGTTAACTTAAAAATTGTATTTAAAATATTTAACTAATCAGTATAATAATGATATAAATTGTTTACGATTACACGTACTTATTACAAACAACGTTTTCGTGTGACATTAAGAAATGCAAGTAATATTATTTACTGTTCATTAAATTTGGTTATTATACAATTTTTTACTTCTTCTTATTCTTCTTAATGCAGTTATTGGTTATGTGTATATGAAATGAATCGGAAATTTATTGTATTTTAAAAAACAACATTTCAGTTTTACTGGAAAACAATCATTAAACTTCAACAATATACGTATATACCCATATAAAATATATAGGTATAAAAGATCTATTGAATACTTTACATTTTAGTTAAGTATACCAAAATTATTATAAGTATTGTTTTTCTTTTATGAAGTGTAAACCTCAAGTTTCTATATGTATTACATATAGAAATATAACAATATGTACAAAATCTCTTGAACAATTAAAACAATAATAAATCTATCGTATCGCAATATATTATTGTAGTACCTACAATGTAGGTCCTACATGCATTATGCACCGCGGTGCATTCACGATTGCGGAAAACTGCAGTTACACTGTAACGTGTATGTACTCGAAAAAATTTGTGCGCGTTATAATATAACGTATACTAATGTACACAAATTCCCACACTTGTAAATTAAGACCTCTTATATTTGTTTTTTTTTTTTTAAAAAAAAAAAATCCATTTTACGTTTTTTTTTTTTTGTTTTCGTTAATATTTATTACAGAGCACGTTGAATACAATATAATACTATTATTAATCACGTAATAATTTTCGTGTTTTAACTGCGTTTGCCGTTTGTGTTGGCGTGCACGACACGTGTGCACTGTTTGTCAACTAACGGGCTCTTATGTACATAAGAGTTATAGTGTACGACGAACAGTTTTCATCGTTGTGTTTAAATAAATTTTACTATTTTACGTACAATGTCTTAAAAACAATGTAATTTATTAAAAGTTAAATGCTGTTTTCATTTGGATGAACAGCTCCTAATAATATTTGTATTTTAGGTATTTATTTTTTTTTTTTACGCACACGGAGCCACCGAAATCGTTAATGAAATACGAAGGTTTTTTTTAAATGGGTATTGTATGCCGGCATTTTATTTCTATGCCTTACACGTTGTATACATTAGTGATGCGCAACCTAGGGGTGACACCTGAGGGGATCGCGAAATTGTATTAGTTGTCACCAAAAATTTAAAACCAAATGAGAAAGTTATAAGTATTTATAATGTATATAATTTTATATAATTTTTTATACATTTATTTGAGTAGCAGTGTGAAATATCAAATAAAGAATCAATTATGTCTACAATGCAAGCTCGGGTTTCTTATTAAAATCATTAAGTCATGCATTTCCTAGTAATTTTATAATATTAAACATATTAAAATGTTGATTATAATTATAATCATTTCAGTAATTTGTTTTGTTTTAGATTTTATAAAATTCTTATTTTTTTTTTTTTTATATTATGGATTAATTAAATTAAAGAAATATATTACAATAACCTAAAATTAACGATTTAATTTAAATGGTAAAATGTTTGTATACGTTAAGACCATTAAATATAAGAATATATTATACACTTATTAGATGTTGGTAGGAAGGGTCGTATCTTCAAATAATTTTGGGGGTCGTGGATCAAAAAAGTTTGTACACCACTGGTATACATCAATATTATTAGGGTCAGTTTCCAGTTTTCGTTCGATTAGCCGTATTGAATTCATAAAAATTCTGATAACAGATTTTAATTTTTGTGTGAAGTGCCCACTAGGGATCGATATAAGGTATATCGGTATAAATAACCTTTACAAATTTCATCCGTTAATTTCCAAAATTGGATTCGAACGTATATAAATAAAAAATAAACATGTTATGGAAAAAAAAACCCGCGTGTACATTTTACATTTGATTTCAAATCCATTTTCAGAATTCTAATCGTTTCACTATGTATGTTTAAATGCAAATCGGTCTAATTAATTACTATACTATGCATACCAGCTGTTGGACAAAGAACGAACAAATATCTCCAATCTCAAATATCCGATATCCTTCACAGTGTCGATTTAATTTCTTCACTAATAGAAACAAATTGTGTCATCACGCATGCATATTTTATTCGATTTTTTTTTCACCGGCAATTGACAACTCGCGATGAATCTCGTATCGAATTTTCGATTGATCAAAATTGAATTGAATTTAATCTCAAAAATTCACTAAAATGTCAAGAAATATCGGCGTACATTTCGAATCTCTCGCCGAATCACAACGGAAAAACAGAGTCCATTTTAACTGAATCAGGCGTCGTGTAAAGTTTCCAATCATTCCGAAAATCACGAGGAACTTTGGAAAATAAATTTCTCGATAAACGCCGAAACAGCCCAAAATATTACTCGTCTGTAAACCCGGAGATCGAAAATCTTTATGCCTCCGAGTAACGTTTAAACGCTTTGGCGAAACGTTTTTTTTTTTTTTTTTCTTTCATTTTTTTCCTGCAAAATAAACGGTCTCGGAGCGGCGGCGACGCCGCAAACACGTCGCGCCCCCGGACCCGTGAAATTCCCGCCCGCTTGTACTTGTCATACCTACGAATAATAATAATTATAATGACTTACGTCTGCGGTACATGGGTACGGTGCCACTCGTTTCCCCGGACGGGAATTCAATTGCGTACGGAACGCAATATGACGATGCGGCGGTATACGCGAGCGCGCGCGCGCCGACCGGTTCCGGCGGATGTTTTTCGAAGGTTAAACGTCATCATTGGGTATTGGTATTACAAGTATATATACGTATCATTACACCTAAACGGTATGCGTTGTTATTATGTTATTGTAATTTTCGGTGTAATATTATTGCGCGTGCGCGAGCGCCTGCACAACGTTATCGTATACGAAAACGGACGGAAACGTTAATTTTGATAAATGCGTAGCCGGCGCGCGGGGCGCCGAGAGGCGTCCGTCCGTCCGTCCGTCCGACCGACCGACCGACCGACCGACCGACGACGTCCGCCGCCGTGATGAATAAATAATTGGTCGGACGTACCGAGACCGATACTGTAATAGTAAGTTTCGAAAGGACGAGGGGAAACGATCCTTGCGTTCGATCCCATGTCTATACCGATAATTATTTTATAAATTACGCACCCGTACCGGCAACGTTTTTTATAATTACAAACGTCCGCGATAATACCGCCGAAACAATACTGTCGCCATAGCCAAGACAAACCGTGTTACGCGCGATTTGTTTTGTTGCGTGTTTTTTCACGCGGACAAAACGGGTCACTGTTAATTTGCGTCCAATTTTAAATTTTGTGTATAACTTGCGGCCCGTGTTTATTTTATACGTGCGTACATTTCCTCGCCATACACTTCCTTGGGTATTAAGTAGATATAATTTGCTTTCATAAAAGATGTTACCTTTGAAATTTGAAGTATGATTTTTGGTCGAAAAATTTAAAACAATTGAACTTTAATTGCATAAATTTATTATCCGTTTATGTCATAGCTATATTTTCCAGTATTCTCCAGTTGTGATTAAAACTATAAGACAAAAAAGAAAACCTTACTTTCCCAATTCACCAATTAAATCCAAAATACTACAAAAAGTTATGTGATTGTATATGGTGATGTATCGTAATTTACGGTAGGAAAGTGGTTTACCACTTTGTGTGGAAAAAACCACACATACGTATTGTAAAACCAATACATTTCTCACTGCGCTCAGAATCTAAAATACGTAAAATTTAAATTCAGCAAGAATGTATATAAATAATACATTCGAAATCGTGAAATTCGAAACCGAGTGCTTGGTTCGCAATACTGTATTAATGCAGTGATATTTGTTTCTCGTATTTTTTACGGATTATAATGTTTTTCCCCACTGAACCCTCTGTGAAAAATTACGACTCCGGCCGCTTGTTGTAACTAATATTATCTTATTATTTCTCGTTTGTTGTTGTTGTTGTTGTTGTTGCGTCCGACCGGTGCTATGAAAACCGGTCGGGGGAGGGAGCAAGTGGTTAGGGGAAATGGGGCATTGTACGCGACAAGTCGTTTAATATATATTTGTATCTTTTATATTTTATGTTTTTTTTTTTTTTTTTTTTTTTTTTTTTTTACTTTCTCAACGCACACACACGCGCGTACACAATTATTCAAAGTCTCCGCTCTTGGAAGAGGCGGATGACCTCAAATCGTGACTCGATTCTCTCATTAGGAGGGCTCCGATGCCGTCAGAACTCAAACTCGGTGTACACACTTTACGTATATTATACTTGCATTCGATACAATATTGTATGTGTGTGTGCGTGCGCACGCGTGTGTGTGAACTGCTGTAACTGTCAGGTTCACGGCCGACGACGACTCCGTGGACTAAAAAGCGGCCGAGCCCTACGCCGCCGTGGCGCCCGTCGCACGATCTCGCAAAAACGGCCGTCGAATTATGTATAATTATTACTATAGTGCTCGTATATTCATTTCACGTGTAAGTGTAAACGTCGCGATTGTCCGGAAATCGAATAATTCGAGGCTGCGTATCGTGGCTTCGAGTACCATAAATATTTTAGATTCTGAGCGTATTCAGTAATAAGATTCCACGCATGGACAATATTATATAGACCTTGGTGTTAGTGAAAAAGTTTAAAGCGCACGAGATATAAATAAGAAAGACCCTTGCTTAACTCAACCTTGTTTTTTTGAAAAGGGAAAGGTTGACACTGTTGACAATTATACAATAAACATTATAAATAAATGGGACATCACTGGTAAGTTAGATTTAAGGTTAAATCTGACTAATTTGAAACCAATTTTAGACTATTGAGTTGTTTAATAATTATTTTATGTAAAACTTTTACTAGCTTTCATTTTCATTATATGAATGATAGGTATAATTGAATATACCATTACATGTCTGAGAGCTAATGTATTTGTAACAATTCAATAGTTGGATGTTTTTGAAAAACAGAAAAAAATTAGAACGTTGTCTATGGAAATTGTTTGGGAATCTCTTGTGTATAACGAGGATACACGTGTTGGTTTACAATAACAGTGTGTTATATAAGTGTATAAAATTAAAATATCGATCAAAATCATAAAATCGACAGTATTTCATAACATATTTAACCGGATTCCATTCAGAATCATTTTATAAATAATAGTTATAGATCCTGTATAATATACAGATATAAATCAAATTACTATTTATATACATTATGTAACCATCTTACTTCTCCAACATCCCACCGAATAGTGACACGCCCGTTTGTGATATCGATCCTTTAAATTTTGATATAGTTTAATAGTACTGGACAGGTCTTTGAAATGGCTTTTGCATGCTCCTACCAAGCTACTTCATTTTCAATCATGATCTTTCGAATTTTCAGTTTACTTCTTTACTACTTTAAACTTTGTCGATATTTTTCGATACTGATACTAAACATACTTAAATTCTTTGCAAGAAATCAGATCGATGCATGATTTTTTTTTCATCCTTGCAGGCAAAACTGAGTCTTCACTTAGTCTACCATCACAAATTGTCATCAAAGTCTCTGACCACTTCTCTAACTAAACTGTTCATTTCCTTATTCGTTATAAGCTATTACACTCTGACATCTTTTCATAATTACTTTCCAATTATTCGGACAGAGCGCATCGCCAACCAGAATCCACCGTTTACGATCAGCTTCTAGACTCCCTATTTTAGGTTTTATGTTTCTCACTGGCAGTACCTATATATATCAAGCCATCACTCTGGTTAGTTTAGTTTTAGTTAATCGCTGTCTATTTTTGATTCTCAAATAAGTATACACATAATTGGTGTACGGATAGCTTGAGTTTTTTTTTATTTTTTATTCTAGTTTTAGTTATGTTTTTGTTTGAACTGTTGTATACCGTTGTTCTTGTATTTACGAACTTCGGCCTGCACCTACTGCAATGCCATAAAATAGTCCGGGCTGGTTCAAGATGAAATAACCACCCTGTATAAATATATTATATTATATATTATCTTATTTTATAATGCGTTATTAAAAATCGTGATAGCCGAAACGCCACGTAACCGAACAATATCCTAAGGTACCCTACCTACCTATCAATAATGCCGCGGCGGTTGTAACGTTGTTACGAATAATAATAGAAAATAAAATAATAATAATAATAATAATGTATAATAAAAAAAAACTGATCTCTCCGGCCGTACTCGGACGGATGATATTATTATTATTGTTTCGGACAGACTCATATACGAATATAATATACGTCAGAAGACCCCTGGAGTAGGCGTACCTTATATTATTATGATATTATTGCGTAATGCTGCACGACTTACACGCAAACAAATCGTTCGGGACAGAATGTTATTATACTTTTAGGTACCCGTACGCGGAAAGAGCAAACGGCTTTATCATCTATTATTATATAGTCGTATAAACAAAGGTCGTGCAATATACAAAGGTTTTTTTTTTTTCATATACTGTTATTATTTCTACCTGTATTAGATACTGCAGGGCGAAACGGAGATTGCATTTGTCTTATACCATGATATGTTATTTTCTTTGTTCTGCGTCTGTAAACAACTTATACACACCAGAAATCTTGTTCGAAACGAAAACTCTATTGGAACACTGTTGTAGCATTTTTGATCTCGTTGGTGCATTGAGGAAGTGGTTTTTATTTTAAAATACCCGTTGTAGTTAGCGGCGGTTTGTCGCGGATATCAAGAGAATCACTCTGTATTATTTCCTCCCTTTCGACTTCCCTCCTAAAATAGTGACACGCTCATCACCGGTATCAACCTTTAATAATATTATGTCATATCTGCGATTTAATGCGTGGTGCGGGCCGACGATTCGATCAAAAATTTGTGAGAAAGTATTGCAGAGATTAAACGAAACTATTCTCGCACGAAATTCGATCGAATTTATATTTTTATTAACGAATAGTCGAGCGTCACATCACTTATCTGTTTTTGTTTTGTAAAATTGTAATACAATACTGAATACACCATTAGGGTGTTTTTACGTTAAAATCCATCCGTATAAGTATCTATAGGTCTATGGTAGTAATGTAACAAAAGTAAATTAATATGTACACTTTGGATTAGTGGCATACACAGATATTTTCAATGTCAAATTATTTATTTCAATAACAAATTTATATTTTTATTATAGAACAACGTCTAATTTTCTCGGTTTTCGTCCAAAATCATCAATGACCTCTTCAAGAGTTAAAGGTATAGCCCGGTATACCGATAGTATGGTCAATCCATTTAATCTGTTCTGTGTAAAATATTATTTTTTTATGCAACATTTTATAGTTACCTAAAACAAAAAACTGTTTACTTACCCCTTTCATGGTATTTCTCAAAGAATTGTTTACTTATTTTAAATTTGAAAACATTCTTTCTAGAGTTGCTGTTAACACCGGCAACGTACATACAATTTTCAATAACATGTGAATAGTTGAGAAGATCACTCGATTAAATTTTTTTTAATACATCAGTAATATTTTATAGTTTATCATTTATACGTGCAAGTTTAAGTTTCCACGTTTTAAATTCACCGAGAGCGGTAAATAAATCGACAAAAGACAAATAGAATGAAACGAAAGATTCAAAATCAGTTCTATTAGAATCTTCGTCGTAGTCAAATAAACAATAGAAACCAACATAGGTTTCAATTATACACTATTATTTATTGATATTTGTCAATTGTCGGCCCTCATGTTTGTGTTTGAACTAATTTCCAACTAGTTCGTTACATAAATAAACCGTGAAAAAAAAATGATAAACAAATTTTAAATTTTGTTAATTTTTCAATTTTTATATATTTTCGCAAACAGTGAAAAATATACCAAAGGAGGGAGGGGGTAAACTACTCCCGTGAGTGCGTCACCGCTTTTGATCAATAAAACGGTTGCATCACGAATGCGATAATATTCGTACACGTCAATAGTCGGATCTGGGACGGTTTCGTCGTTTTTTTTTTTTTTCGAGTCGAGTCCGCCATTTCCGGCTATTTCTCGTGATTGTAATGGACACATCCCATCGGCTATGCGAATAACCGTTGTATTCCGCCGCTAGTCGCGTGACACGCGCCGTGAACGGCCGCCGCACGCGTCACCGCGCTGTGTTACGGGGACAGTCTCGAAACAACGGATTTTCGCGTTGAACCGACGGACGAACGTAAAAAATTTGATGCGCATAAATATATCGTTTTTTACTCCGGCCTCCTGGCGGAGCAGTCGCGGTTTCCGGGCACGTTAAACGCGTTTACGCCGGCCGATCTACAGAACGGCCGTGCCCGCGCCCGCGCGTTCGCGGCCGTTCCCGAACGGCTCCCGGTACCGCGGTACGCGTCCGCACACGCGTATGTAATACATCGGTATGCGTGTATGGGGACCTGGCTGCCGCGGCACGTCGGGCCGAACCGTTCGGACTAATGAAATTTCGGCCGTCGCCGCGCGCGATAATATCCGCACCGCGTACAACCGTACACGGTTGGGAGGTAGTCGGCGGGGCGGTAGGCGGTGGGGGGGGGTTGGCGGGTCGGGGTCGGGCCGGGCGCGGGAATTCGCGGTCATTGCCGAACGGTCCGTAAAACGTGTCAAGTACACCCTGTTACCCGGGGCCTTCTGGCCGCCCCGCGGTCCGCGGATAATTTCACTCCCGGAGCGGTTCACGACCCTCGCGTCTCGCGTCCAACGGCCACGTCGCTTCGCCCGCGCCGCGCGGCCGGTACGGTTTGCGTGGGTACATGACGACGACGACGACGACTTTTCGCCGGCGCTGCGCCGGGGTCCGCATACAGGGCGGTCGACATAACGCGACGAACTCGTCGTCTCGAAAGTCCGTTGGTCTATGTAAATTACTATTATTATTATTTTGTATTTTTTTTTTTCCGAAAATCGTTTTTCAGCATATTTTCAATACTGAGGCGCTTTAAACGTCGCGTTACCGTTGTTCGTTCGTCACCCGTGAATACTGACCGGGCGGAACCGCTAAAGGCTTGCGATTTTCCACCAGCGGTCCGCGCATTGAAATTTTCATAAACAGACGAAGTTTTAATGTTTGAATACTTTTCAGCGTTGACGTTTTTAAGTTCGATCAACCGGTAAACGTGGTATTCCGCTTTTATTAAGCAACGGCGTTTTAATATCGTTTCACCGCTCTCTCGCCGAAACTCAAAAGTCGAATGTCTCGTAAACAGGTTAACGGAAATCACAAATCTCAATGCCTGAGCTTATTCGAACCTAAAACTTTATCGCGGAACTTTTAGTATGGGTATCGAGAGTGTTAACGCCCATCAACGGTGTCGTCGACTAAAACAAAAGCGACAAAAAATTTCTCTGGAAAACAAATCCCGAAAATAACGGGTGTCTTCGTTACTTCGGTTACCCTGTGTACACGCTTCTGCGCCGGAATTAACAACGCTCCGGGGGAGGGGGGGGTCGTAAACGTACGCGTATGATGATGCGTACGCTCTTGTGCACGGGTGGCGAGACGAAATATTTTTCCTCGGCGTGGGGTTTTTATAGGGGCCCCGCCTATCATAGCGGCGCGCGGCGGGACGGGTATAGAAGGAGACGGATTGACCGGGGCAGAAAAGGGTGCCGCCGTTCCGTAATTTTTACCCTTTTAACGAAGACAAATCGTCCCCGCACACGCTCATTATATAAGTAAACTCGTACACCTAATATCCGACGTACTTTGGCTCGACGAAGCTGGGTGGCGTTCACTCGACTCTGGCCGGGGGTGAAAAAAACCGAACGTTCATTCTCTGTCCGGTGTAATAGGCTGGCCATTTTATCCGGAGCTGCGAATCGCTTGACGTTTCAGAGTTATTGCTATCAAGTCAATATGTTGAATAGGAACGCGTTGAAATTAAATTTTATTTTTTTTTTGTTCTGTTTTCCAACTAAGTTGATGATTTAAAATTAATACTCGTCGGTAATATTAACTTAACAGTGTTGGAATAAAATTTGGATTTCTTTCAGTATCGCCAATTAAAAGAACCGATTCAACCAAAAATTCAACTAAAATGTTGACATTTAATCGAATAGCAAACATTTACGTAACGTTAATTGCACGTTAGAAACGCCTGTTATTATTTGGGTTTATTGTTTGATTACTTTTATTTTTTTTTTTGCAAAAGCAACAGCGAATTTCTTTATGGCTCTTTTTCACTTGTATTGAAATCATGCGTTACATTTCTGGCATATGGAATACAATCATAACATTGAAAGAAAGAAAAACGTTTTGAAAGAATACCTATTGAAAACCAAAAAATGGTAATCAGTCACTTCGTACTATTAAATAAATATGGCAGATATACACAAATAATACATATACCTAGTTAAATACATTGTATACACAATAAATCAATGTCATTTGCGGTGATTTTATTATAAACTAATATCAATTATAAAAGCATTCAATCGCGAACACTTTGTACTGTTATAACTGTTATTATTAAATACGAAATTCTAAACAAATATTTTTTAATATTTATAAACGATAAAAAAATTTAACAATTTGTCGTTATGGCCCTTAAATGTTGGTCTCTACTGCCACATTAGTCTAATTGAATTGTTCGCATAACTGTCCAAAAATTAGGATTAGTGTCGCGGACCAATTAATTGAACAAACTTGACACCCGGTGATCAAATTATTTTACCGGACAGAAATTATTCAATGTTTAACGCAAGGTACATTATAAATTGTACTGAGTAATGGGTAAAAAAGTTAAGCGTAATGTATTATGTTTTTTTATTATTATTATAATCGTTTTAAAATCAAATTTTGAAGAAAATCGTGAATTTTACGATATTTCATATATAACTGATTTGCTCGGAATCGTATTTTATTACCAAATCATATTTATTTTAAATTAAATAGTTTTTCGTATGATGTATCCAACATTTTCAACATCCCATTTACAACAGTGGTGCGCCTATTAGTTGTATCGCTCAGCGTATAACCGTATTAGTATACGTTTTGGTCCCAACTAAAATGACGTGTGCGATTTGTTTTTTCTGTCTGTTTAGAACTTTTCTACCGGTAATCTTGTTACAATCAAAAATTTTTTTACGTGTATTTATATCCAAACGTTGAATTCAAACAGATAGAAACGAAAAATTCAACTTTGTCAAACGTACCATACGATTTGCTACTACATCAATATGATGATTAGTCAAGGGAATCGTTCATAAGGACGCGTGTTTAAAAAAAAAAAAAAATTATGCATATAAAACGAAACGGTTAGATGATGGCGGTGCACGGTAACTTTCAAATATAATATCGACGTGCGGATGCAAACGATTCGCGACGCGATACGGTAATAGCGAACCTCATTAGACCGCACACATATTATTATACAGCAGGTGTTCGCGGAGAACGTGCGTTCGAATTTTAGCGCCACTTCACCAATGGCTGTATATTATACTCAGGTACACGATATTGCACCGTACAAGATAAGCGCGTGTTCACGACGTCGTCGAATTGGGATTAGCAATCCGCAAAATGCCACCGCGTGTCTATAATAATACACGAAAACGGCTCGTAAATAAACGGTTTTTTTTCTTCCGCGAATTACGACGTCGCCGCCACGATGTGGATCTATCGGGGGAGCTAATCAAGGGAACGAAAAGATTCGCCCGATCGCCGAGCTTCGAAATGGTAAATTTGGTTTACTGCGTGTTTTCGTTTGACAACTTCGCGAGAGCTTTATTTCTCTTAACGCTTCGAATCTAGTTGGCGTGTACCGAAACGCTAACTTTTTGAAAACCCTTGTACACTCGCCTGATAACGTGGTAAAACCTGTGGGGGATATTTACGCGATTTCGCCAGTGATTAGTGCTCTTGTCCTTATTAAACGCGAAACCGTACCACTGCAAATCTCCATAGTATTCTCTGTCTATGGTCAATCTCTTCGTATCGAAATACCGCGTGCAATCAGCATAGTATTATGTTTTCGATAAATTCTTTCTCCTGGGAAGAAAAAATTGTACTGATCGAGTGTCGAATTTTGAAATAATTTGTCCCGGACCAGACACCAGACACCAGTCCAACGCCGAGTACTGAACACACATATCCCTTTGGAATACGGTTAAAATATAGACCATGAATCCAGTGATGAAATATTGTCATTTTTACTGTAATTATAATAATATAAATTACAGTTTCGTGTATACTATTTGAATATTAAATAATGTAAATTATGTACAGGATGATTCACTGAGTGTGCTCTCCCAATTTTTCGGTTAAATTTTGCATGTATACAAATTGTGGATTTTAGAATTTTTAAACGTAGTTACAGCCGATATTTTCGAATACTTCGATTTTGTTCGACATTTAAAGGATATCCTGTGGTGATACCGACTTTGGTTTTTCAAATGAAAACTTATATAAAAAATTGCATAAACAGATAGAGTATGACTAAAAATAAACACTAGCATTTGTGCAAGCAATTATTAAAACCAACGTTGATCATTGTGTTACAATACGTTATAAAGAAGTTATAACTCTTAATAAGTTGCTCGTCATTTGGCGTTTTAAGATCAGATGAATACGTTACCTTTTTTGTTGTATAAAATACGTATTATAACGGTTGCATTATTAGTTAATGGAAATACATTTTCGGGACGATAATAAATAGAATACGATAACTTACGCAAATTGGGATATTAAGAAAATACAGAATAATATTTTAATTCAGACTACCACGTGTCACTTCGTACTCGAGGAGAAATGCGAACGCTCGAGAGATTTCGAGCAGAGTTTTTTTTTTTTTTAATAATATTACAAAGAACACCGTAACATAATTTTTCATCGGGCTTGCTGTCATTTTAATTAAGGGAACTGCGAGCAAATTATTTTTTTTTTCTCAAAAACATGCTTTACAGACCTCTCATGCTTTCGGTAGAATAAACTGATTTTAATCATAGTGTTTTTGTTGAAAAGAGAAAGAATTTTTACAGGGGGCATTAGAATTTAATTTGACTATTATATTTTTCTTAAAAAAATTTTTAAAAACACTGCCGGCCCATTTGTATACAAATTAATACTAATTGGGCTATGTTAATTATATATTGTTAAGACTTTTCAGTTGTGAACATTAACAATTTGTAAAAATCCAAACACAAATAACACCCAATAACATTACGATAAAAGAGATTTTCCCTTGTTTTTCAACGTATGTATACAAAGTCTAAACGTAATGTATTTTCTTTTGTCTTATTTTCAAAAATAATCGTTTAAAACTTGTTTTCGTTAAAACGATTTGTTTTCGAAATTATTCGAGTTCCTAGTTTGTCGGTTCGTCCATTATGACATGCGCAGATTTAATCTTTATTAACGTGACGAATATTCATTAACAAAATTGATACTATCCTAGTATAATATATAATTTTATGAAGGACTGTTATGCACGACCATTTCGTCCGTGGATTAGATCATTTTAAATTGATTCGTTTAGTCTAAAAAGGTTCCGTTTTGAACCAAACAATACCGGTAAACTTTGAATCGCCTAATCACCTTCATAATATATTAAATTACAAGTAATAAATTTACCATAATTCTATTCCGACACTTTACGGTTATTTCAGAATATAATCTGAGTGAAAACAAAAATTACTTAAACCCGTGCTAATGCAAAATGAAATTTCAGAAATGCATAAGGTTAAGTTCGTGAAATTCTACTAAAAATCTTACTTCAAAACGTAAGTGTGGAACCATTTTAATTTGTATGATCATAACATCTGGGAAAACCCAGAATAAAATGTAAGAAAAACTATAAAATTTATGAATGTGATAATTTTACTATATTCAATTTTGTGTTTTGTTGTAATTCATTTAAAAATGTTCGTATAAATTAAAATTTCAAAACTCATGTTTTCTAGAAATGTTGCTGAATCTTTTTGTAGTGTTTATTTATTATTAAATATGATATTGTATCATTTAAGCATTTGTATATATTTTCTGTAATAAAATACGAATTTTAATACCTTTATAAATAAAAAATATTAAAAAAAAAAAAAAAAGAATCACTAATATCAAATGAAGATGGATAAATAGGTACTTTATTAAAATATTGAAATATTTTAAAATTGTATGTTTCATGCAATATTCAAACACTAATGATAATGAAAAATACCCAAATCAAAGTTTTATATCGAAACGGATTTGTATTTATTAATTTTTCTCGATTTGTTCTAAACATTTACAAACGGTTGTATTGATTGAGAACGCGCTTGAAGGATTAACATGGGTAACAATAAACGAATCTTTTCTAGTCACCGTATTTGAGGCTCGTTTCGTACTCACAAGACGTGATAATTATGTTATTTTATCGGATCTGTGTGTCTCTCT
Organism: Cinara cedri; assembly: GCA_902439185.1. Lineage (NCBI taxonomy): Eukaryota > Metazoa > Arthropoda > Insecta > Hemiptera > Aphididae > Cinara > Cinara cedri. Next base: position 445,198 of record CABPRJ010002375.1, read on the forward strand.
CTTTTTTTTTTTTTTTTATCATTTCTACCGGGACAAATGTCATGAGACTTGCACGACCGAATCGGATTAACGAGCTTTTGATTACACGGTTGCCGGTAAGTATCCAAAAGGGAGCGACGGGTCTAGGGAACGAATTCCGTTTCCGGATTCCTTTTCGACCGCCACTACTGCCGCCACCACGGTCGCCGTTCATATTAATAATAGTATTTTTTATTTATCGTCTTCTGCGGAAACCGAGTCGTAAACCAAGTAGCTAAGGTTTTTTGTATTTTATAAAAAGTGTGTATTTTCCCGGAAAACCGCAAAATCACTATCGAATACGTTTTCCTTATATTTTCCTCGATACGTATAATATTGGAACTCGTAAAAATATTTATAATATCTTCGGGGAGGAACCCTTCTTCACGATTACCTTACACAAATTACAGAAGCTCGCCGGTCTATATTATATGGGAAACATCTCAATCGTAAATAAAATGAGTGCGCTTAAACCACCATAATAATAATATGAACGGCCCGAAATTCAGATTCATATAAAATATTAATATCTACTACCCGTTTTCTTTCTCGGTATATATAGACGTACTAACCAATTACTGTTGTTTAAACAGTTTAAAAGTTTTTAATATTTTCCACCGTAGAAATAAAAATAAATAAAGCGGATAGCGGTGAGCTTGTGCGTCCATCATTACTAAAACAAATAAAATATTCTGTAAATACATGGACTATAAAAAATGTACTATACGTATTCTGCCTGTGTGAAAATAATATTGCCTACCTATTGTTGCGCGCCCATTGGAAACAGACTTTGGATGGGAATTTATACAAAGTTTGAATATCTAAAATGTGATTTTTATTAGTTTTCTGATCAAACTATAGGTAAAAATTTAGCAATAGAAAAATGTATAAAAAAAAAAAAAACCTGCCACTAGACATAACCGGGTCAAGACTTAGTTTGCATTACCAGTTATAATAGCAGCTAAGAAATAACCTAAATGTAAAACGTCAATATAAATATTCTGTGAACATAACTGAATTTCAACAAAAAAACAATCAGAAAATTGAAACCGTAATTGCTATAAACTTTACCCATATCCTACGTTTTTTTTTCTAGTTCTATCCCAACAAAGAAAAATAATATTAAAAAAAAAAAAAAACAAAACCAAAAACGATCATTCAATGCACTAACAAGACAACATTTTCATTTGGGAAAGTTTCTAAACTTGTAAACCAGACCAAAAATATTGATAGACAAATTGTTAACAAACAGAAAATACACACCATAATAAATCATTATATATCTCTCTGCGCTCAGAAAATAAAATAAATTTGATTTTTAAGTTATAATTTTATTTTGGATTAAGCCTCTTATATATATTTTTACAAACGATATTCTGTAATGAAAAATACTATGACCTGGAATCGTTTTTAATCAGCGTCAGATATTATCAAATTATTCGTAGTGTGTTTACAGTAAAAAAAAAAATACATATATATTTATTCATAAATAAGTATATATTGTTGGTATCGTTATCTACAAAGAACCGAAAAAAAAAAATCAAATGCACGTTTTTTTTTACATTCAAACTTGTAAATGTATTATATTATAAAAAAATGAAAATATTAATACCTGACTTTCCGTGAACACAAAAAACACAAAAATACTTGACCTATTTCGACGACGGCAACAAACACGCGCCGAGCTTAAGCATTCTTCTTCAAACTGTTTAAAAAGGAAAAATAATAATTATTATGATGGTTTTTTTTTTTTTAAAAACAAACGTATAGTATTACTTACATTTACATCACTGTCATCTACATTTTTATTTTTTAATATTATTAACCAAGATCAAGTGTTTATCATGGAAATTTGAATTTGCATCAGGTACTTATCATATAATACGTTTTCGAAGTCTCGAAAACCTTGGGATTCAAAATGAACTTATGAATGGATAAACTAGTGTAATTCAAAACGTATAAAGAGGTGCCAACGGCTTATTCTAAATTAACAAAATAGACTAAATCATAATAACGATTTCTTTTATTATGTGTACGGTTATTCCCGTTATACATGACATGTCTTGCCCTTTTTGATAGAGTCTCCGTTTTTGGAACAATCTGCGCAGTGCCCACGTGACCAAAAGTCTCTAGAGAATAAAACTAATATAGTCTTCATTGTTTCACAATGAAATACGATTGATTTCAGGTGGACTTAAACTGAACAAATTTTCACACACGTAATATGTACGTATATTTTTTTAGATTTTGAACGTGACGCAGATTAGCTATATATATCTTGTGTCAAAACTTGTATTACTCTGAAACAAAATTTTTGTTCGGTAAAAACGCTCAAAATTATTAACAATGTTTTTTTTTAAAAAGACGTGAACTTTTGACCTTAATGGCACTTATTTAATTCGAAAGAATTTTCTGTATTTCCAACAGTATGTAAAAAAAAAAAAAACCATCAAAAATCTGGCACGACTAAAACGATACTATGATTTTATATTTTTTAAGGTTTAGGTTTTAAAAAAAAAAAACACATCTAATTCTGTATTAGAATTACCGGTTTATCGAGTTCTACTGAGAATGATTTTTTGATTGTATCGTTACTGAAGGATCCTATGTTCTATACCAGATTTAAAACCGATAATACAATAATTATTGTTTTAGGATTACTATGCAAACGTTGAACTTTGAACGTGTGCTATTATCTATACACGAATATCTGCGTGAAAACAAAATGCATTAGATTTTGATTTTAAAAAGTGCATTAAACTTCCTCGGATGTATTTATATTGAATTACATAGACGTTGTTTCGTTCTGGTAAGATCTTAATTAAAGAATATACATGTTTATATACTCGATGTCTCGCCTGGCCTTACTCGTGCTAATTTTTATTTTCTTTTATCCATATTGCTATTTAGATTTAACGGTGTCAGTAATGAATAAGAAAAAATAGGTAGTAAATGGGTAGTCCATATTCGGCTTAAAGTATTCTTTTATGACATATATTTTTAAATTTTGAATTACTATTTTTCTTAATCATTAAATATTTCTGGCTACACCACGTTGAATTTTTTACTTTCGGGGGCCAGCCCGAAGAAAAATTTTGTTTGCATGTGACACGTGACAGAGCTACGTACAACTGACCATGGGAAAAACATTGGATGATTAGGTCTAAACCTACAACACAGGGACTGATTAACGAATAGGCCAAGCAGTCCTGCACCTAGAAGTGCCGTAATTTTAAGTTGTATAAAAGGCGCAAATATTTGTCTTCTTCCAAGAAAAACAAACAATCAAAACCAGTATTTTCATTGAATTTTAGTTGAGTTATATCTTCGTTGATGATGTTTGAAGTTTGCGGCTGCTAGTACGCAATATTACGTAGGGAACCGTAAATAATTATTCTTTTCATGTACTATGATTATACGAAATCTACAATAATATCAAATCGTTTGAATGTATTATCTCTTTTAAATACAGAAAATTATCTTCTTCAAAGCTTGGATTATTCTGATAAAGTAATATAGTTCGCTACAAGGAAACCCAGAAAAAAAAAATAAATTCAACTAGTATTTTATGTAAATGTAATTATCAATTATTTAATATAATTCTTAGCTACTAAACACTTATTTCTATTGTACTTTGTTTGTTAAAATACAATTTTTTCAGTGTAAAATGCATGTTAAAAAAAAAGAGTATGAAAGATTTTAGATTCTGAGTGGGTCGAGGAATGTATTGGTTTTACAATGATATTAATTTATTTTTGTTCCTCAAATTTTTTCTACCAGCAAATTTACTTCGATGGACAATGAAAAGAAACTTAATAAGGGCGCTAAGTTTCTTAATCTGACACTGTTACAACATTTAATGTTTGACTTTGTGCCCTACTAATTGTCATTGAAAATAAATAGTTTCACGGGAGCCGTTTAAAGTGTAATGGTATATTTTTTAGTACTATTGGTATCCTAGAAACTAAGACCGTTTCTCTAGCCCCACAGCTAGAAAGAATCATACATTTAGACAAACAGTTTTTTTTAAAAATTTCATTTGTGATCTTTTGCCGTTGCATCATTTAGCATCATGATCAACTTAACGTAACCTAAGTCTTTGGTTTATTAAGTTAGAGAATTGATCAAACGCCATAAACTTTCTCCACAATAATCCCTCAATTAAAAATAAAAAAAAAAATCATAATCGGTTCAGTAGTTTTCGAGAACATAGGACTCAAAGGTTTTCATTTTCACTTTAATATATTTATATTAATATTCTATAGATACACTATGTTAACGTTTGATATTAATATTTTGTACAAAGCTTTCCGCGAGATTTCCTACGATTCTGTACTTAATTTAAAAAATCAACGTGACTGAATCAAATTACACTATGTATTGTATAATGGAAAATTTCATTCGTGATTATAATCAATTAAAAAAAATAATAATAATAAAATAAAATCGATAGGCGTTAAAACTCGAAAAATAATATTATTGTGATAAAAATAATAATTTCCGTAAGCAGTGAGGCGTATGCAATACCGCCCTAATGCGCCTAAAGGTACTGGAGTAAGCCAAAAAAAAAACTAATAAAAATAAATAATTTCCGTAATAAGGAAACGAGATCGCGTGCGCGTGGCAAATAAATCAAACGAGTGCGCGAGTGCACTTGAATTGCCTATACAGCGCGCCCGCTTACAAGTATAAAATAATAATTAAATTTATGTTATTGCATTTCATACCGTTGCGTTGGTCTGGGCAAAGGCACTTTCATTATTTTCATATGTATATAATATGTTTTATATATATATATATGCAGATTGGTTCACTAAGTGGGCTCACTCCATTTTTATTGGTTAAATTTTTATATATTCAAATTCTGATTATTGGAGGTTTTAACATTAGTTAAAACCGATATTTTCGAATACATAAGATTTTTCACAAAATGTATGGAGTATCCTTGTGGCGATACCAACTTTGGTTTTCAAAATTTCAATATTCCATTTATCAGTTATTTTTTTTTTTTTAAATTACTTAAGTAAGATCTAATTCGGTTCAAGCAAAAAAGGCAGGATACAAGATTGTTAAAAACATTCAAATTATGAACAGTTGGAAACAAATATTACAGAAAACAATAATTAATCAATAAAAAGATGACAAAAAAAAAAAGTTAAATGATAAAATCAAGTTTAAAATTCATATTTGCAAGTAATATTAATAAATACTATTTCAAAGTTCAACAGCTCAATCATAGTTATTCACATTCAGAGCAATGAAATGCCAAATATTATTGCTACGACGGAGTAGTAGATTCTCGTAGTAGTTTTCTTTCGTGGCAGTGGTGTCTTCCCAAACAATTTATCGTAACTGTTTATAAGGTGTGGGGTAGTGTTAGTACCCGTATATTTTGTATGTATCAATAAATCGAGAAGGTACTATGCTTAATAGGCACAGACGAGATTTAGAGGACCGAACACGACAAGCTGTTGGAAGTGGAGATATTGTCCGCCAGTTGTGTAGAATATGAGTGAACTATACTGTATAAAATTATGTTGATCTTCGACGAGTACTAGCGCTATTTTTAATGGATACTATTAGAACTAGGTACGTGCAAACAAAATGTTATTAAAAGCTCGGTAATAACTGATCGAAGGGAAAATACAATGCGTTCCTCACTCAATCCATATAATTCCGTAACCACAAATACAAATTTCATACATGGTATTCATGACAATATACCAGTCTACTTAATCTATACCAGGGGTCGAAAACATTTTCATTTAAATGAACCATTTAAAAAAAAATAAAAATGCAAACCATAATTTTCAAAGAGCCGCAATGATTAAGATAAAGAAACATAGTACCACAGTATAAATAATGACTAACATATTTTACCAAGCATATTTATTGATCAAGTCTTAAATTTTGATATATTTTCCAAAGTGCTACAGATTGCATGTTAGGAAGCCGCAGATTCCTTACCCCTGGTCTATATCATACAAAAATATTTTACTGTGGCCGAATGTATACTCCCGAAATATAAACATAATCCTTAATTATACGGGGTGATCATTCCATCATAACGCACTCATTATCTCAGAAAGTACTGACCTTTTCTGGAATACATTTTCTAGAACATTTCGGAAACAAGCTGCTTTAAAATTTTATATTTATATTATTTTTGTCACTCTTATTTTTAGGGGTAAAACTACTATCTACATTTAATTTTTCAAAAGCAACCTATATTAAAAATTTTATAAATAAATAGAGTATTATTTAAAATAAATTTTGGTGGTAAAACTTTTGATTTCTGTCAGTCTATTGACGATATATTAAGCTTTTAAATTTGGGCTGCAGATGAGTAGTGGAGTATCATTTGTGTGTGTGGTAAGGTACACGGAGAGTTTATAATTGCTCTCATCACTACTCTCCTCCAAATAAAACTTAAAAGTGGACTTAAAATCGTCCAACCTTTTCCAAGACTTTTCTAGATGACGTTGCATTTTTTAATTTGTCCTCTCTTTTATTTTTAACTTGGTTTTAAACAATCAAATGTTTTGAATTTTAAGATTTCCTAAGAATTTCACCTAGTTTGTACGTGATGAATGCTTTATTTCCGACGTTGGTATTGTTACATGCCACTGTGGCTACAACATTCCTTTACACATTTTCTGACAACTAGATACTGTTTAAAATGTACTCCTGTACTTTTCTTAAAAAAAATGTATAGATAATTTATTTTTGATTAAGCGAGAAAAACTGGCTTTAAAATATATGTTGGTAAATTGTATCAGTATTTAAATTGCAGTATATCGTGCAAAAATATTGTGCACTTTTCTAACATTGGTGAATATACAGCATATGGATTTTAGAAAATTATATAATATCGGAAAATCGGAATTAAAATTAAAATTTCTTTACATACGAGTGCTCAAACATTTCGAATCATTTTTTTAATTTTTTTTATTGATTTTTTCTAATTTTCTGGATTATAAGTATGCTAAATTAAAATAAGTTTTTCAATGGATTAACATAAAATTATAATCAATGTTATCAGGTACGAACCCTGCGTTTTCAAAATAAATGGTTTGATGATTTTCTTGTTTTGTCTAGGTCCATCCTGGATTTCGTTTAAATAATCGTTGGTTTAGGATTTTACTTAGAATAGTTACATCTTTGGAATAATTTTAAATTAAACCCGACTGGTTGATTTGACAATAAAAATTAAAACACAAATTAAGAAAACTCACTTTGCAAACAAGCAAAGTATCCAAGATTCCATACATAATGTTTAAAGAATTGGACTAGGTTTATTATGTGTATTTGTAGAATTAGAAAAAATAAAATATCTTCATTTTCTAGACATTTTATTCAATCGTTCATGTATTTATACTTCGATATATACCTATTTTATATTCTGAGTCGAACGATTAAAGCTTATGGTTTTACAAAGATGTTTATTTATGTTTTTCATCAAATATAAAAAAAACTGAAAAAAAAAACGGGAAAATGTACGATGTATATTACTAAAATATTACGATTTTATTTTTTTATTTTTCTTGTTAAATTTCTTTATTAGCAATTTTGCACCGATTTATAACGACAGCAAATTTTTTTTAAGGAAATTATTTTTCAATCTTCTCAGGAGTTTTCTCAACAAATATAAAAGAGGAAACATGGAAAATAGGTACAACATTCAACAAATATTATAAAAGATAATGTATAAATCCAATTTGATTATTTTATTATAATATGACATGCTACATATTGTTGACAAAGCATCATTTCTTTCAACTGAACTTCGCTCAGAATCGATTTTTCGTTAGCAATGGTTTATCGTTGCTTACTGGTTTACATTAAATTATCTATATCAGTGGCTGCACCCGTCCACATTATCCTAGCATGTCTTTTTTTAATTTTGTTACGAATAATATATAATTACTTGTCAACCAAATCAGGCAGAACGGAGAATTCTAAAATGAGGACCATCAACCGAAAAAATTAATGTCGGTTTGTAACTCTAAATTGAAGGCCGAGCAGTAATCAATTTCGTATCGACTTATTTTACAATGTAACGCTGAGACCGTGTACGTTTTGCGAGACACCGTTTTTTATAATAATAATTATTTTGTACCTATTTATTATCATCACGTTTACCATATATCTGTGTAACGACTATACGTTTTTATACAAGGACATTATAATTATATGTTTTTCGTCATCTCTGGCACAACATTGTACGGTCACACCTGTGCGCTGACCGATTGGGACGGGGTTTACTGGGCGTATGCCACAAACAATATTATATTATTATTATTATTAATATTGTGATATGGGTACGTATGGAAAGTATTTAATAAACAATAATAATTTTAATACATTTTGTTGTTACTTTACAGTTCATATTGCAGTCAGATATTCGATGCGTGTATAATAATATAATATACAAGTATATTATAACGTTTTAACCTGTATGCAATTGTGTATGTTTTTAATTGAAAAAAAGTTTGTATTTTGTCTAACAACATAAAAGACGTACATGTTCCTTAAGTTTATTTCTGCTGTAATCACGTTCAAAAAAAGTATATAAAATCGTCGACACACAAGGTATCTAAGTTGATTTTACATTTTGAGTAGCGATTCAGTTAGTAACTAGGATATCATAGGTTTGGCTCCCGAAAAGTTGTCAGAACTTTAGTCGTCATTATAAAATACTGACGTTAATCGGGGTGTACTACGTGGTAGCGCTCTAATATTACACCCCGGCAAATAAAACTTCTCAAATCTCCGTGGAGGAAACGGTGGAGTACTGACTAAAATATACGAGAAAATTGATCCCACATAATTACCTGCAGGTTTCAATTTACTCCGAAAAGAGCTAATGAACAGAATTCGAACTTGCCGTGGAAGATGTAGATATCTATTAAATAAAATGGGGACTATTATCGACCCCAAATTGTGATTGTGATCACATCACTCAAACGATTTTTTACACATTAAAAAATGTTTAAGAAAATATGATGACCGGTGGAACGACTTCACTATTGCGATTACAAATGCCGTTGAATAGATACGAGACCAGCTTGATCTTAATTTATAAAATTAATTTGCTAATATGCGTTAATACTATTGTTATTGTTGTTAAAGCATTATAGTTATCTCTGTTATTGCTTACTGATTATCTATCACTCATTGTTTTTTAATATATGTTATTTATGTAATATGCCTCATTAGTTACGCCATAAGAATAAATACATAAAATAAAATATCGACAAAACTAACTACTGTTTGTTGTAAATAAAAAAAAAAAAAAAAATGTATTGTTATATTGTTATCTTTCTTATGATTTGCAATTTAAAGCCCCTAAAGTTTTGTCGTTCCAATAACACACTTGTTCTAATTTTAGGTAAACCGGCCCTGCATATACAAGGTGATTCTTTTGCTGGTGAACACACTTATTATTTCACAGAGTATTGACTATTTCAAAATAATTGTTGTTGGAAATTTCAGAAACAAATCGTTCTAAAATGTTACATTTCCATTATATTTTTCATTCTTATTTTTGAGGGTGAAAAGACTTTTTGGTTTTCAAATGTTAAGACGCATTAAAAGTTTTATAAATTGATATAATATAAATAGAGTTTAAATTAATTTTGGTGTTGACATATTAAATTTTCGTTTGGAAATCAAAAGTTAGATAGTCTTTTCACTCCCGAAAATAAGGATGACAAAAAGTTATGTCAGTATAACATTTTTGATCCGTTTGTTTCTTGAAATGAACAAAAAAAAAAAATTCTGAAAGAGATAATTATCTTCGAAATTATAAGTGTTCGACGATAAAATAATCACTTCGTATAAATACATATAATAATAATAATAATATATATTTATGTCTTCGTAATAAATTTAAACAATTTAATTAATACTCCCCCGTTGTAAAATGTATGATATAATATCGTGACCGTGCCTTTACTCGTGTATCGTAGACTCGTGGCTATGGCGAATATATAATAATAGTATATTGCATACATATATCACGTATTTTCGTCCGTTCGGCAAATTCCATAATATTATTATAAAGGCGGAGTATCTGTCGAGGGCGCCACCAAGACCGTTCGTAAATCGGATAATCCGTAATCCGTTATAACGTGCAAATATATAATATATTATGTGATATACGAGTAGTACTGCTATACTTGACCGCGCGAACGTATTCGGATTTGATTAAAAATAATTCAATATCGCGTATGGGCTGGTCCATTGTGCACAACGATAGTTGCTTTCGCGACGATCGCGAAATTCACAACCGTTGTGGTGACTGTCGTAAACTGTCTCCATGCGGTACAACGGTAGTAAATATCGTCGACGACATACCGTGAAAGAATTACAGTTAATAGTTACTATCGTGAGACGGCGAGACTGACAGCATCTATCGTAGTTCGAATACGTACTGTCGTTCTGTCATACTGTCGCATTGCACGTTCGCAGATATTTCGATTGAAATTTACACTACTTCATCCCGTCTTCTTATTTCTATAGCATCGCACTACTATACCAATGTATGCACAATGTCTTTATGATAGTTTGGCTAATCGAAATAGTTGCAACACCAGCTATCGCGACAATGACGCTATCATATTGTAGTCCAAGTTTGCTACAAGCACCCGCAGGATAAAATCCCGTACGGGGAAAAACAGAGAAAACGTATTATTCTTGTAATATTTTATATTGTATTGGTAAAATTATATGTCGTTGTATTTGATAGAAATATACACAAATGAAATGCCGAGGAGGCAATTACCCCTTTTCTCCCATTTAAGAGCGTCTCTAAAATGCACGTTCACGGTTTTTCACTAGTCGTAAAATAAAAAAACACCTGTATCACCGACAACGATGATATAATACAGTAATGGTACAGTTTGGTATAAAAAAATTTGATTGGAACCATAAATTTCGCAATTTCTTGCGATTTATTCTCCGAAATTTCCGTTGAATGAACACAAAATATGTGATCTTTCTGTGTAGAGCCGTTTAGGAGTTATTCCGAACTTAATATATTTCAAACTCAAGTTTATGTTTGGCGTTATTGTATTACGATATTTTTCGATAGTTCCTTCATAAAATCCCAAAACTCAGGCCACCGAAATCTAAAATAGCGCCTGACACGTGTGCATCACTACATTCGAGCAGCCGGCAGCCGTGTCGAGTGTTTAGCGATGGGGTGAAATTCCTTCCTATACAGGGTCTTCAAATTTTAGTTTACCGCTTTGAGTATAAAAATCTAAAGTACCCGTATTATCCTACTCTTGTATACCATTTTTGATGACCCTGTATATACGAGTATATGATTCGCTAAAAACCGGCAAGAAGGGTCGTACAAAGTATCTATGTATATGTACCAAAACATTATTATTATTCTCGTCGTCGTCGGAACGGATTTTACAGTCGGAAGTTTTGTGTTGAGGGCCCCCGCGGTGCGACGAGCACATATAGTAGGGTTGTTATTTATTCTTATTTTTTAGAATATTTCCTTATTTGTTTTTTTACCCTCATCAAACGGACGAAAATGCAATCCATCACATTATTAGATGTAAACACAGTGTTGGGAGTACATAGACAAACATAAGTGATAATTACAAATGTATTATCTGTATGAAGATTTAAGATACATGAAAAATTTAACTATCTAAATAAAATATAAAAATTTGTTCACTGCCTATCACAAGACTTAAATGCTTATAGTTATTAAAATGTATCAGTTATCATAGTACACATCTATATTTCAAAAAAGTCGCGTGACGTTATAACAAATAATTGTTTATTAAACCATATCAATCTAAATCAAATTGCTTACCTATATTGTGTCTAATAAATACGAGTATATAAATTACGATTTAAAACGATTTATCTAGATAATTTAATTATTTATCCCAGACAAATTATGTCCTATTTATCTAGATAATATCTATCATTTAATTATTGTGAGTTGGGTAAAACGACTGTATCATATAATAAACATAAATATAAATATAAGATAAGAGACACAAATATACATATCTAGGTAATTTATCAAGGCAAAACACAACACTGCTGGTACGATTTATACATATACGGACAGTGAGTTATGCTGGAAACTATATAAATTAATTGAGCAATAAAGAAAATCCGTAAAACCTACGTTTCTATAATAATTTTTTTCTTAAATCACGGCTGTGATAAATACTAGCGATTATACACTAACATTGCAATTCTCTGAAAAAAAAAAAAAATTACCCATATTATAGCCTGTAAATTTAAATAAAATTGATAATTTCAAAATATATTACGAGCAATCGGCCGACCCTCCCAACACAATATATATTGGCTAGGTTCGGTTAAATGTACCGAAAGGAGTGTTGTGTATTTGTTTTTTTTTTTTTAAATTTATTACATTTGTATTTTGTTCCGTGAACAACGTTATATTTATTTATTTTGCAAGGACGTAAGTACGTGTAACTTTTAAAACGATCATAGTATAAAAGTTATCGAGAGTATTACATTATGCCTGTGTTTATGCAATACATTATTTCAAAACAAAATAGACTTGCGCCTATAAAATCAATATTAACATAATGTATATGCACATTATCATATAAACGAGTAATTACAGTAATACATACTATAGAAACGGAATAATAGATATTAATATTTATGTACACGCGTTCGAATATTAGAATAAAGACTTCGAAGGATAAATAAATATTATTATAACGATGAGGAATTTAATACAGTACCTATTTATTGTATGCATATATATATGTATCGTATAATAATGTGTAATATAATTTCTCATTGTATACGAAATTGCAATCAATCGAACGTTTAATGGGAAAAAAAAAAAAAAAAAAAACAAGAAACCCCGGAGTAATAATAACCAGGGAGTGAAAATGTCCGGAGGGTTAGATTAACCTCTAGACCGGAAAAATATTACTTCCCGGAAACGTGTACGGGATTTTTTTTTTTTTCGCGTTTATACATTTATATAATAAATTCTTTTTTTCCGACGAGTAATGTTGTGGCAACGCGGAAAACAATTTTCAACTGCACGGTGCATTGTTTTTTTTTGGTTTCCGAGCGCACGTATCGATTTAACCGTTGATTTCAAAATATATAAAGATAGCTCATACGATAGAAACATTTAGCCCGTAGAACGCCACCGCTTTGGAGGCCCTAAGTGATTGGAATGCGGCGATGGTAGTGCCTCCGTCGAGGGCAACGATGCTAGAAGGTGTGTTGCGGTCGCCCGTCTATGATGAGGTTAACGCTGCCGTAAAAACTTTATAGGAATTACGTCGTTGAGTTATTTTTTTATTTTTTTTCTAGTTGTTGAATTTATTTTTCATTTATTAGCAGTTTTTTTTTTTTTTTAATAAACGTGAAAAACTGCCAATAATTTTATAATTTGTATCGATTACCGGGTCGCCTTTGAAACGAGGAAAAATCGTACCGTATACAGACATAATAGTTAAATTACCCCGATATTTTATCCGTTCTACAACCGCGGTTCGTCCATCGGCAGTATCGGCGTTTTTTTTTTTTTTTCATTTTTCCAAACTAGTCTTTACTCAAACGAAAGCGCGTAAACGCCTCTATGCGACGGTAATAATAATAATATAATACCCTTGAGTTACAAGATGATGAAATTTCCGAACTAGAAACGTATACTATTATACACGGTTCGATAAAATCGTTGATTCTGCGTATACGCGTGCTATACAACTAATAATAACACTACCTGTAATACCTTTAGGTGGTATCACAGGAAGTTTAAGTACGATTCTGTGTACATATATAGAAATCATAAACTTTGAACGTATTCGTCGTGTGTTTTGCGCGTACGCAACGCGATTAGGTCGCGGATAATATCTATCTATATGTTATAGTAGAAATAACAACATACCGGAATATCATATTATATTATGTATAGGTACGTGCCTATACATTATGATGGAAATCCGCCCGGACCGAGTAGTAAAGATGGGATTTTCTAGGGAATGTGCTCCTAGAAAAGTTTGTTTTGCGCGCCACGCGAACCCCGTAAAGTAGTTGCACGGTACCGAAGGCGGCGGTGCCGGCGGTGGCGGCGGCTTTTTCGCCGCGATTCCGAAACCGGCGAAATCGTCCGCAACACTGCCTACAATATGCGATTATTTACAGCGCGCTATAGCTGTGACCCGGCAACGGTTTACTAATATCGCCAGACTTCATTAAATGCTATCATATTGTCGTCCCGCTTGTGTATGTTTATGTTCCTATTATAAAAAAAATATGTCAATAAAAACGTAGACGATCCGTATTTAACTATAAAAAATCTATAACACTGTTTGTGAAACCGTACGTTTTATCGGAGATTTCGATGACAGGTCTAACAATACGACGACGGCGGATCGTATTGCGAAAAATCGCGGAACATATCGGACCAGAATATTTTGAGTCTGTTAATCAACTTGGACGTACCGACATCCATTTCTATATAAAAAATATAATCTCACCGTAGTGTAGACGGGAATATTGAGAATTTTCAAAACACCAAAAATTGATAAAAACTCGATATCGGTTTATGGGATTTGTAAATACGGGTATCGGCGTTTGCGAAATCAAAAACCGCCACGGCCAATCCACAAGGACGAACGAAAAGAAAATTAATTTAAAATTTCGAGAATCACACACCGCACCTACCGTGAGATTGCGGAATTCGGTGTGGACATCTAAACACGGGAAAAGTGTTTTAGAAAACGCGATATTTAAAGATGACTTTTTAACCGAATTTTATAGTAACTGTTGGAATGCATCATTGTCCGAGAGAATTAACCTAAACAAATTAATTATGCGTAATTGTACTAAGTTATGTTTTTCGTTTAAGTCGAAATAAATGTGCTCGCCTTTTTCTATAAACGTACACGTGCATAATAAAATTATGTGCACCTAATTCGAAAAGTTCGTTAAAATACATAAATCACCCGAGGCGAGCGGTGTGTAAGTGTACGGCCGCCATCTCTATATTATTATTATTATACCGAAAACTGCAGTGAATGCGAAACATTATAATATCGTAATAACTATTGTCCTCGAAGAGTTTTGGCGAGACGTGCAGTATTAGTACTCATCTAGGCGCCTGAAACGTTCGGTGTAGTATTAACATATTTTTAATTATAACATAGTATACTGGATGATTTTTTTTTTTTTTTTTTATCACAATACGGTAATATTCTATGATGATTATATGTAAATTTGATTTCTAGTTCTATATTCGGAACGAAGCTAGGGATCTATTGGTTTTACCATAATGTGTGTTTTTTTATTTTTTTTTTTTATTTACATATAAAATAAAATATATGTTAAAACCAAACAAATTTACGATTTAAATTATTTAAATTTGTATACAGCTCTATTGTATTATTTTATTTGTAGTTTTACACTAATTATTACGGGTCTAATAGAAAAAAAAACAATTGACTTTTTATTGAATTTTTAATCTAAACGACGATTAAGAAAGTCATTTTTTGATTTTCCCAGTGGTTTTTTTTTTATTATTAGAAAAAACCAAATACAAAGAAAAAAATTAAAATTAACAAATTACCTACTAAATAGAAATTACTGAAAGACATCGCTAATTTTAAATATCTATAAATAAATCAAAAATAGCTCAAATTTTTGAAAATTATACAACGTCTATAAAAAGCAAATATTATGTTATTTTATTTTGCTCAATTATTAAAAATATACAGACGAAATCAAAATACTTTCTTGCTCGCTAGGTAGAATAAAAATGCAAGAAAAACAACAATATTTTTGTTTTTCTGTTCGAGCAATATTTCTAGTAAATAACATTAAATTAAATTTAAATTAATGAAATCTTCACGCCGTAAATTTATCAATTTTCATTCTTTTTCTTTTTCCAGTTTCCCCAATTATTATGAAAACCCTTAGAATGAAAAAATAAAAGTTCATCTTAAAATGCACCAATTAGATAAAATGTCCTTTCAAAAGAATTTCAATTCATCAGAGCAAGATTTCTTATCGAAAAGTTGTTTGCTGACAGAAAAAAATACGAAAATGCTCACCTTAGATAAACCAATAGATCCCTCGCTACGCCCCGAATCTAAAACACAAATTCCTAGACGGTAATTCGTTTATGAAAAAAAAAAATAGCATTTAGTTAGCCCAATAATCAATAACGTTATCGGATCATCGAAATTATCCCGGAGACGATGGCAGCGTAGTCGTACCTGCAGTATAATTTATCTGTCACAGCATATTATGACCGACGCGCGACCGACGGGAATCGCGTTAGCGAATATAAAAAAAAAATCGTTAGATACTACGAGACACGTCATCAGCGTTGCTCTACAATAAATAATGAAAATACGTTTTATTCGGACGTTATGGCTTATTCCATGAGTGTGTAGCGTAATTTTCCCTTCAACGTCGTCGTTCGAATATTATAATCACATTTTTTTTTCTCTCTCTTTCACTCTCTCTCTCTATCCTCCGGATATAATAACAAACTCCGCAATTCGCGTGGCACGGCACCGTGAATACACGCGTATTACCATAATATGATTATTATACAAATTACCTCCCGTCATATTATTATTATTATTATTGTAATGATTATTTTTATCATAATATCAGCCTAACGATGCATTCTATAATGAACAACAACAAAAATTACAAAAAAATAATTATTGGGTATCATTTATTTATATAATTTTTTTAAGGTACCTATAGATACGGGTACACTACTGGACGGATCTCCTCGTCTGGCCAGGCGGAAATTCGCTGATATACGGTTTCGGTATAAGACGGTGTTCAAGGTATAATAGGTGCTCGCAGTGTTGTGTCTTATGCAAATAGATATATTTTTACCTTTTATCTTTTATTCACATACAAGAGAAATAAGAAAGCTAAAACTAAATAAATAGCTGAAAGTCTAGATAATATTATATCTCAGTCTGCAACTTTCTTATAATTTTGTAAAGGTGATCTTCATTCTTGTACAGGTTGTCCTACTGTGTTCCGTATGCTAACAATTCTGTCAATATTCATTTTTGTTTTCAATCGGACTTTGTACGAGAGAGACACATATGTAGAGAAAAATACAACGATCATTTCCATTCCTAATTATTGGAAAAAAAAAATAGCTTTTTATTTTATAACTTCTAAATGGCCAATTTTTTGAATGAAATTTTAATGTAACACACTTACATTTTCATCCGATAAATAGTTTCTTAGTAAAATGTCTGTGAAAACAGTAATTTTCAGTAAAATAACACGGTACGCGATAGGGACTCACAATCAGCATGGTAATTCCTTATCTTTTATTAAATAGTAATTGCTTTCACGCCTATTATCTATACATTATAGCCACTATAATTGAGAAATTGTTTACTGGATATGAATTTAGGATACATTTACATTTTTGGAATAATGTCTTTTTAAAAATGAATATTTTGAACATTTTGAAAGCGTAAAAATAAAAGATTACTTTTTCAATGATTAATGGATGAAAATAAAAATTTAACTTTTTTTTTCATATGTGTCCCCCCCTTATACAAAAACAAACCTGATTGAAAAAAAAATATCGACAGTGTTATGAGCATTAGAATAACACTGTAGGATATCCTGTAATTGAATGATCCAACGGTTTATGCATAGAATTATGATATACACCAGTATATTACACCTGTATATATTAATTCTATTCCGTATCCTAGGATACGAATCAATAGATTGTTTGTTGATAACAAGACTTTCTCATACCATCACTTAAAATAGACCCCAAACGCTTAATAGTGACAGTGATCTGTTTTGTTATAAATTCGAACAAAAAAAAATTGCTTCAAAACACGATAGGTACGAGAGACGCGTGACTGTAATTATATAGGAACCTGTAATATTATATAGGCATACAAGTATTAAAACGTTCGCCTCGGGTTTTTCTAAAAACAGCTTTAAAGATTTAAAACAATTTTCATTTTATTCCTAAGAAATACCGTGAGTTTGAATGTAGTCGGTATCTGCAGGCTGTAGCATACCAAATTTAGAGAGCCCTACAGACGTCGCAAATTAAAATATTCAACGGGGACGGATAAAAACCTTGAGTGTTTTCATCCGTCTCGACGAATATACAAAAAAAAAAAAAAATGATAATATTATACGACTTTCTCGTGTATGCGGAAAAAAAAGATTTCCGCAAGGGTTTCAATCCCTGAAACGTAAACCGAAAAAAGAACGTGGACACTCGAATAATAATTTCGTCACGGGCATCAAAACCCAAACGGGCCGAATTATATTTCGTTTATAACGAGAGTTTTATATTATCCGAGCTGTAGCACATACCTCGAGGGCACAAAAGTGTATACAAAGTTGGACGAGGAAAAAGACAGATTTTCTCTCTTTTTCTCTTACTCTCTCTCTATCTCCCTTTCCCTCTATGTAGACAGAATGTTTCACCGACTTGACGGGAGGGCGTCATGAGAGTCACGTTGTCACATCGGTTTTGTATAAACGTCAGCAACCGCGGTGACGACAAACTGCAAATAATACAGTTTGCTCTCGGTGTAAAGTAAACTTTTGGAATCGTATCGTTAGACGGTATTTTCGGATCCGGTGCGCGAAGTTTTTAATCTTATCGTCCCACGCGGTTTCAGCATTATAAACATACCATCATTATGCTTTGTGGAACATTAAAAATGTTTGAAAGGAACATAAATAATGAAAAAAAAACACCGCCCTTTCCGAAACGATTACGCTGAATCCTATCGTGTAACGGGGCAAACCATTATCGGCCAAACGTGCCCGTATCATATCCAACCGTACAAGGTGCCTAAATGTCCACAGATTTTAAAAATCTGCACATAGTACTGCATTTATTAATTTATATTCCGAGTCATTAATTTTACAATACTATTTATTATTTTTTTTTTCTAGACTGTGGACACGTTTTTTCCTAGTAAACTTGTTCCGATGAATAAGTAAAGCACTTTTTCTAAAAGCTCAAGATTGTTTTTTAAACAGGTCATTATTTTAATTTTTGTACCTCTTTTTAAATAAAATCACTAAGTGGGAAAAACGTACAATTTAACGATTTCATTTTTTTTATAAAAAAGCGGACGACGTTTACTACCAGAAAAAATAATTTAATGGAAAAATCACAAGTTTACTTTTTTATTGCATTTTTAATTTTCTTTCTTAAAATATGATTGCCAAATCTTTTAAAGTTTTAAAGAATTTTAATTTTTCGGAGTTTTTTGCTGTGATTCGGTTATAAATACACGTAATAACTCGAAACATGGTAATAATGTTAAATTGGACTTACCTAAACGTAGTAAAATGTCCAAAAATCGTCGGACAACTTTTTTTTTTTTTTAAAGCGTTTTAAACTTAAATTTAAACGAAAATCGTAAAAAAAATTACTGCACTTCAAATTATGTACTACTGAACTGCGCTCGGAATCGTCTTTCGTCAAGCAATGGTCTATCGTTGCTTAAAATATAAATGAAATAACCTTACGTATCCTACCTTCCCAACTTCTCAACTATAACAGTGGCCATTTCCATCCTCAGTACCAGCTATTTTTTTTTTATTATTATTAAAACTCGAAATTTAAACTGCAAAAGCTTAGATAAAGAGAAATAAAATCGAACATTTTGATAACTATTTTTTAGATTTTAAATCAAGATTTATAATTTATCTATAAAGCCTACAAGTTTTGAGGTTACTAAAGATGTTCCGATATTTTTATGTCTTATCTTAAAAGATGTGACTTTTTCGACTGATGTTAATTTATCTTTTTTCAATAAAGCATCTAGAATCCAACAAATCTGCAGTTCCTCTGAACAATTAAAAAAAAACTGATAATAAATTTTCATACGTTGGTTTTACTTTTTGTGTTGCTAGAATTTATTATAGAAAAAAAACACAATTAAATATAACTATACCAGTTTATAAAGGTATACAAAAGATTTTTTTTATTACAATAATCTATCGTTACTTTCAGTATATTACATAATAAATTACCAATATACATATACTTTCCAAAATGTCCTCCCACAAACAGTCGCTTGCTCAATACATGTGACATTTGTTTAGAACGTTTACATGTGGCCACAAAAAAAAAAAAAGAAAACAATTCTATTCACGAAAAGCTTAAAACTAAAACACACGTTCGGTACCTATTATAGATAATATTTAAAGGCACGTGAAACACGGTACTCCCACGGGGGAAAAAACAATTATTTCATCGCCCGCGGTATTTTATATAATTCAAAAATGTTAAACGTGGATAATATTATAGGAGCAACATGCCATCCACTTTGTTTAAATCGTGCGTTCGCATATTAAATTGTAAATCGCTCGTTGGACCGGTGCCATATTATTATAATATATTATAATAGTCCTATACCTACAACCTTCTCGTAAAGACTACTGGTTTACGACGGGCTGAGAATAGTGCAGTGTTACGAAACCGCCATATAATGTTAAAAAAACATTCAACATAAAATATAGCGGTTACTAGGATCATTCTACTTCTATTCAGTATAGAGAATGACTAGTGACTAGTTAACTGCAAAATTCCATGATCTTGTGTATATTTTACAAATAACATCACCAAAAGACCTGACATATTCAACGGTTGGATGACCATAGCCATTGTTCGTACTAGGTGAGACGTTTGAAATATATATAGAGAGAGTACAGGGTAATATTTAGTTTTCATAAATACGAGCGCAACTATAAATCATCGCGATTAATAAACGGGTTGGCCACATTTCAATGTGATGCGTCCTATTCTATTAAGAGGTGGCAAAAAAGCAGTTTTTTTTTTTAATTTTTACCCCATCCCACAGTATATACTTACTCAACAATGCGTAGAAGTGTGTGTTTTAGTGCACAAAACAAACAGTAAAAATATTAAGTGTGTATCTCGAAATGCTAGAGTGATGAAAAAAATATGTTCTTACAAAAGGATGCTATAGAAATAATGTCCAGAGTACCAAGAATGCAAATACGTCTCCGAACGGAGTTTGGCATACTAAGAAAGATACTATAGAATGTTTTTGTTCGTAAATATTAAATAAATTAATAGAACACGCCTTAAACTGACTGCATACAGACAAGTTCACACTTGAGCGCATTCTAGCCGAGCACATACAAGCAGTCAAATTTCGATCTTCGGTCGTGGTCAAAGGATATCAGCTCGCTAGCGCCAGGATGTGTCCAGATGTGGACGTGGTTTATAGCTTACTGTGTGAAAGGTCACGTTCTTATTAAAATAAGAACGCAAAAATGCTCGAATGACAAAAGGAAACCCAGAAATCCATAAAACAAAACCAACGCGTATCGTCGTATGTTAAAAAGAATGTTGGAAAGTGAGTAAAAACGAAAAACTCGCATGTTATATAGGTAAGGTATACGGCGTAAAAAATTGGGAGTATAATTGCTGACCGGAAAAAAGGTTTTCCACACTCAACACTACGGCATCACATCGAATATAAAATATGATCTATACGTAGTATATAATATAAATATAATTCCGTTTTATCAACGATTCGAGTCACGGAATCTTACGCTGACACTTCAAAAGAACGCAATCGCAAACGCTACCGCGGTCTTTCATGTGCATTTGTAACGTGCACATTTTAATTGGATTTTAACGTTGACGTTGAATAAATAATTACGTAAAAGCGAACTCCGAGTTTACATACATAACTACTGTTTTTTTTTTTTTTTTTTTTTACAAAAACTCTCGACTACTGACGCTTTTTCTCTTTCCCTTTTTTCAATTACAATTGGACGGATAAAATCGTTTTCGGACGTTAAATCTCGAAATGCACACCATTATATGCAGGTGTCCTTGGAACAGATTGTGTGTATGTGCATTCCACCTATCCGGAGGCAATAGTAATACGTTGTGGAAATTATGATTAATATAATATAATTACGGATCGCGGTCGACCGGAAAAATAATAACTGCACGGGAACGTCGTAAAAATAAATACATTAATGGAAACGACGGAAAGTTCGCGAAAAAAAAAAAAGTAATTACGTAATATATAGCGTATGACGGTAATTGTTCTGTATTTTGCGGGTATTACGGGTTTACAAAACATTCGGGTCGCAATTAATTTTGTATTTTTACTTTTAAATTTATAACCTCGCGAAAGTTCCGCTCGTTTCACCCGTATTAACATTTTTTTTTTAATTTTTTTTTTTTTAACCAGTTCTTAACAAAATTGTCAATGAATAGCTTTTGAAAACTAAAAGATCTAAACCAATACATAGAGTTCAACAATAAAAGCAGAACAAGGATAGGACAGTAGCATGCCCAGAAATTTTCTATAGGAGGGAATGCAGCAAAAAAAAAAAAAATCATACAATTGTCTTCTCTACCTAACGCGACTATGGGAATTTATATTTAAAACCGAATCCTAAATAAAGCCAATTTCTAATAAATTTCTTTTCCTGAAATGTAGGCATTTCGATATTAATTTACTTATTTATATTTTTCAGAAGTCAATTGGGGAAATATAACCCCTATCCCTTTCTGCGTACGCCACTGATTTTTACTGATTATATGTTTTTTAATAACAGTAATAATTGGGACGTAAAAAATATGTTATTTCAAGAGAAAATTCTGAAATATTTTTACGTTGACTAACAAGTATAGTTTAAAATATCTAGCTGTTGGAAGTACTATTCACGGATTACCAACACGCGTCAGTCATACGATTATAATTTTGACAAAGTCACGGGGTAATGGCTGGTAAAATATAAAACAATAGTTATTACTATAGAACGTTATTCACGCGTAATATAATACATATAATACAACCGACTAAGAAAAGAAAAAAAACAAGAACAGACAAAAAACAACCATTTATCATATTTTACTGAGAGAAAAAATTGAGATTTTATGGTACTTTTCCGCGTCTAATTTATATTAGATAAAATATATAACTTTTTTATGGGGTTTTTTCGGTTTTATCGCAAAATTAAATTTACTTCTTTTGAATAATTAAAAATGAAAAATAAAAAACAACAAGAGAGAGAGAGAGAGAGAGAGAGCGCGAGAGAGATGAAGAAGAAGAAGAATAACTACGCTACGCCTTAGCCAAGAAATTATATAAATTATTTAAAGTATAAAACTAATCTCGTGTAGTAATATACACTTTTCGCGTACGTGAGGTCGTAACGCATAATATACAGCATTTTATTACGACGGCCAATTTTTTTTCCGTAAGATAACTTTACGGACCGCCCGAATATTAAACGAATAATTAAAATAAGCCTCGGCGGCGGGTAGCTGCGGGTAATTAATTAAAACGAAATAAACGATTAATTTTTTTTTTTTTAATTTCTGCACATGTATATATAATGAGAAGGAGCGAATGTGAGGTCATCGTCAAAGCAGTCTCGGAACCGAAACCAAAAGGGAATATAAAGAAACTGCCTTCAGTGCGGGAAAATATCACTCCTCCCCGGATCATGATAACGGTGATGCAACAAGATCATAACCTCAAAAAAAAAAAAAAGATACGGACATACTTCGCTCGATGGGCCACTGTTATAGGTGTGCAGTTGAAAAGGTATTATATAGAAAATAATTTAATGAATATCTGTACGTTAAAAAAATAACATCATTGTAAAACCAATACTTTCCTCGCTCCACTCCGAATCTAAAGAAAAAAAAATACCGACTAATTAAATTTGAAAGTACGGGATCGGTACGATTATATTTTTATGCCATCGAATCGAATCTGTCGTGATAAACAAGATTATCGACTTTTCTATATTTGAAAAGTCGGACCTACGCCCGACGTGGTTTTTTGCCTATTATTGTTGTTTACACCAGACTTTATAAGTCTTACAATGATAATGGGTCCTTAAAATTTTTCTAAAAACTATAGCTATCTCCGTGTTTCTATATACGCTTTTTCAGTTTGCAACTTCGTTATTGATACGCATCTCCGCGAAACATTTCTATTGTCTTTATAAAAATGTTTGTTATTTTTCGTAAAATGAGTGGATTGCTTGCAGATATTCGAGTCTAAAAACTCGGTGCCGACAATTTCGGAAAACTTTTTATTATATGCACGTAAAAAAAAAAAAAAAAAACCCGCCCCCTGAGAACGAGGAAAAGCGGTGGCTGTAAACCCTCCTGGAAAGCCCTCGGATAGACGACGTTCCACTCCACCCTTGCCCCAAGTTTCGGATAACGTTCATTAGTTTCGCGGAGTTTGTATATTTCCCAGGAGATGTCGCGGCCAAACATCACAACCCGGACGTCTTGCACATGCAGTAGGCAGTCCGTTGAATCGACTCCGACGTTTTACTTTAAATGCCACTCGTGTCCAGGGACAAGAGGTCTAAGGGAAGGTATATAACTTACCCCCATGTACCGCGGACCGACGACGAAGTTTGCGCAACAATTCCACCAAATATAATAACGACGATACTATAGGTTTGCAAACGGGTTGACCGCGTGGTTTTGTTTTCTCCGTCAACCGTCGTCAATATACACGCCGTAGAAAATGAAATCATTGTAAAGGGTGATGGATGTACAGAGTGAATGTTTTACCGCGAACCGTCCGCGAAGATTTCGATACTATTCCGGTTGGTTTTATGTTTAGAAATTAATAATACTAAAACCTTTTTTGACGGACGTAATATAATCTACATTTTTTATAGGCAATATTACCGGTAACTTTTGATTTTATCGAATAACATTATTAAAATCGGATCATGGATACGACACCTTTTTTTCGAAGAGGGGGGGGTTGATTAAATAGCCCTCATCCTAAATAATGAAACGTCTAATTTAGAGGACTATGACTAAAATATTCGAAAACAGAATAGCTCTTCACGTAAAATAAAAGTTTCACTTTTGAAATATCGATTACATATGCGAAACGAAGGCAGAGAAAAAAAACGAATCATTATTTTAATGAAATCCGAACCGGTAGAACATTATCGCTGTCCAGTACTTCAGTGTCCGTATTTATGTCGGTGCGACACGGGAGTGCGAGGATTCTCGTAGGTATATTATATGAATATTACGTCATGGGGTCCGGATTTTTTTTTTTTCTTTTCAGACCGGACATGATGCGCCGGTGCCGCCGTACAAAGATAAAATAATACAAAATACCACGCGCACGATGTAAATTTAAGTAGTGTGTACGGTAACGGTCGCGTCCGTGACGCCTCTATAGACCGCACCACGAAGCCGACACACACGATTTTGTGTAATGCACACACATTACGTTTAAGGCGCTGCATGGCGCGCGTGTGTGATTTGACGCGTGACCGATGGAAACGAGCGGTTTCGCCCGGTGGGTATGTTAAAAAACAAAACAAATAACACAAATTTACAAAACAAAACACCTCCTCGTCGTCCTTGCACCGGGTCGGCTGCGGCGACGACGACGGCGGCTTGTCATCCGCCAGTCGGAACTTCCGGTGCGCTCGGCGGCGGCGGCGGCGGCGGCAGTCGGTATATAATTATGTATAGGTATGAATACGAGGATAATGATACGGTGATAGTATTATAGACGTCCGATAAAAATAATAATGATAATAATTATCGTAATATTGGACGCGTTATCGCCGCGAAATAAGAGCGTATAATAACTATTTTGAGGTGCGAGTGTAGTGTGCAATGATCGACGGCGTATAAGAACCAGTTTCCGGTGCCGCCGTCAATTATTTACATTATTGTGTTCGGATATAATGACTTCTCGGGTCCGAACGAATATTATGGTATACGAACACGTAACATTACTAAAACGGCGAACTCGAACTGGACTACTGTCGTTATCCGGGGTGATGTTAAACCGTATACTTGTGACGAGGTCTTTGTATCAAAGAAATGTATCGGATTTACAGTTAATGATGTTTGTTTTTTATTTTTGAACTGTGTACAAAAATTTCTCTTAGAAAACTTGTCATAATCAAAAAAAAAAAAAAACAAGAACTTATTTGTTGAATTTTGAATCTTATTTATCCGGATAAAAATGCTTATTTATATGAGTAGTTTTCAAAATAATTAGGAAAAACCAAAAAAAAAAAGACAAAAAGTAAAAATTGATAAAATTACGGCGTCGTGATCACTTTGTTTAAAATTGTTGGAGAAAACAGAAATTCTTGCAAATTTAATAGCAGGGTCATTATAAGCAGTACTTAGTAGTAAAAAAATTTTAAAAAATAGATAATGTAGTATTTTATTTTTTTTAAGTAATAGTTAATATCATATTGTCAAGATCATATTATTCTTTTAAAACACGAACAACCAAACTTTGTTCCAAATCGTTTTTCGTTAGCAATGGTTTATAATTGATAACAGATATAAATTTAGAACTTTATACATTCTACTTTTTCGACTTTCAACCTAAAACACTCATACACAGTATCAAGTATTTATATATATAGTATATATATTTCGAATTAAGGACTTAATATTTTTTATTAGGTTTATATATTATTTCGTATTAACAACATTTGTTATATATTATTATAATATTACATTAGGGGTACTTGTTGTCTAAAAAAAATAACAAAATAAAAAAAGACCTGAGAATACGTTATTGAAAATTTTGCAAATGTCCGAAAAAATATTTTCTGAGAAAAACAAATACATTGTTGTAAATTTAATAGCTTCTGTGAAACGAAACATTGTGGCCTGGGGTAACATTCACCCCCAACCCCATTTTATTCAGTCATGATAACGCAATAGGGTGCACGTGTCTAAAAAGTCTAAAAAAGCACGACGATCTTTTCATAACGTCTAATGCGGCAAGGGAAAACATGACCCGGGGCTTTTTATAGTAAATATCCACTGCGTGTCCCTCCCTTTAAAGATGGCTTCACGAACAGATAGACCAAATAACGTCCTTAAAATTTTAGACTTTTCCAGGTTGCCCCTTCTTCATCGGTGAGAGTAGTTCCAACACAAAAAATATAATATTTTATTTCAAAATGTACTAGGTAATTCGTTCCAAATACTTGCTCTTCTGGATTTCGTACAATATACTTTACTGTGTATCCATTTGAATATGGCTTGTATAAGTAAACTTAAAACACGTGTCACTTGATTTTGAAACGCGATTAACAATTTAAAATTGTCTGTGTTTAAACATTAGTTGATGGCCTCTACGAGTGTAAAATGTCAACAGGAGATGGGTCGATACATCTTTAAACTAAGTTCACTTTATTCCGATAATTTATAATTGTATTTATTTATTATCTCTGAATAAAAACAACTTACTTAGTAATTGGATGGTACCGAAATACAAACGACCAATCAAACTGTAAATTCAACCATGCGGCATGCACACGGTATAACATGACAGCGGCCGTTATGGTATTATTTTTTTAAAAATTACGTTAAGCACGGACTAAACATTTGCATTAATATACAAAAATGTGTAATAATTATTGTAATTGGCGTAAACGTTTTTTGAAAAGTGTTATTTTCTCTATAAAACAGTGGTGGAAAATAAACTTAAAGGTGGCGCCCAAAAGTTTGGGGAAAAAATAAAAACTTTGCAATGCACACCGATCTCGATTTTTCAATCCCACTAATTCAAAAATGTCATTAC
This sequence comes from Cinara cedri, assembly GCA_902439185.1. Lineage (NCBI taxonomy): Eukaryota > Metazoa > Arthropoda > Insecta > Hemiptera > Aphididae > Cinara > Cinara cedri. The sequence continues at coordinate 472,839 of CABPRJ010002375.1, forward strand.
ACTTCCACTATAAATATTGTTTGCGTTTACGTTGTTTTGGACCGGCGAAACGAAATTCTCCCGAGCCGGTTAAAACCTTCAGAATCTGACCCTGCGGGTATAGGTTTATAACTCCTACAATTTTTTTTGTTTTTTTTTTTGTTTTTTCTTAACCCATTTCCCGACGCTTCTACGCGCGGAAATCGCCGTTCAGTATGCGGCGTTCCTGTACGCAATAACATTATAATCGAAATACGATTTGCGCGCGCCCGAGAGGTTGGCCGCATCCGAGTTCCGTCCCAAATGCCATGGATATATTATAGTTCCGTCCCGGTTTGCATTTTCTACATTAATGTAGTACACAACGTACGACACCACTGCGGTAACAATTTTTTATTATTTGAAAATGACGAATTCTCGTTTACGGAAGTATAGCAACACTACGTTCGGATTTGTCGATAAGAACATTTTACGGAATCGACGGGGGGGAGGGGGAAAAAAACAAAAAAAGTTTATTGGGACGGAACTACTCGGACGCAGCCGCCGGGGGAGAAATAATCGCGGGGGGGGGAGGGGACGGCCGTAACATCGTGTCGGCCGTATCCGACCCGTTGCCGTACGATGGTCGGCCGTCGTGGCGGTTATTAGACACGAGCGGTTACCTGGCCGACTGCGGCTGACGGACACCGCGGCGCGACACCACCCGAGGCGGATGTTATCCATTATTGGCCATTATAAGCGACGCGTACGGTTATGATGACGGCGGCGTTTTGCGCGGACGGACGGAGGTCGAGAGCGAGAACACCGTCGGGTTAACCGACGGCGGGTACCGGCCGCCGGACGGTACAAAAACGATAAAAAAAAAAAAAAAAACCGCAGTCTCTCACGCGCGTTTTTATCGTTTTTTTTTTTTTTTTTTTTTTCGTTCGAGCGCGGAGAGAGTAGCCGAGAGTGCCGTTTTCGTACTATATCATAGCGTACGATAATTATTATTATTATTATTATTATTATTGTTATTATTATTTGGTATTTGTACTTCGTACGGAACGGGTACAATAATTCCTTTTGTTATTATTGTTATTTTCTTTCCAACCCCCCAACCCCCCCGCACTCGACCCCGCGGGTCGTAAACGTTCCGCGGGACGGCGATATTCGTTTTGAAAAATATTAATAAGACCGGGGCGAGGGGTGTGAAAACTGCAACGGCAATAATAATAACCGGACATTTTCGCGTTGAACGGCGACGGCGGCGGTTGATTTTATATAATAACACGCGCGCGATAATATTGTTTTACTCGTATTTTTGCAACGTCGTGTTTTATGGGCCAGCTGACGCGGACAACAGAAAGTCGAGGCGGCGGCGGCGGCGACGGTCGTACTCTGTATTATTACGGGCGTGTATTATTTTATTATTGTCGGTGGAGTACGGCCGTTTCCGGGTTTGCTGACTCGCATCCCCGCGGACGGGTCTCGTCGACGAAATAAATAACGAGATACCTACGACAATATCGTTTTACAACTGATTATGTTATTTACTGCGCGCGCGCGCCTTTTCATACGCGTATGCGTTTAAAGAGCCGACATCGATTAAAGAGAGAACAAAAAAAAAAAAAAAAAAACCGAAAAACGTTACGCAGACGATTATAACCGATTCGTTTATAATTCGATATAACGATATTGCCGTGCCCGTCGAATGTCTTCTACTATGTTTATACTAAACGCGTATTTCGTACCGTGTTGTTACGGTATTCCGTGCGCGTGTCACGCGAGAATTATTATCATCGTTAGCATAATATCAGATTATTATTATTCGTATTGTACGCCGAGTTACGACGACGACGGAGTCATTTACGCGATAATTAGTTCCGCTATTTACCTGTGCATGTATACGCTATAATGTACCTACCTAGATACCTGTCCGCAACACGCGTTCGCGTAAATGTCGATAATTTTCCCCGCGCACGTAGAACGTCACTTACCACAAGTTATCCCTCCCCCGCCCTCGAAACGACTTTTTTTTAGTCCCCGTAAAGATGGCGAGATGTTTATAACGTATTAATTAGTTTGTTCGTAGTTGAGTGGCTGAGAAATAACCGTAGTGTATCAGTTTATATTTGTGTGAAAATCGACTGAGGGTTTAAAAAAAAAAAAAAAATATATATCGGCTATAGATGTTAGATTTATAAACTCAATGACAATTTAGTATTAACTTCTTTAAGGTCGTATCGGGTTTGGACCAATAAGTAGGTTAAGCTTTTCTTATTACATCGCGTTATTTTTCAAGAAACATAATATAATATTTCAAAACGCTGGATTGATTTTTATCGAAACGTGTTGAATTTTAGGTCGGTTACGCAAACATGTTGTGGTCATTTAAACCTGCATCCAAATCGTAAAAGTATTTTCCGGGGAAAAATATCCCGGATTGCCAGATTGTATATCTCGTGGTTTCTCTACGCGTGACCTTTTCGGCTTTCTATTACATTTTTTTTTGATTCTAATAAGTATTCGTAATATGCAGTTTTTGATACATGAATATAAATGATTTAATATTCCTCGTTTATTATTCTAGATCGATATACTCCATTTTCTATGATATAAACATTAAATATAAATAGTCCGAATTACTTTCTTATGAATAATTTCTCTTTTTCGTTTTTTTTTTTTTTTTTTGATGACAATATTTCAAACCCATACAATACATGTTTGAGAAATATCTTAAACTTTTTAGATAGCAGTTTGGTTATTAACAGTTTCCCCTGAGCAAAATACCCTTAATCACCTGTTGTGGTTCTTAACTTTATTTCATTAAGTGGCTACGCATATTATTTATTACATTCGTACTAATGCACTTGAAGGTTGAACTCAAATACCGCTCAAAAAATGTAATTCATGAATATCAGGTTCAGTATATATATATATATATAGTTTTGGCCTTTCTATTTACAACCATAGCGGGCCTTTTTGGGGATTTAAACTTTCTCAAAACTATAAATTAATCTTAGATTTGTTTGCGATCTACACCCCGACATTTACTCCCGTTACTACTGACCCGTAAACACACGGGACGGCTTTACCTTGGTCGAGTCCGAGACCCGTTGGCATGGCTGCGCTGATCAGATCCGTGTAACACATCAATATTATGGAAAAGTAATACCGATACTTGATGGTCAACAATTCGCCCGCAGATAGAATATGGTTTCTGCGTTTTTATTCGGACACGGGGAACACGGCGGCAGCGTCGGTGTGGGCGGACAATGGTTTGAGAGAAACGCGCGTGCCGTTCACAACGGGGCCGCGGGATCGGCGACAACGGGTCTCGTCGTCATCAATCTGTCATAGCGATATTAATAACAATATAACAGTTCAAATACTTTATTATCGTACAATAATAATAATACGCAATTATTGTTATTATCGTGTCGGTCGACGCGATTTATGACGGGTCGCTGCAGTGTGGGCGTGCGCACGCGTTTTAACGATTACGATTTACGTGCGCCGACGTAAACAATATGGATAAGTACCTAACAATAATATCGCCGGCTATCGTCCAGCACAACGCCGAATTTCCCAAACGGGCCGAGTACGCCCACACCGGGGGCCGACGAGATCGAGCGAGAAAATATCGTGCGCGGCGCGCGACAATACCTAATTAATATGACGGCAATATACGAAAACGCGAAACGTGTATTGTACAACATTATTCTCTACGAGTCAAGGACCAAAAGTCAACGGCACGCGATGTACATAATAAATAATATTATTATTGCGTAGCGTTACTTTGATAAAACACTATTATAATCTCCGGTCGTGACCGCTGCCGCGGTTACGTGTGGGGTATACGACAATAGCGGCTCGTCATTGCTGGAACCCATCATTGGTTCGGCACTAACGGAACATCCTGGACGAAAAATTTCGGTGTTCCGACGTTCCGAAGCGTTTTTACTAACCTATCTGCAGTAAAAACGAAAATGTATTTTCAGTAAAAAAAAAACACACACTTTTCGAGTAAACACTACTACGGTACTGTCGGAGTCTAGATTTATTATTATCAGTGTTCGAATCGGGGAGGGACGTATGGGAAACCAGCTCCTAAACAAGCTTTTCATTTTTATTATCGATATTTGCGTTCTTTGGAATAATGCATTGGTACGCGCGATATTAAATGTTCGCGAAATAATTTATTTTTGTTTGTATTGAATTTTATAAAATATTAAGTAACTCATAAATGATGCATTTTTTTTTCCTTATCGATAATCGAAATCGTCAATACTTTGATAAACTTTGTTTTGAAAACTGATAGAATGTACTTTTTGATATCAATGGTATTTTTCAATAATCCCCGGCAAGTTTGGAACATTATAATGTCATGTTTATTCTACATTGCAGTTATAGTTTACACCATTATTACGGTATGATAAACATTTTGTATTTCTTGATTATTAAAAAGTGATAATATTAATTAATAAAAAACCATCGGTACTCAACGAGTAGTCGACGGATAGTCAACATTTTCTTTGTCTCTTTGTTTGTTTATTTGATGTTTATACGTAACAAAAAAATTGTTTATGGTGATTTATAAATAAAAATATAATAAAATGTTCAACCACCTGTATAAATAGTTATTTGTAATTCGTGTTTGTATTATAATTTAAAGGGTAAACGTTTAGTATAAACTAACCGTTACCTATTATAACCTTGTATACGTGAATAAAAATCTCAAAAGTTTACCAAAGTATTTTATTTTTAGTACGGTTCAAAAAATATTTGTAACGAGTTTTTTTTATTGAATTATTTTTTTACATATACGCTTTTAGATTCAATAGAAATTGTATAATGTTTTTTTTTCTTTTTTACACAATTACGAAATAAATTTAAAGCTTGAAGTGATTAAAAATATACAAATCACATAGTTAAAAGTACCGAATACATAATATTAGAAATTAATCGATTTATAATATAGAAATAGTAACTCGGGAGTATGGGGGAATAAGACCTCCATGGGTCAGTGTTAAATAAATTTACAATTTGATTTGAGTTCTATTTATTCCAATTCACCAATTCGAGTACTGATTATTGGTCTTAAATAATTTCAGACTATATGTATCACATTTCTTCAGTCGTATATAAAATAAAAAGTCAACAAACATTCTGCTTGAATAGTACTGGGCTTATATTATTGGTGTTTTTCTTCTGCCTTGACCACTTTTTCGGTCAGTAAAAACCCTTCAAACATTTCACACGTGCCGCGGGTAGAATACCTATATTAAATGGTCCGAATTTTCCACATCGCTGATGTGCTAAATAATAATATGTTTGTATATATACCATATTACACAATGTATACGAAATATTTTCCTAGATTCCAACGTGTCCGCGGAACGAGACGAAAATAACGAAAATAGAAATACCGTCTGATGATTTCCGACGGACATTATTACATTTCCGTCTGAACGTTTTCGCGTGTCCATGCGATTGGTCGCCTCTTAAAACAATGATGCAGAGATATTATCAGCAGCTGTATACTTACAACAATAATATTATTATCGAACGTTCGTGTGCATGTCGGCAGACGGCCGTGTCGGACAAAACTTGTTTCGGGGCAACAAAATAACACAAAATACGAATCAGCGGATGAACGATTATCGCGTCAGCCGAGCACACGTTTTAATATAATAATATACGGACGAAAATATTTAAACACAAAAATAAAAATAAAAAACAACACGGAACCCATCGTCCGGCCCACCTTACACCGGGTGTCTTTTAAACCGTGACGCTTAATGGGCTAAAAACGCGTCCGGGAGCATTAAAAACATATTTCGGAGCCCGGTATATATATATAAACGACACGGTCCGGAGCCTTTTTAACAGGTCGGTGGTGTTTAATAATAAAACCTAGGTACGGTATTTTTGGAAACGTTACAATGTTCGACGACAACAATATTATTGTAAAAAAACGAAAACACAGGGAGCATCAAGATTCATTTTATCGTCATCGCGGGATTAGCGTTATCGACCGGGAAGAGATTCTCGACAGAAGCCCTTAGGGGAGATGGGTGAAAACATTTTTCGTATGCGTCCTTCTGCTTTGTTTCCATTATTATGCAAGTATTATACAAGCATAGACACAAATAGCTAACAAGCATATTATTAAGAGGAGACATGAGCCTCCAAATATTGATTATGTATATTTAATATTTAATTGATATGGATTCGCTACCTGCTATTTTTCCAAATACGCATGTTACAAAGTAATTTTATGGGATGTACCTAGCTAAAAGATATACAATATTCTACCCGAGAACATAGTGTCCAGACGTAACAAACGGAAATGATGCCACTAGTTGAACATTTAATAAATTTGGTTCATCACGTATTTCAAATATGAGACTTCCTTTCGTGCATCTATCATGGCATTGTTATTTTTTAATATTTATTGCGCAAACTATACTTATAGATTATAATTTTTCAAAAAAAGATACTTAGGTAACAATAAAAAAAAAAAAAAAAAAAACTAAACATCTGATAATGTAATAGAAATTTAGGTTGCATTGGCATGTTTCGGTATCGCCAAAGAAGTGATAAATGATACCTATTATCGTAACTGCCTTCATTATTCGATCTGAATTCTTACCTTTTTTTAAACAAGTGCTTTCACCTCGTATGTAACCGCTATAATAATCTATGTCAGTGGCGTAGCAAGAAAGGAGTGTACGGAGGCCATGTCTCTTCTTTGGCGATATTTTTAAACAATTTTTTGTTTCATGTTTATGTTACATTGGTTTTTATGGTGTATGTTGTGTATGTTTTTAGATTTTTAAGTACATCGTGAACGTACTAGGAGTGTTTTAGATTCGGAGCGTAGCGAAGGATCTACTGGTTTTACTCTGATGTGTGTGTATTTATTTATATTTTTTTTTCCTGTCTATGAACAACTTTTCTACCAGAAAACTTGCTCCGAAGTAAGGAGTTTTGCACCTTTTCTAAAAGATGATAGTTGGTCTATTTGGTGCATTAAAGGGGTTATCTTTTCGATTTTCCAAGGAGTTTTCGAAATAATCGGGAAAAACCCGAAAGAAACGTATAGATAAAACGGCAAATATTTACGGCGCATCGCAGCGTTACCGTTTTCATTGTTTTTATGATGTTAACACCATGTTTTAATCCAGAAATATTGTTCCAATCCAAGAATAGCAAGAATAACATTTTCACTTAATACTTATATGCTTATATAAGTATCTATAAGTACCTTTCTAGACGTGTTATAAAATTCAAAATATTTTTGCGATTTATGATCGCATTAAGTTATTTATAATTGTTTAAGATTTTCGAGTATTTTCGTATTTTATTGGTATAATATGGATCATATATTTTTTTTTTTAATTCAAAAAAATTTACTACAATAAAGTCATAGCGTACCATAAGATGTTCCTATGGTACCATTCAAATATCGAACTGTCACAATTATTTGCAACATATTTTCTTTAACGCCTTTATTAAATTGTTGTACTCTAATGTTTTATTTTCAAACCATCCATTAGAATAATTTGCTATAACTTATCAGTTTAATAATTAAATAATTCGTTAATAAAAAAATAGTTCGTCTAGCCATAACGAATTATAATACTACGTAGGTTTTTGACGTTATCTAACTGAAAAACATTGCTAATTAAAAGTTTTGACACGTGCAACACGTATCTGCAGTATTTGGTTTTGGCCTCACTCGGATGCGTATAAATGTCTGGAGGCATCAGAGGGTTAACCATGATTTATAAAGTTTTTTTTTTTGTACATCTTATCGTCCCAATTGTTCACTTACAACTATGACTTGTCCATAATCATTATATCCCGTAGGAGGATAGTAGTAACGACGTACAAAACACCGGCAATGTTCTGCTGTATTTTTCTCGCCCCTCATCTTTAGAGAATCCCGGGTACGCCACTGATTTAAATGCAGTAATAAAATATGTAAAAATGACAGTACTGCGATACAACAGAAACACTAAAATTTTTTCAAGAAAAAAATATTAAAATCTACCTGTATAATATATATCATATTATATTATGATACATATAATACAAACGCGAGTGAATTTCGCTAGTTAAGACCTTAAGTTCACCAAAACTTTTCAAAAACCATTTAGTGTTTTCGGGAAGAACAGTATCGACTGAAAATGGCAGAGAGATAACCCCTCCCCCCTGAATTATTATATTATTAATACTTTTGACAACGATCCGATTTTATTGAATGGCATAAAAAACTTTTTTCATATACTATCCGACCAATAATGGCGGGCAGTTAAAACTTTTGTAAAATTATAGTTCGAAAATATGACCGGTCTTTTTATCGATATTTATTATTATTAGGATACAAATATAAATTATAATATTATAACCAGAAGCGTACCCAGAGGAGGACTATGGGGCTCTAGCCTCTCCCCGCTGATTCATTGGCCGCGTTAAAGTAGACAAAAATAATATAAACTATTTATCAGTGTAAACGTATTTCTAATAAAACAATAATGATTGCACACAGGGGAGAACTGGCCGCCATAATATTTGAGTATATTATCCCAGAAGACACTAGGTCGCTTCCTGTTACTAGATTATGGGCCAGTGACTTAATGCTTATAATCCTAAATTTGTACTTTTCAACTTTTGTAAATCATTATGTTGATAACACGATTTTCTGTGAATTTTCGACTAAAATACTTGCCATTACATTTTTTTGCTTCTCTCAGGAGAAAAACACGAACAATTGTAATTTACTTTTTTAGTTATATATTAATAAAATTAACGGAAGTCAACCTAACCAGAGCTGCCGTGTTCTCTAAAAAAGTGGACCACAGTGCAAATTTGTACTAATTACTCAGCATTGTATAATTATTAATTGTTCTACACTATTACGTAATTCGCAAAATAACCTGACACAAATGTTTTTATAGTAAATTTAAATGTGTTTTGCTTGAATTGTAATACATAAATTTGATTTAATATGTTTATCCCCCTTTCTTCAATTAAAAAATCCTGGTTACGCCATTGGAAATAACTATTCCCTTTTTAACGTGTGGTTACCCAAATTTCTCGTCATATTTTAAGCGACTGTATATTATTGCATGTATGTTTGTTTTTTGTATAACAAAAATATGCGTCTTTATTTTAATGTATTATCATGGTATATAGGTTCAGAAGTTCCCGTAAATGTTATTTCGCCGCATTTGGACAAAGTTCACGGTGTAATCAGAGTTGCAGAATCGATGCGATTAATTGTTTAGTGCTGCAATTCAACACCAAACCGAAACTGTTATTCTTTTTACTTTTTTGCGATGAAATTGTCGTGTCCGTGGTGTTTTCCACGGATAAATCGTCTCCGGTCACAGTTTACGAGGCGAGACGAAAATATCGTGACCGCGCGTTTCGGTATGATAATAATATTATTATTATTGTGGTTATGACGGACCGTAGATATAGATAAGATTAATTTTTTTGTGTTTTTTTAATGTCATCGTTACTGCCGTTTTACGAGATCCGACACGAACTGACGGCGGTTCATTATCTCATTAGGCTTGTAAAATCTCGTTATGAGTCGGGGGTTTGCGTCCGATGACTCGGCGACGGCGTTTACGTGAATCTGTCGAGCATTTAGTATAATATCTTGTCAAATCCTAGTTCCGATTAAAAAATAAACATTTAAAAAAAATTAAATAATAAATAGAGGTGGCCTCGCACAAACTCTGCATTTCACATGGTACTGGTGATTGTATTTTTCATTTAAATATGTCAGTAATTAAAGTACCACTGGGAGAAAAATCCGCATCTTTCAACGACTATATCTATTTAAGGTGTGTACATTTTGGACCATTTTTATTCAAGATTTGTAACCTAGTATAACTAATAAGTAGTAAAACCATACCTATTGTGAATTTAAAATGATAACGTTTAAAAAAAAAACCCCCCGGCCGTAACTCGCTTATAATGGATAAGCCACTGTCGCGTGTCGTAGGGTAAAGTTTGTATTTTAATTAAAGTGCCTTATAGACCTTACTATTGCAATAAAAAGAAACCTATTCTGATTGGTAAACCGTAAATATAAAATGATTGTCTGTAAGCCACGTGGTTTTTGCCCCTGTAGTCTGCAAAGTAACCCATCAGAAATCAACAATAATAAAACCAATGTAGATTCTCATATCATTTTGTTGTTGGGTTTTTTTTTTTTTTCAGAGGATCTTGAAAATTGTTTCAAATAAGGTACCATCGGGAAAAAAATCGGCATTTTTTAATGTGCATACAATAATTCGAATATAATGCGGATCGTTTTTGACAAACCGAAAAGCACGTTGTTCGAGAAACTGCATGTAAACAAAAAACACACCTTAGTAAACTTAGTAAAACTGTATGGTAATAAAAAATCGTCTTCGTTACACTAGGAATCTAAAATCCAAATTCGACGTACCCAATTAAAATGAAATCACTGAAACGACAATCACTTCGCTATATCCTTTCGCGACGACAACTGCGTCCTTGAGATGAACGATAATGCATTATTATAATATGAATTATATTGTTATTATTTCGAATATTTCATTTTCGTTTCGTAAATCGTTTATTACTATTATCGCCCTTGGACGCGTCGGGGAAAAAATAACGAAACACGAATAATTGTTATAAAATATACGAGCGGAGCAGTGACAGTTATACACGCGCGTCGAAAACAAAACGTCAATAATATTATTACACCTCGCGCCAACTACGAAGTGTGTTTGCCAATAATAATAGTGGTACGGTTTTATTTTTTTATCGAAACGCGAAATCCGCACGGTTGTGTGACAATTGAATCGCAACGCGATTTGTTGCGCGAGAAACCGCAATCCGCGGCGGGATGCGAGTGTATATTTCCGGCATTGAGTTATGTAGAATATTGTAAATAATAATAATATTATTATTATTATCGCGATGATGAATGAGTATCAAAGAAGGGTTTAGGGCATTTCGCAACATTCCCGAATAATTAATAACAATATTAGTATTATTTTGTTTGATGCGCTGACGTGGTTTCGCGTGCGCGTTTATTTTGTCGGTTTGAAATTTGCATGGCGCCGACGATTCCAAACGAATACCTAGGTATTATCGATAGTGCGATATTCGTTTCCGATACGCGAGACCGGTGTAACGTCATATCATTATGCCGGAACGATCCTTGTCACGTATGATCGGTCCAGACAAATACAAACGCACGTAAAACTATTATTATAAACTGTAAAGTGACTTTGAAACTTGTGTATTATACATTTTATGTACCCAGTTATTTTGCAAAATTTATTCATATGGCTCACTAAAAAAAAAAAAATCATCTAAACTTTAATAGTCTAATGTAATTTAATGGAAGGAGGCGTATGATATTTTAGAAAATTTACAAAGGGGCGTAGAATAAAAAAGGCTGTTATAGACACTGACACGCTAGGTACTCTAGATATTTGCCTAGCTAGGCAATATAGGTCAATCCAGTCATATTTTAAACTAACAGCGTAGGTCCCTGTTAAATTTAAATTTGCAAATGTTCTCTTAAGCAATTTGGAGGATAAAATGATGACAGGATTTTTGCTTAAGTAATATAAAATACGTATTCTTGGATATTTTGAAGATATTCGTTGAAATAGTATCGCATTTGTTCCATTACGTAATCGTGTGTTTTATCTATTCAAAAGAAAATAATACTACGTATTCTACTCATAGTGTACTGTAGTGATTCATTATTTTATTTGTCCGTAACTATATATAAAATTGATATCTTTTTGTTTTTAACCTTTTGCCATTTTTGCCGTACGTGTTCGGGGTTTGTTATATTATTTGGTACAAACGCTCGCCCACTTGAACGTAGGTATTATAGTAAGTATAATAATCGCGGATATTTGTGTTTCTTTTCGGCCATGCTCTCATCACACGGTAACGAATAAACGTCCAACATATCGTTAAACCGTTTATTAAGCCGCCGCCGAGCAATCGGCCGAAGACTGAGGAGATTCGTGTTTTTATCGCACGCCTCGCCTTGAAACAAAAACAATTTTCACTCTCGCCAACGCTGTCCATGATATTTAGGTAACCGCAAAAACCGAATTATTTATATCCTAGTTGAATATTGCGATTCGGTCGGCTACCGATTTCGTCAGCAAATTATTTTCTTCGGACACGTACGAAAAAGCAGAAGTCCACACGAGTCTGCCACAACGCGGTATTGTTTCGGAAAACTCCAGTATCTATAGCGTATTCATTTTATGGAAAATATCGCGAAAGCTCCTTAATTTATATTCGTACACAAAGATTAACCATTGTTAAAGAAAACGATTCGGACCAAAGTTCAGTTACACATGATTTGAAGGTCATAATATTTACGATTTTTCGTCAAAATTTGATTCTAAATCGTATGAAAAAAAAAACTACATTAATTTTTTTTTTTTTTGAAAATTAAGTTAGACATATAATGAATCTCTTTTTAACTTTTCAAGCATTTTTCTTTAGTCTAACAATGTTATCCAGAGTACCTATCAAATAAAAATTAAGTACAAAACTCGTAAAATTAAAATGTTTATAAATAACTCAGGAATGTTACCATGTCTAGAAAAAAAAAATATAACTTTTCAATCAAAATTTCAAGTCACTAGAAATGTTTTTGATTTAATTACAACAAACAAAAAAAATGTATAGTAATAAAAGCATTTATTTCAAAAATATCACTTTTTTTTTTTTATTTTTTTTTTGTTTTTGTAACCTATTGCTTAGTAAATTTAAAATTGACCTTCCTAATTATACCTCTACAAACAGATATACTTTTTAGAAAAAGTACTACATTTAAAAATCGGAACAAATACTTTATTAGAAAAGTTGTCAATACTCCCTTTTAGAAATGGTGCGGCACATACATATGGGAGCCAGATTTATTGGTGAAATTTTTGTATAAAGTATAAAAAAAAAACAATTAAAATCTGTATAAAACCAATACATTCTTTGCCATATTTAAGATCTAACATTCAATCATCAATTATGTAGGTATCGTTTATGCCTTTTGCAAAAGAAAATTTACCAATATATTATAAACAATAAATGTTGAAAAATAATATGGTTTATCTTATAATTTCCATTTTGTTCCGAACCCAACGTATCCTCGTTAAAGACAAGGTAAAAATATTAAAATGACGGATATACACTGAACCTGGGTGGGCTACTGTTGTAGGTGAGGAGTTAGGAGGATAGTAGGAGGGAAATAAAATGTATGTCTGTAAGCAAAGGTAAATTCGAAAAGACGATTCTGAGCAAAGTTCAGTTGATAGTATTGCAACGTCAACAATATATATATATCATATTAGGGAAAATAATTCAGTAGACATTAAATTTTTTTTTTTAATATCTTTTTAATATTGTATCTACTTGTATTTTCCCCCGTTTTCCAATATATTAAGAAAATTCCTGTGAAAATTAATAAATAACTTTCTTAAAATGCATCTCCAGTTAAATTTGTTTAAAGAAAAAGTGCTATCATTATAAATCAAAGCATTATTGCTGATAAAAAAATTGTTCACAGGATTAAAAAAGGCCGTAATATTTTTCTACAAACACCAACTCTTCGTACATTTTCCCGGTTTTCCTCAGTTTTTTTTTTTAATTTTTATAATTAATTAGGAAAACTCTTAAGAAAATCGAAAACTTACCTCCCCAGTTTGCCTTTCTTTCAAAAAATGTTCCACAAATAAAAACCATAAAAAGATTTCAAGTGGACAATTTTTCCACGAAATAATAAACAAATAGAAACCCTTCACTCTAAGAACTAACAAAAAACCTAAATTAAATTAAACACATAATTGAGTTTTATTTTAATCAACATCAACAGTAAATATAATATACAACAAAGTTCACATATTATAAAATAAATAAATAGAAGAAAATGAAAATTGAAAAAAGAATTATACAAAAATAATGTCAAAACATATATCACAATCACTCAGCAAAATCAAGATCAGGTGTAACATTATAACATACTGTTAAAAAAATAATAGCGAAAAACTGGGGATCGAGTTTTTAAACAAAATGTTACGTATAATAGATTATAGATTACCATTTATGGCGTTATCCTCTGAATTTCCACAACCACTTATGAAAATATCCATTCATCAATAGGAGGGATATGGAACGATTCTTGTGGTAATTTATCTGTAAATCTCGGTTCTAAATGAACATGGTTTTCTGTAATTTAACAGTAAAAACTTACTAATACATTACAATTCACAAATTTGTTGTATTTATGTGTAGATTATTATTATTTTTTTGAATGTTTGAGGGTTATGAAATGGTTTTTTCCTTTTTTTTTTTTTTTTCATTTTCTAGTCGATCAACATTTTAAGTTTTACTATTTTATATTTTTAAAAACGCCAATCTTGCTATTTTAAAATGTATACATATTTGCACAAAGTAGATAACAATCATAGTACAACACGCCTAGTAGTAACCTATTTCATTATCTTATGTTCGTTTAACTTCATTCATTTATGGAATATTAAATTATTTTAAAAGAAAAAAAACTTCAATAAGGTAAATCAGTAATACTATGATCGTCTTCTATCTTATTTCGATATTTAAATTACGTTCCTTCTTATAAACCTAAACAACTTTATAGGTAAGAATCCGTTAAAAATATGTAGATGAAGAAACTCTGAATAATATTCTCTTTACGGGTTGAATATTAAATAGGTACCATAATTTACATAATCGGAACTCAGCGAACAACTATTCACTACGCAAATAAAGTTTTAAGTAGGAAATCCAACTGATATTTCACCCTTCTTTTATAATTCATACTGATACACAGTTGAAAATGAAATAAAAAAATAATCTATGATCAAATTTTTGTACGAAATATTACGAATAATAGATTATATATTACCATTTATGCCATGAGGCTTTGGTGCTTCCATAATCACGAATAAAAAAAAACCCTCCATCAAAAGGAGAGATATTGTACGATTCTTATGGTAATTCATCTATAAATCTCGGTTCTAAATGAATACTTTTTTCTGTAATTTTATGGTCAACATTTATTAATACATTACAATTTCCGAATTTTTTGTATTTATATGTAGAATATCGATTAATCGTTTTTATTTTAAAGACTGTTTCGAAGACCAAAAATCGACCCATATATTTACCAAGTAGATAAAATTAAATTTTAGAAAAGATGCTTCACTTATACACCAGAGTAAGGTTTCTAGGATAAAAGTGTTCAAAAATATAAAAAAAATAAAAATAATAAAGTACCATTGTAAAAAAATTTAAAAAGAAAAAAAGTCATCCGATGATTTTTGAAATTGTATCACGTCTAGGAAAGTCCAACATAAGTATTATTATCAAGTTTCAAGTCTCAACGCGTATTTATTTCCGAATAACAGCAAAAAACCTCCCAAAAATTTAAATTTCTTAAAAACTCAAAAGTTTTTGCAACGATAAGAAAGTAAATCAAAAAGGCAACAGAAAAGATATCTTATGATCTTATTATCTTATGATTGTTCGATTAAATCATTTTTTTCTAATAGAAACGTCATCTTTTTTTTTTGTAAAGTAATGAAATCATGAAATTTTATATTTTCCTACCTTTTTCCCACTTAAGTACTTTTATTTAAAAAACGGCCTTGAAAATCAAAAAATAACCTGTTGAAAGTACAATATAGACAATTTGAGCTTTTATAAAATAGGCGTATAGATGAAAAAGACCTTTCACAAGTAGCCGAGCCTATAGGAATATTTAATCCTATAGCTTATCATTTATATCGTCGCTGAAGTGCAACAGTAAATAATATCTCAGTTTTTGTAGTTATTCATGAGAGGCATTTTAATATTATGTTGGTACAAAAGAATGATACAAATAGTATTAACATTTTTGTTAATATCAGCGTAACCGGTAATCACACAGAAAATTTCACTGACGAATAAATGCTAAAAATCATTTTTTATTAATATTGATAATAATCTCATTTTTGTCAAATTTTGAAATATGCACTATTGAAGTTAACGACGATACAGCCTAAAAATCTATGAGCTTTCCAGTAATAGTAATTGTAATTAGTTTAGTTATTTAGTTTTAGTTTAAAACGGGCCAGACCCAATTTCGTAATGTTTTACAATAACAATTGTTCATAAATAATGAAGAGGCAATAATGAAATAAAAATACACACAATCATCCCTTATAGCTATGGATTAAAAACTAAGCAATTATAATACGTTTTAAATGAGTCGAATATCGAGTGGAGCGAAGAAGCTTATGGTTTTACAAAAATATTTATTTATTTATTTTTTTTTTTTTTTTATCTGTGCGCAACTTTTCCACCAGTCTTGCTCCGATTTTTAAGTGTAGCACACTTTCTTAAAAGAAATCGATGCAGGGTGGTACTTTTGAGGGTCATTGTTCGATTTTCCCAGGAGTTTTTTTATCAAATGTGAAAATCACTTTGTATATCGCGGACATCTAAACGATTTCACGAGTAAGATACCTTATTATTTATTGCTATCTACCAGTATTAGACTAAAGATCTAAAGATGCAAACTGTATGATACAAATCGTATTACACGTCTTGTATAAAATAATAATACAATACGGCTTGTACAAAAAATAGATAATTGCATACAATAATTATTAATATTGTAGGTTGACAGTTGAATTATTTGTATTGGGTAACGAGTTATGTTTGAACGCTCCAGTAAAAATAGTAGACATATTCGTGTGTTTAATATAGATCACATAGATGTGTTAAATGTCTTTTAAGTATAGATTTTGCATTGATTTAATATTAAGTTATTAATTTACGTTTATATTTGTGGAACCGTTCAGTTAGGTTAGGTTAGGTTAGGTATTAGGTCAGGTGTTGTTTATTATAATATTTGTAATTATTATTATTTTTCATTTCCCACTTTATGTTTATTTATTAATTGTGACTGTGTACATTGATAAAATTTCAAATTAATAAAACAAAATTATACTAAAGGTATATTAAAATATATTAATATTGTATTTTTCATATTTTTGACATCGTGATATTTAATGTGTCCACAACATTTTTACCACGACATTTTTACAGCTACATAATTACCGCGACATTATGACATGGATTCTAAATATGGGCACTGTCGAATCGCCTTTTCTGTTAGCGTACCTAATATAATATAGCACCTACCTCAAAGACGTCGTTTTACATTGGGTTTTACCCGTGATGCTTTAAATAAATAAATAAATGTTCTCAAAGGGACAAAATAAGTGAATTTGTTTTTCCTTTTTGTACATTAATTTAAATCAATTTCGTATTACACAAAGTTTGTCATAACAAATGTGTTCCCTGGAAATTCGTTCTTTCATTTCTACACGGATTTCGGCATGTTACAGTAAAATTACGAAAATCGTAATAATCGTGACATTTTAAAAATAATATGTTATTTAACCGGCCTTTTCTCAGACTCGATATTCGTCAACCATGATTTTTCATTCACGCTTTATTGTATGTTCTACCTTCCCGGTATTCCGCCCACAGCAGTGAGACATCCACCAACATTATCAGCTCTTTTTATTTAAATTGCAACGTCAAAGAGCGCGTTTTCAAAAATATGTTATCATCTTATCGTCGAGGTCTTCAATTCTTATCACTATTATCGTCTCCCGAAATCGAACAACTGTATTAGTATTAAATTGAATACACCTATTATTTTTTCAAACTTGCCACTCGACGACGTTTCAGAAAATTATTGTAAATCATGATGGTAATCGCTTTCGTGTTTACTGACCGACAGTGTTGTGTTTTATTAGATAGGTATGTTTTTCCTTTTTTATCCAGATAAATGGAAATTATGTTATTTGAGATAAATAAATAAATCATCTAGATAAAATTTAATATTTTAATATTTATATTACAAAATATGTTAACTAAATAAGTATTTTTACTTTCAGTACTTAACTTAGAAAAATATTAAATTTTTATTTACACGTTATTATTATTATTCCGCCGAAAACCAGGCACGGCCACCCCCCCCCCATCTCCTTAATCGTATCGAAATGTTTTATCTAAGTTTGGTGTACAATTAAATCGCAATGGTTTGTGTTATCCTACGTTATATATTATTCTATTATTATTCGGTCACAAATTCAATCTTCGTCTTTTATTTATAAGTGAATAAATCGCTGATAACAATTTTATTATTGTGACCGGCCGAGCGACGACGACCGTCAACCGCCACTCAACACTTCGGACTCGGGGTCCATCCCGCAGTCGTCGTGTAAGTCGTTCGTTAATGATTCGTTGAAAGGACACAATAATTGTGATGCACAAAGTCCGATGCTCGCGCGCACTCTTGACGTTAGTCGCGCCGAAATCGTCCGGGATAAAATACGCATTTATATAAGAAAAAAAAAAAAATAATAAATAAATNAATTCAATCTTCGTCTTTTATTTATAAGTGAATAAATCGCTGATAACAATTTTATTATTGTGACCGGCCGTGCGACGACGACCGTCAACCGCCGGTCGCGGCGCGACGGCTCATGGGTTTCCGTCCTAAAAATATCTTCCATATTCGTCTGAATTATATTTATATTTACGGCTCATGATTATCGTGTGATATTAAATGCTACAACTTGTACAAGTTGTATTCCAAATAACCAAGTAAAGAAATTCAATACGCTTTATGAAAAAAAAATGTATCTATTATAAAATATAAAGGAATTATTGCATTAAGTATTATCACATGTATGTAAAAATATACAATATACTCGTATTTACCAGTAAGTGACTAAACACGTATGTCTATTTATAATCCCCTCCCCCCTCCCCCCGACGATGTAGGCTTTTTTGTGTCTAGGTTTTTCCGTTTTTGTGTAATATAATTCCTGGCCATTTATAGTCTTGCACACGAACCATTATTTTTATTATAAACTACTAGCAGCAGTTCTATGCCCGGCGTTCTCCGTGCCAATTCTTTTATACTTTTTACCTTTATTCCCGTATTGCTTTGCCCGCATCAGTATATCGAAGGAAAATAATAACATAGACATAAAGATAATTTTATGACTCTAATTAATTTTTTTTCTTATGATTTTTGACACCATATTTAACATTTTAACATAAAAATTGCATTGCGCTTACTTAAGTTAAAAAAACATTAAATATTTTTTTATAAAATTGCTTTGTTATGTGAATAACATACTGTTTGGCTTATTGAGTAATATAAAAAATACGATGAAATTTAGATGTGTTACATATCTGGTAAACGTTAAGCACTTAGATTTGTGATCGAAACCTAACCTATTAAACCACTTTATTTTTTTTTTTTATCTATATAACAAAACTCTATAATTTTATATTTCTAAAGATAACTTTTCTGCTAACTATCTCTTATCTTTATCCGGATATTTAAAAATGTATCTTTATTCAACACTGCTGACCGGCCCTATAAAAGCGCTCGTCTCTCACTATTCCTGTTAATTGTGGGTTTTTTTTTTCTTCTTAATCGCGAATTCTTCGCGTGTTCAATAATCTTCATATAAGATTCAGATTATTTTTTTGCTCGCTGTTCAATATCAAATTCGCTTACGCACCATCTAGTCATGGCTCATCCGGTGGTGAGTACCGACTCGGACTAAACAACGCAGTATACTGATTTTCACATTTATACATTTTAACCATCGGATTTTATTGTTAACGCAGGTATTCGCGAATACAATCGGCTCGATCGATTCGGCAACCCGAACCCGGATGACCACAACGACTTCCCGGAAAGCGATTGCACTGCCGGTGACCAACGAGAGTCACCTGAACGACAGCGCCCGACTAAGAACGATTAACCACGATAAAAAAAAAAAAAATCGAGTACGGATGTTTTTTAGCGTGATTTACCCCGTCGCGCGTATTACATCCCGTTTGGGCTTTGGCGTGTCCGACACGCGTCGAACCACGTGCGGAACCGTGCGCCGGTATAATTTGCGCGCCGATTGGACGGGGCGCGTCGCGGTTCCGGACCGGCCGTTTCAAACGGGTTTGTCGCCATAATGCCGCGACAAGTTGCAAGAGTCTCGCGAGACTGCGACGGCTCCGACACACAAAATTCCGATTCCCGCATAATGACATACTACAAACACGCAATAATTATGTTTCGGGCAACGCGATACGAGCGGTCCGACGCGTTTGGATCGCCAAACAAATTACGCGTGTACGCCGTCAATATCAAGAGATATAATTTTGTATACCGCGAACGTTTGACGTTGTACGCGTTATTATTTACGTGTTTTGTCGTTTTATAGACGCATCGGCAAACACATCGGATTCGGGGTCCATCCCGCAGTCGTCGTGTAAGTCGTTCGGTAACTATTCGTTGAAAGGACACAATAATTGTGATGCACAAAGTCCGATGCTCGCGCGCACTCTTGACGTTAGTCGCGCCGAAATCGTCCGGGATAAAATACGCATTTATATAAGAAAAAAAAAAAAATAATAAATAAATAACATTATAAATTGCGCGCACGGTGATAATGCGTATTGTAATCAATGACCCACAGACTCACACTATGGCGAGTGAGATGTCGTGGAAAATGAAGGACATATTGACCAAACCGGACAAACACACTGGACCGACCGGATTCGTGAAAGTATGATTAATAATGAACTGGTGAAAATTCTCTCACGAATCTATCGCAGATAATATATATATATATGGAAATACGAATGTCAAATTCGTTTTACGGTTCAAATGAAATTCAAAGCTAGAGAAACTTTTGTTTTTAGCTGTATCGACCTGTACAAGATGTAGCTTTAAAACAAACATTTTCAACTCTATACGATATTATAATTTATTTATTTTTTTTTTTTTTTTACTTTTGAATAAAAATTGGTAACTTCGATTTGAATTTTTAACTATTTTTATATTCTTGTATAAACGGATTTAATAGCCATTGTTGAAAACTATTACCGCAAAACTAAATTGTTCTATTCCCTCTATAGTTTCCTCAATCTCGGTCCTAGCAGAAGCTGTATACGAAGTAATTGCGTCGTTTATTAAATCATTAATATTGATACTTGTCAATAAGGAACGTTCTTACGAACCGTCGGACGACAATTTGAATACCGCAGAATTAATACACTTCGACACGTTGGAAACACATTCGAAGATGACTAATAAAAATTATCCCGAAGAATCTTATGTAAGTTAAAATACGTTTTACAATGTTACGCGTGGCAGTGTCGGACTACCGGATGATAATAAAACGGACCGGAAAATAATTATACGCCGCCGGTCCCGAAAGATAATAAGTGTTATGCGTTTTCTAAAATATTACAGGACATTGAACGACTATTAACGCCATTTTTAATCTTGACGTGATTAGGTGACCACTTAAATATTTCACTGAACCGCGCGGCGTTCTTCAGCGGAGACGAAAATATGCGTACCGTCGTCGACGTATTGTTGGCCGACCTCGTAAACGATATGCCACCGATAATTATGCCCCTGTCCAAATTTCAAGTCTCTATGAATATTTTTAACTGAATCACAACCAAAAAACATCATTGTAAAATCAATACATTCCTCGCTCCAATCAGAATTCAAAACTATCGATTTCGAAATTAATTTACAGAATCAACACTAAATCGTATAATATTGTATCGAAACACTGATGTCTGGTACAATTTCAATTTGACTATTCCTTCAAGATTACGTGAATTATAATTTTTCTAAAATTTATCAATCGGTCAATTTTTAGCCCATGATTCCGTTATAACTAAATAATCGTTCGAAGACGGAATTTTAATATTGTTTAACAGCGAATTTCCAGAATTAAATCGAATCACTCGACTGATTCGTTTCCTGTTGTCATCGTTGCGCAGACACGTACGAGTACAGAATAATATTATGTTCTTTATTGTACATCAGAAATCATCATAACACGAATTTCGCACAATGTCACGCTGCCTCTTGCAGTTGTCGCACAGAACCTATGCTATTAATAAAATGTTTAACGCCAATTCGTGTATTTAAAAAAACATTAATATTCGTTTTGTAAATGGATATGATGTACACTCTCGAAATCAGATACATACACCGAATAAACGATGACGTACGAATAACAACTTTTAGAAATATGTAATATATTATTATTATAATCATTTAAAATGGGCGTGTTGGCCGTTCGTTTTGGAAAAGTTTTGTTTACCGATACGGCACGTGAACATGAAAAAAATCAACAAACGAGTTTTGTAACAAACGTATTAATTAAACAAATTACCATAATAATATATGCCCCCGTCAATATAATAGTATGCGTAGTCGAGACCGTAGATTAATATAAAAACGGCTTTTTTTTAAAAAAAAAAAAAAAATTCGGAGCGTAACGAAGAATGTACAATATTATTGGTTTTACTATGATGTTTTCTTTTTTTTTTGTCCTCGTACAACCTTTTTATCAGACATAATGCTTTAACAAAAAAAAAAAAAAAAAAAAAACAACAAAAGAGTTTTTATGTAGCACTTTGGATCTAGTTAGTGCAATAAGAGTTCCGAGTAGTTTTCAAAATAATTGGAGAGAACCGAAAAATGACCGTGTAGAAAAAACGGACAAAATTCATGACAACACAATTTTCAATATCTTCAATTGTATTTTCAAACTAAATAATCTTCAAAAAATGTTGTTTAATTGGTAGGTATATAGGAAAGTCTCAAATAAATCTTGAATAATTAGAGAAAACAGATGATAAACGAAAATGTTTACAGCACTAACTGTTTCATTATTTTCGGGTTTGTGTTTTTTTTTTAATTCGGTTAAAAATTATCGTAAAAATTTTCACAAAATATTTATACGAACCTTTGTATAACGAGGTAAAAAAGTTCAAAACACCGGCTATTTCTGAACTATTTATAGATATTTGACACCCTTTGTAAAAATCAAATCTCTACGATTATTTTTAACCTAATAATAACAATAAAAAAATCGAAAATAATTAAAATGATAATTTCGTAAACTTTCCCGTCTTCCGTACGTTTTTTGTCAATTATTTAAGAAACGAAAACGACTATTGAAAAACGGCTTTCTTAGACTATTACAAAATTTTATTTCAGAAACGGTGTAACATGAAAAATCGATAATAATGAAACTTTATCCACGTAAATGTGTTCCTATAAGTTTTTATTTTTCAATTTTCCTCCAAATATAATGGAAATTACAAGGAACCCCAAAAAACGACTTCCCCAGTGCACCAACAATATCCGAAATGCAACAAAAAAAATCTCATTTGTCGTTAATTGAGGCGGAACAAGATTTCTAGTAGAAAAATGGTTGTTCGTAGACACACACACGCACACACACACACACACACACATACACACGCAAATTGCACACATAGTAAAACTAATAATATCTAAAAATTGTTTCGTCGATTGTGTACGGACAATCGTCTGTACGTAGACAATAATTTACTTTATCAATTACGGCAGATATTATTAAGTAGGTATCTTTTGTCGACTCGCGGTCTAAAACAAACATTTCGATCGTCCCGTTGGAAATTTTTGTCTTATAAAAATCAGGTGCATTAAATATCGTACTTTTGTACTAAAGCCGCCGCCGCAGCATGCCGCCGCCGTTTGCAATCGCCGACGTCAATTTATTATCAAAACAAATTCATTACCGTTGAAACAATAACTTTAATACATTATATATATTTAATAGTTTCGCATTTAACGATAGTATTTTTTTTTTTCATCTGCCGCACGCACGACATCCTCTCGCAATTTATCGCATACGACAGTGGGTATCATACAGGCATACAGTGTATACCTACTGTACACGAACGGCCGATGGTCGATTGAAAAAAAAAAATACAAACAACGTATTATACGAGTTTAACTATTATGTTATTTTTTTATTTCGTTTACCTACCATTTTTCACCTCCTCTCGCCACCGTCGCCGCCGCTGTCGTTTATTAGAGAAAAAAAACCGTTGTTTTTTAACGACAATAAACACCACTCGTTACGTACAACTCGCGTGTGTACACTATACTAATAATAGTAACACGATGTGCCTACGTACGGAGAAATGATGCGTGAAAATCTATAAAAAAAAAAAAAAAGCAAAAAAATACTGAAAAATGTCCGTTTCAAACGCGAAAAACAGTTATAATTATACACTATAACATTCTTGTAATAAAAATAATACTAATAATTCTTTTATTTCGATTTTAATTGTTTCATTGTAAAATAAAACGTGAACCGTTTTAAAAAAAAAAAACAATCACAATCGTTCAAAACATACTGAAAAAAGTATACATGATAAAGGCGGATACAATGGAAACATTTCGTGATGGGCGGAGGTTGATTAAACAAGAATTAAAAGGTACCTACCGTTAGTTTTTAATAACAACTTGTTAGTTATAATTCTACGTTTGAAATAACCGATCTCATAATTAAGTGCCGATGAGGATGGTTAGGGTCTTTGACAGAGAAATAATGGTGATCGGGTGGCGCTGTAACGGAAAAATCGCCCATGGAAAATTCCAAAAAAATTGGTTAGGCAAACAATTTGGTCTTTTCGCAGCAAAACCATATACCTACTTATTATGTTTAAAAGGAATTTTTTTTTTCTTTGTAATTTCAAAATCTAAATTATAGAATTAAACACCGATGGTTATGATAATCAAAGTCGAATCTTGGGGAGACGTTCTATGGATCCTCTCCTACAATATTTGTTTTTTTTTAATTTTTTAAATCACGTAAACGTTGGTATAACGATAGAATAAAACCGGTGGATCCCCTTGAAATTTGTTTCGGCTACGACTTTTTTGTCACAAATGACGTTGGTTTTTTTACCGGTCTAGACTGTAAACAAGATTTCAAAGACAAACGACGAATAAGAGGGAGGGGATATATAATGATAGACGAAGAATGAGGGAAGGGATCAAATGTGTTAAGCAAAAAGGGAATTATATTTACGGATAATAAAAATTAAATATCATAAATAAAAACATTCGCTTTATGCGTACTCGTACATTTTGACGGATTATTTGATTGGTTTCCGACGAAAACACTTCGAACAGGATGGGTAAAACGCCTACAACATTCCCGGGTTTATCATGCTATAGTAAGTACCCTATAAAATATTACACGGCATTCCCGAAGACCCAACCTCGTTACCATGAAGCTTGATGGTACTGTTATTTTTTTTTTAATTTTATTTTACTCGATACAATTTTCAAAATACGTAGGTGCGTCTACTCGAAACGGATGTATCCACTGTGCCGATCACTGGGCCGAATCCTAATCGTCTGGTCGTGTAATTTAATATCGTTTCGCGATGTGATCTCGTCGCACGTGCGACCCACGAAGGCGAATCGAGGGGAGAGAATCGAAACCACCATCCGCCAAATGACGGGCACCGTGACCGAGGAATCGATGATGACGATCGGCCTGGAAAAATTATTCGATGGACCCGATCGGACACAATTCAAATCACAAATCACCCACTCAATAATCTGCATTTGCTGGTTTCCTCCTTTCACGTTAACGTAAACGGGAAAGTAAAAAACACGGAGATGAAATATTTTCCTAGAAGAGGTTCTATAGAGATACCTATACGATGATCATGCGATAACGATATTTTAAAGATGAGTAATTGGTAAATATTTCAATAGCGTATATCCGCTTAACAAATTGTTTTAAAACAAGACTACCTAACACTTGTGTGTCAAATCCACCTTGAGATTTTGAAAACGCTACACAAAATTTGCAAAATGAAACATCCGGTATTGCTGAATATGACAACAATGGAAATCGCATTAACCATATAAACAAATTAATATTCTCAATATATTAATTGATAACACGTATTCAAATTTAAGATTTTTTTTATTTTTTTGTATTTTCCAGAAGTTATTGATGTTGTTAGAACTTTACAATTTATTTCTAGTGTCTGAACTTTAGTTAAAACCTCATTAGTTTAAATTTGAAATGAAGATATTAGTTAAAAAAATATTACGGCCTTCTTTTTTCCTGTAAACAACTTTTCTACCAGCAATTTTGCTCCGCTTTATAATGATAGCACGTTTTCTAATAGTGAATCTGATTGGGGAGGTACTTTAAAAAGGTCGTGTTTCGATTTTCCCAAGAGTTTCTCAGCAAATATGAAAAACTGGGAAAAACTGAAAAATCGGTACAACATTAAACAAATATTTAAAAAAAAATATATAAAGCCTATTTAATTATTTTACTATAATATGACATATATTTTATTGACAAGGCATCACTATCAACTAAACTTCGCTCAGAATTGTTTTTTCGTTAACAATGGTTTTCGTTGCTTACAGGTATACATTCAATTACTTATAACAGTGGCTGCACCCATCCCATTACCCTAGGACATCTTTTTAAAAATAATAGTAATACAATTATTTTTTGAAATGTTGTAATTTGTATTCTTTATTGCCATTCGTTTTTTGGTTGCGCGCATTCGCTTTTTCCGCTATCAGACAACGTTGTTATATGGGCACCGCCATCTATCGGTTATCTCCAGGGTTTCACCGTCCGCTCAACATGAGGCCAAACTCATAGTATCCTCTTAGACGGGTACAGAAAAAAACCACCAACACGAACACGCAACAGCCCATAGACCAAAATTTCTAATAAGAAAGTACACTGTGTACGTTTTCGACATCGACGTAATATTGTCTAAAATTATAATTGTTTTGTTTTTTCGCACGTGATGGAGACTGTTACGAAAACTATTCTGACAAAAAAACCTTTTTTCAAAAATAATATTTTACGCCTAAACTACAACAACGATTATTTCAAAATTATTCATCCAGTTTGATGTTAAAAATCAATAAAAATTTAATTGAACTCGTAAAGTAAACGTTTGTAAGGCAAACAAAAAGTAAGATTTTTTTTATATTGCAAATATATTTGAGTAGCAGTTTCGCCATACAGTAAATAAAGCAAATTACCAGCAAACATGTTTACAGTTAAGTCGAGTTAACAATCGAGTTTATAAAATATGCAGTAAACGACAAAAATAATTAACTAGTCAAATAATACAATTAACAAATAATAATATTGTGCCTTGTTAAACAAGTTTACATGAATAAATTCAGGTAACCAACACAATTTAATCAAAATTAAAAAAAAAAAAAAAACCCGAGTCTATAGATGACCTGAACAAATTTATCAAATATAACGAAAAGACAAATAATATATTCCCTTGGAAAATACGTGAACGTATTAAATGATTCAACAATACCGAATATGCACACAATTCCTTAAAAATGTGAAAAGAAAAATGATCCAATTATAGTTACAATACATACCGCGAAACAAATGGCAAATGTGTACGAACATTGAACAACGTAAACCCAAAGGTATTGGTGCAAATAGAAAAAAAAAAATAAACCAAGTCCCGGATTCTAAATAATTTATTATTGATAATGATGTAATAATAATAATAATTATAAGAAGAAGAAAAACGGTTCAAATGACACGCGTTTAATTTATAATTTCATAAATAATACACTCTAAATATTAAAACAATAATCGAGTTGAAAACGTGGCGCTATAAAATACATCACGAAGCAATTTTCCATCATATTATAGAAAACTATATGTATACACACTATATAGCTGCGACATGAGAAACGCAAAACCACATTATTTTGGACGGAATAATAAAAAAAGTAAATTAATTTAAAAATATCTCAAACGCTGTGCAGTCTGTGACGTATACATACATATATAAATATATTTTTTTTCAGCGCAACAATCTTGTTTTTAATAACCGCAAATTCGAAAATAAAAGACGAAATACGATAAAAATATCTAACGATGAAATAATTAAAAATGCACACCCAAAAAGTAAAAAATACGCGATCAAATTTATACACACTTATAATAATAGTCGACGGTAAATTAATAACGTTTATATTATAAGTCATCATAATAAGCCCTATACACGCGAACACGGTGACATTTTGAATATAATAAACTTATAAGTATTTTCAATTTGTTGTCGGCTTCCAAGTGCGTGCACATTGTGACGATTGCATCAGTTTATTATTACGAAGCTGGGCAATGGTTATTCGGTTTTGTAGTGAAAAATTGGGCAACTAACTGCAATTATATAGTTGGTTATTAATAATATACTATAGCTCGGGGTTACTTTTTTATTATATAATTTTATTTGATATATATTTTATTCTGTCAGGGGCGTAATTGAGGGGGAATGAGGGGGATAGATCGGCCCCCAGAGAATTTATAACGTATATATATATATATATATAAATGTTATAAAATAAAAATATCCGTACAATTTGTTTAAATAATACAATGAATTTAAACAAATCTATAAATAGGTTTACACATGGGAAATAACTGATCAGTAACAAAGCGTCATTATTATTATTTTTTTTAAATAAGATTATTTAATCTATAGTTTCATCTGTGATTATTGCTGATATTGACCGTTGACGTAATACCATTTTTACTTTTTAGGCTTTTGATGGTTGACGGTTATTACATTATTAATACTGTTATAATATTATTTTCTATATTATACATTTTAAAAATGATTTTATTTGTTTCCGATGTATTTAAACGGTTTTATGCCATCTATTTAATATTTCATGTTTGTTGGCTCGTGGAGTTCGTGTTTTAGTGAAAAGTTGAAAAGTTATAATAACCTTTTTTTTCTTATAAAAACTGCAGTTCCAAACTAATAACGTTATGGAAAAAAAAAAAAAATCTAATAAAGATATAAATACAAATAATATTGAGGTAAGAATAATAAAATTCGATTTATTAGATATTTAGATATAATATGTACTGAATTATTTAAATTTTTAAACGTTCAAATACGTATACGTAATAAATATGCATTATGTAGATGATTGAGAATGAAAATTAGAGTTCGTTTTGTAAACTGTACAAAAAACAAAAAAAATAAAAAATAATAATAAATTTAATATAAAAAAAAAACCATTTAATTTTAATAAACGAGTATTCCATTATTAATTGTGAATAGTTTATAATAATATTGTACAGGTACTAAATTGTGTAAAATTCTAAAGCAAAATGTGATAATTGTGTGTATATATTAGTTTTAGGATTTTTGATAAAATAATATTCCCAGCTACCAGTACTCACTATTGTACTTGAAATCTTAGTATCTTGTGTACAAAAAATTTGTACACAAGATACTAAGATGTTTTGGGGGGGGGGTTCTCCCCCCCCCCAAAACAAATTCCTCATTACGCCACTGTAATTCTTTAGTATATAAATTAATATAAATCCGAGAAATGAGTATTTCGAATATCAAAATCTTAATTTAAAATCACAGTTTAGATGAAATCATATTGCATTGTATAATCAGAACAAAGAATTGTTCGCACTTCTTACATCCTCGGCAAGCTCAAACTCCCAGTTACCCAATTGAATTTATTATAAGTGATAATACATAAAATAGTCAATCTCCTAGAGCATCAATCAATACCTTCTTATATACTTAATTGCGCTGTGAGTTATTTATAAATAATAAAAAAAAAAAAAATGACAAATGATTTAATTTATTATTATTGTCATACGTCAAGGTTATATGACAACGACGATGGGACGGTGTATCCTGACGAAATAAAACTTATAAAAAAATTCTAATTCAATATCCGTGTGATGGTTGAGGTCAGATGGCCGTAAGCTAGAGAAAGCACGATTTATAGGATAATCGAAATGCCGTTTTTCTACCCATAAAAGAAAAAATACGCGTGTATATTATTGTACGATAATAACAATAATAATAATGATTTATTTCAAATGTAAATGAACTTGCATTACAAATTGAGTGATTATACGTATTTTTTCTCGAGTCCGTTCGGTTCATGGTTGAACGGCTCGTATTTATAAAAATTTTGCAGGAATCGTAATAATAATTATTTGTGCTGTTAAATGAGCATAATTGCATATGCTGTCTCCAAAGCTGGTTATTAACTTGGTGAAAAGTCAATTTATAAATACTTTTTTTGGTAACTTTTGACTTGATTTTGGTTAAACAAATATAAAATATTAGAAAATATTTTTGTTATTTATTTCAACTTAGATATTCAAATTTACTTATATTTTTAATTTAACTTTAACTTAGCATAGTTATATTTTTGTTTTTATGATAACTCAACTTGAGCATGTTAAAAGTATTGGTTTACTTGTCCAGCATTGGTTATCTCCTTAGAGCTGTATAATTTCAGTTTTTTATAGGGAACAAAGTTTAGACCGGCTCATATGTAACAAAAAAAAAAAAAATAATTATTATTTCGCTCGCAAATTTATTAATAATTTTTTTAATTTATGTACGAGTACTCTCGTAGACACAAATAGCCTACATTTAAAAAAAAATAAAAAACAATATTACATATTAAATATGAGAAAATATATAATATTAATGCACTATACAAATACTAAAAATTAGGCAAATTTTTTCACCAACAACTGCTTACGGTTGAACAGCATCATCTGGCTCATAGGACTACTGTTTAAATCAGATCAGGGGAATTTCCTCTCTTGCCCCTCTTCCCGAAAGACACTATTGTGTAGACTAAAACGATATAGCAAAACAAATGCATTTGCATTTATCAGGATAGATTTTGTTTAGAGAGTTTTGACGATATGTATTAACTTATTATCAAACTTAAACAATAAGGATAAGAGATAATTACTAAAATAATTATGTAGATAAATATAAAAGATATTTAACATTCTAATGTTAACCTAATATTCTAGATAAAGATAAATAATCAAAAACTTTTTATTTAGATAAAATAAGAAAAATATAATTTCCTTCATTATCCATCATAAAACTAAAAGCAATAGAAGTGTATGTAGATGAGACAAAAGATTAAATTAAATTTATCTAGATAAAATACAACGCACGATACGGTTGCTGGGTGTCGCGTCCTCTAAAAGCATGTAAATAAAAAAAAAAAAAATTCACAAAATTATTGAGTTTAATTTTCTGTTAAACCATTCCGATCCGATCCGGAAAACTACGCAGGTATAATAATCGCATGTAATATGTTTTTAAATTCTGAGTGCAATAAGATGTGTCTTTTTTCTCGAAAAACACACTTTCGGCCCGAAAGAGTTTCCGACACACATGTATAAGAACGATAGTCGTTATTGAAAGTTGTGTGGGATTACTTATAATATAAAAAAAAGAAAAGTGTAAGGTTAAAAAGTGCCATTAAAATTCCATCCCGTACAGAAACCGAATAAACCCAAAATAATAATAATTAATAATTATCGCATGCATTCTAAACGTGTATATCGAGTCGGTGTAACCGTTTTATAAATTATAGTCTCTTAATATTAATTAATGGGTCCCTCGGTCTAAATCAACAGTATATTATGAATGCGTCATGCATATACGTCTTGTTGCGGTTATTAAGCTGCAGGCCAGCATTAAGCCCCAAAGCACAATAATATAATAATAATAATAATACAGTGTAATGAAATTTAATTAAAACCGTGATACTATCGTGTAAAGTTCATATACGGAATATAATATCAAGGTCTTGTTGTATGTACAGTACAACATTTATTATGATATTTTGTTTTCGGCCTATAGTGATGCGTGAACATCTAGGTACTATGTATTATGATATTATAATTGAATAAACACGGTATGACTATAAAAAAATAAAAAAAAATTGATATTAATTTTTAAAAAAATTCCCCTTAAACCGAAAATGAAAACTCGTCGTCATTTTGATAATTTCGCACTATGATTATTGACGGATTATGCCTTTATTTATTATTTATGTGTGTACAGAGCGGACTAGTTGACAACTGGCTTAAAGCAAGGGGATGCGCGGTCTTCTGTCTTGTTTGATTTAGCTTTGTAAAATGTAGTAAACGAAGGTCACATTAAACACGAAAATGTAAAATCGGATAATACTTTAATTGGTCTGTTAGCATACGTGAACGATGTAGTACATTTAGCAGAAAGTAAATAGGATATTATTGAGCAAACTAGTAAGTTTTCGGAGACAACGAATCGAACTAGAAGTGAAGGAAAAAATAAAACGGGGTTGGGTGCAGCCACTGTTGTAAGTCATTTAATGTACACCTGTAAGCAATGTTAAACTATTATTATCGAAAAAACGATTCTGAGCGGAGTTTAGTTGATAGTGATGCTTTGTCAACAATATATATGTCATATTATAGTAAAATATGTAAATAGGTATTATTTTTAATAATATTTGTTTTATATGCCGATTTTCCGGTTTTTCCTACGTTTTTCCAGGTTTTGTGATTTTTTTTCCTGGTTTTTCACATTAACTAAGTAAACTCTTGAGAAAATCGAAAAATTACCTCCCTACACCGATTTTCTTTCTGAAAATGTTCTACATTTTGCGCACATCTGTTTCGATTGTTATAATTATTGTATGTTTTTGGCTAATTGAATGTGTATAAGGATTTTAATTTAAAAAGTATTACAAAAGTAATAAAATTTGTAATTGTGTATAATATTGATATAAACGATTTTCATAAATAAAATTAGTAAGGATTAATAAATAGTGCAATTTAGTTCAAAATCGAACACGGGCGAAGCCTGGTAATTCGGCTTGTTATAAATAAAAACATTAACTTAATATTTTGTAAGATAAAACTAGGTATATGAGAAATATTATTTTTACAAAAAAATCATCTACTCATAAAAATATAATTTGTATCAAATCTAAAACAGTTTCACAATATAGAAACACAATCATGAAGTTTTATAATTTATTAATTTCTACAAAAAGGAGATAAGTAACATAGTACTTGGAAAAAAAAAAAAACAATTATAACTAGGTGGGCCGATATCCTTGATGTACAGCTGTCGTCGCTCGAAAGACCACTGCTTATCAAGATCAGCTCTTCATAATAGTATGTATCTTCCAGATATTAAAGTCGTACGAGTTAATTGCATACTTACCTATAGTGAAAGATGTTTAATTAACCGTGAATTATAATATAATTTGTTTATTTTTTCAAAAATATAAGAAATAATATCTTTTACAAGGTAACAGTGTTCCTATAGTTTAATTTTACTGTTTGTTTAAAAATATTCAACAATATTATTGGAGGAAATTATCAAAGATAACTTACGTTGGAGACGCCAGACTGTGCAATGGTGATGGTGATCTAAACCACTGCGGCCTAGAGTTATTAAATTCATCACGATTATAACCGTTGACGCTCGACAAATTACACGATAATAATATAAATATTGCAATCCGTTCGAGCTCGTATTATAATTATTCGGTGACAGTGTAGACAGGCCATAAGCCTATAACTATGTGGACAATCGTATGGTTATTTAATTTGATACTTATAATGCATACGAATGCAAAACAATTAGCAGTAACAATATTAAAAATACTTACAACAATGAAGTCGGACAGCCCGTTGGAGATGGTGAAGAAACATTTCAGGGCGACATGAAATCCACCGATCCGAGCGCCGGGGTTTTCGGCATCATTCAAAAGTAAACCAAAACCACTTAAAACAAGACAGCAATATAATAGTATATTTATACAAGTTACAGTGTTTATTATTAAATTTACCCTGCCGACTACCTACCGGTATTTTTGGTATCGGTTTTAGTCGGTGCGCCTAAACTGTACTAAATAATGCAAATTTCAGAAAACGCATTACAAAATTGCAGGACGTACTTTAAAGTACCTAATCGATTTCGCAATCAGATTTCGAGATTACTGTTTTAGGTAATACAATTGATATACTCTCTATATTTAATTAACTTCAGACTACCGGTATAATTGTTTGATACCGATAACCTGAACAAGTTCAATAACGGCTGACGCTTTAGAGTTTGTCAATATTAATTGAAATTTTAATATTACTAATTTAAAAACTACAGTAATGCAATTTAAAATTTATATTCATATGACAATAGAAATGGTTATTGTGTACAACAGCGAACGGAAATAAAAATATTGTAATAAAGAAATGCAAAAATTACGCGGTGGTTTTTCATCGCACGGTGAAGAAATGTTGAGTTTCTTATTGTTTGCGGGATCCGGCGACGACCGTCTTCTCTTTTTACAAATTGAACAGTTCGCGTCCAAATGCCCACCGAACCGACCGGTATTTCCGTTTCCAATGATTTAGATCGAACACCCATATTCATTTGGTGTTGTATCATGCATTCTTTCCATTTTATTATTCGGACCGAACGCATACGGATTAAACGCGAAACAATAGTGTGCGCAAAAATAGAAATATTGTTTTGTAAAATATTTTCTACATTCACTCGTTACGTAGAAAAAAAATGCCCCAACAAAAAATTGGTCTCATTAAAATAAATAGTACCTAACTGTTTTTTTCGGCCTATCGCGGATTGTACAATTTTTAGGGCAGTGGGCGTATGCTTGTTAATACAAATATCTGTTTGTTTGTTTTTATCATGTATTTGTACACATGAAATGGCACGTATACTGACGAATAAAATATACAATTTCACGAACATATTTGAGCGTAGTAATGAATGCTATCGGTTTTACTCTGATGTTGTGTTATTTAATAATATTTTATCTGAATATCAATTTCCTACCCACTTAAAATAATATTTTTATGAATTATATAAAGGGGATATAGGAAACGGTTAGTCAAATTGTCTACAATTTAGTAAAAAACCGTTTGCGAATTTTTACATAAAATCAACTACTCTCCTCCAATCCAATCTTAAAAGTGGTAACGCGGTGCGTCGTGAAACCAAACAAATCGTCTTTTTCGTTTTGTCCCAATTATTATGAAAACTGCTTTAGATATCGAAAAATGACTATCTTGTGCAATGGCTAGATATTAAATTTAATTATATAATTAAAGTTTATTTGTAAGCAACTATAAACCATTGCTTACGAAAAAAACGATTCTAAGCGGAGTTTATTTGATAGTGTAGCTTTGTTAATAATATATATGCCATAAACCAACAGTATAATAAATGTTATAACACTAACAGTGGAAATAATACATTATGTATAGCTTTTGTTTTGACTAACAAGATTTCTACCAAATTAGATTTTTTTGTACTTCTTCATAATATATTGAAACTGAGGGCTTTAGAATTAATAAAATTATTATATTAATATTAATCTTAATAAAATTAGTAATTATATTTGTCTAAGATTTACTGTTCATTATATTACAGTAGTTGCTTAATCTCGTAAAAAAAGGCATTTGCCCGTATATATATATATATATATATATATAAATTAATGAATATTTTGGTAAAATAGGAATTATATATTTTCTTTAATAATATTAATCCCGATTTTCCCAATATATTGGGAAAACTGGAAAAATCAAAAAAAAACCTCTTTAATTTAAATTACCTTTTCAGTCAGATTTCCTTTTAAAAAAAGCGCTACCATTGTAAACCGGAACACAATTGCTGGTAGAAAAGTCGTTCACACGATACAAAAGGCTGTAATATTTGTTTAACTAATTCCTACAATATTTTGTACATTTTCCCGTTTTCTTCCATTTTTTTTTTCCAATTTTTCACATTTGACAAGAAAAGTCCTGAGAAAATCGATAAATAATCTCTTCAAAATACCTCCTCCCTCAGTTTAATTTCCTTTCAGAAAAGGTACTACACTAAAAAATCGGAGCAAGATTTCTAGTAGAAAAGTTGCGCACAGATAAAAAAAAAAGTAAATAAACATCTTTGTAAAACGATAAGCTTCTTTTGCTCCACTCAAAATCTAAAATGAAAGGTATGAAATTAGGTTTTTTTTTTGTCATTTATAAATCGAAAAACTCGAATGTTCGAGCAGTCCATGTGTTTATACTATATTTAAGCCTCGGGCCTCCTTAAATTATTATTAATGCAATACTATTGTTCTGCGTGAACGGTTTGAACTTTGAAGAGACTTCGATTGCATCGCGACTGCAAACAAACGATTTCGTTTTTGACCGCGGTATGCACATTATATAGCTCGAGTATAGACAATCTCGTGATATTGTTTAGACCGTCACGATCAAAATATTATTATGTCCACGCGCGAAATATATGCCCGAAAGGTGGGAAAGGGGGGGGGTAAGGTGGGACACCGATACGATACGATATATTTTTTACCGCGCGGTTTCGTGATCGACGACGGTAAACAAATATAATATAATGGCTTTTACATCATATCGCGGGCGCAGTTTTGCCGGCGCGTGGGTTACGAACTCATAACATTATACGAGAATACGGACGTCAAGTCGACAGGTCGTGTTGTCGATGGTGTGCGGTGTCGATTTACGACACGATATACTGTTGTTTACGCGCCTACGCGAACGAAATATATTATTATAACATCGTCAAGCCGCGCCGGAGAGGTTTAGAAGACATGAAAAATCGCGGAAATCGTCGTTCGAATAATATATTTTATACGACGACGACCGGAGTTCTCATATTGACGACCCGTCCGTCCGCCTCGCGTATTTACAGACCCTGTTCGAGTTCGGCCCAAGTAAACGTGCGACCACCAGTCGTTTTGTTCTTTTTATTGACTATATATTATATGACCTAAAATAGGTTTCAGATTTACGTCCAGGACACTATATCTTCTTCGGAGCGGTATCGGGTTGGGAATCGAAGAGTAATGTTTTGTAAACCCTCCGAAATCCACATAAAACCATTAAAATCTACTCGGGGTTACGTTTCGCAGTTCAGGCCGAATTCGGATAGGATCTGCAAGTACGCGCCCGTCGCAGCCGCCCGGCCAGCCAGCACGACGGCGACGAAGAGATTTGTCACCGGTCCGAAATAACAGGTCGTTTTTATTGGGTCGCTCGCAATTGTCCAACGTCGTTCCGAGGGTGCCGTCATATCCGTTTCCGACCCGTCCGACCGCCCGATAATCTCCCACTGTCGCAAGTCTCAAGACAAATTCAGTGGCCCGGGCGTAAAAAAAAAAAAAAAAAACCACGAAACGCTATATATTTTTCTAGTGCGGTACACTAGCGAAATCACATCGAGAATATCCTAGCAAAATATATCGTAATGTTTGCGGTATAGGTAGAATAATAACATATAGGTTTCGATACTGTGACATCATAATGTCGTCGGAAAATACATTTTAAGTTAACGACGACCGTCAAATCCATCAAGCATATTTAATATGTTCAACATTCGATAAAACTTTCGGTTGCAAATAAAAAAAAAAAACTATTGTGAGTGGAGCTCCGTTGAATATTTTTCTGTTTCTTTATGTCACCAAATATCATTTATACCTATCTCTTAGGCATTAGGCAATACATAGAGTAGTGCTAATCTTAGGTAGCTAAGAATAAAATTATAATATACATATTATTAAAAATAATAATTTTTCATTCATGTATATAAATTTAAACTTTTAAATGATTTATTTTTTTTTTTTTATTGTATATTTTACATGTTCGGTTTTTAAACTCGTCAATGTAGTGTAGAATAGATTTTGAGAGCTTATATTTTTAGAGAAATATTCGACGTCATCGAGACCTAATAGATTTTTTTTGAATTGTAAAATACTATTTTGATATAATAGAACAGTTTAACGATACAATATCAAAATAGTTGAGAATTCCACGATTTATCGCGTTTTCTGCTGTTATCGTCTTTTTTTAAAGTTAATTAATTTTTTTTCAATTGTGTTTTAGATACCTTCCGAAGTTAACAAGACATCCTAAGATAATGGGGACGAACGGGTGCAGCCACTGTTGTAGATAATTGAATGTATACCTGTAAGCCACAATAAACTATTGCTTACGAAAAAACGATTTTGAGCAGAGTTCAAGTGATAGTGATAGTTTGTCAATAATATTTGTCATTTTATAGTGAAATAATTAAATAGACTTTATATATTTTCTTTAGTAATATTTGTTTCATGTTGTATCGATTTTGCCAGTCTTCCTATGTTTTTTCTTCACATTTGCTGGGAAAACTCTCGAGAAAATCGAAAAATGATCTCCCTAAAGTACCTCTCCACACCGATTTCCTTTCAGAAAAAGTGCTACACGTATAAATCTGACCCCTCTAAAATAACTCGTTAGTGAAATTTTCTTTCAGAAACATTGCCTTAAGTTGGATTAAATTGCTGCTAGAAAAGTTGCGCACAGATAAATAAATAAATAAATAAACATCTTTGTAAAATTATAGGCTATAAAGCCTAATACGAGAAGGCTTATAAAAGCTTCTTCGTTCTATTCAGAATCTAAAACAAAGTTTGTTCTCTTATGCGGCAATTAGTACTCAAACAATTTGTCATAATAATTTCTTGAACCGTTAATAAGAGTAAAGGATTCTCTTTCAAATAATCTATGATTATTAATGTCCTAAACCTATAAATGAATAGCAAATTAGCTTTCACACCAATGAAGGGAACATTTTCAGACACTGAAATTATTCGCGCGCATTCCAACTCGATGGGAGCAAATATTTTAATGAGCAAATTCAATCGAAATAAATATGTACGACGGAAAAACGCTAAAGCGTGTAACGTTCAAAATTGCTGAATACCGTTTATAGACGGCAGCATCCGAGTTCCGTTCTAAATATAAAAAAATTAAATTTAATGGCCTACCAATTTCGTTTCGGTTTTTTTAAATGATAAGAAATTCTGTCCCGTTTATATTTGGCATTAGATGTTAATAAATTGTATGTTTTAACTTAAAACCTAAATTTATAGAAAATGTTTGACTACGATAAAAATAATAATAACAATGTGGTATCATTTAGAAATGAAGACAATATTGATTTCATTAACTCTTCATTCGTTATTTGTGCATATCCGTAAAATTAAAGTAAAATAATAATTTTTATTAAAAATGGATAGTATGTATAGTGATGAAAAGGATAACATTTTAGTTTCAAAAAATGAATATAATTTTTATTTTTACAAAAAACCAAAAAAACAATATTTGAACGCTGAAATTTCATTAAAAAACAATGCATTTACATAAATAGGAAACATTTATTTTTACACGTTGACCACCAAGGAAATTTTTACTACGTTACCTATATTATTCCCCTAATACACAATTATTTTTTTTTTTTTTTTACAACTACCTATATTCAAGATAGGTATCTACTTCAAATAATAGTAAGAAAGTAAAATCAATTTTTAAATCAGGAAAAAATAAAGAAATTGTTTTCGAAAATTAAAATCACAACCGTGATAGAACGGGCGAAAATAATTTGAATTTCCAAAAACTTAATAATAAATTTAAAAAAAAAAAAACTTTTGATATTTGTGAAATCCAGTGAAACTTATTCGTAAAGAACTTTCTGATGATAATGTCAATCGATATAATACTGTAGTAAACCTTTTTAATAGTTACGAAATTGACATTCACTTTTTTTTCTTAACAGGGACGGAATCGGTATATCACATTTTTTTTAACTGGAACGGAACTTACACAAACAAATGTTATTGGAACAGAACTCGGACGCAGTTTGCGAAACTATACGAAATCGAGAGAAAAACCAATCTTAATAATAACAACAGCTCGTATATATACCTACACTTCAGAGCTAATTCTATTACGTTGCTTGATCGAAATCTTGATAGGTTTTCCATCGGATTCTGCGGCAACAGCGGCGGCGGCGGTCTACCGTTAAATCTTTAAACGAAGAAAACAATAACGTTATACACTATAATAGAGAAGTATTTTCTTCGAAATCCGTATTAACGGAGGAAATTCGACCGGTAATAGATACTGTACCTAATCATTTACCTGGGTAAACTAACGTAATATTCCGCGTGGGTCGTTTCGTCGTTTCCTTCAGTATTATTAATACTCACGGAGTAATTATCGATGTAATCGAGAGTTTGTTATACATTATTCGACGGTGCGTTTTACCCATTCAAAATATTATTATTCGAAATTGAAACCCGGTCCAAACGACGGTATAGTTACTACCGTGATAGTCGCTACCGTCATATTATACACAATAGTTGTAACTATCACAAAATACAGCGTCGACGCGATATAGAAGACACGGCGCGTGTAGAATGAAGTTCAATAGACTTTGTGAGTAGACGATTGCGGGTTCAAATCATAAACGCTGAAATCGAACGTAATGAGAAAACGTCATTGGTGCGTGTTTTATTGAGTGGACACTGTATTTCAATCTACCGGCCTGAATTTTGTTCCCGCTCCGCCGTTGGGTACCGATTATGACAGATTACGTGTTTGATAATAAGGATAAAGTCAATCGCGAGGAAATTAAAATATTAGTTTTAGTATGTTTGTACACAAACTTTTGTTATTTTAACAATAAATTAATAAATAATTTTATGTGTAAAATCAAAAAAAAAAAAAAACCATAATTTACTTTGGTCAAATTAAATTGTATTTATTGTACTGTGGTATGAGATAGCATGTTGAATGTTAAAATTTATTTAAAAAAAAAATACGGATAAGGAAGACATTTCAGAAGAAGTTATGACCCCCCCCCACCCGCTATGTGTTCCACTGACATTGTCTAATGTTTGCCGGCGCAGCCTGTACGTCTAGAAAACAAATTCCAATAGTTTGTTTTTTGCCGCGGGGCTCTGTGCTACGGCACAGCTCGCACTGCATTCAAGCCGCCCCTGCGCACCGCCCTACCCACCAAATTCTCAGTTTCTGTACCGACGATTTACATATTTTTTTAAAGATAATTTCTACATAAACTCTGTTGATTTAATTAATTCGTCTTTCGCGATTGAATGATATGTTAGGCGTAATAACAATAAATAACAACAAGCAGGCCGTTTCGGGTTGCGATATTTTTTTCAAATTTAAAATTACATTTATCTGAATAATATTTCGTTTTGCGACTAATCTTATGCGAGCATAAAGGGTCGAACACGGAGATGACGGCACGCGTGAAATCAACTTGCCATAGAAATATTTAAATGTATGCTGCACGTTTCGCGGTGTGTTCATTTGCTACAGTGAAATTTAATTACTTTTTTGTGAGTTTATATACATATATATGTATTATAAAGTGTAATTCTAACAATGTTCACAATTTACATATTACTCGGCCAGTGCATAATAGTAGTTGTGGTGTAGTTTTCGGTGCGAACCCCGTAGATTTTATTCTAGAACATTTAATCGCGCGACGAGTCTAATAGGGTAAATGATAATATTATTATTAAAAATATTACGTTCACTTGAATCAAATTAATTGTATTATCGTATTCGCGGTCCATGCGGTTTTAGTTTCTTTGCAACACGCGCGAACGACTGCAATATTGTAGTCTGCAATTTGTATTTACAAAATGTTTACGCCCCCGGACATTTATAGTTATTATGATTAAGAGATGCGATTTCGTACGTCGACGTAAAATATTTTAGTTGCAATTTTTTCGGGTTTCGTTTCTTTCATTAGAAATCTTGAAATTTAAAAACCAGCGTCTTTTCTGAAATACATTTTTATCTACATGGTGGGTACGAAAGTTGAATTTTTTTTTCTTGAGATTCTAATTGTAGTTATTTAATAAATGAGAACTCCGTTAAAAAAAAAATGCAAGAAAAATGGGCAAGTTTATAAGTATAAAACGGAATTATTACATAATATGACGCAATAACACGCAGTTTTACTGTCGATTTAATTTAAAGCTGCAGTTTAACGAGATTAACAACAAAATTAGCTTTGAGTTATTATTGAAATGGTGTGACTACGAAGAAGGGAAAACGTCTGGCATGATCGCCACGGACAATTCGTCATCGTTTTTA
The DNA here is from genome assembly GCA_902439185.1 of Cinara cedri. Lineage (NCBI taxonomy): Eukaryota > Metazoa > Arthropoda > Insecta > Hemiptera > Aphididae > Cinara > Cinara cedri. The sequence continues at coordinate 514,613 of CABPRJ010002375.1, forward strand.
CAAGTCGATGACGCCCCCTCCGGCCTATAGAACTTATAATCTCGTCTTGTCGCTGCACGAAGAATGGCCCAATTTCACTAAAAGCGCTTCTTTGTAAGTTTCACACTCCGCAGACTCAAGTTATCGAAAAAAATGTTATCACCTGCGCAATATTAAAACAGCGGTAACAAACTACAATAATATTATTTCACAGCGCTGTAAATTTAACGCACCAAAACTCTTAAAAAACGAAAAACCAATTCTTATAATCATCCATAAAAAAAAAAAAAAAAAAAAAACACCAAGCCAATAACGAATCTCTGCAATTTGACGCCCGGTATACAAAAAAACGTAGTGTTTTTATTTGTGCTGTAGAGTGTATATAAGTATACGTATTATAAATTATTTATAGGAGGCCTACTCAATTGTTATGTGGAGATGAAGGACGAAAGCGGTCGATCAAAAATAGTTCTGGAGCTTTGGTCATAAGGGACCAATGTCACTGTTTGGTAAAAATGAGTTACATGGCCTATCATATAAAATTGAATATGCTTTTTCTAGTGGTAAAAGGGCTTGTTTCATTAATCATTATTATTATTATTGTAAGATTTAAGAAGACCATGGTTTTTAGAAAAATTAATACTGCAATTCCCAAACACCAGAGTTAGGAACGAAACGAGGAAAAATAAAAATATAACATTAAAACATTTGTTTTCGAATTTATATAATTTTAAAATATTATACTAAAAAAAAAAAAAAACGGACATACTTTGCATATGGGTGCAGTCACTTTTGCAGACATTCTTTATAATGAACGTTAATTGGTCTAATCTCTTAAATTCACCAACGAGAGAAAAGTACCTTTCAAAAAATGTGCTATAGTCTATACTATGAGGCAAGTTTTATGGTAGAATGTTTGCTCACAGATAAAAAAAAAAACACATCATAGTAAAACCAATAGATCCTTCGCTACTCTATAAATCTAAAAATAATATAAAACACACATCATAATAAAACCAATAGATTTCACCAAAAATAATTCTGAGTGAAGTTTGGATAAAGGTGTTTTGAAATGTAGTGATTTTTATTCGGTTTTCGTAAAAATTTTAATTTATAACACTTACCTATGAAAAAAAAAACTTATACACTACATTAAATAATTATTTTATAAGACTGTATTGTGTACTGCTTATATATTTTTTTTTTTCATGAATAGAGTAAGTCGTTTGTTTTATTTATTATAAATTTTTTTCATTTTCATAAATTTAAGCGCACCCCTAAATCGACGAATTTACTTGTGGCAAGGACAACTACCTGAAACCACCCTTTCATCCTTAGACCTGGCAATGTACAAACCGCAAATAAACTTTCAATTAGAATTTCAAATCGAAAAAAAAAACCAAAAACTGGGGCGAATGTAAGTTTCCTCACGAAATATCGCAAGTAAAAATCACTCATGGGTGTGCATACGTAATAATTCCAACACGAAAAATAATAAACCAGTACGGAAGTTCCGACACGGATAACATACGTTTATAACATGTAAATTCCTATACGAATGACAATTATAACGAATGCAAATAACAAATTTCCTTCTCACTTTACTCAGGCTTAGGACTGACAACTAACTTAATGGTTAAAATTAGTTTGGTTTTGTGTTTTGTACGTTTTGCTATAATAGTATTTTTAAAAATTGATATCTAATCTAATAATAAATTAATCAAAATAAAATAAGTTATGTTTCGTCGTATTACGATGATACGATTTAAAGTTGATACCTACTGACGAAAGCTATAGAAAAAAAAACGAAAATGATATTCAATGGCCTGAAAATAATAACACAATCTGAACACGTAGCTGTAAATTCGTGTGACCCGATGACAATATTATTTTTATGATAACATTTTACATTACAATACACGAGTTTGTACAAATTTTAACGCGTTATAAAAGATAATAATAAAAAAAAACCTAACGCGAGGTTCTTTTTTTTTTTTATGTTTATTTCGTGCATACAATAATATTATGCTTCGTGAACCTTACTCCCGAATAGCATAAATCATCAAAGAAGAGTTAATTCACGGTTTTAATTTATGAGTCGTTGCAATGTATTGTGTACACGACAATGTTTGTTTTCACTCTCCCCGTCGCCGTCAAGTACAAGTAAAATGCAAATTTTACAATCGCAAAGGCATTATATATTATTATAATATGCATCGGACATCATAACGCGTACACGTAATAATTTATGAGAATGTGTATTTTGCTTTTTTCCACGCCGTTCTAACCATTCGAACAAATATTACGTATACTGTACTCATATGTGTAAATTAATTTAAAACACAGTTCATACGAAAACAAATGTACCAGAAACATAAATCAATAACGATTGTATTAGAAGTACCTAACTAATATTGTTTGGTTCCTACTATTACCTTAAATAAAACATGAATTATTGGTAATGTCGAAACCAACCAATATTTTTAAATACGAATGAATAAAAAAAAAAAATTTGGAATACATAAGAATAATATTTTAACAAATAATATCAGTGAACAATATTATTACTTTATGTTGAACACGGTGGGTGAACAAGACATGATAAAGTAATAAAAATATAAATTTAAATACGTTCACGATACGTAAACAAACCGATAAAAAATCGAGAGTCGAGAACTCAGGAATCAAAAAAAAAAAACAAAAAACGCATTATCATCTGTTATTAGTATATTTTTTTTTTCAATAATTTTATAAAATTGTCGATAATCTAGAAAATGTGCTCAAATAAATTACCATTGGGTAGAAAATTCGTATTTATTAAGTGTGGTATAGCATGAAAACATCGGAAAATTTTTACGGATGGTTTTCCGTAAAAAATTTCATCTAAGTAAAACAATCTTTCGCTACATTCAAAATATAAAACTTTAACATGAGTGCTAGACAATTTTTTTTTTCAAAATATTACATAATTAAGATCTTACCAGAACGAAACAACGTCCACGGAATTCAATACGAATTTACCAGATGAAAGCTTAGTGCACTTTTTAAAATAAGAAATGTGAGTGGTATTCAATTTGAAATAATAATATAATACTTTCAAAGTACAGCGTTGTACGTTTAATAATAGTACAACAGTAATTATCGTATTTATCGGTTTTAAATTCAATTTGTATAGAATATAGGGTGATTCAGTGATGCAATTAAAAACCTACTTCCAGCGGAACGCGGTAAACCGGTAATCGTATTATAGTATTAGATATGTTTTTTTAACCCAAAAATCAACAAAAATAAAATTACAGTATCGTAATTATATAGTCGTGTCAGTTATTTGATACTTTCTTTTTCACAAACTGTTTTTGACGGAGATGAAAAATAGGAAAAACGAATTTATAGCTAATCTGCGTTTAAAATTTAAAATAATAAAACTTTCGAGCTTTAATTTGAAATTAAAAATCGTACTTTTTGGCTTTTTTAGTTTTTCCTAATTATTTTTAAAAATACCATAGATATTATAAAACTAATTGCTCTAACAGTGACTATACAATAAAAAGAAACAAATCGATTAATTGCCATTTTTAGACTAGAGTAATATTTCTGGTAGAAAACTCAAATATAACACAATGAAAACAATTAATACGGTAACGCTCGGTGCGCACGAAAATATTTGCCGTTATATCAATAATTTTCTCTCAGGTTTTTCCAATTACTTCGAAAACCCATTGGAAAATCAAATACACTAACGAGAAAAAATTACATTGTCTGCAAACAACTTTTCTTGTAAAAAAGTTGTTCGCAGACACCAAAAAAAAATTCACACACAATGTGTGATGTCATCATAGTAAAATCAATAGATCCCTCGCTACGCTCTGAATCTAAAATGTAGATGCTAGTGGTGTAAAATATTATATTAACCGTAATAACAACATTACGAAGCATATGATGATGTCCAGCGCTGATTTTAAACAATTGTAGTTCATAATATCTTCATAACAAAATATTTAATTTAGATTCTGAGCGCAGGGGAGAATTATTGGTTTTTTTTCTGTATGTTAACAATTTTTTTATCAATAATATTGGTCCGGTTCACAAGTGTATACACTTTTCCGAATTAAAATATTGTATTGATAGTACACTTGACCGTTTTTCTTGTAACTGGGATAAAACTAGGAAAAAGGTAATTGCACGATTGCACAGAATATTAAATATAATAATACATGGTAATTACAATAAAATACAGAAAACATCATAAACAAATCAAAAAATTATTACGGTAGGGTCAGGTGGAATAATTGTAAATAATTATAACAAAGTATTTTTAAACTTGTGTTTCTGACTGTTTACTTACAAATAAATTCATTTTATCATTGTATATACAAGGAGATATATATATATATCTATGTATATATGTATATATCTGGAGAACAACCTAACCGTTAAACGTGATAACATCGATAAACAAGCAGATAAGTAGAATTTAAAATGGCTATTACTTAGAAATTATTCATCGGATATAAATATTTCATTCATTAAAATGTTCAGAAAAATAATTTTTATAGAATGGTTATTTTAAAATTTTCCGAAAATAATAAAATAAAATAATTTTTTAAATTTTTTTATTAAAATAAAATGAATTCTATTATAAACATTTGTAGTCCTCTTCCCTGTGAGTAATATTAAAAATAAAAACAGAATTTGATTATCTTTATTATATCTGAAAAAGTTCAAGGGGAAAACATCTTCATAGAACAGCCTGTATATAAACTAGTGGATGTAATAAATATATGTCTAATGCAATTTTGCATCTTAAACCTAAAAAAATTACAATTTACATTTACCCCAGATATTTACAATTACTCCCTTAATTCTTTGGGAAATGTAAATTAACAGATTTAAGCTATACGGTTATCATCAAATTGTGTTTGGGGTAAATGAAAATTAATATTTTTCACATTTTATAAGCCAACTTTTTCTAAAAGATACAACCTCTAAAATGCTGCAATCAATATTTTTTATGGCAGAAAATCATCTCGGTTAGAACAAAGACTTTACTTTATTATCACTGGACATCGATGGTATACTGAAGGCCTTGAAAGGACCTTAATCGAGGATTTAACCCTAATAGCCAACATCGACTCATTTTGAACAAAGCTAGGTCTTACTATACAGAAACTTAATTCTCAAAGCCCACAGCATCATGAACAGATTCTCTGGCCTACTAATCAAAGTAGCAATGCTAAACAAGTGGTGTTGCGTCATTTTGACGCAGTAATTTCGATGCTCATCAAATCGACGCGGTCATTTTCACGCGAGACAATTGGGTGCATGGTACATGTCAACACATTTTTTTTTTTTAATTTTTTTTATTGATTTATTTTTTAACATAAATTATGTTTAAATGTAAAAAAAATATAATCAAAATATGAAACATGTATTTCTTATACACACAATTTTAATTTGTGCGCAATCCTTGTTATTTTTCAAAATAAATGTATCATAAGATACAATCTTTAGAAATATCTAAAATATTATTAATTGATAAATTTATTTTGCAAAAGAAAAAATCATTAATAATAACTAAACAAAAAAAAAAAATGCGTCAAAATGACATGCATCGAAATGTGCTAAGCGCCCAATTGTCTCGCGTCTAAATGACCGGGTCCATTTGACGCATGTCGATATTACCGCGTAAAAATAACGTAAATTCACCAATCAATGCAATATATAATTCTGGACTGCTGTTTTAGAAGGCTTTAGAGGACTTCACCAAAGTAACTTCTAATGCAGTGGCTTGGTCGGATTCTTTGGATAAAGATATCTTACCAAATTGAATTTATTCAATTCAATTTATTTTAATGTCATACTTAATGTATGGCCATTAGTCTAACTATTAGAGCGTTTTGAGAGTAACACGACGGAATGGTAAATAAAACATTTAAGTGAGTACACTTATTATCTCAGAAAGTATTATAGAATAAAGTATAAAGAAAACCAAAATAACAATTCATCAAAAGTCAACCGTACATCAAATGATAACCAACGAGGTTTTACATCCCTACAATATAACAACAGTATACTGAGACAAAACACACAAACAATGAATAGTCCTGAAAAATGCTAAAGTAAATAAGCTATCAAACGAACAAAACAAAATAACAAAGGAAGACTTAAGTGTAGAATTTAACGAGTCAAAAAACTGAGGGGTGAGAAGTTGACATTAAATTGTTAGCAGAACTTTTAAAACATATACAACAATGTTCAGACAGACTTGTTGGATATTGTTGAAAACTTGATGGAATTCGTTTGAACCCGATTTTTAAATTATCCCACTTTTTATTTTATAATGCTAACGTCGCACTTAGTATTACATGTATGGTATACTAAAACCGTTCAAAAACATTCCAACATTGTTCAAATACACCTGTTGGACATTGTTGGAATTTACTGGAGTTCCCCAATTCATTTATTGTAAGTTAATCTTTTTAATAAAATAAATATACGTAGAGAAATGTAAACTTATAATTATAGACAAAAGTAAATAATGAAATATAAGTTATATTTCTTTGCTTAAAATAGCGTGGGCTTAACCATTTTCATAACAACATTTTATCTTGGAAGCCACATTGTCATGCTCTAAAAATCATTTATTCTTCCACATTATGCGAGTAGTGACCAAAACTGTTTCCATTCCTTCTAACATAACATATTACTGTCACAAACCTGTACCTATTAATTATTAATAATACCAAACTTTAGGTTCTGAATGAAGCTAAGATTGTATATAAACTTTTCTAATAGAAATTTATATCCCGAAGTTTCATCTAGCATCATTAAAGTCTATAGATTATAAATGTCCTCAAATTGGTACATTATAGATATTGTCAATTTACGAAATTCACAATAGTTTTCCCAAAATTGGTGAAAAGCTACTAAAATTTAGACTTTTACAGTAAATATTTTTAAATGTTTTTCACCTCATAATCATTAACATTTTCTTAGAAAATAAAAATCTACGAATAATAAAGAATCGAAGTTATCACCATGATATAAAATATTTCACGATGGTATAAAACAATTATAGATAAAAAACAAGTTTTATTAAAAATTTAACTTGAAATAAATGAAAAGGGGGACTTCAACGAATTCCAACAAGATTCTAACAATGTCCTACAAGTTTGTCTAAACATTGTTTTGGAAAGTATTGCTAACAATCCATTGACTTCATACCTTTGCTGAGTGTGAAGTTAGCAGTACAATGTTTGACTTGGAGTTAATGAAAAAGGAAGCTCCAACAAATTCCAACAAGTTTCCGACAATGTTCAAATACACTTATTTGAACACTGTTGGAAAGTTTTTGAACAGTTTTAGTATACATGCAATGCTAAGTGTTAAGTTAGAATTACAAAATAAAATATGGGATAACTAAAAAGGGTAGCTCCAATAAATTCTAACAATGTCCTGTTGGAGTCTATCTAAACATTGTTGGATACGTATTGGAAAGTTCTACTAACAATATGCCAAATTTACACTCCTAAAAAACTGGAAATGGTGGACTGTAGAGCCGAATAAACTAGTTGTTTGTCTCTACGTATCGGACGACAGAGTATTTAGCAGACTCACTATACAAACTGATACCATAAAAATCCAACCAAATAAAAATAAATAACAAAAAACCACATCAAGATCGATAGCATCCCACCTAACGCTTGACGATGAATTCAACCAAAATGGACCAATAGTCCAAATAAGGGGATCATTACAAATAATAACGATTAGTTTGAAACTCTAATCGACTCTGGCACAGAAGTCAGAGCAATCTCAACTAAATATGAAAAGCAGATTGTTAAAAATAACCAGAAAATACTAACGATATCATTGATTGGCCTAAAAATCCTAAAAATATGGCCTACAATGCCATACAAAACAAGACGAAAAAGCAACCTCACAAATGTTACTTCCTGTAACGATGAATTCTCACACGTCACAATCACCATTCTTCGTTTTTCCGCTAATAACTACGGGTGGCAACATTTTGAATTCTTGTTCAGGCATTTTTCGCGCATATTCTAGTAAGCGTTTATTTATAAAATGATCTTTAACTCCTTCAATAGCATCTTGCGTGAAAATGTCTGGATTTTTTATCATAAATTGGTATGTCCATTCGTCAAGATCGACAATAGAGAACACCGATCCTCTGACGTGTATTTTAGATCCTGAAACCCCGAATAATATTTTTATCGTATATAACAATTACTATAATATATCATTTATTATCTAATCTTTAATTGTTTTCCTTGTATAAAATAAAGTAACTTAGGTATTTCGATTGAGGAATGGTATCCCAACAATGGGGCGAAGGCAAAATAGTGAATAGCAAATGGTAATGCTTTTTATTATAATTATTTTCGATAAAGACAATCTCATAGATACGACGAAACCTGATTATATTAGTCGTTTTTAAATACGTATGTATATATTATAGCGCTATGATAAAATAATAATTTTTCGCATAAACCGAAACGAATGCCCGTATTATGCTTTTTTTTTGTTAACCTTGTTAATATACATTTGTATAGGGAGCAGACTATTTTTCTCATATTAACCGGTGCCCACATTAGGTGGAATCCACTGTACATAATTATTATTTACCGATTGCGAAATCTTTTGGCCCGTAAAAAATATTTTCTTCGACCGGAAATCCGGGTTTTCGCAGTCGAAAAGCCGACATGAATTTTCCCTTTAAAAAGCCACGAGAGGCTTTTTCTAATATTGTCATTTTATCATTGGCAAGGTTAAATTCCATACAGAAAGGACGGTCATGGTCTTCTTTATTCACTGGTACCATTTTCATTTTATATCGTAAAATATTGTTTAGGTTTTTTATAAAGTTTAAGAAATTGGATTTCGGTGGCTGAAGTCTAAATGACACACAATTTCGCAGCGTATCGTCTGGATCACCGAACCCATTGTGAGGTGGATACATCTAAACATAAATAGCGATTATATAAACAACTTTTTGTTTATTTATGAAATCAAATAAACGGACCCTAGTTCCATTGCAAATTTGGTAAGAGCAGTTTTTACACAAAATTCTAAAATCTATTAAACATATACTATATCCTATACCTTTAATCATTAAAAGGTTGAAAGGAGAGTTAATAATATATATATATATATATATTATTATTATTAATTTATATATATATTAATATTATTATTATTAATATATATATATTAGAACAGATTAGGTAGACAATTTTTGGATTTCTTGTGCTGGAGGAGTTTATTATATGAAGTGGAAAAATAAAGGAATTTCGGGCAGCGGGTAAATTTAAAATAAGGTTCTGTAAGAACATAGAAAGCAAGAACAAAATTTCTGTGACTAAGTGGAGGTAGATAAAGAAAATTGAAAACATTTTTGTAAAGCCCATGAGATGGCCTGGGACCATTAAATTTAACTGAGATATAAAGCAAACGATTATTATGAACAGGGTCTATCGTCTCACTTAGATGCATTATACTTGTAGATTATTATTAATATAAATTAAAGAGCAGAACTGTAAATTGGATCAAATGTGAGAAGAGTAGAGATTTTTTTTAAAACTGATAGATCGTAAAACGAATAAAATGTTCTTTTAATAAATACTAAAGTGCAGGTTTATTCATTCTTTATTATCTCAATATAATGAAAAAATTTAATTCCGAGATAAACACTACACCAAGATTTTTTTAATTCTATATTTGGTCGAGGTAAGATCCAAAGGTAGAGTAATTATAATTTACTGCATTATTTATTAAAGCAAAATGCATTAAATAGTTTTAAATAAGTTATAAATGGACTATTTCTTGAAATTTGAAAACTAACTGCGCCTTTATTTGCTCTGCTTATGACTCAGAAGCATTACATCATTAATGAACATACACAATTGTGAGTGATAAACCCCGAAGGCAAATGTTAATTTGACATTTTAAAAATGTTGTAATTATAATAAAAAAAAGTAAGAATATACTAATGAGATAAGGAAAATACAAAATTATGATTTTATAGGATTACTTGATTAAATCATTCGAATGCTTTATTTAAATCTGTATAAATTATGTCCGTTTGGACGCTACATTCAAAAGATTGCAAAATTGTGTTTTTAACTAAAGCTTAACGATTAAATGAAGATCATCTAAGAATGATGAGAATGAAGATAGCATGAAATATAAATATATTTTATCAATATGTGATGTTAATTTGAATGCTTTTTATTACCTTTCTTTTCAATTCGTTCTTTGCAGGGTCCATAATATTTGTTCGATCGGGTTGAACTATTTGAAGATTATTTTTGAAATAATCTCGTGTAAAATCATCGCAGTCATACAGTATAAATCTAAAAAAGAAAAAGTATAATGAAATTCAAAATAAAATATTAACAAATATGAATCGCGATTTTATGTGCACTTACTTACGACCCATTACACAAATAGTATTTCCTATTATAAGATCCGTTGCTTTGTAAAATCGTTGACATTCTTTATTTACATTCTCATTCAAGTTTTCGTATGTTATGATTGCTACAAATAATCAATATTGTCGAGTATTACATTAAGAATATTAGCTTTTTAAAAATAGAGTTGATACTAGGGACGGTTGTGAAGGTATACATAAAATTATTGAATTTATACCTGTAATCAACAATAACGAGTATGAGTGAAGTTCAATTGATAGTAATGCTTTGTCACCAATGTATGTCATATTATAGTAAAATAATTAAATACGTACTGTATATTTTCTTTAATAATATTTTTTTAATATTGTACCTATTTTCCAGATTTCCCTACAGTTTTCTCGTGTTTTTTCCAGATTTTTCCCATTTATTGGGAAAACTACTGAGAAAATCAAAAACAACCTCCTCATAAATTAAAAAAATTTCGAATTCAATACATTGGTAATAACGAAAAATTATTTCACAAATGCAAAGGTTTACATTATATAGGGAAATTCGAAAAGATCACGGTAATATATGAGTTACTTTTACTTACATGGTATATTTTTCAAATTCATTGGTAATTTCATTTTCTTTAAAAACGAAGGAAATAAAATCTCGTTCTTCTCGTGATGTAATTCGTTTATTTCTATTTGGTCGTTCACTAAGTAATAAGCGACTAGAAACTTTCTCCAATACGGAGGTTCGAATCCCGCTTCGGATTCGTTGTGGTACCACGCTGCATAGAATCTGATAAATACAGTAAAATATCAGTGTGTAAGTAGGTAATGGCAATAAAAAAAAAATTAAAAAATTAAAGTATGTTGATTATGAATAGGCATGTTGGCTATGAATATATATTATGATTGACGGACGGCTGACAACCATATCCCTTTTCTTTCAGCCGGACACGCCTCTTTTTGATACAAACAACATTATATATATATATATACAGAACGAATACAGAAAGAGTATATGCGTCTAAATTTTAAAATTTTTTTTTTGGAATGGAAAATGTGAATAACTGCAGTATTACGGTTTAATTAATTTGTATATATAGTTGGTTGTATTATTATTATTTTTTTTATTTTGAAAAATTCACTCTTTTTTTTATTACTTGTAACCGGTATAAATGATTATATAATATTTGTACCTCAGTACTTTCCCGTCGTACTCGATGAACCGTTTTAGTTTAAGGTGTTCGACTTCGTCGCAATCTTTCGAAGTTTTCGTTGGCAAAGTGGTCTGTACCAATCTGCGGTGTCTTTCGACCAAGTAAGGGTCTTCAGGCATAGTTTCATTGGGGTGTACCGAAATACCTTCTTTCGTCATGTAATCTCTTGTAAAAGAGTTGCAACTACACAATTTGTACGTCTTGGTATTTATCAACAGTTCTACGCCAACATTCAGGTCGGTATAGTAATACATTTGGCCCCGACGATTTGGATTCGGTACCCGACTCCGTTTTGATATCATACCCTGCACGTAACCTGCGTTCTGTGACGTTGATTAGGAAAAAAGAACATAACAAAAAATAGTAATAATATTGGTATCATGAAAAATTGATAGTTCTGGTCACCTAGCTAATAAAAAGCGAAGACATATTTGAGCGAGATATGTATATAAAAAAACATTTGAGCATACACATAGGCGCAGTTAGATGGAGGCTAGGGAGTGTTTAGAATGCTCAAATATTTGTTAGCCCCCGCAAATAATTAAATTAGTTATATTCGTATGGAATTATATTATTATTGTATTAGCCTTTTATATTTTTAAGTGATAAAAATACTTAAAAAATCGAATAATTTTATTTGCAACTGAAAACAGGAAACTGCATTGCTCTAATATAGACACCTAGTTAATTATTAATTAGTATTTATGTAAATATATTCTGTTTACATAATTTGGTACAAGTTTATTTAAAAATGTCATTATTATTATTATCATTAATATCGTGAATAAAGTTATTTATATTTTATACTGTAAACGTTGTATAGTTTTAGCCCAGCAAAATGTAATTCCTAATTGTACCTATACAATGTGTCCCACCGTGTTCGATGGATTTTTCCAAGGCTGTTAATATTAAATTGTATTCGATTATTTTTTTTTCAGTCGGTTTGTCTTTGAGGGAACATCGATTTAGAGAAAAATTACATTTTTATTTTCATCCCTTAAACATAAAAAAAAGAATAACTTTATTTATTCACTTTAGAAAATATTTAAAATAGCCATTTTGTAAACAATATTATTTTAAAAATGCTAATGTATCATGCATTCATATTCGATTAATAGTTTCTTAATTATAGCCACGTCATATCTAAAAAATAGGCGTGAAAACAATTAATATTCAATAAAAGGTAAAGAATTGCTATGCTGATTGTAATTCTTTATCGCATAAGTAATGTATTGAATATTAATTGTTATCATGCATAATTAAAACGGCTGTAACTAAGAAATTATTCATTGGATATGAATGTATGATACATTAAAATTTTTACTCCATCCATGTCCCTCTCGTATCCAACTTCCTCATACTTATTTCACTCCAATTAAACGTCATCACATGAGATACCTCTGGTCCTTTCATTAGTCAAATCTCCCTTAGAATTCTCCACCAGATATAAACATATTGTTCCTATGATTCCTCATAAAACTTGCTTTAACAACCTCTATCTATCTAGACCAACCATTACACAATTCAACCTTCTAAATTCAGGTCACATAATTGCAAAATAATTATTTTTTATCCAGCTTTAACTACTTACCTTTTAGGTAGTAAACGTATAGCGATTGGATGAGTAGTTTCGGATGAGTATACAATATATATATATACATTATGTAAGCGAAGATTATTACTCTATAGGACTTAATAATAATTTAAGAAGTCTTACCAATATAGGAGTTTCCGATACTGAAATAGTGTTGTCGACCATGTAGTAGCAGATTTTAACATGGCGCACTCTGTACGTGATTTTCGAGGGCGGTTCTATAGTCTCTATGGTGAATCCTCTGAAAGACAAAACTATCCCATCGAATAATACGAATTGTGGTTTAAAATGTGGCGAAGGCGGGTCCTTGGGAATACCGTAAGTCAACGTAACTAGGTCGTAACTATAGTTAATTAAAATACATATTAACTGTTAGTTTTAGGTATCTCTATTACAACAATGTAAATAAAATAAAATAATAAAATAAAATATACGTATATATATATATATATATATATATACATTATGTTTAAATAAATTGTATGTTTCGTATTTATTTATTTTCAATTATATTTTACTGACCTATTGTCTTTTGGTATTTCAGAATTATAAACACTCTCTACGTCTAGAGGGGTGTTTGATCCGATGCCTATAGATTTCTCGGCATTCACGGCATATCCGTTTCTGTATCCAAAAAACGAACTCTTCCGATAGTTGGTTTTCTTTAAAAATATAAAGATGAACAAATTAATATTATTATTAGTCTTTACCTACATATACTAAATTTCGAAAAATATAATGATAGTACTTAGGAGTACCTATACCTATACCTAAATAGGATACCTATTTGTAAATGTAGACCTTTTAACTGGTAAATTTCGCTTTCTATGCCCTTTGCCTGACAAAAAAAGTGAGACTACGTCCGATAAGTAAAAATGAGTGCCCGGGAAGCAAACACGGCGAAATGTTATTTTTATTATAGCCCAAATGCACGCATTCTAAAATCGTTCATAAGAATTCAAGGATTTAAATACGTAAACCCTCTCGTAAAAACGTTATCGCCCAGCTACGAAACAACGTGTTTTTGTCGAAAAGCACGTAGTAAGCAAATTCTATTCGGGAGTCCTGGATATAAACACGAACCGCCGATAACGTCTTCTCCGGCGAGTCTGGAACTGTCACGAGCGCCTTCGCGAAAGACCATTCCACCGAGTTAACAACGTTTTTTTAATAATGTTTATTCTATTTGATGAATTAATATTTTTATACAAATTGCGGCCATTTATTTTTGGTTATAAGTTACCTAGAACTCGGTGCTAAACGGTCGCCCGTAATATAGTAATATGTTGTTTTTGTAAACTTACTATATCGGCGAAACGGTATCCTGGTACAAAAGGTAAACCATCATTACATCGATTCATTTTCTTCAGGTTCGTTCAAACTAAATTCAAGAAAATGTGTATTTGCAAAAATTAAAATTCTAAAATATTTAATTTTTTTTCATGGGATGCAATCACTCAATGAAATAATAATAAACTATTATTCGTTTCCCCAGTTAATAATATATTAAATTACTGTTATTAATATTTTGGAATTTATTCAGCCAGAACAAATTCTCCAACTATTTCTATCCATCGTCTAAATCTTCCAGTTCAATCTATCTCATAAGGGTTTAGATTTATTTTAACTACATATATCCACCTCATTATCGATTTATTCAGTGGTCTTTTCCCTATCGTGATTTGTTACAGCACTGTCCTCCATAGCGGGTTTCGTTATTGTAGTTTCTATTTATTAATTTTCTTTTACAAAACAATAGTTATAACATAATTGACGCATATTTTAATTTATTATTGTAGGTATACAATAAAATCTACAGTATATGACAGATAAACATATAATAGAATTTTTTCGTTTTTTCCGAAAAAAATTAATATCGAATTTCATATCACGAAAGTATTTAATCTTGTACCCATTTAAAACGGAAACATGCAATAATGAATGATGATAATTTTACCTTCTTCGGTATCTTCCATGAAGTTTCGGTTTCTTATACTGCTATATGCTGTGAATAAAAATCAACAAAATTAGTAAATTTATGTATTTTAAATAATTTTCATCCGATGGTTTAATTGATTTGTACTTTGTTGCAGAGTAAATAATTTCACCCACTTATAGCCTACTTTTAATAGTTTTGATTTCGCGTCATTTTTTAAAGCCCACCATATTATTTTCACAATTTTGCCATTTTAAAAGTTTATACCATGTGCTATATTTTCACTTTATTTTCATTTTCAGAGATGGATTACAGTTAACTGTAGCAAGATATCATCTACAGAATGCGGTTCTGAAAAATCTAGTTTATCCTCATTGTAGATGTTCTAGTATTGACAAAGTTAAATATTAGGTAAAAGATGTTGTTGAGCTTTAATAAGCACCTAACTTAACCTATCCTCCCAGATATTATGAAAACCGCTTGGAAAATCAAAAAATGACTTCCCAAAAGTACCATCTGAACAATATTTCCTTTCAGTAATAGTACCGTGCGGACATTTTGGAGTAAGATTTCTTGTAGAATTTTTGTACGCAGTATAAAAAAAGAAAAAAAAACATCTTTATAATACAAATACATTCTTTGTTACACTAAGAATCCAAAATTTAAATAGGTCGTAATGAGTAATAATTACACATTACGAATATTTAGTGTAAACACACTTAAATAATATTTACGCGTTTACGAAAAACAGGTATCCGGTATGGTCTAGTGGCTAGGATACCTGGCTCTCACCCAGGAGGCTCGGGTTCGATTCCCGGTACCGGAATACAATTTTTGCAACATTTAAATAATTAAATAATTATTTTACACATTGAAATAATGTTAAAAATTTTTTTTTTTAAAAAAACACATGTTTTAAATATATCTATTTATTAAAAAACCGAAGATATATTTAAATAAATAATATTAAATAATATTTAATATTTATACTATACGCCGTGCTAGAATCTGTTTTTTTTTTTAATGTTATGTTCAAAGTTAACTATAAATTTAAAAAAATCTATTCTGAAAGTTTTAGTTTTAGTAATTTTTTTTTTCTCATTATTACCAGAAATCAACAAATATCAAACAATAACAAAAGGTACCTAAAAATAGAAACTGCTTAAAATTTCGACAAATGCTTCATATAAACTACCACCGGCCAGATATTCCACATTTTTTTGTGGTAGTACTAACCAGGACGTGTTTTCCGATAAAAAGAAAAACTACACCTTTGTAATACAAATAACTTCGTCTGAGTTGAACAGAATTCTATTGTTACCTTGTCGTTAATAGAAAACAACACGTTCATTTGAAATAAAGAAGACAAAAGAGAAATGCCGGGTAATTTTTTAGGTGTACATCGAATCCGCTTATTCGCCGAAATAACTTTTTAAGCTGTAAAAAATGTATCGATTGCGCCGGTAACCGGTTATCGACTCCACAGTACATATTTTGAACGTATTGATCTCGCCGGCTAGTAACGTAAACTGGGCGGTGCAAATGTAGCACTTGCATCACCATTTTTGCAAATGCGGTGGTGCAAGTTTATATTTTTGCACCAGTAGAAAATCGCAAAAAAATATATAACAGCTATAATTTATATTTTGTATATCAAACAAGTATAATATTGTACGAAACCGTAATTATTGTTCGTACCTGTGTCGTTTTTTTTTTTATAATATTTACGTTTCAATGCCCAGAATTATTAATAATATGATTATGTTTCTTATCGATGTATGCATGTTGACATATTGTCTTAAATATTTTAAATGACTCGATTTCATGTTCTCAAGGTTGTTTAGTATGTCATGTTTTAAGTTACACTGGTTCAGATTTTAATTCGTATGTCTGTTAGTTTTTTTTACAATCAATTTGAGGAAATCAAAAAAAAAAAAAAAAGACGATTTAAGATTTGTGTATAACAGATTTATTAATATTAATTTTACAGTTATTTAAAATATAAAATAATTGGCAACAATTTAGTCATTTCCATTTGAAATTTGTATAAAATATTAGATGTTAAGATCAATCAATGCTTAGCTAGTTTGATCAAACCCGATTTAGATGGCACGATACCGATTTTTCAATGAGTGTCCCGTTAAATTTTAAAGCCTAACTGGGAGATAAAATATACCGATATTCATTAAACGTCCCGTCTTTGTCTCAATTTCATAATTTTAATGATATTTTTTATATTAATACAAAGAATATTCTTTATAAATGACCATCAATATGTATACTGGATTATCTGCAATTATTGCACGTGCGCATGTGGATCAAATGTACAAAGGAAATTGGAATATTGATGAATTCAAAATTAATAATTAAAATATTTCCCTGTCCCGCCAGAAATGTAAACCATTTTACGCTACTGCTACCGGCTATAGACAACGCCGAACTGTTTTACGTTTTGATTCTAATTCTTTTTTTCTTTTTTTTTTTTTAATTGATTCAACATTGTTCATCAACATTTATTTCAAAATGTATGTTTACACGGTGTAACATCAAACGCGCAAATGATTAAAACCGTTAACTAAAAGTCTACTATTTGAACATAAGACTCTATTGGAAAATGTAAACTTGTAGTTTTGTTTCTAATTTCCTTTTATTCGATTAAACTTGTATTTTGATTGCGATATGCGACCAATGCGATAATACGTGAACTCCAATGTAATAAACATAATATATTATACTAGCTGTTCTGCCCTGTTCTGATGTGACATTTTTTGTAATTTGCATACCAAAACTATCTAAACACAGAATTTTGGGAGAAGGGGGGTAGATTTCAAAGGAAGTGAAATCTATCCTATATAAAGGACCTGATCGGGAAGTCGGAATCGATATTTTGTCGGTGACGCCATAACTTCAATATCATTAAAATTTCCACCATTTCCGGTAAATTTTCCAAGAATTTTTTTTCATATAAACCTTTATTTTTATTTATCATCAATATGTTGTTGTTATGAAAACATGTGAAAGCAGAAGTGAACGTCAATTATCGAATTATTTTTGTTGATTTACGGGTTGCCTTGGTGATACGAATGAAATAAAAAAAATCATTGAGGCAAAAACGTTTTCCGGGTGACACAAAAATACGATTCAAATTACGAATTTTCCGGCGCGTATAAGATTGGGAACGGGTACAATGTGTATACCCTATACTACCATTTGTATTCTCTTTCATAAAAACATTGTCTTAAAAAAATCAACCGAATTGGTCTAGCTGTTTTTAAATTATGATGTTATTAGAAAATGATACTTTAAAGAGGTCATTATCGGCCAATCGTGCCCGTATCATATCCAATCGTACAAAGTGCCTAAATGTCCACAGATTTCGAAAATCTGCACAGAGTACTGCATTTATTAATTTATGTTCCGAGCGTAGCAAGGGAGCTATTGATTTTACAATGCTATTTATTATTATTATTTTTTTTAGACTGTGGACACATTTTTTCCAAGTAAACTTACTCCGATATAAAAGTTTTTCTCAAAACTCAAGTTGTTTAGATTGTTTTTTAAACAGGTCATTTTTTGATTTTCCACGACATTTTTTAAATAAAAACATTTAAGTAGGAAAATACGTAGGAAAACATAATTTCACGATTTTATTATTTTATAAAAACAAAGACAACGTTTTATAACAGAAAAAATGATTTAATCGAAAAATCACAAGCTACCTTCTTTTATGAATTTTTGATTTACTTTCTTACCGTATCATCGTCAAAACTTTTCAGCCACTTATGAGATTTTAAGGAATTTTAATTTTCGGGAATTTTTTGCTGATATTCGGAAATAGATACACGTAGAAACACTAGGTAATAATACTTAGATTGGATTTATCTAGACGTGGTAAAAATTCCAAAATCATTGGACAGTTTTTTTTTTTTTTTTTTAATAAACGTTTGGAAATCAAATTTAAACGAAAATCGCAAAAAAAAAAAAAATACGACACTTCAAATTATGTATTACCGAACTGCGCTCCGAATCATTTTTCGTCAAGCAATGGTTTATCGTTGCTTACAGATATAAATTAAATAACCTTATATATCCTACCTTCCCAACTTCTCACCTACAACAGTGGCCTCTCCTATCCCCAGTATCAACTTTTTTTTTTTTAATTATTTCATCCATATTACCAAGGTAACCTATAAATAAACAAAAATAAATAAATAAACAATTAAATATTTGAACCAAATAAACCTTAATACCGCGATTAAAAATGGTGGATGGTGGTAGGAGGGTGAAAAATACCTCTTAACGACTTATTGTTTTGGTTGTCTGTTGGTTGCGTTGTTAGTCTAGTAAACTCCCCACTCCAAAATAATAATAATAATAATAATTTAGGGAAAAACACGCACAATATTTAAAAATCAGTACCACTCTCCAAGATTGTATGATAAAATGATGACGGAATCGATACGGCATAGATGTTAGAAAGACGATGTTAACTTGTTTATGCGTGTTCCCGTATCCCGTGGATTCGTTTTCAAGTAAAACTGCTCACAGAAATTAATAGTAAAACGATTTGACAAACCGATATTATTTTCCGACTTAATACGCATTTATCATTACATATTTAGGTGCTTTAATAACGATATATCTTTATATAATGTATTTTAGAAAAACGAATCTCCTCCCATAATTCGGGATTTATGACGAATCGTTTTTAATAACGGGTCCATTAATTTATTATTTATAAACGCGGTGGCCGAGAACTGCTCGTCTGTAGCGCGGCTGCAATGCGATTTTTGGTCGTTTTCGCGAAATCTGTATATTATATACGAAAAGTCAAAAAATCCCTTTCGCGTCTGAAATAATATACTACAATAGATAATATATAGCTGCGGGGAAATCGTACAGAGAAATGGAAAATAAACGACTCATGACTAATGGCACTAATGCATACGCGATTGTTGGCGTCTCGGTGTATTCTTTAAACGGCTCAAAAAATATATAGAGGAAAACAGAATTTTTACTTCGCACATTTCCCACATTCTCCTCTAAAAAAAAAAAAAAAAAACATTGAATATTTTTCGAGATGTGTGTCGACAAGTGATAAAAAAAATATATGTACATATCAAGGCTAGATGTTTTTACTTACTTACTTACTCGTACTATAAAGGACTAACCTAACTGCCGTTCTTCAAGTCTTATACCGACGGGTTTGAAATGTACGATGAAAATATATTTTAGAACAAATTTAATCACGAGAAAATACGGACATACTTCGTACCGTTGGCCGTTGGGTAATCCACTGTTATTAGGTAGGAAGTTTGGACCGCATGCGGCCCACGGTAGATTTTAATACGGCCAATACTTCAATTTAAATTCATCAATTAATTATAAATAATATTATGAGAAAATCTTTATTTTAATAACATAAAACTATAAAATATTTAAAAAAAACTTTAAATATTACTCAATAGTACATACTATTATATGAAATGTTTATCTATATTGGGACCCGATAGCAATAAAGAAACTAATGTAACAAAAATAACAATACAATTATTTTAAAATTGTTTTATTTTAATCATAAATAAATATATGTTTTCTTATGATTATAAATAAAAATGAATAGCTCGTCAAAATATTTCTACTCGTAATTCACTAAACAACTTCTACTTACATGGACAAGACTGGGCCACATCCCAGTCTTCGCAAAAGGTCGGAAACGTCTGGTGAATGATATAAAATATAATGGTCAAATTAGGCGGCAGAGTTCCTCTAATATTTGTTATGATTATTATTTTTTTTTTTTTTTAACTTTTCCTTACTAATTATTTCTTTTAGAACGGTAGGTACGCCCTTTTTTCAAAGCATGACATTTTCAAAACAAACATGTATCATGTATCAACTCGGATAAAATTTAAATGTATATTTTACAATATAATTTTTATCGTTCGGTCGTAAATTATAATCATACGTTGCATTTTTGTCACATCTGGTATAAGTGATTTAAGTAAAACATAAACTTCTTTTTTTATTATATATAACAAAACAAAAAACAATTGTATAAAAGTAAAAATATATATATAAACAAGAAATAATCAACTATTCTTATATTAATAAACAAACAAGTTGATGCTGCTCTCGGGTAGGCCACTGTTTTAGTTTAAGTAATTGAGTTTGTATACTGGGTTTGAAACGAAAAATCATCGTAAACGGAAAACGACCGAAGTAGTATTGTTCGTGTTTCTTTTCTTGTTACTGAGATAAGCTAGAAAACGACAGAAATCATAATCCGTAAAAAAGATTATAGATTATAGAGGGTGAATTGCTAAGAATTTCGATAACTTGTTCAAATAAAGAGTACCATTTGCCATTAATTCCGCGTCTTTTTACGTATTTTGTGTGCAGAAATCGGAATAAGTTAAATACTTACCGAGAATAGTGTGATCCGCGAAATAAAAACATATTTTATTAAAACTAATATCTTTTTCGCTATACAATCGACGTCTCGAAATGTATTAAATAAGCTGATTGAGTGTGTTAACAACGTAATAGGACGGAACAATAGGCGAGGAGTAAGAGATAAATATATATACGTATACATATTTTTTTTTTTTCGCGAACGTTCGAATATTTCCGTTGCCTATACATAGTTCACCGTCAAAAAAATGTTGAATACCTATTGGACCGGACGTAATTAATAATTATTATCATCATTATATCTGTGTCGTTATTCCCGCGTTCGTCTGTTAAAATTGAATGTGAAATAAAAACTTCGCGCCGCCAAAGCGCAACTCTCGGTTAACAAGGAAAGGGGCAGACGATTTAACTTTTTGTTTGGAAAAAAAAAAAAAAAAAAAAAAAAAAAAAACGAAAAGTAATAACGTTTTTGCTACGTCGAAACAATGTTGCCTTTTTTCTTTTTTTTTTCGGGACAACGGAACGGGAAAATATACCGTTTTCCCATATTGTACCATCGTCGTAAAATACGGGTTTTCGTATAAAAGAAAAAAAAAAATATATATATATAATATATAATTGGACCGATATATAATTGGACGATACATCTTGCGGTAAGCCTTCAAACATATTATCATTATTGTACCTACAGCCATGTTACGAGTATGTGGGTACCGAGTTACGTTATGTTTTGCCGTTTCCCGTTTAATGAGCGATAATAAATTTCTTTGCCGATTCGCAGTTTTTGTGTGCGCGAGCTTTAAAACCGCCCATTAGGTGTATAAATGGACGAGCTAATAGGTACGGACGGCACGGCCGAAGACAACGCGAATTTATTTCGATAAACCGCGACGCGGCGGTTGATCGTACCAACACTGCCGCGAAAATAATTATTATTATTCTCGACAATTTCGTGTCTACGCGTGTAATAATAACGGCCAAATCAAAAAGGGCCATGACGGGAAAAATGCGGCATGGCAACAACTACCGTGACGATAATACACGCTGAAATGGCCGTAGGAAAATATGGTCCAATACGAAAATCACCCGACGACGTTATTGCAGCGGCCAACATATTTTGCAGCTCCGTAAGAGTAGCGTTTAGTTATATTTTAAAACATTTCCGATATTGTGGTTTATAACGATAAACGATGACAATCGTTAAGCATAAAATATTGGCCGCTGGAAAAAAAAAAAAAAAAAAGTCAAATTTTCCATTTGTGTTTTCGGCGGTTTTTACTTCGCCATTTTAATACTGACTGTACCAGCATCGTAGTACCACACATCGCTGCACTTTTTCTCGTATAAGTGTATCTTTTGTTAAAATACTATAACGCACACGGTATTTATATAATTTTCACAAACCATCGCTATTCCAAAACCGTTTTTATTATTATTATTATTATTATTATTATTTTTTTTTTTTTTTGCAAAACTGCAATTCCGTTACTAAAGCACTTTGTATTATAGTACGTAAATGTCGTTTGGGAATCGGTCGACAATTCGGGACGTATATACATTATTATTATTATATTATACGCAAAGAGGCGGACGGATGTTACGTATTAATTTTAACTGGATATATTGTTACGACTTTTGCGTATACGTCTCGACGACGTTTTCCACTTTGAGCATTTATATCCGACGACCGAGCAGTGGAATTATTGTAACGTACAAAATAGGTTTTTTTCCCGTTGTCGCGGCTTTTAGCGCTCGTCGTGATATACGTAATAATTCCCTCCCGTTAAAAACATAATATTACTATCGTTTCAACAAAACGATTTTAGTTTGTATGTACTCTGCTCGTGTTCTGACCTACATATGAGTACAGCGAAATCACAACAGGCTTGGTTAGATTTTCGATGTGATTTCAATTTGTTATTGTTCACGTTCTTCAACTCTATACCATATAGTGTATTAACTAGCAATTAAAAAAAAAAAAAATGATAATATTTACTCAACCAGTTTACAATGTGCATGATTGCATAATTGCATGCATGTTACAGAGAAATACATAGAAAAAAAAAAAAAAACGATTTTCTGCAATCATTTATTGTTATTCTTGTTGAGAGAACGTCGCCCGTCCGGAATTGAAAAGGAGCACATATAGGTAATATTAATGAAATTTATCCACTACCTAATCGATATGTGAACAGTCATGATGTCTGCGTGTCGTTTATTCCTAAATTTATATTGTATAAAATAAGATCACATAAAGTGGAATAGTAACAAATTTCAAAAAAGTAAGTTTAGTGAGTAAGTATAAAAGTAGTTAGAAAACATAATAAAGCTCAAAATAGTTTTTTTTTGGAGATAACATAATTGGCGTTTAACAATTATCCATATTTTTCGACTAATAATCGAATGTGAAAAATTAGATATTTTGAATTTTTTTTTTTTAATAATACCTACTAATAATTTCACATTTCAAATCCAATATAAATATTGTTTTCAATTAATTTCATATTAGATAAAGGAACCACTAAAACCACTTTTAAATGGTATTTCGTTTGTTTCATGCAAATATTTTGTATAACATACTCATGTGTTTTAAGGGCGTGAAACGGCGTCTTCTTATAGTTTAGGTTTTCCACTTCAAACTGCATTTTAATCTCATTTCTGAACTTAAACCGTTTGTGACACATCGGGACCAATTATTACGAAACTGTACACAACTTATTTTTAAATATATAGTTTTGTACAAATTTCGGGGGTACCCCTTATCAAATTTAAAGAAAATCAAATAAGGACCACCCTAATCCCGTACATAAATACAACGAACATTGTAGGCTACAATAATAGTCTTTATGTTTGGAGAAAATTCGACAAAACTAAACACAGACCATAACTAAACTATCGGAAAACCACTATTTGGAATATTGAAATTATGTATGCAGCCCCTCTTACGACCCCTCTTGTTCCGAATTCGTGTGATACCTATAATATTGGTCGCCGTCGCCGTCGTCGTCTCCTTGACCGTGTGAAATTTCCTGGGGTCATATGGAAGACTCGTTCGACGACCGATTATAATAATACAATATACCGGTGTACCTACACATGCGTATAGATACACTTTTGCAGGACAACAGGTTTTTCGGTCGGTGTCGAATTACCCGTTGGCGGTACACACGTGTGCAGTGAGGAAATCTGACACCGAGTTTCCGTTCGTAGTACACGGGCAGTGGCGTGGGGGAGGGGGACGGTGTAGAAGGGCGCTCGGCCGGAGGATATAACCAGTACCGCGGTCGTGTTTTCGCAGACCGCTCGTGATTAATTCTTTGAACACGGACAATATTTCCAAAGTGTAGTAGTTAGTACACATCAAACACGGAACGCCGTGTCGGTATATTTACAGGGCGATTCATTTACCGTCGTTATGAATGGACGATTATTCATATTATAATATTATAATATGATATTATCAAGATTTGCAGTACATTTTATTTGTAATTATCTATACACACAAATATAAAAGCCAAATACCGCTCACCCATTGATCGTTATATCTCAAAAACTACACAACCTACGAACTTAAAATTCGGAATAGACGTTCCTAATGTTTATTAGGAATAATAATCTAATAATCTTAATGTGCAATAAGAAAGGATTTTGAAAAAATATTGCGTTTAAGTGTATTAATTTATAACAATAATTAATCGCCAATACGTATTAACAATCGGAGTTATTAGTTATTGAAATAATCGGCAAATACCCACATAAAAGTTTATAAAGGTATTATTTATTCATCGTTATGGATTATCATAGAAACACGGATGAAATAAAAAAAACGAATAACGTATAAAATAATACTACAAATATTTTACGTCACAAAACTGTCCACGGGTGAAGCCGTGTAATACAGCTAGTCATTTATATATACGAATATATTATATATTTTTTTTTTTTGTCATTTTTTGTACAATCATAATTCAGTACCGTAGCCAGAGTAAAATAGGCCCCGGTGCAAATATAATTTGCGGACCCATTATTTTCCATTAATATTTTAATCTAACCTTATATACTTTGAAAAACGATACGGACATACTTCGCATGAAGGGTGGGCCACCGTTGTAGATGAGAAGTTCAAAGGGAAAATTTAATGTATATCTGTACGAAACGATTAATCTTTGCTAACAAAAAACGAGTCTGAGCGCATTTCGGTTATACGTGTATTAAATGGCCGTCATATTTACGATTTGAAAATAATATTTTAATAATAATATATAAATAATAAATAATAATTTCCGTAAATTCCCACATTTTTTCTTACGTTTTTTACTCTGTTTTTCCCGATTATTATGAAAAATTTTTGGAAAAAACAAATCACCTCCTCTATGAACCATCTTAGTCAGATTTCTTTTCAGAAAAAGTGGTACACTTGGAAATTGAAGAAAAATTTCTGATATAAAAATTTTTAGTATATTAAAAAAAAAAAAATAATAATAATAATAATATAATAAAATAAATATCATTATCAAACCAATACTCACTCCGCTCAAAATCTCGATTTTCGGACATTTACCAACAGTAGTCGGCGAAACATAGGCTTTACCGGTAAATCCTAGGTTTAACCGGTATTCGTATTTATACCGTAACATATATAAATACAAATTTATAAAAGTTCATAATATTAGTAAGCTTCTAAACTAACTTTTGATTTTTATTAGCGTTCCCATATTACATTTTTTTTAAAGAACACAAGGGTATGTAATTAAAGGCTAACGAAATATTGTTTTTTGTAAAAATTGAATTTTATATATTATATTATTATATTATCCAATACTAAATAGGTAAGTATCCAACTTGTAATTGAGAAAATTATTTATTTTTATCAAAAAATCAAAATCGTTAATAGTTAATAGTTTGATAACAAAATTAAATTTGTTATCAATAAAATAATAATGGATAAACATAGAATAATAATTACTCTACGCATCGGTTTTTTGATATGAACGTTGCCAATGGATATTTATAAATATTATTTCACAAAAAAGTATCATCGTATCAATGGTATTTACAAAAGTATTTTACAAATATTAATATTTGTCTGTAGGCTGGCATCCGGGTTTTATTATAATTTGTAAACAAAACATCGTTTATTCTTCGATGAAGGGTTTCACTCTTTACTTAATTTGTTCTTAACTTTAATTTAAAGTTAATCAACTGAGTATCTACTTAACTATCTAAATAATCAGGTTATGTTTTTGTTGTGGCAATACCTATATTCAGTTGTGTAAGATAGACAGACCAGCACCAAGAGAAACCACTTTAATACAACTAGGAAAATTATTGAGAGTTTTAAATGATTAAAGGTTACAAATATTGATCCTAATAATTAAAATTAATATATATTATTTAATGTTGAAAATAATTTAACATGGTGCTAGTAATTAATTGGAAGGGGGAGGGGGTGAAGTTCCCGCACGGGTAAGTGTTAAACAAATGTTCAGTTGGAACGCTGTTTTTTTTAAATTTCTGTTAGAGTTCCTTTTCTTTCAATTTCCCAATTCGAGCATTGCAGGTAAAGAAATTAATAATTACAATATAATAACCGGGTTGGCGGGTTATGGGCCTCCACTTAGAACAACAAATGGTATCACCATCGCTAGATAATATTTCATTATTTCAAATGAGCGTCTTTGGTCTTGATAAAATATTAATGTTCCACCGTATAAATCACAAATTATAGATATATAAAACGAAATGATAATGATACTAGATAATGATATGCTAAAAGATGATACCCATACCTATATCGTACAAATTTAACGTATCAAATTACGATTTTATAAAACAAAAACATATTTTGTTATAACTATAGGTACTTAAATGGTTTTAAGTATGGGCCCCATACAGGAACTTGAAGCGTGGGGCCCTGGTGCAATGAACCGCCCGCACCGCGGTTTCTACGGCACTCGTAATCGGCACGATGGCTTCGCCGGCTCTGTAGACCTCGCCCGGGACCGATGGGCTGTACGAGTCCAGGCGGATGTACTCGGGACCTCCACACGACGGCGTTATGACCACTACATTGATTGTCCGGCGACCACTCGGTCCGATAAAGAAATCGTTTTCACGGAACTCTATGTTTACGGCACCTTCCTTAAATAACAGCGTTGTGCCGGCCCAATTCGAGTTTTGTTAAGCAATGTTGGTCGGGGTACAAGCCAAAACCTAGGTACCTACCAACAATTCTTTCGAAACCGCTCAATTGCTTTTTTTGGATATCACCTTTACACTATCAAAAGTTATAAGTATGATTATACGTAAGATTAAATCAGTATTTTACACGCAATATTTTATGGGGGAAACGGTGTGTTATCATACAAATACAAAAACGAAACATATAATCAAACTTATAATAAAAATAATGTAGTCACGTAAACATATTTTAACAATGTACCTTCATACGTTTATAAACGATTTTTTTTTATTTTTTTTTTTAATTACAAAAATGGTAATATACCCCCTCATCTCTCCTGTTTTAACCGCACATGGTATTTATGTAGGTACTTACAGGCAATTCTCGAATTGTTATTATTTTAGTTACCTACACCTAACTAAAAATACTCCTTGCTCGGTCTTATTATCAGATGTAACACCGGTGGATATTAAATAAAACGTACCTACTTACATAATCATAAGTTGGTTCTCACCTTTCCCGTATGAATTATTTAGGTACCCGCTTACAGTTAAATAAAATACTGTTACCCGGTATAATTGAGTTGTCGAATTTTTTTTCGGCGTTAGAGTGGCCCGGGTCATTCGCTAGTTTCTCAAACCGACGTTGGCATATCATTAGGTAAAATATCTGTGCACATTGGTCGGTAATTTATTTTTAAAAAGTCGATCACCTCAAGAGTAAAACTCATAATTGAGTGAGTCAATGCCTATCAGCATTTAGCATAGGTAAGTACAAATAAGTACTTATAATAATTTTACCGCAAGCCCGTATCACAAGTAATAATATACGTACTGTAATCAGTGGACACGTCACCAAATGACGCGAATGTAATGTAATAGTTTAACGACCGTGGACGGCGTTCGATCGTCGGATGTAATAATATTACGGTCTATGGCTCTGTGCATAACAATACAATCATTTATTGAACCGACGATAAAAATAAACGTAAAAAACGGCCACACTAGTTTACCTCGTCCCGCGCCCGGCCTTTTACGCGCCGCGACGCAACCATATTACCCTATGGTCGCAGCGCGAGTGGGGGCGACGGCGTTTCCGATCGCCGGCCGGCGCTCGTCGTTTCTGTCGTTGACCGGCGGACCGTCGACGTCTGCCCCCGCGCTCGTCCTGTAATTTCGTTTTCCACATTTTTTAGTTTGGTATTCGTACGCCGTTGCGATTTCCATCACAACGTCCAGTACGCTGTTTCGAGAGACGATAATATTCCGTCGGTTCGTATTTTTCCTTTCTACCGCGAGGCGCTCAAGCGATTTGTCCTCGCACCTCATTAGCGACGGCGACCGCGTGCGTGTTTTCCGCGCGTTTGTCCGACCGGCGGTGGCGGCCCCGGCTGTGCCGATGGGAAATTTTTCGACAGTACAATTATCAAAATATCGAATCGCCCTGTATAGATGTTATCGTACGTTACGTTTCGTGTGACGATTTCGCGTGATTGTCCGCGATCCAGTCAGTGTACCGCACTACCGCCGGTCTTGGATGCTGGCCGAAGGTTGCCCGTATATACATAATACTGTTTATAATACCTATTATTCGGCGTGTGTGTCTTTCGTGACCTACCTACATACATCGAGATATTTTGTTGTCGGTACGGTTTTAAATATGGGTCCCACACAAGAACTCGAAGCGTGACGCCCTGGCGCAATGAACCGCCCGCACCGCGGTATCAACGGCACTAAGCCATATTCGGGCTTATAATATTTACACATAACTTCATTTTCGGTTGTTTTAATTATAAGTATGTACCGCATATGGTTCATGACGAAATAATCGCCCTGTATACCCACGCGGACCGTTGTCATGCATCACGGGTTACTCGAGATCTGGCAGCGGCACTTCACGAAAACCACAAATTTAAACCATTTAAGTTCAGTAACGATCCGATCGACCGCGACCCTATGAAAAAACGCGAGCTTGTATAATTCCGAGAAGACGGAGATTTCGATTTGAAACCCTAATAATCGAAAACAGGACCCATGGATATAAATGCAGTAAAACTCGTAAATCACCAATCATCATACTGTCATCGTCACGAAACATCCGGATAGACTTTTTGAATATTATAATTTTGTATTTTTTTTTAAAAAAAAAGACGTAGTAATGTCATGTTGAGATTTTTCTATTTATGATAATATTATATAAGTATAGATCACGGATATCGTTTTCACATTTTTGGCTTTTTGCCCGAATTTGTTTTTAAAATGTGAAATTTTTAAACAAATTATTTTGGAATCGAACAAGAACCGGTATCGATGTTATTCAGTAACATCACTATTATAGTTAATCAATCAAAATCCGTCACAGTCAATCCTCAATTTTTTGTCTGGTTCTCTGGTCCGTAAAAACTGCCGTAACCCTTCATCTTAAATGATTATCGTACGGTAGCTAAATGAAAAATAGCGGTCATTAAAATGTTACGATTTTACAAAATCGAAGAATATTTTGAAAACCGTCTCCGACCCTCCACTATAAATTACTAATTTATCTCCGTACATTTTTAAAATCCTACAATACAGAATACAGATAAGTGCAACAATTAAGTATTTATATATATATATGTATACAATTTTATTCATCGGTCAAACAATTTAGTTTTACAATGACGTTTTTATATCGGCGTAAAATAAAGTTTATAACCTGTACTTAAATTCGTATTTTATCGTCCTGCGTATTACAATAAAAATAAAAATAAAAATAAAATGATTACTGCGTTTATTATAATCATATTTTTTTTTTCATTTTCCGGGTGACTATTTCAATTATAACCTATTACATTTTGTACAATTTCACATTCAGCGCGTTTTATACTGTGGTTTTTTTTTTTTTTTTTATAAAATTTCACCGTGGACTTATTGTTAATAATTTTTAGAAACGGGAACATATAACAAATACATAGAGCCATTTAAATTATATTTTTATACAACGAGATAAATAATTTCTAACGTGAAACGGTTGTAAACAAAGTTCAGTTAAATAGTAGCCTGTACAATAAACCTACGAAATTACGTTCATATTCTTTCTTTCTTTTTTTCCCCTTTTTTTGTCAACCAAGTACAACGTATGATACACTTCGTATCAAATGTTCGAGAACTTTTCTCAAGACAAAGTAATATTATCGTTGCGTACAAATATAAATTGAAAAACTCTTTTATGCGTCCTACCTTCTTCACTTCACATCTATAATATTGGCACACTCGTCAACAGTATCAACTATTTTTATTTGTTATAACCGTTTCGACTTCACGTGTACCTACAGTCTTTATGTGCAATCGAACGATTTTCACGAGAAAAGGGCTTTAGTTATAATTTTGGTCGTTATCGGTTTATATTTGGGTCAATTAAGTCTGTTCTCTGAAAAACTGTTTAGTGTACCACGTAGTCGTAAAAAAAAAAAATGTGCAGCAAGTTTTTTTTTTTTTTTTTTATTGGCATTGCAAATAATTAGTTGCAAAATAACGATATTGTTCGAGACGGTCGGCAACTTTAATTCACGACAGACAAATAGTTCATTTTACGTTATTCACGGTGATTATCTTTGTATTATTAGGTTCGTAAATCGCGATTTATTAGCGTCGTAATAAAATTATTTTGTTCGATACAAATTATTTAAATCGTGAGTGCGGTGCGTTTATACACTGTTTTCATTATGCTAATGACGCAATATATAAATAATACAATTCGAAATTGATAATCTCAGAAGTAGATTTTCATGAAGGTATATTTACGTAGGTATATAATATTATAATAAATTCGAGTGCGTGCAATTATTGCAGGTATTATACACGTGGGTACCTATACAATGTTCGTGTTCAAGAGAAAACTGCCGTTTGAATTTATTGGATGTTTAATTATTTTAATGAACTCGGATATAATATTCCTACATAGGTACCTACACGGAATACTTAATACGTGCTGCGGCGACTATTATGGTAGGTTAGGTTTAATAAAAACAAAAATAAAAGAGCTGATACTGGGAACGGATACGTTCACTGCTGTAAGTGAGCAGTCGGGAAGGTGGGATACATAAGGTTATTTAAATTATACCTGTAACCACTGATAAACCGTTGCTAACAAAAACCAATACGTAGCGAATTTCAGGTATACATGTTTTGAAAGCCGTAATATTATCGTAATATTTACGATTTTCATCAAAATTTAATTTTAAAACTTATATAAATAATAAACATTTTTCATTGCATTCAATTTTATGTTTTGAAACAAAATGCATTTGTTTTTTTCCCTAAAACCCGACGTGGTTTTGTAAACAATTTTTTTTGGAATTCGGGTTTGAACTTACGAGCCCTTGGTTGGCAACTGGTACCTACCACCACTAGACTACAACAGACATACTATAGTATTGACAATATTAAGTTATTTAACATATAGTATCAGAACTTCAAAAAGCTATAATTTCGAAATAAATAGTCAGTCCGCTCAGTTCTAATTTCACCGTCGTTCTTCTAAAAAAATATTTACCCGTATAAAAATTGGCAAATTTACCAGTAAATTATCATGGTAAAAATTTACTGAGCTTACATCTAAGTGCTTCACAAAAACGGGATGTTTTATCCATCCTTGATGATACTCAAAACGAGCTTGCTCAAAAATTATCCATGTGTTCAGTCGTGTATTTAGGATTTTGCTACGGAAAGAGATATTAAATTTGAAAAATGTGATTTAAAAATAATGTATTATTCTAGGTACTTTAAGATAAAAATCTAATCTAATATCCTTCAAATTTTAGTATATTAAATATTATAGGTATCGCTTTGAACAAGTAAATGTAAACGTTCAGGTTTTTTTGATAAATTAACTTTATTGATTTTCGGTAAGAACATTCAATTTTTTATTTTTCTGATTAAAAAGCATAGATAAGAAAATTTGAATGTAAAAATATGTAGGTGTATAAATAAAAGATTCTATGGGGAGATAAATCTTTCTAATCTCCGCTCGTAAGTACGCCACTGTGTATTATAGCCTCCGGTAGCATATTTTGGATTTTGTCAAAGGTTAGGTATTTGTAAGTTGTATTTTATATTATTATACAGGTAACGCATACCTAGGCTAAAAAACAAATTTTACATTTTTAACATACTTTTTTACACAAAACGTAACTTATTCCTGCGTGTGTTTTTTTTTTTTGCTTTAATTAATTAATTAATAACATAGTTAGTTGTTATTTGTATAAAGTTTTTGCATTCAAATTTAAAATAGTTATTTTGTTCAATATATTTTATTCAGTTGTTATTGTTACGAAATAAGTACTAATAAAGGAAATGTACATGCAACAATAATATCAAATATAATAATATATACTTTAGGGTGGCCCTTAGTTATAGAGGGGTGAAAAATTAATTTTTCTAATTTTCTCACCCTTCCATACTTTTTTTATCATAAAAAACTAAGTTGTGTTAAATTTGGTAATAGTAACTTACCCCCTTAACGTGCCGCAAGAGGTTTGAAAATTTTCAAACAGGGGGGTTTTAAAGTTTTTTGTACTCAATTCAAAAAATATTTCACTCAGCATAAAAATGTATAGAATTTTATTTAAAGATCTAAGCATTGTCTATAAAAAATATTCTTATAATATTTCTCCTAAATCCATTATGTTCTAAGATATTAGTTTAATATATATTTAATACTTATTAAATATAGATACTATATTTTATTATATCATGACTGTTTAACTTATATAAATATAATGCACATTGTTTGTATTATGATTTTATCTACTCTTATATTGTGTTATTTGGTTTTGGGAATTTCTACACCAAAGCTAACTGCTATCTTTCTTACCAAATTAAATCTACTTTAAGCTTTTTTTAGATTAGATAATTTTTTTTTTTTTGTAAATTAAAAATGTAGAAAATAATATAAGATTGGGATGTTGTAAATAATGTGTGCAAGCTTTATGCTGCGATACAACGGCATCTAACACAGGACGGTTAAATGGTGCCTTTATTACATTAGATAGGAAGAAATCTTTTATATTTAACGTGCCGAAGGCATATTTTCGAATTGGTGTTAAGAAGTGTATTCGAAGTAAAATTAAATCTAAACACAACTGATCTGGATTTTTCTATTTTTTAAAAAAAAAATGTCAACAGGCATTACCTCAAATTGATTTAACACAGTTTGTGATAGGAATAGATAACCTAGTTATACAATTTAGTATTGAAAGAAATAGATCTGAAATTATAAATTACTGGTTTCGCAAATATTGTAAGAATATTTTTTATATAAAATGCTTAGATCTTTGAACAAGATTCTACAAATTTGTATGCTAAGTGCAATATTTTTTGAATTAAGTAAAAAAAACTTTAAAACTACTCTGACAATTTTCAACCCTCTTAAAAGGGAAAGGGAAAAGGCGTGAGTTACTATCACCAAAATTAACAAAACTTTTATATGTTATAATAACAAAAAATATGGGAGGGTGAGAAATCAAAAAACTGAAAGTTCAAAAATAAGGGCCACCCTAATATACTTGCATTAAAAGAACTAAATTTTTATTGTTATAGTTAATATTTGTACATAACACTGAGTTATTATTATTTAATAAAAATATATTAAATCTTATATTTTATGTTATTTTTTCGGAAATAGTATGTTTAATAACATACTTTTTCCAAATTTAATGCAAGACATACTAATTTTTGAAAAGGTTGATTTTATAAAAAAAACAACTTTTTTAACTCTCAAAAAACCATAAAAGCGAATAAAATCATAAAATAGAAAAAAATGAATTTACAAACTATACCAGAATATTTTTTAATTTTTTTAATACCCTTAGGTGTAGTCTACACCAATTCAAAATACCCTAATTAGTAAACCTGCTCTACTGAAAAATAAGAAAAATGGAAAAAGTACGTCCTGCATTGAAGACTTTATTATTATTTTATATTTTAAATTCAGGAATATCTCCTCCTACTAGTACAGTTCTTACATTTTTTGAACTTTCATATGCGGTTATACCAATGCTAAATTTTTTTCCTGGTATGTGTCCACCAAATTTTGATGTTATACCGTCTTCATATGGTCTATACCGTCGAAAGTCTATACGTGGTTCAATTTTGGGGCCTGCGTTACGCACTGGTGGTAACTCTTCTTTTTTGACGATTTTCTTCTTTGTACTTTTTTTAATGTCGTTTCCTTTTTTAGCTTCAGATGACGTTATTATACGGAACCATTCTTCCTTCAATTTTTTCTATAAATATCTCATATAAAATTAAAATTCTGGCTATTCTGGCGATTTTCCAGTGGCGGATCAAAAGAGGAGAAATGTAAAAACTATTTATTCAAAAAAAATTATGAAAAAACCTGAATAACCGCCAGCAGTAGCGGTAAAATTTGATCATGCAGCATTTGCATTTATCAAAACCGCGACACGATATTTTATTTCAGCCATTTTACCGCTGCAGTGTATAGAATTCAATAAGAATACACTATAGTTCTATTAAACCGCTACCGCTACCACCACCGCTACCATTACCGCTACAGCGTCAGTGTGTGAGCACTTCAAAGCAATAAAACTGCCAAGAATCCAGATTAGCCGTTTTCGGATTGTGAAACGCGGGCTCTACGCCTTAGTCCACTACTTTTTATCCCCGTGATTTTATTTTCTCAAAAAATTTAAAAATTATATTTTTTCAACCATTATTTTATTAGTATGACTTTTTTTTAGAATTTAAGGAGATAAATTTAAAAAGTGAGATCTCAAGAAGACTTCACGACAAATTCAAATCCGTTTCCAGAATTAAAACACGTCTAAATCCCTATATCTCGCATGTGTAAGATAAAAACAGAAGAAACGCGTCACTTCCTATCCCCTTAAGACTATAATATTGTATTTTTTAGATATGACATTAAAATTTATTGCGCATATGATACAGGCGCGAACTGGCCCACTGGATTATCGTAAATTCCCCGATGGGCCCTTCTTTTTTTAACTTAAATGACATAGTGTAATATTCGTATTACCTGTTTTTCATATTCTTCGTCATATGCTTTATTCTTTTCTTTTTCCAGTCGACATTCCTCTTCGCTCATGGCTACTTTCACAGCGAACCTTGTAATAGGTACACAAATTGTATGTAATTGTTATAAAAGTCTAGATAAACATCGCAGTATACATAGGCCAATATTGAGAAATTTGGAAGGTATAATACTATAATAGGATATATAATAACTAGTGAATAACGAAAAAGAAAAAGCCGCGATTAATAATTTCAATCATAAACGATAATAAATGGAAATATAGGTGAAAATTGGTAAGGTTATTATACAGGTTATTATTATACAGTTATTATACTGTATATTTTACAGCTTACATATATTCGGTTGTAGCCACCAGTAGCGCACGCAGGACTTTTTTTCGGGAGGGGTTTTGTTTATAATAATTTCCTAGAAAAGATAGCACATATCATTAGAATAGCACTATCACTATTATAACTAAATAAATTATTCTTGATGAGATTAAATTTTATTTTATTCTGTGGTATACGATATTATTTTGTTAAATATAAAACTTGATTCAAAAAAATATTGATATTTCGGAGGGGGTTGTGACCCTCTAACCTCACATCCCTCTCTGTGTGCATTACTGGTGCCACAATTTAATCTAAAATTCAACAAAAATAAAACCAATGTATCGTCATTTGTTGTATACGACCGGTTTCGAATTTAAAATTCATCATCAGGTACATATATCACAGTCAAAATGTAAAACGTGACTCAAAAGTTTTGAGGACATTTTACTTAAACTTTATTTATTTACGACCATTTTAATAATTTTGTTTTTACTTTATTTTTATATTATAAAATATATTTTGAAGTATTAAGTACCTTACACCAACTGCATCCATCGTCTTTCGCACATGACCGCCGAAACCAGCAATTTGTTTATTACGTATTGGCTGTTCTTTGATAGGAAAAGTGCAATTAGTTATTTTAAAACAATTTGTTAGCATTATAATTTAATAAAAAATCTATTTCTTTTTTAAAAATAGTAATTTTTAATTTCGTTTTAATTACTAACAGTAATAATATTACCTACAACTTATAGCCTAGTAACGGCTAAAAAAGCCAAATAATATTTTTAATTCGAAAGATCTTTTACTGATTTAATTCCAAATTGAAATCTGAATCAATAGTTTTATAATTGTATATTATTTAAACAAGATACTTAAATATATTTATGAGCGTCTATCTACGATAATTCAGGACGGGGGCATTGTATTTTTTCAATAATATTTACCTTCCAGTTAACCAATCAACTGCTATATGTAAGTTTACGTAGGTATAAGACTGTATTCCTATTTCCTACAATAGTATCTATCATAATTATATAATTATTTATAAAATAACTAAGAGTAGGTAGGTAGTTCAATTTCTCATAAACTGAAAAAAACATAACAAAAATATTGCAATTAAAAAATAAATTAAAAAATGAGTTACATTAAAGTTTAGATTAGATTGATTAAATCTTAAAACAAGAACTGAAAATTACGTTTATTTTTTGAAAATCGGTCAACGCCATTTGGAATTAAATTAAATTCTTGAATTCTCTGTTTATGTACGCTAAGCATGCGTAATTCAGTTAGTCTCTGCTCCGTCATTGTAGACCTTCAATTGTACATGTCACAGGAGGCACGGTCATGTAAACGATGGTACACATTTTATTTGACGGAAAAGGTGATAGATTAAATATAATATAATATGTATAGATAACAAATAATATACAATCGTACACTTCGATAGATTCTATCATTGATTAAAATCGAGTATAAATCAATGGTTCTTCTTGTTCGCAACCGACGTAATCGCCTGTGCTATTTCGGTTTTTCAATTATGTCAACCAATGGGAAACCTCTAGTGAAAATAATCCTACCATATAATGTATATGATCATTGATTCTTAGTTTTTCATTTATTCAATATATATATATATGTATAAATTATAATAGTCTATGTATAAATGTATAACGTACACAGAAAAGCCGGGGGCCGGGGACATGTCGGTAAAATGCGAAAACCTGTTGGTGGTGAGCGGACGCACGATGAATATTGGATACGTCGGTGTTGGACGTTGCAGTGTATAAAATAGAAATTCCGAGATTATAGTTTTTTTTTTTTTTTTTATTTTGAATACCCCGGGTATAATAAGATTGAAAACAAAAATCCGTAATAAAATTGACGGATGCACGAAAAAAAAAAAAAAAAAAGCTGCATTGTTCCTGAAATGAAAACCAATTGTTTTTTTTTTATTATAATTATTTTTTTATTTATTAACGTAAAAAGTAATTCAGTGACATTTGCTGGACACTGACATTGTTTATAATGTATACAAAACGTTATTTACAATTGATTTTAATTTACATAATATTATATAATTTACAATTTAAGTTTTTTTTCTTCTTATTTGCATAATTTCAAAGTGCATAGCAGCAGCAGAAGCAGCAGCGTAGTGTCCATTGTTTCCGAAAACCCATTCGAGTTAATGAGAAAGTGATCATATACAATGTAAAATACAAAACTATTGCTACTAATATAAACTACGATAAATCCGAGAACAAGTTCTCGCCTGTTTTTACAATAAAAACTTAAAAATTATTCAAAAAGTCTGAAAAGTTTAATTTTCATTTTTAATATGTATAAGACGCGCTAAGTTTTAGATACGGTGAATAATAATATAATACACATTGACCAGCAATAGGACAATAACGCACAGAATACATTAACGTTATTTTTTTAATAATTTAAAATATACAATAATACATACCGAGTGAATTATTTTTTTTGAGAAAAAAAAAATTACTGTGGAACTTCATTAAAAACAGTCAAATCTTGTAAATACTTAAATAATGAAATGTGCCACAACCTTAATTGGATGACGACCTAAAACAGATCACGAAAAAAGCAAGAAAAATAGTCTAGACTTTCAAAAATTTGGCTAATTTGCTTAAAATTAAGAAAATTAGAATTGTATCCCAAGCTTTCTAGTAAAATCTATAAAAATTATTAATTACTATTACTATTAACTATATTACTATTAGTATTACTATTAAGGCGGCTGCCTACGATGCAACACTAAATCCGTAAAAAATAATACAAAATAGAAAAACACAAATTATTTTAAATTTATATCGAACAGAATATCAATACGAAGATTTTTAAAAAATTGTTTCAGGTCCTTCTCTCTCACATCCGTAAATCGTCCTAACGACTTCGGACCAACGTAATTTGTAGATAACCGATTTGTATTCATTTGTATCCCTTTTATAAAAATGTGTATCCCCTTCATTTAGGCGTAAAACGTCTCCTAGGCACCCGCAAGTGTTAAAAACCATCATATAAGACCGATGTCATTTTTTTGTACCCAATAAGTAGAAAAGTCCATAAAAAAAAAAATAATTGTTTTGTCCTTAATTCAGCCGTCGGTTTGTGAAACTATAACTTCAAAGTCAAATGTATCAGAAACAGATGAAAACATAGATCTACCTTTGAATAAGTTTACATAAGATACTTATGAGTTTTTTTATATAAGTAAATTGAACTTTTATAGAAGAAATTATGAGTCATACATTTTTAGGGTCAGGTTTTTAAAGTGAATATCTTTTTGACCGTGGACATTTTGAGGAAACTATATGCAGGGACATGAAGTTTGGTATTATAAGTAATAATCCTTGTAACGTTCCTTACTCCCCGAATAGTAGTGGAAATTTAAGACGATTTTTAGCTAATTACTACAATATCGATATAAAAACTGGTCTATAGCAACCCAACTAATAATGTAATTTCCATAAAAAAAAAAAAAAACTAACCAGAAACCGACTAATTTTTTTTTCGAAAATCGTTTATAAAACCAAAACCAACACCGGTTTTTTTTTTTTTTCTAAAGTATAAAAATCGGTCGCACGAAAACCACGCTGTTCCGGAGCCGTGTCGGGGACGCCTTACGAGACGCGTCACTTGAAAACGCGCGTTTCGTCGGGCGACGACGAAAGCGTGTGCAATCGCGTCCGGACTCCGCCGGAACCCGCCGTCTCGCCGTTCGAACGAAACCCCGGTCGCGGCCATCGGCGGTCCGGCGCGGCCATCGGCACTGTTCCGAAACCGCAACGGGTAGCGGCTACAACGACGGCGGCTACCCGTTGCGGTTTCGACGACGTTATCGCGCGTACCGTTTGTTTGAACATGTTAACGTCGTGTGTCGCGGCGAAACACGGGAAACAATACGTTACGCGGTTCGCGCGCGTGCCGTAGATAGATTAATGCCGCGATTGGCTGCTAAACGCGGGGCACGCGGCGACCGTTCGAATCAATCCACTCGCCGCGGCGACAGCGGCCGGCAGCCCGTCAAGTCTGTCACGCGCATTATGTTTTATGCGCCGCGCAGAGACGGACGCGCGGCGTACTATTTATTGCGGTACTTGCGTACGCGACGCGACCGTGTACGCCGATGAGTTTTGAATGAATTATTCA
Organism: Cinara cedri; assembly: GCA_902439185.1. Taxonomy (NCBI): domain Eukaryota; kingdom Metazoa; phylum Arthropoda; class Insecta; order Hemiptera; family Aphididae; genus Cinara; species Cinara cedri. Next base: position 554,899 of record CABPRJ010002375.1, read on the forward strand.
TTTTTTTTTTTTTTATACACCGCGTCGTTTCGTTTCCTTTAATTCGTAGACGTAGGCGAGAGAGTAGTATACACGGGGGCAGCGGTACGCGCAACGGGGAAAAGGCCGGGCCCGGGTTTCGTGTTTTTTTCCGTGCGCGCGCGCGTACTTTGCCGGAAAACAACAACGGCGAATTAATCAAGTCGTTTCGCGAGGGGAGGCGGAGTGGCAGTAACCGCCGCGACAACGGCGCGCGTTCCGGCCCCGGACGCTTTGCGAAAACAACTCTACGGTATAGGCCCGTTTCTGTTTTAACACACACACACACAATTCCCGCCCCCCTCTCCCCGACCGCCGTAAGTTCACGCGAGTATTCATGACGGCGGCCCTTAAAATAAAAAAATAAAAATAAAAACCCATAAAAGTAAACCAAGAAAATATTTTGTTCTTTAACCTAACTAACAAACACAGAAATCGACAAGCACACAATAATATTATATTATTTAATTAATTAAACATATGAATACATAGGCCATACAGAAAATTAGTCTTTTTGTAAAAAAGACTAGGCTCTTCGCTATGGGGTAACCTCTTTAAGAACTGCGCATTATTTTTTTTAAATGGCAGGATGTTTTTCAGGCTTATTGCAGACAAACTTAAAAGGCCTAACTGCTATTCGTTTGTCTGACCTTATCTTCTTTGGCCACTTTTAAACTGTTCGTGGCACGTGAACGGGTTGAGCATCATCACAAAATTTCACCAAAATTACACTCTTGCATTGACGAAGAAAATAAGAAGGAGAAGGGGGGATTAGGTGTTCGATCAAAATGATCTAATTTTCTTTTTAATCTATAAAATAAGAACTGCAAGCATTAATATCGGTTGAGTCGGGCGAAGGTGTTGAGAAACTCATCGGGAGCGTACTGGCCAGACGAAATAAGGACAACACATTCGGACGGCCGATACTCGAAAATTTCAATTCGTCTCAAGTTTCCCCCAATCTCTCCACGCGGTTTAAACTCTTACGGCACATCCGTGTTCGATATCGTTTATATTTTCAATACCTATACCCTTATTATACTTTTGAAATTATCAATAAACGATATATTTTTCTATTAAAAACGCTAAATGCATATAACGAAAATGAATATTTACTGGCGGATTTATTTTTTTTTCTATATAAACGTTTAAAGATCAGAACCGTTTTTTTATTAGCATACATATACCATATCAACAAAATTATCAAATATAAAGTACCCATTTGGGGAGGGAGAAAAGAAAGAAATATTTATTTTTTAAAAAAGACCGGGATCATTACTCATCGTACGTTTTACGAATGTAATCAAAAACATAAAATATATAAAAAGTTTTTATGTCGTCCACACAAACTTGATAAATAATTTTTCTCTGGCTAGTCTATAACGCGAACAAATATTCACCAACTTTAAATATGTCTTATTTTTGTATTGTTTAATATATAAATGTCGTTTAGCTAGATAAACGCGTCTGTTGCAAAGTGTTCACATAATTCAAGTTATAAAGACACATTTATAAACAAAATAAATGAACACTATATTTATATAAACAACTATACGTGAGGTCAATGCGGTTAATTCAAAAAGTGATTTTTAAATAAGCAAGGAAGCGTAAATATTCCATTGAGTTTTCTGTAGGAAAAAAAAAGAAGAAGAAACAATATCAGAGAGTAAAAAAACTAACGGCTTAATATGTTTCGAACATTATACAAAGACGGTTCATTAATTTTTGGCCACACCGCTGTCGGCCATATACACTGAATTTTTAACAATACGATTATATACAAATCGGCCAAAGTACCTATCTACTTGTATTATAATGTGTTTTACTTTCCACTTTGTTATGTACAAAAAAAAAAAAATTTAAATTATTCGCTAAACGCCCTCGTTATGTTATCGTAATATGGTTAATTCTCCATAAACCCACTAAATATAGAGAGAGAATTGTAGTTGACGTGTTTTGTGAATCACCGTCGCCGCCGCTGCCGCTTTCGTTCTTAAGCCATTCTAATGACGTTAAACGCGACCGCGAGTCCTATTTTGTAACCGACATAATAACAATTATAACTCATTGTGTTTATCTGATAAAATGCTTAACGTTTGTTATACGCGTACACGACTTTACTATAAATTATTTCTCGTCTTCGGGAACCGTCGCGGGACGAAAAAACCGTTATCGTAATGAGTATTCTATTTTCGAACCGTGAGAATACGGTTTACTATTTGAAAATTAACAGGACAACAGTTGATATTATTATGACGGCGTGTTTATTGTGATGTGCAGAATTAGAGTAGCATTTTGAAAAACATTAAACGATTCTGTGTATTCAGACGATAATGACTGAAAACGAGAACTGCCTCAAAATCTTTAACCAAAGACTTTGTGAGACCCTGCCGTGGTTCTCGCTACGTGTTTTTAAACATTTTGATAACGTTTAATATTGGGTTTCGTGATAAAATAAATATTGAAACTAATAAATCATGTGTAACTACGTCTAAAAATACTCGGCGCTCAACGTGTTACGGAACCGATACATATCGTACGTTTTCTAAACAATTCGGGACAAACGTTGTTTAATTATATTTACATATCATTATTGTTATGATAACGCTATAATTCTGGTTTTTTATTCGAAATATATTATGATAAACGAATTAGCTCTCTCCGGGAATCAACGAACTGGATGATTTTATAAAAAGCGGTAATTAATAATTAAATTTGCCCGGAAATCGAATATTTCTCTCAACGCCACTGTAACTAACACAGCTGGAACTTTAACTGTAATAATATCATACAATTTATTTTAATTTTAGGATAAAAATTAAAAAATGTTTTAATATGCTTAATCTTGCGATACTATTGCAGTGTGAATAGCCCCAACTATCAAGCACGTATGTCAAGATTCATTTTTGAAGGGGACCTTCGCTTTCAAAAAGTAACATATTATATTATTATTACATACATGGCTATCTAGTTGTTTTAACAAATAAAATAACAAATCATTTATCCTGAATTTCTAATAGTGCCTAGTACCTATGTTATATATTAGTATAATGGCGACTTTTGTTCATTAGCATTTGCCCCGAAAGTCGTCCCCGGAGAGACTACATAACCACCGACAGACGGTGTAATATACTTTTATAGGCCATTGGGGTATCGTTTAAAACGGTCTGCGTTAATTTAAAAACATAATTATCGCTACTATACTATCGCTACACTATACCGGGTTTCGATAATGTTTCCAATATTGTCCGTAGATACTATAGGTACCTACGAGAAACTACGTGAAATTTATACGTCTCATGCGATATGTTCAATCGGTAGTGTAGTCAACACACTCATAAAAACAGTCAGCATAACTGTTTTAAAATACTATCAAAAATAATAGGTACCTATTATGATAATCCCTAAAAACTATTAGCGAAAATTATCGTTACGTGTGTGAACAGAAAATACGAACGAGAACGGCACACTAGAAATTTGACTCCGTAATTATTTTTAAATTTTCTGTCGATGATTTTTTTTCTAAAAGCCAAATTCGTAAAATTTGGAAATTTCCGTTTTTACTCCAATGCCATTGCATTAGTAAATTATACTTCACCGAAATTTCCATATTGTTGTAATTATTGAAAAATAGCATTTTTATAGGTATCGACATTTGCAATTGACTTTTTGGCCCATTAGAATTCACGGTGTGAAAATAGGTACACGAAAAAATCAAACTCTCCGGATAAAAAAAAAATTGCGTAATTGGAGTGCATCACGGTTGTCTAAACCATGTAGATAACCGTGGAATGCATGGAACACACCACTTGGAATTATCTACATAGACAGTGTCTCATTTGCCATCAGACATTGTGTTGTAACCAGTATTGTATATTCCTTTCTATCAATGTCGGATTGCTTTTCTCATGATGATGTTTGGATGAGATCAATTATTAGATCAAAATAGTGGCATACTCGGATTTGCATTTTCGTGAATCTGAAATCGAAAACTTGCAAATTAGGTGGCAGGTTTTTAGGTGTCATAAACCTAACCACGTCTCGAAAATTTCATGTGATGGATCGTGTTACCCCTACTATCTCCTCTAAATAATAAATAGTTCATCGGGACAGTTGATGTTGAGTACAATTAATCAAAATCACTCAGTTCAACAATGTGTATATAACCCGCATTTTTATACAAATCAGTAGGTAATCATACTATTGATTTTCACGCTGACAATCGAAAACAGAATGAATGTGTTACTTTTTTGGTATAAATATATTGTTTACGAAAATATCAATACTAACAGTAGGCGTACCTGCAAACAAAAACGTGCCCAAACATCAGAAAATTGAAAACATGACTCGTTCCCGAGGTGATGTACACAATAATATAAAATATTGTACGAAGATAATTATTAAAAGACAAACACTACGCACTACCTTAGATGCGTAAAATACCGTCAATATTTTAACCGCACGACCGGGAGAACATTAGAGAAACCACAACAGTGGGGCACAGTAAAGCTGCCGGACAAATTACATCGTGAAAACGAATTTACGATTATTTTAAAATTAATGAGTACTGGGTGATATTATTTTGGCTCTTTTTTGATCATTTACAACTATTTGAAATTTTCAAGTTTTTAATTTAATTCCTCTAGATTTATGTGGATAAAATTTGTTTTGTTTTGTGTTAATGCTCCAATATCTAACATGAAGTTAAAAATACTAGGAGTAAAAAATTATAACAAAAATTCATTTTTTACGATATTTACCGAATTTTCTCCGAAAATAGAAATTATATTGCACTTTAGCACTTATTGTGCTGGGAGATTTAACTTTTAATTACCACCCCAACCCTCATTTGTATGCTAAAACGCTAACATTTTTTTGTAATTTTGGAATTAGTATAGTTGTGTTCATAGTAGAATAAATATTGCATTGTTTTAACTGTATTTATAGCATTCGGTCAATTATTGTTTTAAAATTACTATTTCTATAATACATAAAATAAGTGTGGGGTGGAAGATTAGAATTTGACGGAACTCTGTAATTAACAGAGGGTTTTATTTTAGATTCTAAATGAAATAAAGAAGCTCATGGATCTAAAATGATGTTTTATATCTGTAAACAACTTTTCTACGAGCAATTTTATTCCGATTTACAATGATAGTATTTTTTTTAGAAAGGAAATTTTATTAGGGAGGTACTTCTAAAGAGGTAATTTTTCTCAAGAGTTTTCACAACAAATTTAAAAATAACCGAAAAAAAAAGAAGGAAAAATGGGAAAATCGGATCGATAGTAAATAAATATTTTAAAAAAATATATATAATGCCTATTTAATTATTTTACCATAATATGACATATATATTGTTGACAAAGCAACACTATCAACTAAACTCCGCTCAGAATAGTTTTTTCGTTAGCAATGGTTTATCGTTGCTTACAGATATACATTCAGTTCCCTTCTGTATCCTACGTTCTCAACTTCCCACCTACAACAGTGGATGCATACATCCTCATTATTCTAGGACAGATTTTTAGTTATAATAACTATAGTTAATGTCCATTAATCCATTGAAAATAAAACGAAATCTAAATAGTATCATTATGGTATAATATTTATTAATTCATTAGGGATATTATTATGTTTTCTTTTTTCTTTTTTTTTTTCTATTCGCTCACCCTAATTTAAAGTCTAAATAAATATACAATATTTACATTTAGAGTGGTTCATGTGAATCGCGCGGGCGAGTATAATTATAAGAGTGGTTTTAAAATGCTTTAAAACCACAAATACACCGGTAATTAATTTCAAAAGAATAATACCATATTTTAATAGTATTATTGTTGTACGCATATTATGTAAATAATATCATACTTGATACCTGGTATTATTGTTGTGTACTTATAATAATATCGTAACGCCGGCAGGGTTAAAATATATTTGCTTCGCGTTTCTAATAGTTTTTTTTTTTAGTAGGTTTATTTCTTTTTTACACTAAAGTACGCTTCAACTTGCTGTTAATAGATTTTAACGTACGGGGCAATTTCAGCACTACCCGCAACATAATACAATGATCTGTTACTGTTGCAGTATTGTTTGTAACCCGAGATATTATGTTCGAACAATATTGTGTACAATGAGTATAATTATTGCGAACAAAGTGCTTTAATAACAACCCTTTTCACCACGTAGCATTACCGTGAAAATTATGATACGAAAATACGTACCGATCGTTATATATAGTACGTACCGTAAAATGTCGAATATAATACAGTGATACAATGACGAAAAATGACCATGAAAATATTTTTACACTGTCACCGGTCGTATCGTAAGTCGGATAACATTCCGACGAACGAATTTAAAAACCAAGAGATTTTTGGCGCGGTTCGGATAAATTCAGTTTGTTCGGTATGATATACGTACACATTGTACCCAAGCATCGAGGGGTATCTTCATTGGCTCGTTGAAGTGCGGAATGAACCGGTCGAAATGTATCTAGTCAGCATCAGCCTGGTAATCAGAGGGCCCAAGCAGGATTTTATTAAGAAGCCCAACTCACACATAAATAAAAAATAATACAATTTCTTATCGACTGTCACTCGTTTATCTGGAAAAATCTGGTCGTTTGTTGGTATTTCGATTATTTATAAATTGTGCCTAATATGTACTCTATCTATCTGTAATGTATTGAATAAAAAAACAAAATCTCGTGTCAGGGAGGCCAGATAGTGATAGCTGCCAAGTTGTTTACAAGTTTTTGTTCGTAATGGATTTATTAAATCTGGATGACCAGACTTAGATTCTATCGCAAATATTGTCCTCTACATCTGTTTTATTATTATTGCAGCCGTTATAGCATCAAATTCAAAGCAATTTAAAGGGTACCCATACTTCTCTAAGCAGTTTAAAAATTAAATTGAATGTTGAGGAATTTTCGTTTAGTCGAAAAGTCCGTTAAAATCGCTTAATATGACTGGACATAATATGCCAGAGTCAGGTTAGATTTATAACCTATCATAACGTTGGATCACGTCTGTATAGTTTATCAACTATAAAAGTTACCGTAGCGGCGGAACTCGAGGGTTAATATTAATATTGAAAGCGTGACGAGTAATTATTTTACGTCCGCTTTGCGCGATATAGATTTTTCGTCACCGTCATTATTGTCCATATTGGACATATACTGTCTAATTTCACTTAAATTATTTTTATACTCCGTGGATAAACCAAATTTTGGATTTTTCTTCACCATGCTTGTGAGAGATGAAAACGACAACCATGTGAAAATTATAGTCGGCCAAACTGTAAGAAAAGTATTATGTATACATTGCTCAAAATTCGCAATACAAACGTCTTGATTAAACCTTGATTGAATTTTCGAATGCTCATAAATACTAGTTTCTTTATTCGGCAAAAAAAAGAAAACTAATTTAATATAATAACCTTTATTAACTGTATGTATTGTGAAAAAAATATTTAGTACAGTAAAAAAATGTCCCATACAAACATATTTTTCTTAACAACAGAGAAATTTTAAGTTGTTCACCGTTTAAAATTCCGTTATTTCATTTTCAAAATTATTTATGAATACAAATTATTTGTTTTTGTTTGTAATTCGTAATTAAAACTTTTGGGTTTCTCTCGAGTTTTTCGACAATGTTGGAGTATTTTTTCGTCTAGCTGTATATACATTTTATATTATATTTGACATAGTTATCATCGGTTTCAATGTTGTTTGTTAATTTATAAAATATTTCCTTTCTTATTATTTTTAACGGCTTTTTTGTTAAATCGTTCATTGCATTCCTTTTCATTTGATTTGAGATAATTTTGCCATTCCAGATGCTCAGAAGGAGAATAGCCGTATTTAATATCCCTCGTGTTTTACCCTCGTCTGCATATAGCTTAGGGTTGCAATTTTTTTCTGCATACCGTCATTTTCGTCCTTTTTTGGTAAGTTATTTACAAGAAGATTTATAATCTTGATAAATAATTAACTCTTTACGGCATTCACTTAAAATTACTTCTATTATAAATATGAGTACAAGTCATAACGATTGTTATGTACAATGCTCGAAACTATAGTAAATAACACTATGGTTTTATATACTATATAGATAATATTTGTACAAATTTTGTTAATCTTCAAATAATATTATTATAAAAGTAATGGTTTTCCAAACATACCTAAGAGTACAACGACGTGAATATATTTCAATCGATATTGTATAATAAATCGTACATAAACTTATTCTTTGAGATATTAAATTACTACACATTATATAAAATTAAGGAATCGAAAACCACCGTAGCAATAGCAATTGCAATATATTGCAATAGCAATATATAGGTAGACCTCGAACGAGGTCGAATAACATCATTCGGACGATGGACGTAAATACATCAATTAAATTGGAATTTTACAGGAGAAGACATGGACAGGATCATTATGCGTGTGGCTACTCGGGTCCTTCAAATCATCGTCTGTTTATACATTGTACAAATATAGTAATAATAATCCGTGTGTCACTGTTATATTATAATATTCTAACCAAACGTTGTTTATTATACTCGATGTATATTATAACCACTGCGGGGTAACCAGTAACCACTGACTCAGGAATCTAGTCGATTTATGGACGATAATAGGTATTATTATTATTATTATTATTATTACCATGCATAGCGGTCTCTCGCAGCGACCCACGCGCCTCCTCTTCCTCCTTTTACTCTACCGTAGATCACGAACTGTACTGGCCGTTTGTCGGCTCGTGACGAAATAAGTGCGGTCGTATAATAGTAATGAAAATAATAATACTACCGCGCTGGCCGCGAAGAGAGTGCGGTCTGCCCCCCCAAAAAAAAAAGCTCCTTGGCACGATCGACTATTATTTATAATAATATTATGGTCCACATAATATCTACCACTATACAGGGTGAGTGTTTTATCACGAACCAGCACGAAATATTTACTACTATTTATAGTGTACTTATATGATAATGTCGAGTAAATTTTACAGAATAATGGTAAAATTTTCAAAATTATTATGCGAATCATATCATAAATAGTTCTATTCTAAAAAAAAAAAAACAACAAATCTTATATTTTATGGCTGATATAAAAGACACTGATATCAAGTCTACTCAAAATATTCGTAGATTATCATCGCCCTGGTTCGGGATCCAAACAATCACCCTGTATATTATTTTGTGCGTATAATATGCGTTTCTCACCAATATCTTATGTTTCGACTATCAAATAATAATATTATAGATAAATATAATGTATAATAAATATTATACGCCCTGCGGTGTGATTGACGAGTATTACATATAAAACACTATCTACCTATCAAATAATATAGATACGATAAAACATAATGTGTACGAATAGCATATAATACGAGTTAAGTTTACAAGTTAAGGAGATGGTTTAATTTTTTACAGTTTTTAACAAATCTGCTAGAAAAATAACAATACGCAACACGTTTGATAAAATTAAGGACAATTAAGTTGATATAATTATAAGTTATGTTTATGTTACTAACAAACTAAATAAGATTTGCTTTCTAAAAATAGTATACTAATAAATTCCATCGTAGTATTTTAGATTTTAGGTACATAAAATATAACAATCAGTTCAAAATTCCAAATTGTATCAAAATATCAAATCAAATTTTTTTTAAAACTTTTTTTTTCAACTCTCTAACCAATACCTAGAACAACAAAAAAAGGACCTAAAGAGTGGACTCCAGAAAATGTCTATAAGTGTTATAAACCAAGTAAAACCGGGCTAAAATTTATCTCACTTCTAGATCAAAGTTCACAAGAGAATCAATTTTGTTAGGTTAGTTTTAATACCATAGTGAATCAACTTATTATCAAATATAAAAAGAAGAACGTTACTAGTAATGATTATACGTCTGGTTATTTTTTCTCGATATTTCAATTTTCAAACAAGATGTAAGTTTTTTAAAGTTGTAACATCAAAAAACAGGCACCTAATGTTCTTACAATTAAGCTTAGTAATAGGTCAATTTACATTTATATTAAACCCAATAGAACAAAATTTGATTATGGTGAACGTAAAATTACTTTGTCGTGCGTTTCTAATAGACAAAGACGACAAATACGTGTGTGTAAACTGTAAAATCCTCTTAAACACGTTTATTGAATATCAAATAAATAATTTGGATATTATAACGTACTATTTGCCGCAATTGCGAAATTCGTAAAAAAAAAAATAAAATAAAACCGTAAACATAATATTATAAATGTATGCGTATTATTACTATAAACAACACAGTGCGACCGACAGCGATGTAACCGCACAATATTCGAACGTTAATAGTAATATTATTATTATGGATTCGAAAATGAATAATCGGAGTTTAAAACGCGACGAGAAACCGGCACGTGCAATCAATTTCGAGCCGAATCCGTCCGGGTTCGTTACGACGACGTATAATTGGCCAATTTTCTCGTTTCATTATAAATTCATGCATCGTTCCCAGATACGCGTATGTCGAAGTTGCGTCAAAACTTTCCAAGTGCTCTCGCATAATATATTACGTATTGTTTGAAATCGATTAAACTTTGGACAAACCAAAAATTATTAATATCCACCTGTATACCATATTATAATACGTCGAAATATTGGTATAAATTAAAATGCGCAAAATTAATCAGTGAACTCGTAAGCGCGGTAGTATATTGATACCATCGAGTGAAATAGACCGAATGTATTGATTTTACTATAACATGTTTTAAATTTTGAGCCGAACGAAGTAGGAATTGGTTTTGTTATATGGGTTTTCTTTTTTTTCATATTTGTAAGCAACATTCCAGCCAAGGGACTTCGGTGTTATGAAAATCATTGACGAAAACCGGGAAAATCGTTTTAAGAAAAACTGACAAATATTTCATTACTTTAAATTTTTAAGATTTATATTTTCCACCAGAAACCTTGCATCAATCAAAAACCGAAAAATATTTGTTTTGTTGCATTTTGGACGTATTCGATTTTTGAGTTACCCCAGTGGTGACCAACTATGGCACCAACCTGACAAAAGTATTGAATCAAAATTGAAAAAAAATTTCAAATTTCAAAAATTAACATGCGCAATGAAAAAAGGTATATATTTATACTGTCCCTTTTTTTCTCATTTACAACATTCAATACATAATAAATAATTAAATATATCACTGTATATTCCTAAACTGTGTAATATTATATAAACTTACAAGTAAAAATTTAAATTCTTGGCCTGCCAAGAATTATTATAATTTTTTTTTTTTTATGGCCCTTTGTAATAAAAAAGGTTGGTCTCCATTGGTTACCTTATTGGCAACAAGGGGAAAAATACTTATAATATTATTCTGCTCAGAATCGCTTATCGTTATTTATGGTTTATCGTCGAGTACAGATATAAATTGTACTACTTAACATACAATTGTATATTTTGATAAATTTAAATTTGAACACTCTTCTAATTTTTTCAAAGTATAATTTTTAACTTCATATAATTCTTTGAATCTAATTAAACTCTCATGGCGTTATACACGTTGTTATTAGAGATTTTAGTTTTAGAAGACATATTAATGATCATGTCTGCATTCAATTAATGTCCGTGTACTTTGAGAAGAAGCTCGGAAAAATTGTATTACTGAAGAAACAGTTCCAATACAATTTCTGTCTACAGCCAAATTTAATGAATGAGAAGTACTAGTCTCAATAAATATCAATAATTTATTGATATAAATGAATTATATTTGTTGCATTTTAATATAGAAGAACATTAACACTTGTACACTTAACTTATACAACCATAAAAATAAATGTTGTATGATATGTACACCTTTTGAAAATTTTCAAGGGGATTTGAACCCCGAAAACCCTCCCTCTGTATACGTGCCTGGCTCATGGTGTGCAGTTAACGGCTATAAGAATTTCGGGTTGACATTTTAAATATTACATGAAAAAAAAAAACACATTATGTAATATTTCATTAAATAACTAATGTGCTTGCCAGTAAATAACTTTATAAACGAAAAGCGTATAAAATCAATAACATAAAAATATTATAATATAATCAACAAAACTTTTTGTTAGGTATTGCCATTATATTTGTTTATTAAACTACTTTTCAACTTTTAATTGGGAAAAACATTATATTGTAAAATAATAACCCGTACAAAATTAGTTCAAGTTAATTTTTCGCATATACCGTTTTTTTTTTTTTTTTTTTTTACAATTACAAAATTCGTAATTATATAAGAGTTCTCGATTTTTTAAAAGATTGCGTATTTAAGAGAGTAGTCGAAGAAATTTAACCACTGGTTTATAAGAAAAATATTGTAATCATACAAATAATAATAACATAATATGGCTGTGTTTGAATAATTTTTGAGATCAGAAAAATACTGCCGAGTAATCTAAAAAAAAGTAAGCTTTATTGCGCATCGTGGGAATCGTTAACATTTTGAAAACGAACTCAACAAATTAGTATTTTGGTGTAGATTCTTAAAACATAAGAACCCATTTCAGTTCAAGCGCGTTCAGTTGGACAATTACGTATTACTATTTGAGTGAAACACGGACATTCCGATATTGATTCCGAAGACTATCCTATATACTAGGTACGATTGACTGCAGCCATTGTTGGTAGTCAATAATGTGTTTTGACCGGACCACCCACTAGAACGAGTTAAGTGTAATCGAACTGCGTGATTCGTAACGGTAAATGTATTATTGTGATATCTAATTAAAATTAGGCACCATCGTTTACAGTCTTTGTATTGTTATTTCGAAAAACGAGTTATTTAATTTCACGTACGGCGTGGGCAGCGAAAATCCAGTGAAATTTTAAGGAGGGGGCTTAAATTTTTAAAACCATCCCAAAAGTGAAACTCGACGACTTTACCCCCACACCACCTCTTTCAGCATTCAGTAACAGCTTTAAAATTATTGTTTTATTTTCTACTCATTTATAAAATATAATGAATAAATATATAATTACGGGTATTATGAAAAAAGTTCACTATTGTTCTGAAAATTGTTTTTTACAACGGAACCCTATTTTATAACCAATTTCAAATTAATATACAACAATTTTAAAATGTTACCAAATATATTTAATTGGTTAATTACATAATTCACTATAGAGTTATTAAAGTACCCACCACTATAAATATGAAATAAGGGGAAACCAGTTTAAGTATATCAAATAAATAATAACAATTAATATAATATATACAATCGTATGGGATTGGTCACGTGCAGTGTTTTGTTAAGACACAATTTAAATTATTTAGGTAAATATAAGAGACAATGGTGAAAATAATTATCCAAATAATGGTAAAAAAATACACAGCAATTTAAATATCTAGACAATGATAAATAGTTAAGACAATTTTAACCAAATAATAAAAAAGAAAAAAATTATAGTTTTATTCTTCGTTTACCGTAAAACTAAGCGATAAAAGTGTACCAGATTTGATGAAAAATCATATTTTATAAACGTATGATTGGTGTAACTTGATAATTTATTTATTAAACCAAATTAATATAAACATAATACCTTTTATTTTTGATAAATATATAAATTATATTTTAAAAATATTGAATCTATTTACTACGGATAAATTATTTCTTATTCAACTGTATAAGATAAAATATATAAGTATAAAAATTCAATGCAAAATAATGAAACTAAAAAATTTAAAGACGCCTGTAATTATACGAAAATACAATTAAGTTTGAATGGTATACCCGAAAATACCAGAATTCCAAAAATGCACAAAAAAAAAAAAAAGATAAAACATTTTGCAAACAATAGAATATAAAATTTCTTATTCTCATTCAAAAATACCTGAAATAAATTTGCAATAAACCGGGCATCGTGTAACGTGTTTTGGAAAACAACTCAAAAAGTATTGAAATCCCAGCCCTAGATATATTTCAAACTGCCTCCGACCGATGAAACATATTACTTAATAATTTTCAACTAGTCCGATGGTATTACTGTTGGCGTGTAGTTTCAATAATATTAACACGAGCTTAACTAATGAAAACAATTAGCGATTTTTTTTTTTAACGTTCGCCACGTGATTGCCAGCTGCTGTTATTTTGACATCTATGTAAGCGTGTGAATAATTTTATTTAAAAAAACATTATAAAATTACCCAAACAAGGTCGACCATATTTGTCGACACGGTAATTTACTAGTTATCTATCGTTCAAAAGTAAAAATAATTTCAACGATATTTTCGAGTTTATCGAATAAAAAAAATTATAAGTACAGGCATCAGTTGTGTACACGGAAAATATGTTCGGGGTAGGTTTTAATGAACAGTGGTTTTAAATAGTTTTGGAAGGCAAGACGAGCCTGGTGAAAGAAATTTATTTTTTAAACAATCAATCATATGGTTAAAACAATTTAAATTAAATTTATTGATTAGAATTCCAATAAGTATAAGTAAAGTAAAAATATGGAAAGAATAGGTAATTAATAATAATTGATGATTGCGATCATAATAAGTACAAATTTAAGTAGGTATAATATAGATAAAAATAATTGAATGTAAACAGACCATTGCGGTATTGCCCACTGGTGCAGTTTGTTGGGACTGTTTTTTGGAACTGGCCAATGATATGGGGCTATGATTTTTGTCTATATGATTTACCCAAAAAAACTTATCTAAAAAGGAAACTAATGGTACTGTAAAACCATTGTTATTATGCACGAAACAATATGAATTCCAAAATAATACCATAACACGTATTTAACTACAAAAATATTATTTCATTTACATTATTAACGGGACGACAAAGTAGATAATATGTATATTATGAGTTTTGATTAAAAATGTTCAGTCGAGAAGAAATTTCAGGAGGGGAGGTGCTGCAGTGTAGTACACCGATTTCCTATACACGCCATCTGATCGGTGTACACGAAAAAATGATTTTTGAAAAATAACCAAACTATATATTTATTTAATCACAGTATATTTATTTTATAACCGATAGGACTATGAGTACTGAATTTAATGCATCGTCAATTATCGAAAAAATGCTGGCCGAAAAAGACGTAAAAATCGAAAATGTTCCGAACAATACAAATTTCGAAACAGATATCGTAATTATTATGTCGTCTTACGCGCAGTAAAATTCTAACTTTGCACTTTTTGTAAAACTTGAACAAAAAAAAATACTAAATTTTCACAAGCCAGATATTATGTACGCGTAAAATACTATTTTACGTCCGTACCTATATTATGGGTTAACGAAAACCGTAGGAAAGTAAAAACGGATTATTTCCCGCGAGGTTTTTTATTGAAACAAAAAGATCGCGTCGCGTCGAACGCTGTTGCGTCTTTCGCTGATGAAATAATAGTTTGAAAAACTCGTACAAAAAAAAAAAAAAAAAAAAAAAAACAATAGCTACGACATATCATGTCTGGAAACCTTCGTTTTTTTAAAATAGCGAGGGGGCGAGGGGGCAAAAATTGTAAACAAAAATTGTGACGTCGAAAAATAAAAACAACGACTGCAACAAAATAGGTGAAATAATAATATTATTATATTATTATTATTATTCCGAACGCGGCCGAGCAATTTTCGTATATACTCGCATATTGTATACAATAACACGGCGAATACATAAAAAGTCCTCCGAACGATTAGGTAACCTTATTTTCGTTTTTACAACTCTTTTTAAGTAGTTGCAGTGTTTCGCTCGCTGCGTGCGCACAACAGTCTTACTTATATTACTTTTATTATTATATATACGCGTATTATACGATATTGTGTAGCTGCAGTACACGTCCGCCTATATACCGTCGAAGACTTTATTACGGGAAAATAAAACGACGGCGGCAGCGGCGGCGGCGGCGCGCACGGTATTATGTATACGCCGTAAAAGGAAACAAACAGAAAAAAAAAAAAATAAAAATAACCGGTAGAACGGGGGAAAAAAAAAAAAAAAAAATCACCCAAACTTTTCCAATATTTCGACGAAAAGTTATCGCCGTGCCACGGGGCCGGGGGTATATTATCATAGGCGGCCGGGGGGTTAATGCTCGAACGCATAATAAACTCGTATAAACCGCTATAAGCCCCGCGGACCTTTAAAATCTCTTTATCGCCCCGGTCGCGAAACGACCTACTGCGTTTCTCTCCTCGGAGGCGTCCGTCCGTCCGTCAGCCGTCGGTGAGTCCGTCGGCGTATTACCGAAGCTTCTACAGTCCCGGCACGCCCGCGTCGGCCGGTTCGAACCGCGCGGTCCAAACACGCCGGGGGGGGGGCCGAACGGTCGATCGCGGACGGTTTCAAAGTCGTTCGCGTTAGAATTTATTTTTAGGCCACGAAAATTACTCGCGTGGTGTTGCTCAATAACGATCAATTTTATCCGTATAATTCTCATCTTTTATTCTGGTTTCGTTATTTTCTTGGAATCTACCGAGCGATGGTAAACATCCGCGTTTGAGAGGTATAGAGCTTTGCGGTTGCATACTTATTTTTAGATCATCCGCATATTTGTGCGAAACCGCATTTTCTCACGTGAAAATGATAAAAACTAAAACCATGCCCGGATGTACAAAACGTTTGTTTTAAATTCAGGCTCTAGTAATTGGTTTTAAAACACCCGTTATTATATTTTTATTTTACTATGTATACAAGTATGTTTGTTAATAATTATAGATATATAGGTACTCAATAATAAAAACGAAGCTTTTTGATGGGATTCGATCATCAAAGGAGAAGTATATTTTTAGTAGATCTCTGCCGAAAAACATATTGTCATCCCAGAAATAGGCGATAACAACACCGCACGTACCAATCGTTTGTCTGGTGTATACCTTTATATTACATTATATTACACCCTGTAGGTAAAATTGTAGGGTTCGTGGCGATTTTTCGCCCGTTCCGTGCAATGACTTAGTCGGTTATGTCCGTTTCGTGAATCAGACTTCAAAAACGCCATCCGTTCCGTGGTAGACTGACACCTGGTGTTCTTGAACCAAAATATTTGCCTATTACTAATTTTGTTCAATTCACGAAATAGACACTTCACTATACTATACCGAATAGTCAAATGTTATTCATATTATACATGTGTAAATCATTGGTTCCGTGGACAAAATCAATTTTGGAATTTTTTTTTGTTATTTTTTCCCCTTTATTTTTTCGGTTTAAATGATATACGGGTGTCACGTCGTGTGTTACACGGAAAATTAACACTGTCCGGATACATGACGTGTTACAAAACATGTCAATGACACAGTATTGATGGCATTATAATATAGCATCAATATTCTACAGTTTTATCGCGTGTACGGTTTTAACCGCGTGATTCGGACCGGCCAATGAGAGTAACGCATTCGCCCGCGGTGCGCCGGTGCCGGGGCTGTAGAGGCTTTGGTAATACGTGGTCGGTCGTCTGGGAAAACGGCTCGGGTGCGCGGCGCCCGTCCGAAATCACCCCCGCGTTATATTATACCGCGGCACATACTTACATCGCATTATTATTACCCATAACGTGCACTAAATATGCGGCGCATAATACGTAAACGACCGTTGTGTATCACGATATTATTAATAATATAATTCGTGAGTGTAATAATTATAATAATAATAATACCTGAGCGTAAAGCCCGGTCCGCGCCGGAATATTTATAAGTATGTTTTCCGCGTGCAAGTGGACACACAGCAGAATCCGTTGATCGCCTGCAGAGTGAGATTTTTTTTTTTTTGTTTAATGGTACTGAGAAATGGACGTATAATCGACATTAACCAAAAAATGTCCCGGTCCAAACGATAATAATCACTATCCTGATGAACTATCGTCGTGTGAACAGAGTGATTGAAAATATTAAATTATCTCGCGCAATCGTTTCGGTTCTTTTTCCTATCATAACGGCATTTTTACGAACGCTTATATGTATCAATTTTAAATTCACGGAAATTCTACCGAGATTCACTCTACTATCAACCTGTGGACCCGTGGCCTTTGTCCCTTTGTGTAGATAGTTAATTATCGGGATATGGGGTAGCGATTATCGCGGTACGTCATGCCATCGTATAGCCTACATGGGTTCAATTTTATAATAATAACACCGTTTGAGGTTTTTCAATTTTCGAAAAGAACTGTTTTAAATTTTCACGAATTTCACATTTGAAAAACCGCCTTTTAATTATAAAATATCAATAATAAGAACATAATTTTTGTCAACCGAGAAAGTGTTATCACGAGAAAAAAAACATACTATGAGTAAACTATAATAGCTCCTTCTCAGAATCTAAGAACGAAAATCCGAATTGTGAAATCCGAAATGTGTATTTTTTTATTCGAAATAAAAAATGCATCCGTCGCTGTACATACAGTTCCTCGTATTCGGAGTTATCTGCAAATATCGAATGTTATGACCGTAAAGCGATTGCAATAAATATTATGACGGACGCCGAATTATGCGTTTATACAATTATTTCAAGTCCACTCGCACATGTACACAGGTACATTAACCCGAACCCATGAATATAATATTCGCCTCAAACCGATTATTTCCGTCGCACAGGTATCCGTTTTAAGCGCATTTAACTCGAAAAAGTATTTCGCATCCAAGGTCGGTTTTTTATTATTATTATTATTATTATTATTATTATCGGCCGTGCGAGATTTATTGAATATTATTGCCAGTAGGTGGTGCGGACCGAAAAGCGGTTTCCGTGAGAAAACCAAAATGTCTATTTTGCGCGCATATAATTAGGCGCTCGAAACGAAAAACAACGAATAGGCCCCGACCGGTTATCGCGGTTCGTACGGATTACGATTACGCAGTCGAATCAATCCACAGGCGGTC
This sequence comes from Cinara cedri, assembly GCA_902439185.1. Classification (NCBI taxonomy): domain Eukaryota; kingdom Metazoa; phylum Arthropoda; class Insecta; order Hemiptera; family Aphididae; genus Cinara; species Cinara cedri. The sequence goes on from CABPRJ010002375.1 coordinate 573,775, forward strand.
GCTGAAAACCGTCATAATATTATTATTATTATTGTTGTTGTTGTTGTTGTTGTTTTTGTATTATTGTGATCCGGTGCACTAACGTTACAACGCCGCGACAACGTATTTCATATACGAGAGTATTGCGAGACAGGTACTGGCTGAGGTACCGAAAAACGAGACGACGATCGTCACGACCGACAATATAAATGCAAATTATCCGCCGCAGTATTTTACTGGTTTTTTTTTTTAATATATATATATAAATATAATATATTCGTTTCCAATTTCAGATATAATTTTCACACGTCGTACACAATATATACAATATGCGCCGATAAAATAACTACAGTGTATACTGCGGGAAACTATGTACACTACACGTGAAAGAAAAAAAAAAAAAAAACTACAACAGCCGTGAATACCTATTTCGATTTCGTTTTTTTTTTTTTTTTCTTGATTTTCACCTCTAAACGGCATTGACGTACAATCAAACAGTGATCATAACACCGAATAGCCAGACAATTTTACATATTATAATAAAAAAAATAATAAAATTCTACAGAAACCTTAAAATATGTTTAGTTTTTTTCCTAAGGTTTCGCATACAAAGAGCTAATATTAAACTGTGGCTATTATTGGACTTTTGAAACGGTTTTGGGGAAAATTTGAACGTATAATAGACATTTTGGGCACCCAACTAATCGACAGAATAATATAATATACACATATTTCATTGTGATACGGTTTGACGACGATTCGAACTACACAATCGGTTAAATTGCCCGAGTGAACTGTATAAATATATATATATTAGTCAAGTTACTGCCGTAGTTGAAAAATAGAGCCTAATTGTATGATATTTATTGGTACCAATAATCGCGCATCGACACGCAAATTCTTGACCTCGAAATTTCTTGTAATAATTTCTTGTTCTCGTCAATCGATTATATTTGTGTATAAAACATTACGTAATAATGTGTGTGTATATGCGTCTGTGTGCACCACTCGAATTATCTGACCATAGTGTATAGAACGCGTGTAAAACTGTACAAGTGTTTTGGTGTTAACCCCGGTGACCCGTCGACTAGACGACATCCGGTCTTGTCTAATGAGAGCAGTTTTTAATAACTGCCATCCGGCAGTATATTATAATAAATTAAAAAACGCACATCACTTGCAATCGAGTGTCCATATGATAATAATATTAGTTACGAGAGAGCATCTACAAGATAGGTACTATACTATACTCATACTATTATTGTTTTACAGTTTATAATTATCGTTTTAGGTATGATTTAGATTTAACGAACAGCTTTTATATAAGCCACAGTTATAGACAAAATTGATGCCCAACGAGCATATTTGAAAATTGAGCCCGATAAATTTTAGACTTAATATCAAAGAATAAATTAGTTCGAATGTTATAAATAGGGCTTGATATGGATTAGGGAGAACTAAGTCCTCCTAATCTCCCCTCTTATTTACGTCTATGCCAATGAATAGTGATAAGGTGGCTTCGGAAATATCCTCTTGTTAGCAGAACAGCGCTCCAACGTTCTATACGGAAAAGTTCACTGTGATGCCAAATAATAGTTATCATGTTTCCTAAGGATTAATTAATAGCTAATTGTTCTTATTTGAATTTATGGTAAGTAGTGATTATATATGTATAATATATTATATTGCAATAGGAGCAGTTATTTGTAAATGTATACGCAATATTCTTAACGACTAATTTCGTATAAGAACATCGGGGGTCCGACGTTTTATTTCAAACCATTCGTTTAAATATAGACACGGTTAATGTTTTTCTGACGAAATCGCATCGTTAAAAATATTGAAATTTGGTAGCCAGAGTGCATAAATTATTAACTGCAGGCCGTATGACTTTCTCTCGTTAAAATTTAACACGAAAATAATAATAATTTAAAAGGTGCATAATTTTGTGAACAGTAAACAGCCATGACGGATGTACCAATGTGCCACGATGCAGTACCGGACCTATCCTTAGCAATTCCCATAGCACGTCATTATTCGTTATGCCCGCCTCGTCACTCGTCTATATGTACGTGTTAATACTAACTGGTTATTTCGTTAGAAGAGAAAAAAAAAATCCCGGGGAAAAGTACTGTGTAAAAGTTGATAATAATCATATAGTGACGACGTCACGGTATCCTATTGTTGTTTGCGACCATGTGCCAACGAGACACAACCCGATGACCGACACACCGTTTTCGTGTGTCACGGTCAAGTATAATAATATTGTACACAGATGACGGCGGGAATTATTGGTAACGCGGTGTCCGGAAAACGGAGGGGATCGTAATCGGCGGCTTCGGTGCAATGAAAACGACGGTTACATGTGAAATATTATGTCGTCCGTCAAGGTCGCGGGGTCTCTTATGTTTTTCGACATTGTCCGATCTGACGTTTAAAATAATAACACAAGTACGTGTATAAATATTTGTTTTGATGTCGAACCCGCGCGATTCCGTTTTACAAAAATTATATTTATTCACGGCAATGAGATCGTAAGCCTACACCGTAAGCAAACAATTCGGAAAAAAAAGAAGTCATTTCGTATACGTGTAAGTACGCGTATACGACTGCACGGCCTAATATGCAAATTATTATAAACGACCTTGTTGGCCGTTTCGAAGGCTCGGAATTGCACAAACCGTTAAAACTTTTCGAGTAATTCGAGTCAACTCGATCAATAATTAAGGATAATATTATTGTTTTAACATTTTTTCAGAAATTATAAGATGTCTGGATGTCAAACTATTTTTTTAATTAACATTTTTATAATAATTTAATTTAATTTTTGAGACTGTTTTATTTACGCGTACGAGTTATAAAAAAAAATAAGTCGATAAATTATTTCTACAAGCGTTACACTGCAATTAATAGGTAAGGTACGTTTCGTTTTCCCCTTTTAAATATTAACCGAGTAGTATACAGTATCGTAATATTAGCTCGCGTGAAACCCTGTAACGTCATTAAATACCCCCAGGGGGTGATAAGATGAAAATATCGTGATACGGATGGAAAAAAATATGAAAACGCCCAGTCCGTACTAAAAAAAAATAATAATAATAATATAGTGCATATTACAAAGTTCGCATTGCGTGGAAATCGGTTTTTTGCAAAAAAAAAATTGAGATAACAGCAAACGCAAAGATAAAGATAAGAATGACGTACGTGCAGAAAAAATTAATTGGGTGGTTGGTTTGTGAATGTTCATTCTGTGGTTTAAAGATTACGAAGGACGGAAGTCGGCCAAAAAGAATTATTTTCCTCCTCGGAGTGTCGGAAAAAAAAGGAAAGCGTTTTACCGGAGTTGTTCGCAATAATACACATCATTTTAATGTACCTAATTTGACATTGTATGTTAATCACATAATACCACAATGATCAGCACTAGTAAAATTTTCGATACAAACGATTCTCGATCATTTCTAACATCCAAATTATTATAGCAAAACAAAAATCCGAATACATTCGGACGACCTATATTGGACGAATGCGGGTAGTATGGGACCATAAAGTATATCGGATTTATTATCATTTTCGAGAGGTCGATTATTATTAGGTTTTGGTCATAATATAAATAGACGGAGAATAACGGGCGTATTAAAGGCAATAGGTAGGCATCGAGACAATTATATGGTAATTATAAAGTCACCGAGAGTGAAGGATAACGTGCGGTTTTCTTTCCCGTGTTGCTTGTGAAAAAAAATTACGTATACAAATATCGGAAATCATAGATTCGACAGTTTAAAAGCAACGACTGAGTTAATTTTTCACGATGAATGCTAATTTATTCACGATACATGATATTACTGTTTTACTGATTTATCTGGATTTTTTTTTTCTGGCGTATAAAACCTCGACCGACTGCAACCCGATGTAAACCTCAACATTTTAAAACAATTACAAACAGATATCGACAGAATATTTTGGAAATTTAATGAAGAACTAATATAAGTGTTACGTTATAATAATTGCAGGTTTTTACATACCTATATTCACAAGGAAATACAAAATCGAAAACAACGGAAACAGATAGTGTACATGTTCTCGATTTACTTGAGTTTTTTTGTTTTCACAATTACTAATAAAACTAACGGGACAATCAAAAAATTACTAAATTCACTAGCTAGACAAAATTTTTTTTATGAAAAAAGATAAATTTAATAATCAGAACCAAACTTATGATGGAAAAATTGTTCACATACAAAAAAGAAAACAGCGTTAATCGTTGTAGTAAATCAATATACATTTCTCACTTCGTTCAGAATCTAAATACCATATTATATATATTTATGTTAAAATAATAATTCCTATTTTGTATTTCCAAATTTCCAAATCCTATGTACAAATCGTCAACAAATAACAAATGTATTGTTTGGTTAGCATTTGTATATACCTATTTTAAAAGAAAATTTTGTGTGATAGCGGGCATTTACATACATATATTTGTGCCAATCAATAAAAATAAAACAAAAAAATACGAAAAGTGTTAATGTATACCGATATTATCAACTCCGGTGGATCTAATAATACCATTGTATAGTTTATTTTTTCGTCAATATCCAGAAATATTCTTTTAGGGCTTATAATCTGTTACCGAAACACGCAGAGAAAAGTTTCTTTTTTCAAATAAAATGAACATTAATGATTAAGAAAAGATATAATGTAAAATATATAACTTCGTTTTATTTTTGTTGAAAAAAAAACTACCTAACTGAATTTACAAGTTTCTGAAATTAATAAATCTTAAAATAACTTCATCCCACACGCGCACGTTTATATTTTTCCACTTTAAGAACTCTTTTAACTGTAAATATTTGAATTCAAGATTCTCGAAAGTTTAATAAACGAATCGTTTCGAATTCAATTACTTTCCCTTGGTCGTACATTTATATATATATATATATATTTTTTAAAGTTTTAATAGTATTTCAAAGAAGCAATAATATTATACTTTTGTAGCGAACCGTGTTTACGGATATAAATTATAATGAATTATAATTCTATTTTTTTTATTATAAAATACGATACGTTGCAGATATTAATCAACTAAAGTAATTTATTTCAAAAAAAATTGTACAAATAGACGTTAAATAAACGATTTCAATTACAAACAAGAATGCTTACAATATATTACTTTTTAATAATAATGAATGAATACTTAATGGATTGTGTTTATATCGTATTAATTTTAATATTTTTCATTTTCAATCATATACTCGTACGGTCAGTTTATGCACATAAGCGCAATTCAGGGGGCTATGGGAGCATAGTCCCCGAATATTTTATTAGTACCCTTAAAATGAATTTGTAAAGGATTTGTAATAATCATTTTTGTTGCAGAATAATTAAAAATTATTTTAAATATAAAATGCAATAAGAAAAGTAAATAGTAACAACCCCATTTTATATTTTACTAATTTCAATAAGCAAAACACTACATTAAATAATACCGTTTATGAGTTATAACAGTTTAAAATTGAGACTGGAGGCGTCTATAATAATGTAGGTATATAAAGCTTATAATATAACCTTTCCTATTACTCCGTTTAAAATCCGATAATAATGTCAAGCACACTCAAACGTATAAAAAATTGTTCTCTAGTCGAATCTGTGTTTAAATAGAAGGAAGGTGGTGCAAGATATTTAGGAATCTAAATTTTATACTCATTTTAAATAAGAATACAAAGTAGAAATAAAAATAGCGTTAAAATAAAACTTAAATTATATTCAATGATTGAAAAAAAAAACACAAATAAAATTCATTTTAAATCCTCAGGGAAATTATCATAAAAGAATCACCTTGTATTTAAAATATAATTATTTCGATATTTTTCGTTTTTTTTTTTTTCATTTTGTGGCAGATCTGTTTTTGTAATTTCTAGTATATATTATAGTAAAATATTAAAATATACCGCGTATAATAAATTATACCAATTTCGAGTTTATTATTTATAAGCGTTCAGCATTTGGTAGGTAGGTAGGTGCGAGAAGCGGGGTCGCACTATAATATTGTATACCCCAAAAACTTTTATCGCGCCGGTCTTTAAATGAATATAAATATTACAAGTTTCTTTAAAATATTTAATAGCTAGGAATATCAAAATTAAAAAGGGTTACTATTAAAAAAAAAAAAAAGTATAAAATCCAATATAAAAGGGGTAAACATGATAATTTACAAAACTAAACTATATGTATACTCAAAATAGCAAGTATAGATGTTGCGGTCAATGTAAGCATCGCCTTAGATGCATGCGCCGAAAAGTAAGATATCTGTATATCTGTAATTTATCATAAAGCCCATTTCCGTGCATCCAAAACTTTACTAATTGCAAATTAAAACGCATAGATATTTTTAATATAAAAATAAATATACATTATTTAATTAAATATTTATTATTTATGTTTAGTATTATTTTAAACAGTTTAAACTTTACGGTCCTAAACAATTTTAAATATAATTTAGTTACAATAACACAATATTATACTAACATATATTTTTCAATTTCACTATATTGATCTCGATTCGTGACACTGGAAAATGCTACCGGTAATTTAAACTTGATGTTGTCGAATACTTCGTCGAAAGAATCAATAGACAATGCATATATAAATATTACACTACAGAGCACAATACCCGGATAATTTAAAAAAAGTGTTGACTTTGATCAAATTGATAGGGTCTTATACTCGTTGCCCGAACATTTCATACAATGACCGATTTTCTTACAAGGGCTATGGCCCTGAGAGACCATTTCACGATACGATTTTTCATAAAAACCGAAATTTACGAGGAAAATGAACGTGCATTAAATTGAACATAACGTATATTATTTCCTATATTGCAGAAATATTGCGTTAAAGGCAGCATTTAGGGGACGACTTTAAAGGCCATGACAATACCCTTCCCCAAGACAGTTTGTCGAACTATACACGTATATCCATATCGACGTATAACTGTACAATTTAAATACAACATTAATTGTTTATCATTAAACAAATTTCATTTAATTTTTATATCGACACCTTATAAAATACGAACTACACAGTTTAAAGTAAAACCAGAACGATTTTATTGTACTAAGGGATATTAATATTATTGTTATCGTTATTATTATTTATTTTGTATATTAATATTATATTATATTACATTGTAACGGAACGGATAAAAAATTGAAAATATTATAATATCATCACTTGGACTGCATAATACAATAATAATAGTAGCATGTATCACGAAGGAAAAACAACAGAAAAAGTAAAGGGTTTACGCGTTAGGTCATAGTATACATTTTTACTGAACAAACGTATAAATCGTTCATTGAAAAACGGTTAAACAAACAAGTCAAACACAAACGGAACTACATAAATCAAAAACACTAGAGGATTGAAAAAATAAAAACGATTTTTCTTTCTTGGGTGAGGAAAAAATGAAAATGAGGTCCAATTGAACTTTTGACATTATACAGTTTCTAACACGCAATATACAATACGCGTGTTATCGATAGGTTTTGTTTTTATTTTTTTAGTTTTGAATATTTTATTTTCTTTTAGTTCTAGCAACATTGAAAGCAAACATGCAAGTATATTATATAAGTTCGGATTTGTCCTAAAAGCGTATATTCTATTCTGTTGTCTGTTTATGATAATATGTTCACTTGGGGGGCCTGTTAGCTTTATTACAGCCAATTTTTTTCTTTGAATCATCGACTGTCACGTACTAATATCACCCATTTTTCGTCTTAATCAAATAGATATTTAAACGATTTTTCTATGTTTCGAAAAAATAAATCCATTTTTATTTTTATCAAATAAAAATCACATTGTTTTGAGAATATTCGTTACTAGTATGAAGTATGAATTATAGTTAGAAATCTAAATCGTCCGTCCATAATTGTTCAAAATATTTATTCAATTAATTTTTTCTAATTTTTTGTTTCGGAGCATAACGAGGAATGTTTTGGTTTTATAATGATATTTATTTTTTATATTTATTTGTTTTTTTATCTATAAACAACTTTCCTACTAGAAATCTTGCTCCGATATTAAAGTGTAGTAAATTTTCTGAAAGACAATTTTATCTGGATGGTAATTTATTGATGATCCGTTTTTATTTTTCCTAGCGGTTTGCTTAATAATTGGGAAACACGGGGAAATTTTAAAATAATTTTTATTTACTGATAATAAAGCCCGGATTAAAATACCCGTTTCAAATCTAAACAATATTATTTTATTAAGCAATACAAATTGTATTCATAACCCCAGTTGTGACAGAAAAGAAGGATTAGTTTACAACAGTGATCTACCCGTTCGTGGAATACAAATATTAGACTTTTAAGATCGAATAATAATATCATAGAGCAGTAATATTAATTAATTTTTAATAAGTACCACTAATTATAAATATGTGTATTTTCTCTTTTATATAAATGTTTTTTTTTTCAAATGAAAATACGTAAAAATATTATTTTTCTTAATATTATCCCGAAAAAAAAAAAGGTTTTTCAAATTATTATTATCTACATAATATTTTGTTTATAATTATTATCCGTGTTTCTTAGTAGTTAAAAAAAAAAAATACTCTTTTATGAAAATTCCCGTCTTTATCCGAGCTTTTAAATTATTAAGATTTATGTTTGCAAAGGAACAAAAAAAAAATAACGAGATACAGAAACCAGGTGGTGGCGTTGTTATTGTTAACTAGAAGAATCGACTCTCTTCCGTAATTTAATATATTATTTTATCGATTTTATACATTACTGTCGTACAAATGGCTTACTATGAATCTATAGGTAGATGAAAAAATGTAAAATACCTATAAATAACAAAAAAATCGAAATCGTAAATTTTAATACGTTTATAAAATGCTAATAAACATAAGTATTATGTTGTTTTTTTTCAGAAATCAACACATCATGTCGCCATAATCATCTGAACATTTGTACAACGCTTTATACCAGGTAACAATGACATTATCATTGTTTGTAAATTAAGAATTGATAAATGTAATGCGTCAATAAATACTCACACACTTAACGAAGTAAGCTTTAGTCATAAATGTCTATTACGTTTTTCTTATGATTTGATTTATTTTATAATAATATTAGTAAAGGCTAATTATTCAATATAAAAATGGTAAGTATAATAATATGTTCTATATATAATATTAACTATTAAACATTGTACAATATATATTATACTGAGATTTCAATCCAGAGGTTAAACAACGTTTTATTGAGGGTCTCTATAGACTCGCAATATAGACGCACTGAATGCATTGAAATAACGCAAAAACTAAGCGATAATTTTAAATCAATCCCGTCTGATAACAGAGCAAAACACGGTTAAATCTGTAAAAGAAAGTTTCGCAAGATAACCGTTTTTTCCGCAAACTTTTCTCTCGCTTCTCTTCTGTTTCCCCTTTATCTTTTTGAAAATGAAAACGAAATAAAAAAAAAAACCTTTAATCCATTGCGAACAGCTATATATATATATATATTATTATATTATTAGCAGCCAATCGCGTAACTAACGCGAAAATCGAATAGTCACGAGTCGGTCAACGTTCAGTATACGCGTGAACGGAAGGGAAACAAAATGAAATAAAACGTCGTTAATCCACGATCGAGAATTTAATTTCTCGTTCGACAGTCGATAGCTTCGATAATTGACCGTTTCGCACCCTCTGTCTTGAATGTGATAGTCGATAGTTATTATTTCTAAACGGTTGGAGGGAAGGGAATAATATCCACAAACGTTTGAGTTTCCGGTCGATAATCAGCTTAATTTTTTTTCATTTACGCCACCATACGATTCAACCAAATCTACCGGATAGCATAATATAACACCAAGATTATATCGTGCGATCGACTCTACTCGTAGTCGCTTTTCTACTCATATGCGCGCGCCCTGAAAAGAAATAGAAAAAAAAATTTGTATACCACAATTCACAGCTCTAAGAGTATTTTTTTTTTCACAAGTGTCCGTTTAACGTATATCGCCGTGCCGTTAAGATAAATGACGTTTTAGATCTGAAGGTTATTATTCAACGTACATATCACTAGAATACTACAGTGATTGCACTTAGGCGTCTCGTAGACAAAATGTAATGGTTTTTTTTTTTTTTTTTTTTGAAAAAATAAATTCCTAGAAAAACGAATAACGGAAAAAAAACAACAAAATTCCAATTTATAAAATACAATGAGAGTACTCTTATACATATCTAATAATGAACGAAAACGAAAAATAGTGTGAAAATAACATTACCTAGACAGCCAATACAGTTATTTTAAATTTCAAATTTCGAGAAATATACATTTTTATCGACATTCTCAATGTTACTGTTGATTTTGTAATCGCCCTTTTAACTAATCCATAAACGTACATATTGTAACTTACAAATAATGTAATATTAAATGTTTATGTAACAATCAAATTTTTTTACTTCACTGTTAAGGTAGGTCTGTTCTAATTAGAAAGATCCAGGACCCCTTGGGAGTATGCGACTTTTGGTTGATGGTAGTTATGATCCTTAACGAACAGATAATCTGAGCAAGAATAATAATAATAAGAAAGATTCAAAAAAACTATCCAAGGATAATGTGGACGGGTGCAGCTACTGTTGTAGATAATTTAATATATATCTGTAAGCAACGATAAACCATTGCTAACGAAAAAATGATTCTGAGCGGAGTTTGATTGATAATTTAGCTTTGTCTGCAATATTTCTCATATTTTAGAAAAATACTTACATACGCATTATATGTAAACTCTTGGGAAAATCAAAAAATTACCTCCATGAAGTACCTCCCCAGTTCGATTTCCTTTCGGAAAAAGTGCTATCGTTGAAAATCTGATCAAATTTTCTGTTAGAAATATTGTCCGCAAGAAAAAAAAAATAAACACCATTGTAAAACCATGTTCACTCCACTCAAAATCTAAAAAACGACTGCCCGCAATACCCGTCATTACTCGCATACTCTAAATATATTTGTGTTGGGTGCAAAGAATGTTATTATTGTTTGTGTTTAGTTGCAGAATAAGTACAGCAATGAGAATAACGATTATTATTTTGTATTGCCTCGTATTGTAAACCTATAGTATTTACTATGGGCTGAAGCCGCCTTGTCCACCTCCGTCAGATACAAAATACGACTGTACAAAAATGCACGGATTGATTATGTTTATCGCGGTACAGAACTGACGGTTATCTGTAAAGACTCGGTTATCGAGTGCTTTTCATCCGGGATTCTTTCGAAGGTGCGCTATATAATATAAAATAATAATCCGATTTAGGCCTCGAGTGTATACACAGAGTTCGAAAATCGTTTCTATTGCATCGTCGGTTGTAATATAGGCTGAAACGCAGCCGCCGCCGCCGACCACTCCACGTGCGACGGGCCGCGCCACGTGCGCCACTCGAACCACGTCGACATGCGAAAGATACGGCGGGCGGACGAAGGGTTACACGCGCTTTTCCGCTACCGTATACTTCCTATATATATACACGCACTATAAATGTTTATGGGACGCGTCGTCGTGAATACGTGTATACAGGGTGTTTCATCGGAACTAGTGTACATCCACTAGCGTTAGCGTAATCATACACGGGGTTGGCGCCGCAATTTCAAATCTACTACGCGGGCAATGGGGTGTGATTTTTTTAAGTATTAAATTATTTATAATAATAATATATAGTCCTAACGAATAATCCCAAGAGGGGAGTCAATCAATCCACCAATCGACCTGCCCCTAGTGTATTCAATTCAAAAATAGCAACAATATCCACTCCATTGACTTAAAAGTACAACGACTATTTATTTAGTAATTTTATGAAATTATATATTATTTCAATCGAATTCAGTGGAGAAAAAAATCATGAAAAATCTTGATTTTTTTTTTCTTTTCTTCTTCTATTTAAAAAATTAAATAAAAATTAACTTTTTACGATGCGGTTATTAAATTCTCATTATCAGCTAATTGCAGTTGTAATAGAAAAATATTCTACAATTTATTCATCAACCATGATATTTATAGTGACTACGTCATATATGTTAGGCGTCGACAAAAGTAAATAATAATGTAAAAGTATCCGGGTTTCGAAGATTTTGTTATTGGCTTACGACCACCCGAGTATGTTAGTGGTGGTACGCTATTCAGAAACGCCCTGTATACAGTGTACACAACCGTCTATAACGATTGTGACGTCATTGCGGGGGTAAAAACAAAAAAGTAAAGGCCTACACGTGCGCCCGAATAATAATTATTATCCCGCGGTAGCAAAGGCTCTATCGGAACGCATCACTAACGTAGCCAAATATTACGTAGTCGATTTTATAGATTCCCGACGTATCAAGTAATGCATTAGTTTTACAATAGTGTTTATCATTTTTTTTTTTTTTTACCATATACAAAATTTCTCCTAAAAATAACTTTTTCTAATTAAAAAATTACAAGACACAATTTTGGTCATGTTTTGAAACTATTCGGTATTAAAGTAAACTATTTTTCAATTTTCCGAGTAGTTTTCATAATAATAGGGAAAACTAGAAAAAGACATAAAATGAAAAACGAAAAAAATTTACGGTGCACAATTTCATTACATTAAATTGGTATGCACCGTTTTTTTTTATCAGAAATACTGGTCCAATAAAAAAACCAAAAAAAATCTAGTTGCTCCGAAAAATATAGATTTTTAATTTTCCAAGTCATTTTCATAATAATTGAGAAAAAATTCAAACCGGCTAGAGAACGTTGTTATTATATTTTTAATTTAGTTGGTGAGTAAGAGTGTCATTATTTATTTTTTGAATAGTTTTTTTTAATAATTGAACAAAACTGATAAAAAAAGAACTTAGAAAGAACGGAAAAATTTACGAAAATAATGCTTTCATTATTTCTAATTTTGTTTTTTATTATAATACAGTTAAAAATATTCATAGAGCCTTGAAATTCAGACTTTAGATCTATTATTCAAACCAGTTACTTCACTTATTAGTTTTCTTAATTTTGGATTATAACTTACATTTTTAAATGTTTACAATTACAGTTACAATATTTTAATTCTGCTAGATAAACTTACAATTTTTTTTGAAGTTATTCTTGTATTTTTTGTAAAGAAACGACAACATTAAATTACTTGGGTGTTTTTTGAGCTTCATTGAAAGACACTGTTTATGGATGCATTTAATAATCCATTAGTCATCTATTCTTTCAAGCGTTTAATTTTGACACTTACCATCATACAGGTTTTGAATACATCGATTTTATTTTTAATTATTTTATTTATTTATTTAATATAACATATTTTTTCATCATTTAACTCAGTCAACTTTTCATTGACTAATAAAGAAACTAGTATAGGTACAATTGAATCAATATCAATACTACTAAACATTTTTCGATTATTTACTAACTCTCTATTGAATTACTTAAACTGAAACACATATTGTACAATGATCAGTTATATCAGTTAGTATGACACCAGCATTAATTTTATTTGTTAAATTTTAATTTTCACTTAGTGGCGATTTTTGAACTTGTTTTTATTGTGGCCCTTTGATATTAACTTACAATAGATTTAACATAAAAAAAAAATACTTATCAGTATTTATTTATTTATTTTAATTAACTTTCATATTATTTGTGTATTTATTTACATGACTGTACATATGTTTTAATCAATAAAAAATTTTGAAATCGATTTAAAGATTAACACACAAAATCGACTTTTCGTAGTCTAAAATTGCAGTTGGAGGAGAGAGGGATCCACTGATAAATAATTTATGGTTTAGACAAAAATGGTTACATCCCTTTGGTAATCTAGTGTAAACGTTTATGAAGAAAATAGATCCACTTTCAGATAACAGATTTAGATATTTATTATTATTTTCCTGCACAATATAATTTCCTGTTATATAAATTTATTATTTACCAATTTAGAAGTATGTGGACCCGTACAATTTATTTATGTCTATAGGAAATCCGGGTTTTCACAATCGAATCGATGCCATGAATCGTCCATTGAAAAACGCATTGATCAGAAGGGCTACCTCGAATTCTATAATCTTATCATTGGCGAGGTTAAATTCCATTTATAGGCCCTTGTCTTATTGAGACAAGGGTACTATTTTCATTTTTATTCTTTTCTAAACGGTTTTTGTGATCGGCCGGGACATGATTTTATTATTGCGTCGTACTAACTGCAGCGGAGTAAAAACGAGTGTACAATACTATCGGTATAGAAACACTGTTCGTACAGATATCGATTAACATAAATTTTACACGGAAAATCAAGAATCGTCAAGACGGCAATCGATACGGAGATGTTGGCAATTTTTGAAAACGCATAACTAATATGTTATGTTTTCATCACAACGCCTAACAAATAAATTATGTTTTGGTGACGCTAAATTATTTTTCTTCTTGTATATAGCACACCTGTCTCTATCTTAAACTAACTCTCCAATTATTAACAAATTATTATTATATTATTATGTCCTTAGATATTACAGACGAATCACTCGTTGAAAAAAAAGGTTTAGATAAATCGATGAATACCAATAAAACGAATATAATGAAACGTTTATAGCAGAGAAGACGCCAAACCCTATACTATGTTTATTCGTGTTGATTTTTAAACAGTATACAGTACCATAGCGTAGTATAAAGGCGGAGTTGTTTCTAACAAAGTGCGCAGTGTTCGGAAACTGGAAACTTCACTAAAATAGTGACCGCGTTCACGGTCCAATAAAACGAAGACGTATATTTAAAAAAATAGAACGCATCCACATTCGTTGAAAAATTAAGTTGGTGATACCAGAAAATTCTTAGATATCAAAAATTAGTGTTGGTTTTTCGTTCAAAAAAAATTATCAATATTCAGGCCATCTAACGGAGAAATTATATAAAGCCATGATATGGAACGCCGCCTCTACGCCACACTTTAGTATACTATAATCCTGAATAATCTGCATGGTAAAATGCGTTTGCGACAACTTAAAATTGTTAAAATGTTTATTTGACAATGAACTTATGGATTTGTTTGTTTTGTTTTTGGGGATCGCCAACCCGACCACGTATCCGTGAACTCAACCGACATCCTACGCCGTCGGTCGAGCGATTCGATTGCAATTGCCCGGTAGTCAACATTTTTACAATGGAACAAAAAACGCAAATTATGATGAAATATAAAAATGCGTTTGTGTCACTCGCGCAGTTGCCCTATTATTACACAAATCCCGCCTCGATGTGCATTAAAATAATAATAAACACGAACCGAGGATTATATAATTATAGGTACCTTTATGTTATATAAATTAAATATTTAGTGTTGCCTTTACCATTAAACCTAAAAAATATGGTCATGTGGGTGTTTGATAACTATACAGATGATAACTTTACAGAGAATACCACGAAGATAGACCCATTGTAATATTATCTCCGGATATCATAAAAATAATTAAATTCTTTTTTTTTTTGTTTATTACTTAAATCGATAAGGACTACAGATTTTTATATTACACTTAATTTTTTATATTTTGATAAAAACTCAAAAAAAAAAAATGACTAAAAAATGTGAAGATATCCATTTTATAAAGTTTATAATTCTGAAAATGTTGACGTATCAACTATTTATTTTCATTAAATTTATGATTTTTAATAATTTTGTTAAGTTCAGGGAATAAAGTGTACAGTTAATCCACTATAAAATAATAATCAACCAGCGAATTCGATTACAGCCTGCTACGTAATTTTAGGTACTTTCCTCTAAACTTAAAAAAGTTATTAAAAATCATTAATTTAATGAAAATAAAAGTTGAAACGTAAACGTAAACATTTTCAGAAGAATTTAGAATAATGAACTCTATAAAATAATATCTTATAGTAATATAATAAATATATATATCTATATATATATATATATATATATGTATATATATGAGTATCCCCCCAGTGTTTTTAACTCCAAAGTGTGCTTTGTATATATATGTATACGTATAATAAAATATATATTTTTTTTTGATAGCTGGCCAAAAAAATTATTCACGGCAAGTATATTATTACGATACGATGATATTAAACCGTGGTAGAACTCGTATTATTTGAAACGTTTACAAATTGATTAATTGAAAATTCGTGTAGAAAAAAAAATATATTAATAATTTATTTCTTCGCTAGAATATTCATTTTTTTTTTTTTTTATTCTTTGAACTAATTAATCTTTTTATTTAAATTAAAAAAACTACGTAATTAAAAATGTCGTTTCAAGTTAGCCACCGCAAATAATTAATGAATCTAATTATTTGAGTTTTAAAATTAAATTGTAAAAAAAAAATATTTATATATATATATATATATATATATATATATATGATTTACTTGAATATAAAAGGATAAAATTGAAATTACACTTGTAATAGTAATAACGTCAAAAAATGTATAATTTAAAAAAATTATTTACAGTTACTGTTAAAACATAATTTGTCTAATTTACCCACCTACATACTTAGTAAATGTTATAGGATTCAGTTCCAAACGATAAGTTTAATGATGAAAACTGAAAATATATGGATTTTAATTTAAAATGAATATGAATTAACAAAACCAAACGACTGCACATAATTAATATTTTTACAATAAAAGTTTAAAGCTTCTTTTTCATATATTTATTGCTGAACTATCGTGAAGTCGTCTTGAACGTCATAATTCTATTTAGGTAACGAATATGAAATATGCAATATAATAAAATCGCGGGTTTGAAAAGTTTTCTTAACTCCAGTCCAAATACCTTAAATGATATAAAGAATACAGTTCAACATTTTTCTGAATAAATCCAATCATATGCATGGAATTCAACCACTTCTCAAAGTTATCATGTAAACTCTTTCTCAACTCCCGCTCATATTCGAAAACTAATAACGCGGAAACGTCGTGCTAGGGCCCATTGTTAAAGCGCTAGACTCCTTTCCGACAAAAATAGTT
The DNA here is from genome assembly GCA_902439185.1 of Cinara cedri. Classification (NCBI taxonomy): domain Eukaryota; kingdom Metazoa; phylum Arthropoda; class Insecta; order Hemiptera; family Aphididae; genus Cinara; species Cinara cedri. Next base: position 590,773 of record CABPRJ010002375.1, read on the forward strand.
TCAACAATTTCACGTCTTCTCTTAAGCATATACTAAATAAAATAAGAAACGATTCTTTTAATAATTGAACCTCCCACTCAAAAAAATGTCGAATATATTCTCCAACAGAGTGACCCGTAGTTGTCATAAACAGAAAATTATTCATGTTCCGTTAAGAAATAGAAATGTTAATAGATGCAAAACAGATAAAAGAACAAGTAAGTATTTTCCGTTCACACCTTTCGGAAGTCTTTCAACCTCTTCATTACATCAGAAATAATATCTTTAGCAAAAATAATGAAAACCCTCTCTCATTTCTCCTCAACCAACTCTATGTTGCCTCCAAACGGTTCTCTCAAGGTGAAATCCAACGCAACATTAAATTATTTCATCAAAAAAATCCCCTGAGACGCATTTAATCACCGCCAAGATAGCTCGATAACTATCAAAAAATTTACTAACTCACATTCTCTATATACACAAATCTATTCTAAGACTCTCATATTTCCCAGTAGAAAATGTCAGTAATAATCGTATTACCAAAACCAGGCAAACCTCTGGATATTCCATTCTTCTATCGTCCAATAAGCTTCCTCTATTTTTTTGTAAAAATTTAATTCCCAAATGGATATTGAGTCATTTATGACTAGGGAACGGATAAATACATACTTAAAATCAGCAAAAAAGCGCTTAAATCGTCAAAATTTCACTTAAAAATATTTAAAAAAGCAAAAGTGGTAAAGAGGTTTTAAAGTCCCCTTTCTAACGATTCTAACTCTATTAAATAAAATTTTCTGACATTGACAAATGATTAACACAAAACATTTCTTTTTTTTTTTTTTTTATAACACGTATAAATATATCTGAAGAAAATTACTTTGTAATAATCGTTTTTTTAGTTTTAAAAATGATTTTTAATAAGTAATAAACAATAGACGGGGAACCTTTTAAACCCCTCTACCTTTATTGCTCTTTTAAATATTTTTGAAGTGATTTTTTTAAGGCTATTACGGCGTTTTTAAGCGTTTTTTGTGAATATTAAGTACATGTAGATCCGTTTCCTACTTATAACAAAAAAAAAAATAATCTTTTACATCCAATTCGGTTAGGTTGGCAAGGCTTCCGTAATAAGCACTTTACTGTTCATTAAATATACCACCTAACCGACTCCATTGCCTATTCTTTTTGATAACAAACTTTACTATTCTGCAGTTATGCTTAATTTCACTTATACCTTCGACAAAATCTGGCACACCAGATTTCTGTTAAAATTTAAAAAATTTCCCCTTCGTCCCTATTTTTTATTTTTTAAATCATACCCAAAAAATTATCAATTTGTAGTTCCCATTTGAAGCAGTGTACTACAAGGTGTTATTTCGTCACCCATTCTACATAAAATTTACACAGCAGTCCAATCAATATCTCCTTACACTTCAGTAGCTGAATATTCCGATGACAAGGTCATCTTCACTTCTCATAACAACCTCTTTGTTGTCAGCCAACGTTTGCCAAGTTAATTTAATAATATGGTTACTAAAGAAATAAGAAAAAATTCTTCTTTAGAATACTTAATTTTAAAAAAATAACGAAGTTTTCATACAATCATTTACTCTTAGATAAGATACAGCCCCTTCGCTTTTTCTGTCAAATAAAGTTCAATAACAAACAATAAATTTAAAAAGGAACACTGAGGACCATCGACCGCGATGGAATCGATGTTGTTAATTATTTAGGCTTCCACTCGAATGTATAAAATATACCTGTACTGTAGCATGCCACGTTTGTAGAGAAACGAAAGCACAAGGAAAAAGGAGAAGGAAAATTGACGGTTTAAGCCAAAACTCGGTGAACCAAAGGGGTTCGATTGTAATTCAATCAGTTGTGTTTGCCGCGGTGGTTGTAGCGAAAAATCAATGGGGGGGAAAACCTCCAAACTGTTTTTTCACGTCATGTCTCCGCACCTCTCTGCCACGCAAGGTTTGCCTCGTGTTTCCTCGTTAATTGAAATTGCTTTCCGGTATATTCAATCGATCTCTGTCCGGGCCAGTTTCCGAAACGTACCACGTGATCCCACAATCCCCTTCGAGTCAGATGAATTTGACAAACCGCACATTTTACGTGTAACTAAGTATAGTTTTCATTCCTATTTGAGTCCTGGGTAAACTTAGTGTTTGGAGATATTCGACTTTTAAATTTATTTTAAAAATATCTATAACTATACCTTTATATTTACTTTCATTGAGCTTCCTTGATGCAGTAGGGGTATACTCACTCCACCATGAGTAATAAGAAAATAAAATTAGGAATTACCGGAAAATCGACAGGTGTACCAAAATCTATACATAAAATTTAGTCAAAATTTCAAACCTGATACTGCTCCAAAGAAGTCAAGCACCTAAATTTAAACGTATCATCAAAAACCTTTAATTATTTAAAAACCAGATCGGTTGAACATAAACTTCTAAAAGGTAAAAACCAAGTCGGGTGGACCCATTTCAAAGTAGAGAAGTCAATAATCTTGTCTACCGTGGTCCAGGCTCGTCAATTCGTTGACATAAATTCATACCGACCGATACTAAATTTTAATTTTGATAGTTTGTAATTTTTTTTTTTGTGATTGTATTTTTATCACCAGGGGAAAAGATATAATTATCTAATGCAAGGCAAATACCTACATTTTCTCACCAACCAACAATATAATATATGTCTACAAAATAAAAATTTCAAATCGGATTCCTTCGATTTTTATTTCCCAACGATTTAAATAGTACACAAATGTACTGTCAAAAAAATAAAATACACGCCGTGGTCGATAATATTGTAAAATAATTACATATTGAATGGGTTATATTAAAATACATATAGATAATACAAATTACGAGTAACAAGAATTTACGTTTTTAAAATCAAAGCGGGCGAAGGATCTATTGCCTTTATTATGTATATATTTTTGGGTTGTGCCTGTGGGTAACTTTTCTACTAGAAGTCCAATTACTTGTTCCAATCAAAAAATAACAAGAGATATATTTTTATTTGGGATCTATTTGGTGAATTAAAGAGGTCTTTTTTTTGATTTTCCAGTTTTGAATTTTCAGAATAATTGGGAAAAACCAGAAAAAAAGTATAAGAACAACAGACAAATATTTACGGCGCACCGCAGCATTACGGATATTATTATTTTAATTTGTATGCACTAGGTTTCATACCAAAAATATTGTTTTGATTAAAAACTCACAAGAGAACCTCTAATGATTAAAGATATTTGATGAAGCATTTTTTTTAGCTGTCCTTTAAAATCTTATTTAATACTATATTGCTAATTAGTAATTGTATATCTTCGTACTTTCTAATAATGTTTCTAATAGTTCTTACTAAATTTTTAATGGGAGTATGATCAATTTATTCGAATGAATGAAAAAATAAATAAATAGTTGTTGATAATCACTTTTTATGTTTAGATTATACCGCCTTAAAATGGATTCTATGATCCAGATGATTTGCTCCAGAATTGATTGTGCCTCAACCTCAGTCACCGAAATTCGATTACTTTTAATTCATAAAAAACAATAATAATATACTCAGATATAAAATGAAAATTGTACCCGTGCCCGTAAAATACAAGGTCCGACTTTTTTATATGGAACTTAACATCGTCTTTGATAAAATGGCAATATTCATTTTTAGCCTTCCAAACAATGAATTGTTAAAGGGAAGACTTCGTGATATTTATGGCTACAGCGAAAACAGGAATTTACGACTAAAGAAAAAAAAATTTTATTGGTCAAAAGATTTCACAATCGGTAAATAATTAATATATAAACTGGGTGATCAATCTATTATAAGACACTCAGAAAGTATTAACTTTTTTTGAAATTTGTTTTACAGATCATTTAAAAAACAAGCAGCTCAACGATTTCATTTTACGTTATATTTTGCCACTCTCTACCTACGTTTGGTTTTCAACTAGCAACCTATATTTAAAAAATTAATGAATAGATAGATTGTTAGTTAAAATTAATTTCCATCAGTCTGTGGATGAGATATTCCACTTTTAATTTACGGTCAGGGAAGTGTGGTTCAGCTTCATTTATGTAACGGCATTGCGCGTGGCCTTTTAATAATGTCACGATGCATTTGTGAAATGTGCCTAAAAATATAATTTTAAATGTGTTTAAAATTTTAAATATAACTATTATTACCATTTAGTATTTAATATATACATATCTTTACTTATGAAAGGCTCTGTTATTTATTAGTATATGTGTACTCGTACTTTCCATAATTATATCATGATACATATATTTAGGATATTGGAAGTTATCGAAAATAATACCCACCACTGTCTACATATTGTTTTGAAAAGAAAAAAAAAGGTATACCTAATAGGTTTTAAACAAAAATTATTATATTATTGAATAAACTGAAATTTCAGAAGTATGTCAAACTCGGTTATAGCCTATCAGAACACGTTAGATTCTGTGGTTATAGGCACTTGAAAAAACCCTCCTCTTCCCGTGTCTAACAGTTACGTGTCTACGTAACTGTGATGAAGCAAAGAATGGGCATCGATCACGTTCCGTCCCCGTAGAGTATTACCCACGGGCTTTCTGGTTTTGCCAATGATCAAAGGAATTATTTTATCATTCTCTTTTCAATTTTTTTTTTTTTTTTTTTAGTACACCGCGTCCTCATGAACCCTTTTTATAAAGAAAAAATCCTGAAAAAGCCTGATTTAGCGTATACTCGTATACGCATATTGTATTATGTACGTATATATTCAGAGTGATAGAAAGAATATATTATGAACGCCGATAGTGGAATATTGAATTTCATATGCAATGCAAATCACATTGCACCGCAAATAATTAAATCGGAAAATTGTCAATAAACACTTAAAAAAAATTTACTTTTATTAAATGCCAATTTAAATTTACATAATATTTATCAACATGACGGGTACCTAGATACAAAGACAGGTACGTTCATTAAAAATTAATAAATCGTTAGACTGCTGCCGAGCGCTGCAAAAACGGCAAAATCGGAATGTGAATATTCAAATGTGTACCTACTCGTAATATTATTTAATACAAATTATAAATATTTAACCCCGGTATACTTTTGGACCAGGATATTTCATCGTCAATAATTTAACAGTAGTCTTGAACGTGTGAAGGGTTAAAAAACGTTTTGTTTACATTTTTTTCTCAATGTGTAATTATTTTTTATACTTTACTATGAGATATAACTCGTGTAACCTAAAAAAAAAAAAAAGGCATTTAGTGCATTATGGCAGACTATTGGGTTTATATCGGGACTCATTAGTAACTAAAAAAAAAAAATACAGTACGTATACATTGTACATTTATATACAGTAGAGTAATTTATTAAGTTCATAAAATGTCAATGGAATTTTCTGTTTTGGATGTTTTTGATAGATATATGGCTACAACTATTTTTAATACTAGATTTAAATAGTATTAGAATTTTCAAGCAACTCGAATCAGTAGTATTAATAATAATTTATAATAATAATCTAAAATAAACGGACATTCTTCGCACTGAAATGGGCCACTGTTATTGGGTAAAAGTTCAAATATTGGGTAAATATATGTTATGTCATGATAAAATAATTACACACGTATTGTATATATTTGCTTTAGTAATATTTTTGTTTAAAATTGTACCTATTTTCTCATTTTCCCCGTGTTTTTTTTCCGCTTTTTCATATTTATTGGGAAAACTACTGGGAAAATCAAAAATTCTACCTTCATAAAGTACCACCCCAGTCAGATTTCCTTTTAGAAAAAGTGCTACCATTGTAAATCGGAGCACAATTACTGGTAGAAAATTTTTCTACAGAAAAAAAAAACATTATTGTAAAACCATTACATTATTTGCTCCGCTCAGAACCTAAAGTCATATTTTTTTAACTAACTTTAGGTGGCTATATGTCAGATAGTTTTCGAGATGAAAAACTATTCAAATCCAGTATTAAAAATAAGTGTTCCTATTCAAAAAAAGAAATGTATATTTCGCATGCATACACTGAAAGGCTTAAACATATGAAATTTATTCTGAAATAAAGAAATAAAAAAAATAAAAAATAATAAGTTCCTCCAACACCTACCATAAAAAGGATTTAAATTCATGGTCATTAGACCGAAATAATTAGAGTTACTTGGAAACAAGAACATACTGTATGATTGTAAAATCATAACAGCTTGCTCAGTATCTGCTAGTAGAGTCAAACAGAATTTGTAGTCTAAATGCCTTTTTTTTTTTCAAACACGACGAAAAACAACGTTCGCATGTGCCTATACCTATAATATATCTTCTATGCAATAAAATTTAAACGCGAGCGAAACTATACAATGTGAGAACGGGTTCTTGGAAGAATTTCAATGCATTTTTTGGGTGTTTATAGAAGTCAATCCATGTTGGATTCTGAGTGGAGCGAAGAAGCTTATGGTTTTACAATGATGTTTATTTTTTTTTTTTGTGTGAACAATTTTTCTATTATATATATATATATAATAGAAATATATCGCTCTGATTTTTGAAGTGTCGCAATTTTTCAGAAAATGGTACTCTAAACAGGTCATTTTTGATTTTCCCAGGAATTTCCCTGAATGGAAAAAACCAAGAGAACTAAAAATAGGTAAAATATTAAAAAAATTGTTTAATTAATTTGTAATTACTTTACCATTATTTGATTTTTACCATAATATGACATATTACATATAGATAATATTGTCGACAAAGCAACACTATCTACTGAACTCCGTTTAAAATCAATTGCAACTATTGAATCGTAAGCAATGGTTAATGGTTTCTTACAGACACAGGAGGTACATTTAAATCCTATCTGTATCCTGATTTCCCGACTTCCCATCTACAACAACGACTGCATCCGTCCCCATTATCTTAGGACAGTCTTTTTTCAAGTACATAATAAGATCCATTAAACAGAAAGGTATTTTTAAAGTGAAACTTTTATTTTTACATTTTTCGCTGTTTTTCTGTTTTAAAGTATTTTTTGGTAATTTTGTTAAAGTGCGTACTTAAACATTACACGAGTAAACAATGGGTCCTAATTTTTAATCCGTGTATAAGTTCAACGGGTCAATCGGGGATCATATATTAGCTACAAGCTATTCACGAGCTCAGGAGGTTCAGGGCTAACCCCGAATGCATATCAATGCATCAAAGCACAGCCCCAGCCCCCGCTTCCCAATTCACCTAGTCGTCTGCTCACGATTCAGACGCCGTCGAGCAAGTGACCCCTGACTATTTAATCACTATCCAACAAAACTCATCAAACTCATAAACCCGTCTGAACACAATCGCATGGCATTGGCCATGTCACCGAGGCCTCTTTTAGGCACTGAGTAGGGTCGACACCGGGGCTCTGAAGATCACTCGGATTACTTTTTATGAAATGTCAAAAGTCGAACATATCACGACAACCAACTACTAACGGAATAGATGATCAGACCACACCAGAGGCAGTCAAGAGTCTCCCAACACGCGTTTGATAACACAATTTCCGTTGCCAGAGGTAAGTGGGTTGACCGAGGACATTCAACGATATAACCTGACGGTCGGTGCGCGAAAATACGCCCGATCAACCACGCGGAATGGCGAGTTGAGAGGTAGTTTCGATCTATCCGCGACACTTTTAATATCCAACGCCAAGGGGAGACCTGTCTCATCTAGCAAGACCAGGGGATAAAGCAGCACTCCCGGCCCCTCTAGAAAACCACCGGAAACGTGCCAGGCTTATTAGACCCAGCCGATTCCCTTAGTTGTGGTTTCGCTAGATTACACGAGTTAACAGTTTAAATTTAAATGATTCGAAATATCATCGTAAGCAATATTTTATTCGCTTTAACGTATTTTATGAATTCTTGATCATAAAACATTGTCCGGACCCTAATAATAATTATAATTGAACGTTAACCAATCGTTCTTTTTGATGTATCATGAATATACATGCTATAATGTACTTAGAGGTGCCTATATAGGCATTATAATATAACTAACTAATCGGCATGGAAATGTTTATTATTAAAGTGATCAACTTTAGGTTTATGAATATTAATGAATACCAGGGGTCGATTTACTTTGAGCCGCGATTAATTATTCAATTACCCACCGCCGCCGTGCCGACCGGGCCGTTTGTCGTGGATGGCAGATGCACGCAGTATATATACAGGGTGCCTTATAATGTTTTCCGAATAACTATTAATATTTTATTTTTTTTTTTTTTTTTTTTGCAATCGGATTTTCATTTAGAGGGACATATATTTAAAGAACAATTAAATTTGTTTTATCATACCTTAATCACTAGAAAAAAATTAATTTTTATCCGTTCACTTTATAAAAATGTCATTTTGGAATTTTCGAAATAACCTATTCATAGTGGATATTACTCTAAAAATATCCATCTAATAATATCGGATGGATAGTTTCATAGTAATAGCCGTTATAATTTCAATAAAAGTGTGGAAAATGTGTATTCAATTAACTACCATATGGTACCGCGATAAGAACTCACGATCGTAATAAAGGTAATACAACTGTCATCTGATAAATATTTTTACAATAAACGAGTTTTCGCGCGTTTTATTCTATACTTATTGTAAATTATTTATCGTGTAAGAAATTAAAACGGCTATTATACTAATAAACTATTGATGGGATATGTATGAATGTAGGTACATGCAAATTTTAAGAATAATATTTATTTAGACAAAACGGCTGTATACAAAGTTACGTTTTTTTTAGTGATTAAGGGATGAAAACAAAAATGCACTCTACATATGTGTCCGCCCGGCACAAATCCCGATTGAAAACAAATTTAAATATTAACAAAGTTATTAAACATCCGGAAAACATTGTAGGCCACCCTGTATTATAGGCGCCGACGACGCACCGTGGTCGTCTCTTTTCTGGTACCCGAACGGTGCGTTATGCGTATACACCTATAACACGCTTCGCCGCCGGCGATGTTAATCAATGCGTATGGGAATACACTCAGCTGTTTTGCATGTCAAAAGCACACTGAAATGCGCTTGATGTTTTTCGATCGCCTCCAGATAGACGTTTTTTTATTACAAAATATTACATTGTTTACACACCAATATGATTTATTTTTTATGAGCGTACGCGCCATTACAAAAAATCAAAAACATCGGTGAGCGGCAGAGTGCCGTCGATAGAATCGAATCCCCCTCATATCTAATTTGTAATTTTGAGAAGCATTTTTCGTAAAACTTTGAATGACCGAATACAACTGGCAATAATTAAACAACAATAATACTGGACTGACGATTTAAAAAAAATACGAATAAAATGGTCACAATACACAATAATATACATATATTATACAAAATGCCATTCCTTATCGAATAAGACTTTTTTTTGGGGGGGGGGGTTGATTTGGATGATTGTAATGGACGTAATATTTCAAGAAGACGCCAAAAGCCACGATAACCTTATTTTTGCTCATTACTAATATATACACCACAGTGGTATATTATGTTTTAACCGTATATTTCGTTACATGATTCGTCGTCAATATGTTGATATTACACGTTAGCTTTAATATTTACTTTGTATTTATAGTAAAAATTTTATTTAATGTCACTTATTGCACATCACCAAAATTAGTGTTATGAATGAACACTAAAACATAGTGCCCCGGAATGCCAGAAATTTAAATAATCAGAGGTCTGATTAGGTTACTTTCAAATGTAGATGAACATCATCTTCCTAATACAACAACAAACGCTGAAATTCGTATCAAAATTTACCAAAATTCTTATCATTTTAATCGGCCTGGAAAACAACTTTTACTTCAGAGTTTAAAATAATTCAATCCAGAAGGAGTTTGCACTAGGAGTATTTGAACGCAGCAGAAAAAAGATAATATCTTTTTTCTATATTATATTAGACACAATACTTTGTTCGATAGTACAATAATATTATCTGTTCTCAAGGAAAATTCGACAGTTAAAAAGAAAAGGATTATAGATCTCTGCGCGCTGTAGGTTTATCCGAAACCTGTGTACTTATCGTTATTTGTTGCTAGTTTTTTTTTTTTTTTTTTTAAAGTTTCGGATTTTTTTATACTAACCGGAAAATGAAATGACAGAAATTGTATACGTTTGTTCAATGAACCCAAATGTGTAAAATTTAAAAAGCGATATATTCCTCGTATAGCCGATCAGAATCTAAAACATCGCATTGAATCACGTGCAGACGTACGAAACAAAAACGTATTATTATCCTCATCTTTCCCCGAACGAGATGACGATCCGCGATACTGTTAACCCCGGCGTTTCGATCAAAAAGGCAAAACTTATTTCGAATGTTTCAATTTAATCGTTTTCATTTCCCAACAAATATACAAGTATACACTAACAGATACACGTATAATTGGTCATAATTTAAAAATTTTGTCACATTAAACGTTGTTCGGATGCAACGAAATAGTTTTACGACACTCTGCAAACGCAGCAATGTACAAAACTATAATGTAGATTTTTCAAACTCCCATTGCTTATCGATTAATATAAACCTCTAAAAATAAATAGTTCTATTCAATGAAAACTAAATTTACAGAAGCCGGACATACTTCGCACCATGGAATGTTTGGGTAATTTATAGTTTATGTACCGAAACCGACGGTAAGTAATTGCAAACATAAACTATTCTGAGCGAATTTCGGAAAACTATTAATGCTATTAATAATATTTCCCCTCCACCATTGTAGCCAAGTTATTCCAGAAATCAACAAAAATAAAAGTTGCCGGTTGATTTGATTTTTATAGAAAAACTATTAGAAATCCGGAAATATTATATTCAAATAAAATATCACCGAAGGAATAATCTGCTTATAATTTCGAGGCATGATATGAATAATTCAAAGCTTTACTAACTGAAAAAGTTTTTTCTGAGAAAATAACACGTTTTCATTACTACATTTCACATCACGACACGCATATTGTTTTTATTTTAATTTTTACAAAATAAACATTCCTGTAATTTTTTTCTTATTATAATAATTTTTCAAATTCTTAACGAACCTAAGAATGTATATAAATATATGTGTCATAACGTGACGATAAATATGAAATATTTATAACTTCGACAACAACGCGAGGAGAGTTGGATTATAAAAGGCATAAACAAATGTGATTCGTATAAAATATTGTCATATTAATATCACTAAACTTATAAGTATACATACTTTTTTATATTCTCCTATATCATTGTTATCATTTGTCTGGCTCAGACCGGAGGTGACCTCTAAAAGGGGTCTTTTTTCTTTAACATTTATGACTTATGTTATAAAACACTATTATTAATTATTATCACATAATACACGAAAATCGGTCAAACAAAACGAAGCAAAACAAAGTCCATCTGGCATATATATTACCCGTATTTTCGAAAATAAAATATAGGTGCAACAGGCTTAAGACAAAATATATATGTATTCAAACTGTTGAATAATTGAGTTTGACATGACTTTATTATAATATAGTTTAATAAAGTGTATACTGCGAACCCAAAGCTTTAATAATGGCGGTAAAGTCGAAAGGTCGATAAATGCTATAGTCGTATTATACCCCGGGAAAAGGGAAAATGGTATTTTGGACATTTCGAAACCCATCCATCATACTCGAGAAATTATTATTATTATTATTATTATTTCGTATGCGAGAAGAGTATTGAATATTATGCGGTCGTTTGTATTTTATAATGGGACTAGGTAGTAAAAAAAAAAATTGCGAGGCAGAGAAACGCTGTACGGCAAAGTACTTTAAAAAGTTACAAAACTCGACGATCTTGACAACGGTTTTTATTGACGAAAATACTTTGTATTCAAATTAAACCACACTAACAATTGTAGCATTATTATTATTGTTGTTGTCACTGCAAATCCCGTGGATCGATTTTTTTTATTTTTGTAACAATCAATTTCACGGTACATTATTAAATATTCATATTGAAATAACAAAATGTAATATTAATACGGATTTTTCTACAAAAAAACGATTGTTACCATATTACATTACGCAAAAAAAAATCGTTTCTGTGGGACCCGAAAATGCTTTATTGTCAACATAATATAAAATCCGTATTTTAATGAAACCGCCACTTTTTAAACTACCTATTTACTCTAGTAATATAGGTAATTACTTTCCGGGTAAAATAATATTTTTTTCTTCTAAAGGCCGTACCATCCTGCAAAACATAACTATCCTCTTTCTCGATTTTCTGCTACCTCCAATCTGAATAATTCTAGTGTTCAAATTCTAAAATGTCTACAAAATACTTTTTAACGTAATCTTCCCAACGAGTTCTTAGTTTTCCAAGCGGTATTCTTTTTCCATTTGGGCTTTCTTGTATAACTTTTCAGACCACCTCGTTGCTCCATAAATGACCTGCTTTAAACAGCTATTTGTATATTCTCCTCCAATCCCGCGTTTACTATTCGATAGCGGGTTGCACGCACTATATCTAAGTTTAAATCAATACATCCATTGTGCGCTAGTCATTTCACTGGCATTTATTTACAAAACATAAGACGTATACACAAAGTATATATTAAATAGATGTAAACAATATCTTTAGTATTTATCTGTTTGCGCCGGGAGGAACAATTTCGTCCAAACCATTTGCTAGATGTTTTGATTATAAATTTACCTGCAGCGAAAACGAACGAGGAGGCAAAAAATACATCCACTCGAATTTCATGAGTATAAAACGTATCACTGTATAGTACGTGTAGGTACCCGCGCAAAAGTCAAGTTCGTCATATACGTAAAAAAATGTTACATAATATATATATATATATATATTTACCTTCAACGGCGACGATATTTTTTGCCCATTCTTTTTTTTTTTTTTCCTATAGAACTCGAAGAATAAACCATTATGGCCTTAACAATATATATATATGGTATGATAAAACCCACCCGGGCGACTAATGGATTGCGAAAAGAGAGCAAACAACAAAATTGACAAGATGTGGAACGCGTTATATATATATATATAAACTCGTACGTTTATAACATCTCAAGTGAATGTATACGCTATTGCAATTAATCTTATTGAAAATCCGCTAAAACGCATTACTCTCATAATCCAATATCGGCCATTCACATCATGAACATAATATACGTACGGGAAAACATCTTCAACTTTAATGCTTTCGATCCGTATGTATTTTCCGTATAAAATATAATATTTCCATCTGATTGAAGAACCCTGTCACGTGCCAGTTTTAATATGATACAACATTTTCGTGTAAAAATAAACAATTTGCTTCGATCATCGCAATCGAAAACCATTTATGAACAGAACTCGGTAATCCGGTAGGTAAGCCGATTAAATAATTGGGACAGTTACTTTTATGCGTCCTGAAATATTTGTATGTATGTATGTGTGCACTAAAAATTCCAAAATATGCTTTCGAAAAAAAATTGTGAATTCACATGTAGTAATTATGCATTTGCTAGATTATATGATGAATCGGAGCGTATTCATGCTGTAGTCGAAAAATAGTTTTGTGTGAAATAAAATCACGTCATCTTGGTAAAACACCAATAGCTTATTCACTGTCTATACTCAGGAAGTACTCTAAAACAATTACGTTTTCGTTTACCCGAAAAACTAACCGAAATCAACTGCTATAAATTACTCTTGGAATCATATATCTATATACCGAATATTACTATTTACAGCTATTTATTATTAGCGGTGTTCGAAAAAAAAAACTATCGTAATTATTATTAATTAATAAACCGAATTTTCCATTACGTTTGGTGCATAATAAACGTTAAGTACACGTCACTGTGCACAACGAATTCAAAATTTCGCGACACTTATTTCGTTATTAATTATTTAAAACCGTAAATAATTATACGTTTCATTTGAACTAGTAAAATACGTGCGTATTTTAATGAACAACTTTAATTAATGTGCACCGACAAATGTTTATACATTATTTAAGCAAAAAAAATAAAATACTTAATTTTCTTGAATGTGTAATGAAATGTAAACAAAAGTAATGATTAACAAATATTGATCAAAGTATACGGGAATAAAAAGGTTTGAATACAAAAAATAAATGAATCTAAATATTATATTATAAAGGTTAGCTAAAATATTATATACTCAACTAATTACTTATTTGGATTTGCACGCGATTTTTGTTTTTCTCACAGAAAATCAAAATTTATCAAGTATAATATATTTACACATAACGTTTCAGCGTGATTTGACGAATGCATTTACTATTGTGTTCTAATTTATGTAATTCATTTTTAGGGGGCACTAAAATAAAAACAGAAATAACTGCCATCTAACCGGCTACTACAGTTGTGTACCTACGTAGGAAGTCAAACATGCAGTTCTGTAGATTCTGTGGTTTTACTATCGGTGTCGATATTATGAGCGAAATTTAATTTCGTTACGTACAATAATGCGTTCCTTTTTTTTTTTCTAATGTGACTATAAAACGAGAAATATTTTAACAAAATTGTTAAAATTTTTAATACATAACCGAATTATTTTGTAGGTGGATGCATTATATATAACCATAAATAGAAATACCTGTATAGCTATCGACAAGATTTTTGGCAACAGAAGATTCCGAATAACTGCAGAAAATGAAAATGTGGCAATCGAAATTTTAATTATATTTGTTTGTCTGATGAATCGTACATAATAAAATTACTACTAAAGAATTTAGTCTACTCGTAAAATAATTATGTTATAAAACCCATCATTTCGGTAATATTTTACAAAAATACGTTACTTCATATTGAACGTTTCCACCGTAATAATACGTATTTTAATCCGATTTTAGTATTATATATACTTGCTCTTATTATAAATTATTTCATATATCCTTTAAATTTATTATGACAATTTACAGTAATTTCAAGAGTGACGACGATACGATAAATTATCGAGGTTTTCGTATAATAATATTTTCAGAACAGAAGTTTATTTATTTTCTTAAAAGAAATAATAATAATATACGGGTTTTCATTCTGATAGACATAAATTATTATTTTCTACATGTGCATTTTTCGTTGAGAACGCAAGAAAATAAAAAAAAAAATTATGGAAATCTGTTGAAATTCCCGTGCTAGAGCACTATCGTAAACAACATACATAAATAATGTAATTTGGTTTATCGATAAACATGACGCCGAAACATTACTAATATTATTATCACTCCCCTCCAAAAAAAAACTAGAACAATGATAAACATAGATTATATATATTTTTAGTTTAAATATATGTTGACACTAATCCTACAGATTCGAAGCTTTGTTTTTGCGTTTATTCGTGAAAATAAAATATCAAATATATTTTGTCCAAGCATATATGACGATTTTTCTGTTGTCTTGACTATATTTTGTTCTCAAATGGTTCTTCCCGTGTTTCTCCCGGCAATAGTTTTACTTTCGTTTGCCAATTATCATATAGGAAAACTAAGTTATCAAATTGACAAAAAAATCTGTATTTTTTGTTACATTTTTAATGTAGTAGGCGCGTGAGAAAGTTTTTTTTTGTTTTTCCGTACAATTATTTTTAATAACTGAGCAAAACCGAAAAAAACGCAGGGAGTACAAAATATTTAATAAAAATAATGCTCTTATTGTTTTCAATTTTTTTTTTTTTTCACTAAAAATATTCATAGACTTGACATTTGGACAGACAGCTTATATTTGCTTTTACTATATGTGGTAAAATGTTTAAAACAGAGCCTTGTTTTAGCTATTTATAAATATTTAAATTTTGAGAGTTTTTGACTTAATTTTTATTTGGATAAAATTTCTCAACCAAACAGAACTGCATGCGAATTTAACAAGAGATTCATTATAGTCTTACTTAGTGGTTAAAAAAATATAGTGTTTTTATATATTTATATATGAGTTTTAATATCAAATTTTGACAAAAAACGTAAATATTACGGTATTTTAAAACATGTATAACCAAACTTCGCTTTTCGTTAGCAATGACTTATCGTTACCTACGGATATAAATTAAATAACTATATGTATCCAACCTTCTAACTTCTCGCTTACAACATTTTTTTTTCACACAGATTAGCCAACATTCAATTGTTGATACCTATAAACTATTAGGTTTTAAGTAAAAATAAAAAATCCCCAATTATTTTGTCACATTACAGTTACGTTTATGTTTGTTGTTATTCATTGATTATAAAAAGTTATATTTTATGTAAAATGCTGTTCAATTCTGGATATTTTTTCATTTACTTCCGGTTAATTGATTTCGTATTTTTTTCCCCTATATAACGTAAATTAAACAATGAAAAAAATGTTTTCTACAAAATATACAGAAAAAAATGGACGGGCATACTTCGCACATGGGTGCAGCCACTGTTGGCAAGAAGTTGGAAAGGTAGGATACAGATGGGAATTTAATGTACACCTGTAAGCAACGATAAACTATTGCTAACGAAAAATACCACTCTGAGCGGAGTTCAGTTGATAGTGTTGCTTAGTCAACAATATATTATATGTGATATTATGGTAAAATGATAACAAAAATGTGCGTTTCTATGACAACCTTATTTCTAATATTTTAATCTTTTTTTACATAGTCTATATTTCTCATTGTCGTAGTAGCTATAAAACGTTATTATTATTAAACTTATTCTTGTTTAATGAACTAATAACGGCCATAATAAAAGTACCGAAATGATCAATAATGCCAATGTATGTAATACAGCTAAAAACAAAATGTATGTCTATATTTTTTTTTTTTTTTAAACACGACTATTTGATCCATTTTAGCTTTGTGTAAAACCATTTATAGTAAAAAAAACCGATGTTTACTCATTATATTAACAGAATTTATTGTAATAATACAATCAGACGAAATATTAATGTTGATATCACCACATATATAATGTAATTTATCAAAATAAATAGGTAGCAAGAAAATTATCAAGGGAATCTACAAACTGTACAACATAGAAAAATAAAGTAACCCGATAATTAGTATCATCAAATAATCATATCAATTGACTACAATAATCGATTACATTATAGATTAAACTTAAAATATTTAAACAATCTTTTATATGTTTGATATGTTAAAAATTCCTAAACAGTGAAAACTTTTGTACCCACATAGACTAATGTTACCATCATTATTTAACCGAGTTTCACTAAGTACGATAATATCAGTAATAGTACTCACAAATACAACAAGTTCATTTAAACTATAGTTCTTACATTCACGACAAAAACAGAAAAATCTTTTATTATAAAAATTAATCTCATCAATGTAACCGATATGTTTAGTCGTAGCATTATTTAATGTTGCGTGTTCGTTACGAAAATTTAAAAAAGAATGAAGGATTAAAAAAAAAAGAAAAAAGATATTTACAAGAAAATTAAACGATAATAAATAATAGTTCGATTTATAAATATCGTTGATATAGAACCACTTTCATAGGTTGACTGACAGAATTGACTCGAAAGTTCTTTGGGTTAAAATTTTATTTTTTCATGCATATTCCGTTTGCATACGACCAGGTACGTTTGAAATCATACATTTTCGATAACAACTTTAATAACCGAAATAAGCTTTTGTTTGCCAATGATAATTTAGTGTTTATAAAATATTCCAGTATCATGGAAACTAGAATGAATCCGTTTAGCGGTTAACGGATTTCCCGACTTATACCTGTACATGTAGTTTTAATTCCCGATAATCAATCAATCTTTCGTGGTCTTAACACTGAAACAAACAATTGTTTTACCATTTACTCTGAAAGTTCATAGTGGTAAATTTACTTTAAAATTATTACATTTTACTCTTCTTTCGTAGCAAATACACGTCATTGTAAAACTAATAGTCTCTTAGTTCTATTCAGAATCTAAAACACGGGGGAAACAACTAGGGGAAGTACACGGGGAAACGCTCGCGGCGCATTACAACTGCGGCCGTCCGGTTCACGGATCCACGGGCGGCGGCGTGCGCATGGGGTCGGGGACGAAAACACCTATCCGCCGCCGGAGATAAGGCGCCCCCGTAAAGTTTACGGGGGCGGCCGGTGAGGGGATCGGTTCGGTTCGCCCGCGCCTTGCCGGCGGCCTACACCCGTCGTCGTCCTTTTTAAGGCGTAAACGCCGCCGCAACAGCTCAAAGAAGGATATTAAAGGGCCCGGCACGTTTCCGTCAAACTAAACACGCACAATGTGCGCGCTCGTCCGGAGGGGGCTATTCCTTCCCACACCCACTCGCCACTCACGTGTACGCGTGCACGCGCGAACACTGCACCCGCACGCCCGGGTACTTACCGTCCGAGGATCGCGCGAACGAACCCTTCGCGCGCGCGTTCGTTTTTCGCTTTCCTTAATGTCACCCCTCACCGCCGCCGCCGCCGCCGCCGCCGCCGCAACTGCCGTCGTTGCCATCGACACCCTCCCTCTCTCCCCCTCCCCCTCCCCCCGCGCAAACGACACTTTTTCGCAGAATCCGATACAATAACTGTACGCCGGCGTAGCCGGCTGTACGTACTCGGTGAGCTTCCCCGCCCGACCGCGAAGCGAGACGTAACAAGAATGGTTAAGTACTGTGCGCGTATGTGCAAGCCGCACCACGGCCGGTTATGCAAAATATCGCACGCTCGCCGTTGATTACGGTGTTAGCGATTGCGCCGGGAACGATTTCTCGACGAGGGCTAGGTAAAGGAATTGAAACAAGAGCTTTCATCTCTAGCCGATCAGAGGCCCGAACGGCAACAAAAATCGTTGAGTATTTACAAAAAATATTTGACGGCTCAATGTTTTCGATCTCGTTTAACAACAATTGCGTACGGGCGCGAGTACAATGGGGGTTTTGGGCTGTGTTCGCTGAAAAAATATTAAATGTAAAATTTAATAGTACCTAGATACCCCAGAGGCTAAAAATTAATGTTATAAAAGATTGATATTTTTAGTGTAAAATAATTCTACAATTGAAAGCATGTAAACTTCTTTGTTATAGAAGAAAACCCCCTCCCCAGAAAAAAAAACAATTTTTCTTTTTGGAAACACCTGATTGCATACCTATACGATGTTTTACGTAGCTATAATAAAATTAAATATTATTATTCTACAACATATTCACGTTTTTGGTCGTTTTCGGACAGTCTAAAAAGACTTTTTTAATTCGACTCTCGAGCACTACCATTTGTATTGTGACGAGTGTTATTCATAACTGTTATACGTGTAATCTCTACCGTAGATGTTCTTAAGTTAGCAATGTTATACGAAGAGTATATAATATGGTGAGGCCCGTGGACATCAAAATGGCTTATTGCAAATTCACGTCTAATCGACTGAAATTAACAATTAAGTTTATTATATACATATATGCGTGTTTTAAACCATTGAAATGGCTTCGCTATTATTTTATAACACACTATACACGTACTCGTCGCTATTCATTTTATTTTTTTTTTTTTGCAAAACGAAATTCTTGCTAATGAAAGAAGGGTTCAGATTTTTTCTTTAGTCTTGAAAAAACGCCGGGTACATATTATTATACTCGGTATGATAATATGTGCTTAATTAAATATTTTGGCAGACCCTTATATAGCCCCGATGAAGGCGAAGGAGAAGACTTAATTAAATATGTTGTACACAGAGGGTAATTTTAAACATTATCTGTCGTTGTTGTCGTACGGAAAATAAAATCTACAGCCACCGCCGACACCGATGTAATCGTTGTGTACTGCCACGGTCGATAAGTACAATAATAATAAATAATGTTTCAAAATTGAAACTTTTTTTTAAGATTTTATATGCAATAAAACACAGGTGAAAAGTTATTAAGGAAGAATATATAGGGGAGTTCAATTTATATCTATGCGTGACGATAAATCATTGCTAACGAAAAACAATTCTGAGCGGAGCCCGGTAGTAGTATTTTTTTTTTCAAAAATGTATGGTTTCACGATAACAATGATTTTTTAAAACCGATTTAAAGAGTAAAATAAAAAAAAAACATAATAATGAAAAATAAATGAAAACCTTATTTTTAATATTTTATAACCTAAAGAACCAGTTTTGATTTGTGTTGCCTCGAATATTAATGAGAATTTTAGAAAATATCTCTCTAAAGTATAAACTAGAGACGAAATTTGTCATGTTTTAATTGGAGAGGAGAGAAACACCTCAAATGTAGGAAAGAATAACATCACGTTCTCTTAAATGTTTAATATTGATTAATAAAATAAATACTTAAGAAGGAGGTCAATTTCAAATGAATGAATGTTAATTTATTATATTTGTGTGGAACAATAACTAAATATTTTGTTCCGCGTCATAATTTTTTACACAAACAAATTACGTCAAAATTTGATATTAAAATTATTTTATAAAAAAAAAAATACTACATAGAGCTCTAATTCTCTTTTTTGAACCACAAGGTAAAACATTTAAGGAACCTTTTGTTAAATTGTAAAGAATTTTTGTTTATTCTAACATTTTATCCATAGAGTACCTACCGAATAAAAATTACATTAAAAAAAATAAAATTTAAAATAATAAAATAATTATATTCGTACATTTTCCCGTACTTTCTGCATTTTATTTTTTTGGGTTTTTCTCAATTATTATTAAAAAAATATTATCAAAAAACTACTTTCTTGTTTTCCAACTAGATTAAAAATTAATAATAAGCCGTAAAATTTTAAAATGATGAATTCTTCAGTATTTTTCTAGTATTTTTCTAATTATTATTAATAAAACTACAATAAAATCAAACAACAAATAACTTTTTCGTAACCTAGATTAAAAATGCAACCAAAAGCTTTCTTGACGTTTATCTATTGTGACAATATTTATGGTAGAAAACACAAGCTGTAATAATGTAAAATAATGAAATCGTGCCGTATTTTGAAAAAAAAATCGTATATTTCGTATTTTTTGGTTTTTCCCAATTATTAAGAAAACTATTTCGGATACTAAAAAACCGATTAAGTCTATCATTGATGAAATATTATATGGAATAAAATCGATACCTTGTCATGTTTTGATTAGAGCAATATTTCTGATGGAAAACATCTTGTTAACATAATAAAAACAATGAAAACGATAACGCTGCTGCATGCTTTCAATATTTGTCGTTTCACCTACCGATAATTTTTTTCAGTTTTTCCCAATCGTTTCAAACATCCCTCGGTAAATGACCTACTC
Source organism: Cinara cedri (assembly GCA_902439185.1). Taxonomy (NCBI): domain Eukaryota; kingdom Metazoa; phylum Arthropoda; class Insecta; order Hemiptera; family Aphididae; genus Cinara; species Cinara cedri. The sequence goes on from CABPRJ010002375.1 coordinate 612,000, forward strand.
AGTGCACCAAAGAGAGAAAATAACCTTTCAGAAAAGGTGCTATAGTCCATACTTCAGAACAAATTTTCTGGTGAAAAAGTTGTTCACAGACAGAAAAACAAACACACACACCATAGTAACACCAATAGATCCCTCGTTACACTCCGAATCTAAAAATGCTCAAAATATCGTTTCGCATAAGATGTGGAACGCGAACGCAGTAATTATGCTTAAAAGAAAGTATTCACGCGAGTTATTTGCGTTCTTTGAATTTTTCAGTCCAGTGCCCCGAACACAAACAAGAGGAGAAAATATTCAAGTCGGCGTTTTTACTCTACTCGGAAAATGATTTATCGTTTTTTTTTTAATATTTTAAATAAACATACCCCCTCGCCCACTATACAATACTGCGATTTTTTTTCTCATTTCTTACTCGTAATTATATACGTGTATGCGTCTCGAACCGTATGATATACTTTCAAATAAATTATACGGTGTATAAAGGAGAGGTACAGCAGTACGCCACAATCCCTCCCCCCCCCCCGATATTTTTATATTAATATAATTTAATATTTCTTTTAGAATTATATTATCATAATAACGATAGTTTTACAGCATTATTAGGTTCCTTTCCAAAAAAGTTTTTTCGGTGAATCATATCAACAACCATTCCCTACATCATTCGCTATTTCCCATAAACAGTCCCGACAAACAGCACCAATCCACTGGTGGGCAACCAGGTGTTTACATTTTATTTTAATATATTTTATATTTCTATATATATATATATATTTTTATGTATTTTGTACAGATACTTCACTCAGTTCTAAGAATGATTTCAATAGTTGGTAATTACCATGTAAGGGAATGTAAGGGAATACCTATGATTCTTTCTATATACCCTATCTTTGTACTTAATATTTATTGGAGTTTTAATCAATAAATTGATCTTAACCTATTTTTCTCGTGTATGATTATATTACTAAAATAAATTTTAATTTTACCGGGCAAGTCTTAATTTCAACCCCCCCTCCCATCCAACCACCCTTCCACCTAACATTGTGAGGGCACTGTTCATTACAGCCTGCTCCGAAAATATTTTCTGTATGGGACACTGGTATGCATGCAAGATATTTTTTTTTTTTTTTTTAAATAACCCAGGTATGTTTTTGTTGATAAATTAATTATTACCCCTAAAATGCCGCGAACTAACTATAATAATATATGTGTGCACGCATTTTTATTACATTATTAACATTCCGGAAAAAGCTTTTAATTTTTCGATATTTTGATACACACCGGGACACCGCGCGCGGCGAGCAGTTTTAAGCCGTCAAAGTAAACCGCATTAATTCACAGAATTTCATCGTATTTGTGAGCACTAAAATTAATTAAACAAGGAATGGGTTCCAATAAAGAGATACGTTTCATGTCGTTGTAATAATGTAATATCATAATAATAATTTATGTGAAATTTAAATCGAAAACCAAAAAGGTTATTAACGAAATCGCATTTTCCTATAGAGCTTGGCGCTTGGCGCTTAGGTTGACATAAAAAAAATTATCATTTTTAAACACAATATAATCGAAATACCTAATTACGTTATTTTTCACTAAAAGTGTAATTATGATATAAATATTTATGATGAAGGGAAGAGGGGGGTGGTCCAAACCTTTCCACAATGCCTATTCGAAAACAATGAAGCCAGACATGATTCGCATCAGACGCTGTTGAAGCCTACAGGTGAAAATTTTGGAGTGTATAGAATACCGGGAGATTTTGTTTCTCTATTGGTAGCAATGATAAATTCTTGCAATAAAAAAAATATTAACTAACTCTAACTAGAGCAAAGTTGGTAAGTTTTTGTATAATATTTTAGTCACGGTTTTATCTTTTATAGCCAAGGTTACAAACTCAAAAATAAAACCGATAAATCGCCATTTTTTGTTGTAAATTTTTTAATTTCTCAGAAAAACTGCCCAGAGTCCAGGAATTATTTTAAATTAAAGTACCACCAGTAATACAGCCACATCTTTGTAGGTGCTTATACATATATTAATACCTTTTTCCCTGCACTCATAATCTAATAATATCATAAGTACCTTTATCGTATTAAAAATAAGCGAAAAAAAACTTATATAATTAGTAATATATTAATAATAATCGTAGGTCATATTTAAAAAGTAACTAGTATGCTATAAAATATTAGGAGTGATATTATTTTCTATTGTATTTTTATTACGTTTCAAGTGAAATTTATCTATGACGACATTATTTCATACAATCATTTTTCGTCATCACCACTATCATCTGAAAAACTATAACCATGTTAAGTGTAAAAAATAACACAATATCACGTCGTTTATAGTTAAAATTAAATATCGTGTGCAGTCTAGCGAGGGAGTAAAAATAAAAAAAAAAACACCCAGGGACATTTTAAACGTAAAACGTACAGTGGTATAATGATAGCTATTCTGCCGAGAAAAAAAAAAAGATAAGATGTTTTCTAACCATTTCCCGCGGGAAATGCCAGCGAACCGTTTGTTTTTTCATATTATAGCGTATAGGATTTTTCGTTTTCTTTTTGTTTTCTCTTGGCTTATACTTTCAAAAATATAAATCATCATTACTTTTGCGTCACCCGGTATGCGCACGTTATAAATGATATACCATTTTACACGTGATAATACGTGTGTAGATAGATGCATATAATAATATTTATACTAACCTGGAAAAATTTCTAAAATCTTTTCTCACCAATCATAATACACGTAGATACGCACGAGTCGCGGTATATGTCTCGGAGAAAAATAAAATAAATATAATATATATATATATATATAGGTATATGCGTTTATTATCATTATTATTTTTATAACAAACAGCAATATTTTATGCATGGAAAATGTGATTTTTTTTCACTAGTAAAACGTCAGTCCATAGACTCGCATAAAATATAAATAATGTACTGATAATTTAATGAAACGAGGACATAGGCACATATATTGTAGGCACCACATTTTTTGTTTATAATTGTTTAGTAACGCGTTAGTGAGTCAATAGCCAATAGCTAAACTTAAGCATAAACTTGAAGCAAGAAAAACATTAACGAGGTTAGATTAAACGAACCTAACCTAACCATAGCCATAGTAACTAGCACAGTGATAGCGTCCATCATACGCGACGAAATAGAAGCATGGATGTCCATGGTGATGGTGAGACAAAACGGGGCACTTACTCCTTCTCTAAAAAAATAAAGTAAACTAATAATTTCAATAAAATTAAATTTAAATCTTCATTTAGTATACACATTAAGCATTGTTTTTTTATACCCCACCCTCCCCGCCATTAAATTGCATCTATGGGCGGCCTGTGTATTATAAAAATAATAAGTAAAAGTAGATAATAGTAAATAGTAATAGCATAGAAGACATAATGGCACAATGAATTTCGATAGAAAAGTCTATGGACGTACGACACGACAATAAAACAAACGACGGAATGTGTTCACGCGATAATAGCTAAAGTAACTGGTTTTCAAGTTTATCTTACTATAATTTAAAGCTCCATATTGGACAGCCTCTATTTATTGTTAAAATTACTAATTTTATTTAGTTATTTAATTCTACTTGAAAATACTAAAACTGTAGCTATAATTTGTATAGGTCAATGAACCAAAATAGTAAAGAAAATTTAACTAAACGTACTATTTGATTTGTACGTTATTTGTAGGTGGTACCTAACTTGTCTGAACAATTTTTCTGTAATTAAATTTAAAATAATTCACATACCGATATTAATTAGTATAATTTACTGAAGATTAAGTTGTTAATTTAAGTTACGGATACATGCAATATATTCTGATAATTTCAATGTAAAATGAATAAATAATAAAATATACAAACCGAAGTAAAACAATTGATATATTTTACTAAATTGCATACACAAAACATAGAATTGATTACAGACAAAAATAAAATAATAAGTAATATACAATACAATATAATATTTAATTGAATATAACGTGCTTTATATGGTTCTTATATTGACCTATATTGTACATAGATACACCAGATACTTACTAATTAAAGCAAGTTAAAAAGTTACTTGGTATCACAGGGTAGTATGATTGTACAATGCGTAACAAATATTAATATGTTGTATGGCAAATGCATTAATTAATATACCTAATCAGTGGCGGTGCAAACAATTTCTATTCGTGGGATAGTACAATTATTTTCGATTCGCCCGTGAAATGAATTATTAGTTCATAAGTCGTTCAAAATCTGATGGCAACTAAAAAAATTGACAACTGCCCAGTTCGAAAGATCTCAACCCACACCCATCCACTTAACCTCCTTACGTCTCGTTCCTACCGATATGTATACGTGCACGCGTTATTAATACTCGTATTAAACTATAATATACATCATTATACTATATTATTATACGAATTCATCGCGACGCAATTTCGGTAAAAAAATAAAATATCAAATCGCACTTGGGGTACCTCGGTATAATTTATATCGGGTGAATAATATTATTATTATTATTATACAAAGGAAGACCGTCGTCGTCGGGTCTATTCGTGCGCGCAAGCTGCAGCTACGGGCCGATTGTGATGCCCTAGGGTTACGTTCGCGTCCCTTATTATTTTATCTTAGGCGCCATCGGTGCGCGCAGACGACCGACACACGATTATGTCGTACACTGTAATAATATAATACTTCGTGTGTGTGTGTGTGTGTGTGTGTGTGTGTGTGTGTGTGTGTGTGTGTGTGTGTTATACTGAACAGCAGTACACTCGACCGTGCTTAAAATGTCGGCGGGCGATACGGAATCGGGGGAAAAGAATAACGTTTTTATCCGGCTACACGGACGCGTATCGTTTAAACTAGATCGCTAAATAGAATGTCCGTATGTATATATATATATACACATTATGTTATAGGCCAAACCCGATTTCAGGATGAACTGGTTTATCGTGAAATTAAAATGCACGTTTCAGGACGAACTATAATAATCTAGCTGGCTAAACCGATTGAGACTACCGATATTAGTATACGCCTAACATTAAGATAAAATACGTTTAAAAATTATTTATCATTTTAATCGTATCGTAATCATAAAATTTAATCTGTGTAATGACAACAAAGCGATTAGGACTGACAGACGGTCGACGGACGAACACTTCTGCAATAATACTTATACTGCGATATTATTTCTATAATAGTTTTTGTTATAGTAATGCAAAATGCGTTGTATCACATTAATCACAATATTGTTGTTATTGGAAATGTATATGTGTTCTATATTGTATTACCATACCTATACTACATCGGTCATTATAGTGTATGCCATAACAATAGGTACCTACATCCATTATTACGGGGGAAAAAAATCATTAAGAGGGGAGGGTAATCTCACTCTCAGATACGACCATGTGTGAAGGGTTATATATATAAGTTGTTTGACTGTTTCGAATTAAATACGAAATAAACATATGGTTATTGGTGTTGGCAAGATTTTCGTATTATTATTATTATGAACGTCTGGTCCCACGAATTTTCGAGTGTTAATAATTAAGGACAATTGTTATTTTTAAACGAGTTTTGGAATAATAAAAATGTCACAGTGCGGTGTTTTTGTGCGATGCCGCGCGCACGTCTTTTTATAACTTCCGTTTTCAATCGGATTAGACGCGGTTTATTTTCACAGCGTTTTTTTCCGCCCTTCCATTCAAATAAATCACCGTTTTCATCGTTTCATTTTCATCGTTCGACCGTGTACGTATATCACGCGTATTATAGTTATTATTTATTTTTCGTTTTTAATAACGACGTCAATGTCCTGCGATTCCCGTCGTCGGAATTGTCTGACACAATGTCTCGAGCCACCACATGGCAATACTTATCGGTGTCCAAATAGTGAATAAAAAATAGAATTTCTGTTCGCAAAGACCCCCGTAAATATCGTAAATTTGGAATGATATATACGACAAAAGTGCCAATAGCCGATACTTACGACTGCGGACATCTCGTTGTAGGTCCGTTAAACACGTAGGGAATCTATTATCTTTTATCCCCCCCTCCTCAGACGATTTCGAACGAAAACTTTTCACGCGCACTATATAGTAATAATATTATAATGTCCAAAAGGGTAAAACTTCTGTCCGCGGTTCCGAAAATTAGACGACCAATCGGCTAATGGAATGGCCAAAAAACTTTTAACAAACCAACTTTTATTTATGAAATTAAAAACATCGCGACAAAATTCAACAGTTTTCCCGAAGTTATATGATCTCGTTTTTTACAACCGACAGCTATATTCTCGACCGTAGAGGTTAGGTGTTACATTGTCCGTGATTTAAGACGGAAAGGTAACAAAACTTAACCATATTTTTGAGAAACGGTCTCAGAAGCATATCCAGCATAAGTTGTCCACTATGGCTGAGGAAGATTTAGTTCAGACTGCACTCATGATCACTACATGTTATACGCGCATTTGCAATCATGAGTCTATACAAAATAATACACACTAGCAAGTACGACAAGACTTTAATAATAATTACTACATAGGTTACTTAAATAATTATGACCTGCAGTATACAGTGAAAATAAATTCAAACTAAATCTGGCTTCAGCGAGCTGGACCCATCGGTTAAATATAATATAAAACAGGTAAGTGAAAATCGTCTGACATCATATCATAGACGCAACCCTTGAGGGGGAAAGGATTTTAAATAAATGTACGTCGTACTTCACGTATTCGGTATAATATTTTAAATATATATATACAAAAGAAGCTATAATGTTTATAATGCAAAATTATGAAACATGGTTTAATCATTTAACATGAAAAACAATAAAATGATAAAAAGAAAAATAGAGCATAAAATGTATGCTCACACAACATATTATTTAGAATTATTTATACTTATAAAAGTGTGACTAAAAGATTTATTAAATTATCAAATTTATTTTCCATTAAAAAAATTTGATTATTTAATAAATATAACGGAGCATTCGTTGTTCGAGAGGAAACTATTTCCCATGTATTACTTTCAATCGAACATTTAAATAATAGTCAAATTAAATTAGAGATATACGACGTTTATAAATCTTTTAATGACACCGTCGTCGTCATACTCTCACACTAAATGCCCTTAAAATTATTCCCATACAAATCAATATAAACATTATATTTATGGATAATTTTCATCCTCTAAAAACAAATAAAATATAGAATTTGTTATAGAATCTCAAGCATATTGGTCACTCAAGAAAAGCTAAATCCGACTTTTAGCAGCTAATCACTCGTATTCATTTACTTTACACTTCAATTACTTTAATAGTTTAAACTTGTTTCTTTCCTAATTTTAATATTAACATATTTGTTATCTGAGAGCACACAGTTTCAATGTGTTAAATACTTAAATTAGAATATTTTAATTCAACTTTGACTGCTGTCCAACAACTCCAAAATTACGTGAGGAAATCTATAGGTATATACCATAGCTTTTCAACACTGTAAGCATATAAGACAATTATATTTTTGTACTTATTTATTGATCTCGTCACCATTCTCGAACTCACGAATCTAAGTCCCTCCTAACATAAGAAAGAAGGTAATAACATAATTATTAAGTTGTGCACCCTTTTCCCGTATAGAACTCTCGGGCCAAATAAGAAAGTGGGAATATGTCATTGCATTATAAATATAAAGTACCAGTTATGGAAACGACATATCGATCAATTAAGGACAACCTTAGTGAGTACCGAAGAAGACCATAAGAAACCATCATTACAAGGAAATATCATTGAAAGAGATCAACATCAAGAACAATCAGTGGTATCTTAAAAACCCACAGAGGGCAAGGAAACAAGCCCTGTAAGTAGGATGAAATAGAGAGTACTCTCTATTTCATCCTACTAAAGTGACTCTTTATCAAAGTAATTTTGGATCACGAATAAAAAAAATACAACTTTACAAAAAATCTATCTACAAAATGTATGCTACACAATTTGACATATTTGTTTAAAATATGTAATATATTTTAATGTAACTAGGTTGTTATTCTAAAATAATATTTTTTTTTTGTTTTTCTTTAAAATCCTTACGACATTATTAAATGCAGTTCTTAAGTTTAAATATCGTAATTTAAAATTAAATCAGTTGATGTTGCTTAAAATATTTTGATGATTAATCAAGTTTTCATCAATATATTTTTCTGAAATCTTCAAAGTAATAGCTCAAAAATGCCAACGCAATAATATACATATTACATACTTATTCGTATGTTATATAGAATAGCCAGTACAAGATATCTGAAGTATATCATACTTTAGTTTTTCGTGGTGTTTAAAGTAAGTTCTGATATAATAATGTATTGCAATAACAGAATATAGAATTTTAAAATCTCAGCCCCCTCTGAAATTATGGAAAAATCCCGCCTATGAATATACACGGTCTCGTTTCAGTGCTCCGCACAGCGGTTGTGAACACGATGTTATTATTTTTATTTTGTCGTCCGTTCAAATCCAATTCCGAAATCCGACAGTCGTTTTTCGCAGCGACTGTTCGCGGGCAGTTTTCCCGTACTCGGGACACACGCTCGGCGCCATTACGGCTGGTGCGTCCGGATAATAATATATACCGCCGGGTCGCCGCCTAAAGGAGGGCCGCAAAACACGCGTCAACGGCATTTGATTTACCGATTTTATAACGTACTCGTACACCGGCACACACCGGCTCTTTCCCCCTCACTCTATCTCTCTATTCTCCCTTTACACATATAAATTATATTGGCTTTTACCACAGACCCCCTCCGGGATATCCTACGAAAACGCGTGCGCGCGAGAGTATGTGTGTGTTTGTGTATGTGTGTGTATACGTTATATTATACTTACACCCTTTTAGTCCGTACAAGACCCCTATACCCTATGTATATGACGAATTTCGTGTCGTATATCTGATATTAATTTTGGAAATCGGATCGGAGAATCTCGTAATCTCTTCGAACAGTCTCCAACGACGTGATATACGCGTGAAGTACCTACCGTCTACATAACCGGTTATCGATATCGCTTTTCAATCAAATTTGTACACTGTCTACATCATATTTAAATAATTTAAAATCTCGGTTTTTTGCGAAAATAATTAACGGAGAACATAAGGGGCTTCGAGAACAAAAAAAATAAGAGCAATTACACTGATAAGAAAATAATTATAGCAGAAAAAGAGATGTTAAAGACATAACCCCAGAAAATTTTTCATATGCTGTAAAACAATCAAAAACAGCTACACAAATGATAGAAAATGATAACGATATTCCGGAGAATATTGTCGAAGAAATTAGAGAATACTTTCAAAAACTTCTTTGCAAGCCCAACAAGGGAATTAGAGGAACAAGAAGATACCGTATATTGTACAACAGAAACAAAAGTATTAAATCCGAGTTTATAAGTGATATAGTATGCAATTCAGACTACAAAATATAATAATTACCAGGTGATGATAAAATTGTAACTGAACTATTAATGAAGACAAAGTCTAACTCAAAAATTATACAACTTAATTCATCGGATATAGACATTAGTAGAAGACACTACAACACTGGAATGGATCGTTGATATGTCCAATTTTCAAAAAGGTAACCAAAATAAGACAAAAAATATAGAATAATAATATTATTGAACACTGAGTATAAAGCATTATCATTAATTATACTCAAAATATTGCAAATATATATAGATGGAAAAGTAGGTAACAACCAAAGTGGATTAAGCAAAAAAAAAAAAAATCAACCACTGATCATATATTTGTCATTAGACAAATTTTATAAAAAACATAATATGAGTTTGCAAAAGATCTGCATATAGTATTTATTGACTACAAGTAAACCTACGATAGCATAAACGGAGAAATATTATGGACAATTCTTAAAAAATTTAGTGTACTAAGTAAACTAATAAACATGACACAATTGTGTAACAATAAGACCAGCAGTCGAATTATGGTGTGTTATCATCATCGTTTATAATTAATAGAAGGCTTAAACAAGGCGTTGTGCTACTGTGATATCACCATTGCTATTTAATTTGACACTAGAGTGTAATAAGAAAAATATCGCGATTTGAAACATTAAACCTTGACGAAGGAAATATCTTGCTATCATATACAGACAATATAGTACTCATAAGGAAATTAAGGGTATTTAGAGTACTGTTGAAGAACTGATAAAGATAAGAAAATGTATTGGTTTAACAGCGGAAAACTAAATAAATGATAGTAAAACGAGGAAGGTTTGTGATCATAATAACTTTCCCATGGGAAATAACACCTTTAAACTAGTAAAAGAGTTCAAGTATCTCGGTACTAACCTAAATAGCCAAAATAACATGAATGGAAGTATCAATATTAGATTGAATGTTGCTAGCCATTGCTTTTATGCACTGAAAATCATCTTTAAGTCCAAGTTGTTATCAAGAAAAGCAAAAAAAAAAAAAACATCTATATTTAAGTTATATATTACCTGTATTGACATAATACACATGTGGCATATGGACAACGACAAGAAGTGATGATGAAAAATTATATGTGTTTGAGAGAAAAAAATCTTAGAAAGATATAAGGACCCGTATTCAACAATACAGAACAGAAATGGAAAAGAAGAGCTATACCAACTATACAAAAGAGAATATGTGGTTCAATTTATCAGAGAGACAAGAATAAAATGGGAAGGTCATGTATGGTAGGCCCGTGGAAGTATGTTGAAATGTATAATAACATATTTTATGGTGGAAGGAAAGAGACTAAGGGAAACACCGCGGGAAAGATGGAAAGAAAGCATCGATTAATTATTAAAAGAAATTGGAGTGAACTGGGAGCATTCAAATGACAAAAAGTGATGGAAAGAAGTAGTTTCGGCGGCCAAGAGTCTAAATGTCTCGTTAGCCTAAAAAAAAATAAACAAAAATACAGACGTTTCAAATTATACGCCTTTGAAAGGTTAACATAGTATTCTTTGTTATTCTGACACCACGTGTAATCGTATCGAGCCCAGTCGCGAAATCCGTTGTTTTTATAAATATAAGTATTATATAAATACAAACATAATAATAATTCAACCGTCATGAATGAATACTGTACTAAATACAAAAAAAATAATAAAATAAGAATTCTTAAAAATGTATTTTCCGTGTAAATAATTAATTTGGGTATTTCATCTACTCGGATAACCAATTTAAAAGAAATCTGTATCAATTTTTACAATTTTTCTTAAAATCTTAGAATTGTTTAAAAAATATTAGATTATAAAATCGTGGGTCAATATATTAATGGTTAATCCACGCTGACTTAAATTTGAAATTTGTGTGCATTCATTTATTCATAATTCATCGATACCTTTAATATTTTGTATAAATATCTAGTAAACTGATAAAAAAATTGAAAAATGATAAATCACGGGTTTAAAATAAAATGTAAGTGTCTATTAATCGTTATAAAATATATTTCTAGATATTTCTAATTATTAACAAGATATATTAACTTTTATGCATAAAAATAATATTTTTCAACAAATTTTTTCAAGTTTTATTTTTGCAATAGTCTTCTTTGTATTTGTACACCTGTAAGAGCAACTCGAACTTTTTATAATCCCTGGTAAACTTTCATGAAAATCTTCTATGATTTTTACTGCACTTTTTGCCGTATCATTTACTGCCTTTAGTGAGCATACAATGTATTTTCCGTGTAAATAATTAATTTGGGTATTTCATCTACTCGGATAACCATTAAAAAAATCGGTATCAATGCTAAATCGAGGGAAAAAAATGCATATCGTTCTTAGACAAAGATGAGACCAGTGTTCTCTCGAAGCCGACGTTGGGCCGACGGACGATAAATGCAACTAGACGAATATATTTTAATATTCACCGTGGTGACGGTGCCGACCGTAGTATAATGACATTGGAAAACCAGCGAAATACGTAATATTCATTTAAGTGTACAAGTACGTGTAAAAGATAAATATAATGCAATCATATGTTGTATCAGTATATTATCCGGGATAAAAAGAATGTGTTTCTGATATTGATTCGGCGAGAGCGCGAGAGACGAGCCGCATTATTGTTTTGCTATACTCATACCCTTGGTGGACGCAGGGAAAATATTGTCGATATCTGTAAACCGATATGTGTGTATACGTTTATATATATTTATATATAAATAAATATTTTCAGGAGGGTATATAACGACGTATATTTGCCGGTCGTTTGGAATTCCGAAAAGGGTCCATAAATCAGACGTTGTATACATTGTATATATAAAATCGTTTCCATAAAACATCGTTTCCCGCCCCCCGTCGTCGAAACTCCCGCGTCCGGGCGAGAGCTGCCACGTCTATAAAGTCGTCCGTATTATTACATCGCGTATGGCGGCGATTAAAAACCGTTCGGAGATAGCTTATTATTAGAGCCCGGATTTATATGCTCTTAAAACCTTAGAAATATGCACTTCAAAATATGCGCTCTGATTTTGTAGAAATATACCCTTTAAAAAGAAATATATATACAAAAAATCGATTATCAAAAAAAAAAATGTTTTAAATTTTAATTTTTTAAGTAAGTACAAATGATTGATTTATATTGGTATTTTCGACATTTTTCAATTTTAAAAGCAATACATAAAATATTTTTTTTAAGTATGCATACAACAAATTCGATTTTAAAAAAAAAAATATTTTATTTTTATTTTTCTAACATTATTTTTAAACTAATATAAATATAACCAAAATATTACGTATTATGCATTTAAAAACCATTCATATGCAATGAAAAATCGTAGAATACAGTCAGACAGAAATATGCATATTTCATGTAATGCATTGCATGTTTAAAAAAAAAAAACTACGCAAAAATATGCAAAATACAATTTTTTATTTCAGTTCTATTGACCTTAATTAAAACTTGTAGTTTATCTAGCTACTTTTTGGACTGTCTAAAAAAACATGCAAATGCATATAAATCCGAGCCATACTTATTATTATCAAAGCGCGGGACTTATAGCACTAAAAATCAATAAAGAACGCTTGAAAAACTTCGTTATAAAATACCATCGGAAAACTTGAATAAACACATAAAAAATGTTTGAGGATGAAAAAGAAATATCGAAATAAGCCAAAAAAAGCACTTTCAAATTTCATACTTGAACTCGTTGTAATAACATGGCATAATAAATGTCCATATAATTCTGTTAGATTTAATGTCAAGCCAAAAAGTAAGCAAACGCTATGGCCAACTATAAAAAATCGTTTTCTGGTGGCTAATCGTCATCGTAGGTGTCGCTGTTATTTTTACTTTTCCAATGATCTGCAATCATAATTAATAATAAAAACATGGACCGAAAACCCAGGATTACCTTTGCTGCTGTACTTTCGTGATTCTTGAAAAAACAGATTCTGGACAGAGTTCGGTGAAAATCTATAGCAATAAAATGGCGGCGTAAATTAAGACATAACACCGCTCGATTTTATTTCCCATTAAATTCAACATATGATGAACCTTGTAATAATTTTTAAGTATTTATAAAAACCTGAAAATGTATTTAAAAACATTTAAAATAGGTAACTTAAATAATGCCAAAATTATTTGTATAATGTTCGAATAACATAACATATTTTGTAAAATGTCAATATCAGTTAGTTGCGAATATGTTTATTAAATTACAACAAAACGGTCAAATCGATTTTAACAGAAACCATTGTTCCATACATATTTCCGGTTTTCTCCATTGTTAACAGAAATCTAAATACATTTTCATCATTTGTAAATAGTTTATACATAAAATTCTTTAAATGCTAATATTTCGGTACCTACTAATTTTTTTAATATTGGCTGGCGTGAATTTATATTTAATACTCGTAATTAATTTAATAACGATAATATTATATTATATCTCCATTGTCAACTTTTAACTATACTGACCGACGGACACAACGGGGGTGGAAGATGTTCTAAACTTATGGAAAGAGACCTAAGATATGTATTTCCCCCCTCACGCTCGTTAAACCCAAATACGTGTCTGATAAGGAGGTACAAAAGTAATTATAATACTCGTACGGCATAAGCCATACTGCCAGGTAAACGGAATACTAATAAAATCGGACGGTACCTATTTAGGTAACCAATAAATTATCATTTTGATTTTTACATGCACGTAACGATTTTGCATACACAACACGCCGTCTCTCGGTCTTTCTGTCTTTAATTGTATTGCAATAATATTACGAACAGGTAATAATAATACTAATATAAAATCTTAAACTATTGAATAAAATTATAATAGCTCTTCGTAAACAATAATGATTACAAATCGTTTGGCGAAATATCCGCTAGTTGATGCGTCACGAAATACCAACCAGTAATGTTATTATTACTGTTTTACCGTATTATTTTATTCAATTTCGCAATTTCGTAGAACGTGCATTCCATGGACATATAAAACTAGTATGGCACTAAACGTTATAATAAACGAAATATTTATTACGACATTTAACGTAATATAATAATTATTATGTCAAAAGTGTATCCGGCGTAAAGTTTACAGCGTCACATTCGAAGAACGGACGAGATTAATGGATTTAAAACGATCTCGTCGGGACCTCACGGGACCGAAGAACTCGTCCGTGTATTGTTCGACACGCGCCACATCCTCTGGACTGGATGATCCTTTAATATAGAACACGGCAAACTAAACTTCAGCGTCCAATCCACTGTCTTAGAAGATAAGGTCGAGAAACTGAGCTATCTTACGCGGTCACTTAGAGGCAGTTTTACAGTATCTATTTTATCCAGTATTTCAATAGCGCAAAGAGCGTATTAACTTTATAAATTTCAAAGTTACCTTCATGGAAATCCGTAATTATAATCATGGCTAAATTTACAGGCGTATATCAGCAAGATAACCAAATTATACTATCACTGCGCATTTTACGTCAGTGTCGGTCATCATATTGTATCTGATGTCTACTTGACAGCTATCAAGAAGTAGTATCGTATTATTATTACTGAGAGATTATATGATAATGGTAAAAAAATCAGTAATACTATTATTATTTATTTTATGATGTACGTCAGTGGCGGCCATGGTTTATGCGCAATGTTATCTTGCTGACATATCTATGTATTTAGCCATGATTTTAATTATAATGAATAATCGTATGATGAAAAAGATGCAAATATATTGAACATACTGTAAACAAGATTATACGTCCAACAAGAAAAATTGTTATCATAAAAGAAGAAAAACCTGTAAAATCAAAATATTATATACAACATAATCATAGACATAACCACTGCGGTCGGTATGACAGGATGAAATATTCACCTCTAAAATTAAACGTAGGCTAAAAAAAGGATAATTTTCTCTGGGGTAAATTTGATCAAGAAATTTTTTAATGGGGGGACAAATATACAAGTATACTTGGAGATAAAAATATCCTATTACCCGGCGACTCGTGATGTGAAAAAAAAAAATCTTGAGTTGTATAAAAAGCATAACCGTGCACTGATAATAATATAATATTCTCATCGTCGGCGGCGCGGGTTAATCATTTTCTTCCCGGGGGCAAAATACGCGGCTATCATTTCATTACGACCGAATTTACGTTTCCGGGGAATCTTTTCCCCGAGTCATTATGGATCGGTGGTGGTGGTGGCACCCCGACGACCGTCGCTAACTATTTCGACTGAAACGATCTCACTAGCTCGAAGAGACTCAAATTACCGGAAGTGCGTGCGTTTTCCATTACCAGGAAGGGAGAGCAGGCAGAAGGTCAGCCGTTCAAAAATAATAACATATAAAGACAATAATACAATAATACTATGTATAATATAGCCCATAGATATACGAGTATTTTTTTTCTAATTTCATTAAATTATACGATTTAAGTATATTATAGGATACCGCAGCAACGATGAAGTGACATATTAACGAAATTGAAAGAATTCTATACGCAGTACCGGAAATTTTTACACCCGATGATCAAAATACTATGCGCCATATGCATAATAATCCAGATCCCCTTCAGACCCTTATACGAGGGCTAATCAAAAAGTATTAAGACTGGTAGTATCATTCGGAAAAGGAGCATCGAAGAGCAGTAGGATTGGTATCACTTGCTTCTATAACTTTTTCTGAGTACATTTGTTTTTATTGCTTCTCTATAAAATTCTTCGGTTTGATTTCACTGATATTTTTGTAAAATATATTTTTCGAGTTTGGCGATTTTGTAATAAACCCAAAAAAAGAGTAACTTGACAGATTTGGAGATTTTAGAAAATTTGTCTGCATTTTTTTCCNCCGCTTCTTTTGGATTCATTACGAAATCGCCAAACGTGAAAAATAAATTTTAGAAAAATATCGTCACATCAAAACGAAGAAATTTATAGAGATTTTATACGAATAGATGTGCTCAGTATAAGTCATAGAAGCTAGGTTTACAAATCGTTTTGCTCTTCAACGCTCGGTTTCCGAGTAATATTATCAGTCTCAATACTTTTTGATTAGCCCTCGTATATATAAAATTCAAATGTATTTCTCTCCTACTCCCCTAAGGTACTGAAAAATTAAAGAAATTAAATTTGAAAAGTATACAGGGTCTTCCAAATTTCATATCACAACTAAATTTCCTATGGAGTACTTTTTTTTTCAAAAAATGACTTGTACAAAACTTTTTGGAATTATACTATATTCTAAAATATTACATTGTCCTAATTTTCAGGGTTGATGTCAATTCCAAATACCTATTTTTGATTTTCAAGTAGCAGCCTAAATAAAAATTTCCATAAATAGACGGAGAACATGAAGAAAAATGTTAAATTACAACAGCCATTTGAATTTTTACCTCACAATATTCCATTGTGGCTACAGGGATAATTTTATTATTTAGTTAAGAGTACTAAATTCAAAATTTTAAAATAATTTTATTGGAATAACATATACGTTATAAACCAAAATGTATTTAAACTAATATTCCGTCTATTTATGGAATTTTTAATATACGTTAGGTATTATTTGAAAATCAAAAGTGGGCAACTAATTTACTCCAAAAATAAGGGTAAAAAACATAAAGACATTGTAACATTTTAAAATATATGACTATACAAGTTTTTAAATAAAATATTAATAAAAAAAAAAAAAAAAAAGTAATTCATGGAAAATTTTACTGTAACATGATATTTGATAGATCCTGTACATCTGTAAATATACATAATGAACATTCATAAACAAATACGCAGAAAATTTTACGCCCGGGGATAACTTTTGCTTTTCTTTCACCTTTAATTTTGACTATGTATATAGTTTGAAATCATGATTATGTACTCGTTCTATACGAGAAGTAATTTTAATAAATTAGAAACGTTTATGTAATTACGTTTATACAATATGGTAATCAATCAATTATATTGATTGATTTCCATCGAAAACATCTCACTGATGTTAGGCGTAGTTTACTTATAATAATATTAACTATATTTCGTCGTATAAGTTGAAAATCCTGAATGAGTATTATAATCTATCGAATGAGTATATTATAATATTAGAAAAGATTAAATTAGATATTCCTCATGTTTTTTTATTCATTGATGTATAATGTTTATATAATGTTTCTACTATAACATTATTTTAAAATTACATCAATGTCCCTTCAAAATTATGTTTAAATGAATATAAACGTTATTAGCAAGTCAATTTAGGTAAATATTTGTTGTTAAATTTATGTTGATATAATGTAAAATTAACAATTATTTTTAATGTTTTCAGTAATTTATACATAATATTTATATAACATAAATAAAACAATATAATGCACAGTTGATACACAATTGATCAAATAAAAAGAAGCAGGGCATGTTTCGCACCACAAGTAAGTCCATTATTGTAGATGTCAAGGCGTAAAATGTAGGTTAATTTATTTATATTATATTTTCAGTAACGATTCGTTTTTGAAATCAAAAACCAATTCTAAGCCAAATTAACTTGAAAGTCAACAAAAATAAAACCAATACTTATCAACTTTTACCGTCAGAGCGGTCAGATCCGTACTAAACCACTTTATCGGGTAGGTCACATTTTGAAGTAGAAAAGTGGATAATCATGTTTATTATAGTTTATTACAGGTTCTCAATTCGTACCCAAACTAAATTCAAATTTGAATTTTTTTTTTTTTTTGAGTTCATATTTCTTTTCATTTTGAGAAAAAACAATATTTGTGCATACTTATATACCAAATGTTTTAAAATTGTATACACTCATCATTTTACATCCCCTCCCGAAAAAAATTGCTAGTACAGCATACACACCTTGAAGGAGTTTAACACCACTAGCCAGACGAATATAAACACTTTGCTACTTGATTGTGGATATTCAGCGGTTTTTTAAAACATTTTTTTAATTTTTTACGCCTCTTCTGTATACCTTATATTGGTATATAATTTTGTTTTTCTAATAATAGAGGCCCCATTTTGAACACAGATTCGAATAAAAATATTTCTGCTCGTCCGTTCTAAACTTTAAACGGGTTATAACTCATACACAGTAAATCTGATATTAGTGTTACGCATATAAAAATGTCTAGAAAAATATGCTCTATTCAAATCTGTGTTCAAAAAAAAGAGGGTTCATATTTGAAAATAAAAGCATATACTAATTTAAGGTATATGGACTAGGGTTAAAAAATTAAAAATGATTTTAAAATAAAACTTTACCAATCACCTTGTATGATGAGAAATAAAATAGGTAGATATTGATGTATATAAAATTACTTATATTACGAAAAGAGGGTTTTTGATTTTTGGCTCACCGCGTACCGCCACAATAACTTCAATTCTACTGTGTCGAACCGTGACGATTAAAAAAAAAAAAACCACCATCAATTTCCAATCCGCAGACACGTGGGCGATGTACTATAGGTAATGCACAAACGTAACAGCAACAGCAGCTGATGACGCTCAGACGTTCGAAAAATCGATCCCTTTCTTTCCGAAAGTGTTTTACAGAAACGTCTTAAAACGTCGATTTATCACGAACCACGTCCGCGTATACGCCGCGAAATAGAAATATATCACCTCGATTCAGTTTTTTGGTCAACTTGTATAGGTAGTAATTATTATTGAAATAGGTATACGGCGTTATTGCCCAGCGATTCCGGTATATATTATTGTCAGCACCAGGGACATATTTTTTGGGGGGAAGGGGAGGGGATTAATGAGGACAATCACTACGGACGCTATATTTTCAAAGTACTTTACTAGATACGATGTAACATTTTTTTTTTTTTTGCTTATCAATAAAGTATATGCCAATTTGTTTTGGGGCAAATACGTCGTCAACATATCGACAATATCAGCTCGAAAGAAGTATATTTGAATCACGTGATGCGTAATTTCAATACAGTTGCGGTGAGGGAGGGGGTATATTTTGGTTTGGGTGAGTGGAAAATTAAATCGTTGATTCAAGGTAAAAGTACTTCGAGCCGCCACTGCGTGTCGATAGCTATTATTTCACTGCACAGTTCAAATTTAATATAATTAGACATTATGTTCTAAGTTCTATAATAAAACGAGTGGTGATGCGTCTGGCGTGAACGTGCTTGTTTAAACCTAGGTGAGACACTAGGATTCGGTTATTCAGTTTACCAGTAAACCGATAATATTTACTTGTTAATCAAGTTTGAATAGTTTAATTGTCCATTTGTTCTATTCATTTTTCAAAATCTAAAGTTTTAGTCCGTACCACACATTTTCAACTTCAGAATAAACGTTTTGTGTCTAGGTTGACTAAAAAAAAAAAAAATAGGAACTGCCTCGTACCCTACTAAAGTTTATTAATCGTTTGATCAGAATTACTTGAGAGTTTAAATAAGTCTATTGTTCGCATAGAAAGATGTGGGTCTCAATTAAAATAAAAAACAAGTTTTATCGCACACGCGAACACTGAAAGAGCTAAAAATGTTAATAATCATCCAACAATGTATTTTCACAGATATTCCGCCCTATTATAGCTTTCCCCATTTCCGTTAGCCTGCAGTGCGAATATTTTGTTCGTCTGAATGTCGGTCAAATACACCGCGCGGGTCACACTGCGGGCTTAGAAACACTGTCTCGGCCGGGTCATCAGGGAAAATCACCAGTCGACGGTATTCCTGGTGGGGGGTATAGGGGGGATACGGTGGTAATGGGGGTGGTGGGATATACCAGACAGAAAATATATTACCGGAGGCTAGTGGTGACGGTAAACGGGGTCCTATTCCTCGCGACGGCGGCGGCGGTCTTGGTCGTTTCCGGACCGGACGAGCAGCTGCGTTCGGTTCGCACAACGGTCGGGGTCGAAATTATCGCCCGGGACGCCACTGCCCGCGTGATAACCGGCGTAGGGTCGGGGTACGGGCTCCAAATTATTGATACGTGGCGCTCGCGCTACGCACGTCCGCGGCCCCGCGGACAGAAACTTTTCCAATTTGCCGACGGTCATATAATTACTTATAATCATTATTATTATTATTATTATTATTATTATTATTATTATTATTATTATTATTATTATTAGCGGTAGCATTATATATATAGTATATAAGAGTAGTATTGCGGAACGCGGGTGTATAATTATGAAGAATGACGTGTTCGGGGCCGCGGGATTTCAAAAGCTCGCCCCGGACGAATGCAAATATACTTCTTATTGCACGGTCATTACGTATACGATTAGTCGAGTACCTGCCTGCCTACCTGCCTGTCTATGTATATATGTAGCGACTCTCCGGCCGACCTTTCGGCCGTCATCGTCGTCGGTTATATTCATACGGAAATCCTTTTGAGCGACGGCATCCGGAAATCAATATATATATATATATATATATATGTATAATATATTATTCGAAAACGTACTTACATACGTAACACGCGTGTATGTGTACTATACGTATATACGTATCGCACAGTAACAAACACGCGTAATTATAATATTATACACGTATTATAATAATGATCGACCGAGATTACCATTACGCGCCCGATGATTATTATTCGCTTCTTTGATTCTGATGGGTATATAATAGTATAATAATATATAGGCACTGCAGAATCCATGCCGATATTACGCAGGTTATTATGCGAAATATTCGCGGTGCTATTTACGCAAATCGAATACGTACATAGGCACTAACCATAATATTATTATACGATTCCGTTGGCTTGTTGACAGTAGTTTTTTAGATTTTAAAGCGAGAAGTACGTGCACGCACGTCAACGTTATAATATACGAGTATAAAAGCAGCGGCATAGCGATTGGAGATGGAGGGGGGGGGTCCCGATTATTTTGAAAAACCTCCTGGAAATTAAAAAATTGACATCCTCAATGCACCAACTAGAGAAAGTTACCTTTCAGAAAAGATGCTATGGTCTCGTATAATCAAGTTTTCTGATAGAAAAGTTGTTCACACACAAAAAAAAAAACACACATCATAATAAAATCAGTAAATCCCATGCTACTCTCTTTTTAGAGATTTTATATATATCTGTACGCAACGATTAATCAATACTAACGAAAAACGATAATGAGTGGGGTTCGGTTATATATGTTTTCAAAGACTGTAGGTACTATTTACGCTTTGAAAATAATTCATTTCGTACATTTTCCGTTATTCCTTATTATTAAAAATCAAAAAATAACCTTCTTTATGTACCACCCCAGTATAATTTCCTTTCAGAAAACGTGCTACACTTGAAAATCGGAACAAAATTTCTAGTAGAAAAGTTATTCACAGAAAAAAAAATAAACATCATTGTAAAAACCAATGCATTCCTCGCTCCGCTCAGAATCTAAAATACTGAACACATGATTAACTGCAAAAAAACTATTATACTAAACTACTAGTCTAGTAACAAGAAGTCTAGAATTACAAACAGTAATATAACGACTATAAAACTTTTTAAAATAGTTAAGTGTACAATTATCAATATTATCAGTCACGGCGTTGTAATTTAATGTCCACATTTTTTTTTTTATTTATATACAAAATTTAGTTGCGAAATTCCGACATACTACAGGTAGACCACTGTTTTAGGCGGAAAAGATATGAAAACTCTAGTAAATCTAGAATTATTTTTTGAATAAACTAAAGCAAATAAATACTATAGCACTATAAAGCACTATAAGCAAAAAAATAGTCGATAGGGGATAGTTCCATCCCGACGGGCGAGAAGAGAGCGGCAGGCAGAAAGCAGGTCGCATGACTGATTCTCCTCACTCGTCGGCCTTTGATAAGCATGTAAATATTTTTATTGTAAAACAGGATGTCAGGGAAAACTATGTCCCCGATACTTTATTTTATTTTATCATTATTTAAAAAATTTAATATTCTGTAATCTTGTTGCGATTGTTTCAAGTGGTGTTCTTCATTCCAGGTGGCGGGTCGTGGGTGTATTGCCGATCCCAATAAAAAAAAATGATTAAAAAAAAAACAAAAAAAGTTTGGTGGTTATTAAAACCACGAAGAAAAATTCAAAAAAGCCTGCCTGCGGCATTCTATGTTGCAGGGTACAAGCAAAACGTTCAAAAACTCCATTATTTCGAATCCCTTTGTATGAAATGATGTTGCACATTATTATAATATTTGTATTGCTACCTACTAAAATATATTGCTTTGAAATGTATGTTTGAAATTATTATACGTATATTCGCTCATTTTTATTCATGTAATATACAATAGTATGTTTTCTTCTATTTTTTTTTTTTTTTTACTATAATGCAAAATATATTATGCGTTCTGTGCGTTTAACCAAATATATTGAAATATTATTTGTATGTCCAAGTATAAAACTGCTCGAACGATCCAGGTAATTTACATTTACTAGTTTACATTTTCTAGAGAAGATTTAAAGATTTATTATAAATAATTCATCCATACCATGATAAAAAGAATAGTTGAAGAAGATCTAATAAGACAATGACCAGTAGGTAGATCATGCTTAAGATTATAAAACAATGTGAGGAGGGATATTAAAGTGGTGAACCCAGAAATAAGTTGAAAGGAAAAAGCCGAGATAAATGGAGAAAAGTTAATTTAACGGGTCAATCTTAAAAGGCTAAAAATCAAAAAAAAAAAATATATAATTTTAAACATAAATTTCAAGTCGAAGAAAAAATCAAAATACTTACCCTAAGAACGTTTTGTTTTTATTAGAACGCATAGGTATTATATATATCTCCTAGATAGCTGGTTGTATGGAGTGTGATAAAACTAAATGAGAAGTATGAAAAATCAGTTATCACTGCTAAACGAGCAATTGAGAAACCCAGTCCACTTTTTACTTTTTTAAATAATCAATAAACACTGTGTTACTGTTTTAAAACTGCATTTTAAACTTAACAAAAATAACTACGAATACTTGACTGCTAGTGTTAATGTAATAACTTATACATAACTTAAAATATGTATTTACGATAAAACTGAGTATATTTTTAATAAATAAAATCAAATATTTAATAGATCACTTATTTCAGAAACCCCGTAAATAGAATTAATTAATTAAACTAATTAATAACAAAAAAAAAACCATTTATTCAGTTGCATGGTGAGCTTTTGCAGTAAACGAATATTTCAATACCACCGATAAGAAGCAGGGTTTTTCGATTTTATTTCTTTTCGAAACTGTGCGCCTACCCAACAAATAAATGCAAAATAGTCGATTTTGTTTTTTTAGCGTTTAGAGAGCCTTTAAAATAAACGATTCAATTATTTTATTGATTAATCCATGAACTAAGTAATGACATGAAAAAAAGTGTGATTAATTTCAAATATATTTTATATTATCACTAATGCATTTATCA
Organism: Cinara cedri; assembly: GCA_902439185.1. Classification (NCBI taxonomy): domain Eukaryota; kingdom Metazoa; phylum Arthropoda; class Insecta; order Hemiptera; family Aphididae; genus Cinara; species Cinara cedri. Next base: position 635,869 of record CABPRJ010002375.1, read on the forward strand.
CATCACTCATAGCATAAACAAGTGTTTCACTGGTTAATCAAAACAATACTATTCTCTCTTGCTGTCAAGCTTCAGATTTACCTGTAAGTTCGGCTATCTATAATTGTTTTATCAAAGTATGTTCGTACACAAAACGTAATAATAATATCGGTTTATTTTTAACGTGTGTGTGTGTGTTTGTACTGTGTATGCGAGTTAAGTAAAGTTTTCACGACAAGTTAATCCGAGGCGACAATATTATTAAAAAATATAATATTCTTTTTAGGATTTTATTAAGTTTCGACGCAAGTTCAAAATACGTTACATTACATGTAGTAACACTGCAAATACTGAAGTTATTTTGTAGATATACGGCACACGTTCACACGTGGTTTGAAATCGAAAACCTCTTTGATGTTTTTTTGTTTTTTACTTTTACTTTTTCCTCTTTTAACACGCATTAAATTCAAACGTACTTTGCGCATTACAAGTTTTTAATGTCAGTTTGTCACACGAGCAATTCCAGTACAATAATAAAATTATTGTTTCTATTGAAAAATAGGTGAAAATATATTTCGCTCCCCCCTCCTCGGTAAGTAAAACCTAGGTACGACACTGCATATAAGTATATAGTGACCTATGTAAATTTTACAAAATACACGAGTATATATAGACATAAAAAAATAATCCAAATAATCACTTTGATAAATTACATACAATTCGATTTCGAAAGAATAAATATAAATTATAATATACATGTATATCATACTTTACCGTCTAAATAATGATACACGCAAGACTGCAGTTAATATAAGATTGGGATTGTGGCCAAATATTTTCCCATCGTCATCATAACTCGAGTCCTGTGATGATAAGCTCTGAAGTTGTTTCCTGTTCAGAGCAACGAATTTGTGTTTACTTCTAAGATGCTTGTGACAGTTGAGGTTGATATTCAAGCTGAGCCGCCGCGCGCCGCCACAGCCGTCTAATTATTATTATATCGTATCTGTATTTATAGCAACCAAATATTTTCATACCGCTACTATAATAATATCACATACGTATAATACGTATTACGTAGTAGCCCAGGAAAAATAAATTAAAAATCATACCGCCTCTGTCTGCAAACACTATAATTTATAGAATCTAAAAACTTGTACTATGTATACTGTAGTACTGCACACACCCGAGGTCGTCAATAATTAAAACAACTTACTTATTAAATACACATAGGTATACATAATATTATTACATTCTTAAAATAAGTTCATAAAGTTGGACATGAATATCTAGTATCCAATGCGTTTGTTGTCGAATTTACCGAAAATAAGAAACAATTTGAATATATTGCGGTGTCTTGTAAATCTTTGATCTCATGAAAAACGGGTTTAAATCAATTTCGTATATTTTTAGTAAATAAACGAAATCTTGATAATTGCTACAAGTAAAAATTAAATATTTATAGTCATATATATATATATATATATATATGACTTATGTCTTTTTTTCCAACAGAATCTACGTCATAATGACTTAAGATATTTTAATTTTCATTATGTCAAAATAAACATCCACTTATTAGGACATTTAGATCAACACAAAAGTGGAATAATATTCATTAAAATACAACTAAATTATAAAAATAAAATTACAAAAATTGACTTATGTCCTTTTCTTCCCTGGGACCACAAAAATGTGTATGAATCTTTCTCCTGAAACTTTTGGACATTTCTAGTGGCTCCAACTGGACCAAATCAAATCAAACTTGGGAATTAGAATTGTTTTGTAGGCGAGGTTAAAGTGAAAATTTCCAGTTGAATTTCAGCATATTTTCTGGTATAGAAGGTGTTTTTTTAACTCAGTACACCCCTACAACAGACTTCCCAAACAATGCCGTAGGGATGAAGTTTCGTACATGCATCGCATTAATATCAAAGACGTTTGAACTTTCAACCCTTCCTATCGGTTTTTTTTCTTATAGTATTGCACTATTGTATAGTATAGCTATTTATTATTTTTCAAAGAATAGGTCTGTTGTACAGAATACGTGAGAGACTCTAGTATCGGAGCTCTGGTGTATACGGATATTTTCATATAAGTTCCACTCAAAAGTTGTCTATTCCCAAGACTATATTATTATATAGCAGCGTGGTTGAATATATTTATTGAAATATTATGTCGCGCTTGATATACCGAATAACATAAGTATAGGGTGATTTCTATAGCGGGACACTTTCCATAAAGCTCTCTAACGTCCGTGATATAAACAAACGCAAAAAGCAACTTGAATTAAAATTATCACTTAAATAATTTCGACTCGATTCTCTTCGAAGCTCCGGCGGCGATAATATTATCTTCTTGACGAATATCGAGAGCGTGTGTGGCTAAAGACATAGTCGATAGGCCTATACGAGCGCGTTGCAGCATTTACATTTTGAAACCACGATCTTCGGTCGATAATGGATTTTTGTTTGTCTATATAGTTTCGCATTTTTCTCATGAAAGATGGGGGGGGGTAAAAGCAAAGTACTGTATGAGTAAGTACTGTACTGTATAAATGGGGCATAATAGCTTGAAAACCGTTAAAATGTACACAAATGTATATTATTTTCGAACGTGACAGTAAAATACATGTTATAATTTATATTATACACTCGTTATAAAAGGTAGGTAATATTATAATAGTATCGCGTGCTAGTGTGCGATTCACATTTGCAAAATGATTTTATGCAAAAGATGAACTATACTATCAATTCAGTGGCGTGCTCAGGGGTTTTCAATGGGACGAGGTGTAATGAATAATAATAATCTAGACTCGTCTTATACTACGGCCGCCCACTTTTAATTGTCACCAGCAACCTATAATAATAATTCCATAAATCGGTGACATTTTAGTTAAATTTTAGTGCTGAAGATTTCAATGCCATTGAAGGCACGTGGCGTTTGAATAATTCTTCACTACCCATTACATCCTTTTGTTACCAAAATTTAAAAGTGGAATATCTCATTAACGTGTTGAACGAAATTAAACATTTCAACATCAAAATTTATTTAACAAAAACTCGTCAGCTGTTTATGGAATTTTCAATATAATAGGTTGCTATTTAAAAATCAAAAGTACGTAACGACCTCCCCGTAAGGTGACATAAGGTGAAATAAAAGTAACAAAAATAACAGTAATGTAACATTTTAGAAATACTTGTTTCAAAAATTGTTCAAAAAAAAAAAAAAAAATGACGAACAAAGTTAATTTTTTCCGAAGCAATGAATTGTCTTATCAAGGATTGATCACTGCACTGTTTTATGCGAATGTGTTCGTCTTTTATTTTTGAAATTTGAAATGTAAAAAATAACTTAAATGTATAATAGTATTCTACGGGTACGATTATCCCGTATAAATATTAAACAATTTATTTTCAAAGCTAGTTTTCGTAATCTTTCGGAGTGAGGGCTGGGATACCTAATGTTTTCACCAGCCTACCATCAAACGCATAATGTTATCCTTAAAAGAAATACCATTCGTATGCAGACCCCACCGTTTCTTTTATATGAAAATATATCGGCGGAATTTGTAATAATATAATTGTATGTATACACAGAAACGTTCTTGTGCAGGATACAGTTAGAAAAAAAAACAAATATTAAATTTATACTGCTGTAATTTATATACTGCATTATAAATAATAGTCTCCAAAACTGCGTTTTCGAAATTCCAATCATTCAGCTGATTATTATCATATTGAGTATGTTGCACTATTATATATGGGAGCGCGGAATTCTCGATATCTTTACGCGGGCACAGTGAAATTCTCGCCAAATATTATCGGTGAACAGTTATTAATATTTTATTATAATTCCTATAATAAATTCTATGTATTATTATTATAGTTATTTAAAAAAAAAAAATAATTACAGGTCGGCACTTTTATGTTTTATACTATCACATACATACAAGGTGATACATTTAACCGTCAAACCGACGATGTTCTCGGATGATAATGAGTGAATTCGATTTTTGTTCTCCTTTTACAGGGTTTACAATATTGTATTATATGTTTTACCAATTATTGAAAAAAAAAGACAGAAATTGAAACTCACTTAAAATTTTCTGAGAAAATCACTTGGTTCGTGAAAAATGGATCACTCTGTATATAATATAATATTATTCGTTATAATATTATTACGCTCAGATACCGGGAATAATTCAATTTCCACTATGCGGCAGATGGACGACCAAAAATATATCCGTCGAGAATAATATTCGAAAAATGTTTCGTAGAATACACTGGGACCGACCGTTCTAAACGTAATATTATATATGGCGATTGCATCAGCCGGTAGTTTTGGAGCGGCCGGCTATATTGTAATATGATTAATGACGATATTTTTGGATAAAAAAAAAAAAGAAAAAAATTATTCCTAAAGAAATAATTTATGAAAATCACAATAATTGTATACAAACAGATTATTCCCGAGATTACTAGTCCCAGCTATTGACGAATTAAACAATAGTTAAATTTAAAATATGACCTTTTTAGTGTACTAGCTAGATCAAAAATGCTACAAGAAAGTATCTATTCAATTTCTGATTGGAGCAACAGAGCAAGATTTCTAGTAGAAAATTTGTTTATGGACACAAACAATAAAAAACATACACCATAATAAAACCAATACAATTATCGATGTGCTCAGAATCTAAAAATAAAAACGGACTTACTCTGATTAGACCGTTGTTGTAAACTATTTATGTTTGGAAAGTATACAGGATATAACTGAATTATCTGGTATTAACCGGGCTCGATACTTTTAACAACAAAATTGAATATAAGTAGGTACAGAAATTCGATCTGACGTGATTCTTTGCTTCCTTGGAATGAAATTTTCAACAAATCCTTAGGAATGCCTACTGCCAAAATTTCCAGTTTCGTATCCTAGCGGTTTAGAAAATACGTTGATAGATCAGTTTCTCATTTTATATATTATACCGATAAGGTACCTATACCTAGTTTAGTTTATGGTGAGCCTACTGAAGACGATGATAAATCATTGAAATCAAAAACCGTTTTAAGCGAAGCTCACGAGAAAGACGGTAAGGTTATAAATAAGGTAATAGAAAGCATTTGTTGTGGTTTTTCTTATCCATTTTAATTAAGGTCTAGATTAAAAATATATGTAACGGCAATAGGCTAGTTGGAAATTTAATATTTAGCTGAAAAATGTCACTAATTATTTCGGTGATAATAAACTATTATTTTCATTCACCTGTATAACCGGAGTTGTAATAGAAGAATATGCTTGATCGAAAAATAGTGGTAATACGAAAAGTAACAAAAATTAAATTTTTTTACTTTTTAAAATATGAATTTTCGCTATATTTGAATGTATAACAAAACTTGGAAAGTCAAAATTTGTAACTTAAAATATGTACAATGATTGTCACCCATTACTTGCGGTTGAGTTTTCTATCACCACCGGCACAGCCGTAGGAAGCTAAGAAAAAAAACCTAACTGAATTTTTAGACAAGCATGTATTTACTTATTTTTACAGATTTACTAAAAAAAAAAAACTATCCTAAGATAATGGAGACAGGTGTACAGCCACAGTTGTAGGTGGAAGTTGTGGAGGTAGGTATATAAACGAGAATTTAATATATATCTGTAATCCACGATTAACCATTGCAAACGAAAAATAAATTCTGAGCGAAGTTCGGTTGATATTGTTGTTTTATAAATAATTTTTATATCATATTTTGATAAAATAAATACATATGCATTAAACATTTTCTTTAGCAATGTTTTATCGATGTTAAATTTATCGCATATTTTTAAAATATTATTATATTATTAATGTTGGAATAAATATTTCCACTTAGTAATATTGGCAATACGATCGTCTACTGTTAAGGAATTCATTCGGTCGAAAAAACATTGTTCAAATCCACGCGCTTGCGTGAAAAGGAAGCATATAACATGTGACAGCTAATGACTCGTAACACTATAATGTACATTAAAAGTTCCAAGTTTTTCTTTACTACATTTTCCATTTTTCATATTCCATTCTAAATTTTGCTATGCCAAATTATGCCGAATTTCGAATTTCCAAATTTCAGATTTTTCAGGTTTTGCTGCGTTTCCCTGTATTTCCCGTTAGATTGACAGAGACGGCAAAAGCATGTTCGGCGTCTTCTTAAATAATATTCTTACAGCCCTGGCATAGTCAAAAAAAAAACCCGACAAAAATCAAATGTACTTAAAATCCCCCGAGAAAATCTGTCATAAAATAATCGCCCTGTATACCGTAAATATAGGGCAACAAAGACAATATAATTCCGACAGACGGCCACCGGGCGCGTTCCGTTTGTCTATATACTCGGGAGTTATTTCTTGTTTAGAGTATGTATTCTATTTACAAGACACCCCTGATCGGGCGGCGGCGGGTCTCCGACAAATAGGATTTTAGTCCCGTATGTATATGTTTGTTTTTTTTTTTTTTTAATATACAAATGCCACCGCGGGGATTTGGGTCGTTTAAAAGGAAAATAAGCTTTTATCTCGGAGGCGTTCCAATAAATCTCGTGCGAATACAAAAATAGTTCGACTATATACCCGCAAATAAGCTTTGTCCGCACAGAGAGATATTGGCTGGAACAGTTCCAGAGACTGCGTATGCGTGGACGCCGAGGGTGGGACGGTGCTCAAATTGTGACCCAAATATATCGGGCCCGGCCGTATTGCACAGCGTATTCAGAACTCGTAATCGTGAAACCGCGGTGACGGGCGGACGCGCGTTTAACTCTTGAAAAACTGAAACGCGCTCTCCGCCGCGATAAGACCAAACAATGCCTATCGTCTCTCATTACCGCGGTCCGGGCATTGATAATATCATCATTACCTGTATTATCAAATTATTTCTGTATCCGTGACTGAGTTGACATCACGCCGTTATCGTCGGAACTAATGATACGACCAGTGTTATGTTTTTTTCTGGACAATTTTACACTAACGAACTAGACAGGTGTTTTTTCATATTTTAACTTATCCAGATAAATGGGAAATAAGTTATCAGAGCTGTTATCTGAGATGATAATTTTAGTATATAAAATATTCGATGTTTTCAATAATATTAGTATATACTATAAAATATGTCAATATTGTTTGTCCTCCGAAAATATCCACGTCATTCCCCTTGAAATATTACCAACAGTTTCTCTAGAAAAAAAGAAATTTAACGATAATTTATAAATTGCAATTCCTATACAAACCGACGTGCCAATGATTATTGACCCCATTGGCTTTATGAGAGGTAAAATATGATGGGGATCAATAGTTTCGAAGTAGTGAAATTTCACTCCTTACGTATACACTTTTAATCTAAGAAATAATGAATCAAAACGAATAATAAGAGTAATCTGGGAAAGTATTGAGATTGAAAATGCTGAATACCCAAAATACCTCGGCGTCACATTAAACCGAACTTTATCTTTCAAACAGCATTGCGGAAACGTAAGAAAAAACACACGCGAGAAACAACCTGATTAGAAAGCTCACAGGAACATCGTGGGGAGCGGACACAAATACTGTAAGAACATCAGCACTAGAACCACCTACTACAATGCCCTCTAATAGTAATAGTAGTAGGAACTATTTGTGATAAAAATGATTTACACCTGGAAAATGAAAAGGCTGTGGCAGTCGTGGCTTTTTGGATGACCGATATCTCAACGACAAAAAAGAAGAAGTTTCCCTGGGTGGGGGGTTCAATGTTTTTGTTTATGGTATATATTATTATAAGTATTTAGAGATTTCCCATAGTATTTTTTTTTGAAAGGCAATATATATATATTTAAGAACTGGAGTTTTTTGTCAGTTCGCGGTTATCCATTATATATTTTATTTTCTCGCCTTATCGTCCCGCTTCCCTTCCTGCGATTTTATAGGAACGAGTTTTTTTTTAAAAAAAAATTAGCCAAATATTGAAGTCGTAAAATACTTATTACGCCTGGTGTAACACGAAGCGACACGATAAATAATTCTTCAGCGATAATATACTTCGAGCCGGAACGGTAATCGTCTCAGAATCACCGCCAAAAATAAATCGCCCTTAACCGCCGAGGCCTGCCAAAATCGGAACGCGATACCATTGCGTCGAGTCGGTATAATAATAATAATGAAAAAACGACGAGGAGAGCTTTTATATCAGGAACCGCAACGCAATCAATTACATTTTGATTGTGTTTCTTTCACCTGAAACTGCAATAATTATTGTTGCGAGTTTTTCAGACGGTAGAATAAAATGAGAATTTTGGCATCTCCAACTAATTTTCTTATGGTACAATCGGTACACATAACTTTCATATGGGATTCATCGTGGTAAAACATTTCCTCGCAAGGAAGTTTTTTTTTAAATCTTTATATAATGTTCTTATGTATACGTTGTGTACAAATAAAACAAGCAATGAAGAGGGATAAGGCCCCGAACCCCCACCCACATATATATGCCCCTGCAATTGACAGTATTATTACGATGTTTTAACGATCTCTCTGACGGTTTTGCAATTATTATATACATGTTAATGTCCGTTCGACTAAAGATAATAATATACCTAACTATATGAAATTATGTTGTATAGTATAAAACATTTTTATGGTCTTGTTTTCATGTTACATATACGTAATATACAATAACTATACTGAATAAATGCAATTTCGTCGTCACGTGTAATAAAATTGTTAAATATAATAAAACCGTTTGTATAAAAAAAAATTAAATAAAAAATTACTGTTGGAAATATTATTGTCAGTCGGGAGCCTAATAATAGTAGCTCTTCAGTACGTAGTCAAAAGAATGGGTCAAGTCGAACTTTGACGTTTCAAGTTACTTATTTATGTATTTGAATTTGAATAAATTTTATCAATAAATGATTCCAATATTTTTTTGTTCATTTATATGTTAATCCAATTGTAATCAATATAACGTCATCCTTATCATATACTTTTACACAATTTTGTACATAAAGGAATTAAGAGTCATACAAACGGGTAAAGTCGTATCTTAGAATTAGAACCAAAAAATCACCAGAATCAAATAAACAAAATGTATTTGGTGGTTGATTTTATTTTAATTATTATACAATTATACCTAAGTACTTCAATATATTATTATACTATGTAGCGTATAATACGTTAAAACTACAAATCCAAAAACGTTAAAATCTCTCTTTACAATAAATGATCAAATATTTCATAGATTTTACTGAACACTTTCTTTTTTTTTTTTAACTATCCCCCTTTCTATAATATCTTTTATAATCTCCAACCCTTTAAATATCGCAGTGCAGTATATTATTACGTTCGATATTCGATTTTATACTAAGCATATTTTAACTCTTAAGAGATTTTTACTGGACGGCACTGCAGTAGCTATAAGGATTTGTCTAAACTCGAGAAACTTTTTTTTACGCTCGTATTTAACTACCGATATAGTTACAAACATAATAAAAACGTTGACTGGGGCTGGTTTATATAAATTACACTCACATATAATTGTGTTAAAATTAAAAATGTGCTCCAATTTCATGTATGTATTGCGAGCAATGCTAACGAATATACACCGTTTTGTATCGGCCACGAATCCACGATTTAAACGGAAGAATAAATAATCTTGTCCACGAGTTGCAGGTACACCCAATTTATCCTATTTTGTCGAAACCAGTGTCAAAATCTTCGTATTCATTTGCTATAATTTTCGGGATCACTCTCAGAATTTTTGAGCCAATCTCAAAGACCGTATTATTTACGATTTGAATATAACACATTTCGTACATTTTTCCCTTTTTCCTACGGTTTTTCTCGTTTATTATAAAAACCCATGGGGGACTCAAGAAATTATCTCCCTAAAATAACACCCCAGTCAGATTTCCTTTTAGGAAATCTGCAATTTGTGTAGCATTTCTTTCAAAAAAAATGCTACACTTAAAAATCGGAGCAAAATTTCTGGCAAAAAAGTTGTTCACGGATAAAAAAAATAAACATTATTGTAAAACCAATAATAAGTAATTGTACACGTAATAAATACTGAAAAGGCCATGGAAATATATATATATATATCTTCCCGATGTCCTCCCGTGAATGTGCCACTGGACAAAATAAATAACGATGCCTTAAAAAAAACTAACGATATACAACATCGATCGTATAAGCGTTTTAATCTTTAAACGTACAGGTTTTTTGTTTTTTTTTTACTGGAAACGCCGTAGTAGTCCGTTTTATAAGCGGCTAATGGCCAATCCTCGTACATAGTGAATTTATGGGGAAAAGCCAAGGTGGTGGCGGCGGCGTTGCTCTACCGTTGCCCGACCGATAATACCCTCGTAACTATTCAGTACTAATGAACCCGCACGGTGGCGTCCGTGATTTCCGGGGGAAATTTCGGATGTAGTAATAATAATAATAATACTGTAACGTCAATGCATCGCGCGTTTAATGGTTAACACGTGAGCAGGTCTTCCGGAAGATCTATATGTGTAAAGCCTATACATACATACGCATATATTATTATAAATTATAATAATATATCCCAGCAGCACTCCTGCGAAGGGTATCGTATGTTCCCGCGATCCCGTGTACCGACATCGTTCCGAAAGTATATAGGCTTTATATGGAACGTGGAAAATTATGCGAATATCGACGCGCGCGGCGTAATAATAATAATACCAATCTCGGCATAATATTTAATACCCCTGGCAAGACGTCCCGAATGATATCGGGTGGCACCGGAAACAGGCGAAATCTTTTAGAAACGGGTTCTAAACATCCGAATCCGAATCCTAGAACTGCGAGATTCGTCCGACGATTTGAAATCATGCCCAACTCTGGGTAGTGTTTATACTGCCTATATAAGCCCTAACCCCGGGATAACAGAAAATCAAAATACCACGAACAAAATCATTTTTCCCCTGTCACTTACCCGACGTGGTTTTGTGTAACAAATTATGGTTTAAAATACAAATTAAGACCCCATCTTACCTATTTTTAAAAAAATGATAAGGAAATTATAGCTGCAGCGGCCCACCGCACGTAGCAATGATGACGTAAAAAAAAATCCACCAAGTCCAAACCCGATACTGCTCCATAACGAATTTAGTGCCATAAGTGAATACCTAAAACTTTTGTTGTTGTAAAACCAACCATGTTAAGTGGAAACAGGTGAAATGAAAAATGACATGGCGGATAGGTCACATTTTGAATTAGAAAATCCGTGTAGCTATAACGCATGTGAACCAGAATGCGAAATTATAGTATTATGATAATTTGAGAAGAAGGGGTTAACAGCGGTGATATATTGTGCTTCCTATCAAATTAGTAATATCCGGATGACATTACCGTTAAACTTTGAAACGTACAGACTGCAGGCATTAACACAGTTATATGTTATACTTATACGACAATATACGAAAGTCTATGACTGCCTGAAAAACCTATTTTGAAAATTGAGAAAATTCTTATAAAATTTTGAAATTTGAATTTCAAACTATAATTCTGATGGTCTTCAGTAAATATAAATTATTCAAATAATTCATTATTTCTTCTTATATAAGAACAAATTTAAAATATGCATAATAATACTACAACATATATATATATCAATGGTTTGGTACAATAAGGGCCAATGTCAAAAAAATAATTAAATGATAATTGAAAATTGGAAATTAAAAAAAAATAAATTATTTTCCAAAAATCTAACCTTAAGTCTACAATTAATAAAAACTTTTTTTTTTTAAATTAACCATTTTTACCAAGCTACAAATATGTATTATTACTTTCTAAATAATTTTTTACTTTTTACTCTTTACTTTAATTTTCAAGCTTATCTTCTTAAGTTTACTAATAGATTTCTTCTTAAAAAGCAGGCATAGTTCGTTCCACGAGTAGGCTATTGTTGTAAATATAAAGTTAAGAATGCAAAGGATACGGGATGATTTTAATTTACATTATTGTAAGTAAAGATAAATTAAAATAATCAAAACACGATTCTGAGCGAAAATCGGTAAACTAGTAAGACTTAATAATCATATTTTTTCCCTTGTGGCCAAGCTGACTAACCCGGAAATTAACAAAAAACAAAATACGTCCAATGATAATGGGAATGGGTGCAGCCTCTGTTATAGGTAATTTAATATATACCTGTAAGCAACGATAAACCATTGCTTACGAAAGAACGATTCTGAGCTGAGTTCAGTTGATAGTGATGCTTTGTAAACAATATGCATGTCATATTAGAGTAAAATAATTAAATAAGCTTTATATATTTTCTTTAATAATATTTGTTTAATATTGCACCGATTTTATCGGTTTTCTTACGTTTTTCCGGGTTTTTCCATTTTTCCCCGTTTTTTGATGAGAAAACTTCTGAGAAAATCGAAAAATAACCTCCTTAAAGTATCTCCTCACACCGATTTCCTTTGAGGAAATGTACTACAATTAAAAATCTAAGCAAGATTTCTAGTAAAAAAGTTGCGTACAGATAAAAAAAAAAACATTAATATAAAATGTTAAAAATAACATAAATAGAAATTATTTAGAAATACTATTGAAAATCTAGAAAAACGATAAGATTACTATGAAGCGGAAATTCCGCATCTTTTAAGCTACACCGTGAAAAGTCAAAGCATTTTTATTAAAATAGAAATAGTGTTTCAAGAAAAAAGATATGAATCACACGAATTTAATGCGTTTTTGCAATAACTGTTAATATATATTCCAGTATTGTTATAAAACGTACATATTTCTTAGAAAATAAAAAAACAAAGAAGAGCTAGGAATTTACGAGAATGTTTTTCGAGTCCGTCCTTTCAAAACGAACAAACATTTCGAGTTGTTATTTTCTTGATGGCGCATAATATGATGGTGACAATAGTGCTAAAATGAATAAACGGGGTAAAAGTTCATGAGAACGAAACTCGTCAACAAACTCAAGATAGGAAGTCGCACCTTCTCAGAAAATAATCAAGTTAAAATCGAACGAACAATATATACAGGATGATTCACTTAGCGGACTAACCCCATTTTTTCAGTTAAATTGTTCATATATTTAAATTCTGATTTTTGGAATTTTTAAGTATAGTTAAAGCTGATATTTTCGAATACTTAGATTTTTCACAACATTTAAGCAGTATCATGTGGTGACACCAACTATAGTTTTTCAAATAAAAACCTATATTAAAAATGTCATAAATAGACAGAGTATTACTTTAAAAAAATGTTGGTGCCAATATTTTTGATTTCCGTCAACCTGTTAACGAAATATTCCAGTTTTAAGTTTACGTAGAGAAAGAGAGTAGTGGAGTATCATTTATGTGGCGGCACGATGCGTGTATTTTTATTATTGCTCCAATACTCTACCCCTAGCTAAATATAAAAGTAGAATATCTCGTAAACGGGTTGACGAAAATCAAAAATGTTAACACCAAAATGTATTTAAAGTAATACTCTATCTATTTATGAAATCTTTAATTTAGGTTCTCATTTGAAAAACCAAAGTTGGTGTCACCACATAATACTCTTTAAATGTTGTGAAAAATCTATGTATTCGAAAACATCGGCTTTAACTACACTTGAAAATTACAAAAATCAGAATTTAAATATATACAAAATTTAACCGAAAAAATGAGGTAAGCACACTTAGTGAATCACTCTGTATGTATATAGCATGCAAATTTCAAACACGCAGTGAAGTCGTTGCTCCTTTTTAGACCCTCAGATGCTTATAATAAATTCGTAAAAAAAATGTAAGACGAGAATATATTCTAAATAGTATAATTTTTAGCCAATACTATAACAAAGCTTATTGGATATTTTTTAAGGGTGCTAAATACTTCCTAGCACTGCCTTAGTTGTGCCTATGCATTGGATGAAATAACGGGATAAGAACATGGTAATTGTATTAGTACTTTATTATCAATCGGTCACTAAAAAGCGCTGCTACCTATGTTTACCGCAGAATAAACGTGCATAACTCGCTAATTAGATTAAGGTCTACAGGTCTACGTCTAAATAATCGTGGGTATTGGGATAACAAATTAACAAAGGGAGCGCTAGAAACAACTATGGGTCGTGGTTACCCCACCAATCCGGAGTAGAATAAATATTACTGATACTGGTGATACTATACGTAAAAACAATAAAAATTACTAGTTTAAGTTTTATTTGTTTTTCTATAATAAGTCACTAAGTCAATAATAATATGCCATTCACTATTGGAGAAATATTTACGTTTGCTAAATGTACTGACGAAATGTTGTCGAAGAAGAGCAAGTTTTAAAACGCAAACAAGTATTGTATGAGAAAATAATAAAACAGTTTAATTAAGAAATGGCAAAGAAAAATGTTTATATATTTCCACTGTATTAATAATAAACGAACTTGTGTTTTTTGTCTAGAAATAATGTTAACATTGTTTCTTTTCTTAGGACTTGGTCTTTTTTTGGAGATTATGAAAACTTTACACTGGTAATTTAAGTGTTGAAATTGTAGTCATTTTCAGACGAGCTTTTTTACTTATTGTTGCTCAAGTTTATTATTAACAAAATAAATTAAATAAGTACATAGTATGTATATAGGTAAGTGCAATGGTGGCGTGGCATGATGTAGTCAGTGGTGTAAACAACGTGGTTTTTTGACAATTTAGAGAAACTTTTTACCTACTTACTAAAATATATACTAATTATTTTCTATCAATTCTACATCAAACGTAATATAACTAAATTTTAAAATATTCAAGTAAGCATTTAGGTATAAAAATGCATTAAATGTTATATAAAACAATGTGATTAATCTACTACAAGTAGTTGAGATTTTGTTCACCAGGGAGCATACGAGTATGCTTATTTTGTCTCCCCAATAGGTCTACGATTTTGACAATACTGAGAATTTCTCAGTAGAGTCTCAGTGATAACCGAGACTGATAAATACGAAGACAGAAATATGGAATGAAAAAACATAGGAGTTACGTTATTATGTATAATGTTTGGATGGAAATCGTTAATTTATTACGTCTGTCACGGCCACGTCGCGCGTCGGCGACTCGCTACCAAAAAATAGACAATCGGTAGGTACTGACGACAAAGTCCGTTTATTTTTAGAGCACGTTTCGATACGCGAGAAATAATATTAATTCATCACTGAAACCCCACAGATAGTTCTATAATAATAATATGCATTCGACCGAACAAAACTATTGAAGACGACGGGACAAAGCCAAAAACGAATTATTTAAGTTGGCTTTCGGAAAAACGATTATATAGGTACGCTTTCTGAGCCCGCCACTATTCGGACGTGCTTAAATTTTATTTTCACCTCAAACGCCACGTGGGATTTCATTATTTCTCTGTCTTTACACAAATGTTATAAATATTCATACATACTATATTGAGAGCCTATAATATGATCGTCCATTGAACGAAAATATAAATAGACTGTACGACAATTTAGCTATAAATACGACTGTCAATAATAAGAATATTAACTGCTTTTCTTTGATTAGAGAAACTTATCATCAGCACAAATAGAGGAAGATCTTGGAGGGTTCAACATTCTCAAAATTCAGCTAACCCTCCCTCCCCCGCCAACAAGTCAATATCTCATTAAGTAAGAACTAAGCATACACAAGTTATTCAATCAATATTATGGATAACTTAAACTCCCACAAAAATAGTTTAATTATTTACGCATATGCAACGTATACCTAACATTCTCGATGTCACGTGTCGTCACATCGGTTCTTAAGCTTAAAAAATACGAATTTTTAGTTTTTTTCACATATCTCCAGAAAAAAAAATCATCGCCTTTGTTTTTCTGCAAAATTTCTCAGTCTCTAATTTTAGCGGTGTCATTCTTTTAACTCGATTATCAAATTCTGAGAAATTATCTCTTATCAAGTTTAGGGGATTTTTTTTTTATTTTTCAAATAAAATGCAATTCAATGCCATTATTCATAACCGGATAATATAACTGAAATAGGTAGTTTTTAATGTTTATACTCAATCCCCGTTTAGGGTGTTACCGAATATATAAACATATCTCTTGGAAAAATGCTTTATACCCTAATATTATATATTGACTACCCCGAAAAAAATATATTTATACGATATGTATCTGTATTAAATATCTAGTCTAGATTCATGCATAGATTTGTTTTCATCTGAAGTTTACAAACTTAAATTTCCATTTTATCGTCTTCGTATGTCGTTTTGATTTTTATTATTTTATAAGTAACTTCCAGTTAGGGAAACTAAAACTAACAAACTGTAATCGCAATATTGTTTCTAATTAAAATTTAAAATATTTTGTTCAATTTAAGTATTTATATAAATGTTTCTGTATGTATTGCTTTATTGGTGAAAATGTAATAATAAATATTTTTTTTCTGTCACTAATAAATTGACAACAAAATTAATCTAAGGATAGCATTTATACATATACATTTCTGTTTTTGTGCCCAAAAATGTACTATAATCGTTTCAGTAAAATACTAAATGTAAGTACCTACCTATACCTAAAAAATAACGAGATAGAATTCTACGCCGTTGTAAAATATGAATTAGGTACCTGTCGATTTATTCAATTAGTTTTACTGAAATATTTCTTTACAAAAATAAGTTATAGGTAGGTCATACTCATCATGCTTATTTATTTATTTATTAACACTTTTTACGGCACAACTTCTTTAAATACAGAAACATAATAATTTTCTGGAACAATCAAAAAGTATTATAACATACAGTAAAATTAAACTCAGCTAAGATTAAATAAGTACTGAAACATAATAATGTGGCACATATAATAATGGGTTTTAGTTTTTAAATAGAAATAAAGCTATCGTTCTAAAACATTTGTGGGTCATAAAAAAGAAATCCGCATCATTACAAATTTGATTCATAGTAAAAATACTCTCGGGGAAAAAAGAACATAATCCATAGGTACCTAAAGGCTAACACGATGATAATATAAATGAGTGCTGAAACTGATAGTAATTATATTATCTATCTTTGGTCCCAAAAAAATAAAGCTCAAGTAAATTGTTGACATTTTTTTAATAATTTTGTTTTCTGGATTTAGGATTATGAGCAGAACAAGGAATATATTGGTTTTACAATTATGTCTATTTTATTTTTTTCTGTGAATAACTTTTCTACCAGAAATTTAGCTCCGATTTTCAAATGTAGCACTTTTTCTGAAATTAAATTTTACTGCAGTGGAACTTTAAGGAGGTTATTTATTTTCTAGGTTTTAAAATGAATGGGAAAAACGAGAGAAAACGTAAGAAAACCGGAAAAATGTACAAAATATATTGTTTTCAAATTGTAAATATTACGGCCTATCAACATGTATAACTGTACCCCGCTCAGAATCGTTTTTAGTTAGCAATAATTAATCGTTCCGTACAGATATACACTAAATTTCCTCTCACCTTCTCAAATTTTCACCTAAAATAGTGGCCCACCCAAGCGAAAATATGTCCGTTTGTTTTTAGCCTAAATTACATAACTGTAAGTATTTTCAAAAATAGTCTATTGTGTATTAGATTATAAACAACTATACCTATATATTTTCAACATATTATAATTTGCATGTATTAAAAATTATACGTAATAGGCGGCTTAAGCCCAGTAGCGTACCTATGGGAAAGTTTGGAGGTTGTGACCCCCAATGTATTATTTTAACATATTTTTATCAGTATTCAAATGATTTTATATTAATTGTTTTACCTACGAACGATTTGTTTAATCCTAGGTATATGAACTAAATCTCATAAGTACTCGTTTTAAAAATATGACGAGATATTTTACTTGTCTATAAGACTGTTATGACGCATTTGCCTTATATTATTATTTCCTTTTCAAAACCAGAGATTAAAGAAAACCCAGTCATGTCGGCAGGGAAAATTTGTTTTTCCCCCTTTTTTTTTTCGTATTATTTATACGTCAAGAACAGCCGCCAACTCTGAATCAACCCTCCATTAATGGAAACGAAGGCGAGGGTTACGCGAAAATGTCCCGTGGTTAAATGAACAGAAAAGTTTTTTGTCAAAGTAATTAACTTTAATTAAAAACATTACTAAATATTTATTTTTTTTATTTTTTTTTTTTTTTTTTTTTTTTGTATTATTATTAAAAAAGAAACATCTTAGACAATCAACGTTGGGAAAGTCTAAAAAAAAAAAAAAGAAGGGAACCAGTGAGGTAGCGATTAAATAACTTGGCGTGGTCTGGACAATTTTCAAGGTTCATTAGTGTTTCAAAATATACTCGGCTCATTAATTATGGCAATACATTATTCGGATCAGTTTAATTTTCCCATAGAAAACCCAACATTAATCCACGTTTCTGTTTTATTTTTTTTTCTCGCGCGTGGAAGATTAAAGAGTCGTTCTTACTAGATTGATACTTATTTGCTTCATTAATAAGACTTTATGCACGTATTATTATTATTATTCCTTTATACTATAATACGTATTAGGTATTTAGACGATATATTAAAGATAAAGATAGTAAATTAATGGAAATGAACTTTTTATTGTTTATGCTACGGTAATGTGCACAATTAATAATCATTAATATACCAGTCTCTTAAAATAAGTCCAAATTTCTTGTTTTTTTTTTTTTTTTATTAATTAATTGAACTAATTGTTTAACATAATACAAAACATATTTTTAACGGTATAGTTATGTAAAAGCTGATATATTATAAACTTAATCAATTTATAAATTTGTATACACAGTGTAAACGATTTTATATGTTCTAGCAATTTTCTTCCAAAACTATACTAAATAGAGAATAATGTTTAATAAAATATTTTTGTTAAATAGTGTAAGATAAAAAAAATATGTGAGTTTGAATTTTTTGTATGCCTTATTTTGGGGAGGGGGATTTAGGGTTAACTTTTGAAATTTAAATGGCAACCTATATTCAAAATTCCATAGATCGATGGCGTATTTTTTCAATTAAATTTTGGTGTTCAAATTTTTGTTTTCGTCATCCCGTTGATGGGATAATCCATTTTATAGTTTATGCAGAGGGAGAGTAGTTGAAACACTATTCAAACACCGCGCTCCGTGGTGTGCCACCATACAAGCGCATAGTGTTTCACTATTTGTGAAATTTTTGAACTATTTATAGACATCGTTGCATACAGATATATGAATTCCTCTATATATCCTACCTTCCCAATGTCTCACCTACAACACTGGCCCACCTATCGTTCGAATCATGTCCGTCTTTTTTTAATTTATTATTCAATAAATTGTATAAATATTAATAAGTCAAACAACATATTGTTATTTACCATCGTTCTCAAACCTTAAGAATCCAATTAAAATCATTCTGTCCTCTGATAATTCAACGTCGTCAATGTGTTTTAACTGTTAAAAAAAATTAATCGATATAAAGTTCCAATCGACATAATTATTATTAATATTCAACTAATAAACTGTTCACATAAAATATATAACTTTTAAAGTCGCCGTTTTTTTTTTTATAAATCGTGTTTGTCTACAAAATGCGAACTTCGTCAAGACGGCCACTCTCATCTGACATCATAACCGATGTTCGTAAAAATATAAATAAAATTGCCTTCCTATATAATTTTACGACTCCCGTATCCTGAGGGGGGGGTTACGAAATCCGTTATATAATTTAGTATAATACAAAAATCACAAGTGTATTATAGTAAACTGTATATTGGCAGTATTTCTCTTTTTTACGATATCTTTATGTGTTTTATGTATATAAAATTATTCTACAAAAGGGTGATTTTTTTATCATGAACCAGCAATTGTCTCGGAGTATTTTAGGTGTATTTGACTTCTGTTTTTTTTATCATTATGGAATCGGTTAAGCTTTATTTGAAAACCATTTTTAATTTTCTACCCATACTCCATATACCTTAAAAAAATATATACTTTTGTTTTTTAAATAGAATCCCCCTTTTTGAACACATGTTAATATTTGATTACAGAATAATTTTCAAAAAATTTTGATACATATAACATTAATATCAGATTTACCGTTTATGAACTATAACCGTTTAAAGTTTGGATTGGAAGAGAGGGAGAGAGTTATGTAATTTATTACCCACGTTTTCATAAATTATTTTTGCTTTTATAAGTTCATCTTCATATTTTCGTGAATTTATTGGTTTTAAATTCTGAGCGGAGCGAGGAATGTATCGGTTTTACAATAATGTTTATTTTGTTTGTTTATTGTTATCTGTGAACATCTTTTCTCCCAGCAATTTTGCTCCGATTCACAATTAAAGCACTTTTTCTGAAAAAAAATCTAACTGGGGTGGTACTTTAGTGAAATTATTTTTTGATTTCCCCAGCTGCTTTCGTAATATATGAGAAAAACCGGAAAAAAACGTATGAAAAACGGAAAAATAAGTACAATATTAAACAAATATTATTAAAGAAAATGTTTAACGCATAGATAGGTAATTATTTTACCATAATATGACATATAAATATATGTATAAATTGTTGACAAACAAACGCTATTGAGTGATCTTCACTCAGAGTCGTTTTTATGAAACCACTCCCCGTCAAGTCGATACGCCGTTCGCTATCGCTACAATATTAATCGCTATCACGTAGCCATCGAAGCCATCGCTTGGACAAGCGGGTGTGTGAGACGACTGCAATAATTTCATGCGCCGTTGATAAAATAATACGTACGTGAAGTTGGCACCAATTGTACAATAATATATGGTACGTAAAGTCATTCCCGCTCTTCGCGTCCACCTATCTCGACTGTTATTTTTATTTACATAAAACTCGGTCGTATATATTCCTACTCACACACACACACACACACACACACACACACGCTCGTGCGTACAATATATTATCTCCAAGACACTTCTTTCCTGCGTCGAACATAAATCCGTCCTCGAAGTTCCCGCGACAGTCTATACAATAATATAGTCAGTCGTCCTGTCACACAGCACTCAAACTTCCGGTAGTTAGAACCACGTGTGGTATTTACTAACATAATATTGTTATACTTACGCATTATTGCTAAATTTTACTAAATTATATAGGGCCGCAGAGTCAATCTGAATGGCTCCATAAATTATATTTTACACAACGAAATACGACTGATTTCGAATGCCTTGAATCACGGGTATCGTGCAATGTATAAGACAAATTGTTTAGTTCTTAGCTTTTGTCCAAAAAGACCTAGTATAATGTGTACCTCCATAGCCTATCTACGCTCTATAGCTAAGCACTGTTGCGAAACGTGGTTTAACAATCAAAAGCAATGAAACAAAATGATTAACTAATTAAAAATTAATTCTAGAAAAATATACGTACCAGTACATATATCATGAAAACAGGATAATCTCTACTTAAAAGAATTTTCATGGAAATAAAGAGGAATTTCACTTTGGAAAAATAAGCGGATAACCGACATAACTGAAAGCATTTGATTGATGAATCAAAAAAACAAAGGTCAATAAATAGCCTGTAGAACAACTATTCCATACCTTTGGTAATAATTTCCATCGTCTGTTGAAAATATTATACGTTCGTAAATTTATGAGCAACTAGATTGTTGAAAGTGATCAAATATTATTATAAAAACAAAAATAAAAAAATAGAATTTTTACGAAAAATATAATTTTAAATTCTGAGTGTAGCGAGAATGTATTGGTTTTACTAAGATATTTATTTTTTTTTTTTTTTTACTGTGTACAAAAATTCTACCAGAAATCTTCCTCAGATATCTACGCGAGACACCATTTCTGAAAAATAATATTGTCCAGATGGTACTTTTGGGAGGCCATTTTTTGATTTTCATTGCAGTTTTCATAATATCTGGGAAAAACCAGGATAAAACGTAAGAAAAACTGGAAATTCACGAAAATAATGCTTTTATTGTATTTCAATTTTGTTATTTGTTGTAATTCAGTTTAAAATATTCGTGGAGACTTGAAATTTAGATAGAAAACTTATATTTTCCTTTACTAGACGTGGTAAAATTTTCAAAAGACATTTTTGAGCTATTTATAAACATTTTAATTTTGCTAGATTTGTGCATAATTTTTATTCCGTAGGTACTCTGTGGTAAAACTGTTAGACTTAACAGAAATGCGTGAAAATTTAACAGGAGGTTCATTAAGAGTCTTACTTTGTGATCAAAAAAAGAAAATTTGAGTTTAATGTAGTTTTTTTTTTTTTAAGGAATTTTAATATTAAATTTTGACGTAAATCGGTGAGTAAAAATAATGTGGAACAAATCCAATTTTCAATTTTTTTTTTTTTTTTTTGAACATTTATATATTGCCAATTTAAGAACGATGGTATAGTCAGAATAGAATGAACTGACTAAGTTTCGAAATTATAGCTTTTTGAAGTTCTGATAATATGCAGATATTATATGTTATATTAAATAACTAAATATTGTCTTCTCTAATGTATGTTTGTCGGAGCAGGACCCGTTAGGACCAATTTTTCTAAAAGAAAATCTTACTGAGGAGGTACTTTAAAGAGGTTATTTTTCGATTTTCGTAAGAGTTTTCCCAGTAAATATGAAAAACCGGAAAAAATATGGAAAAAACGGAGGAAAAACGAAAAAATCGGTACAATATTACACAAATATTATTAAGAAAAATATATTATGCCTATATAATTATTTTACCATAATATGACATATATTGTTGACAAAGCATCACTATCAACTGGACTGCGCTCAGAATCGTTTTGTCGTTAGCAATAGTTTATACAACAGATTTACATTAAATTACCAGTAACAGAGACTGCACCCAACCCCATTATCTTAGAACGTCATTTTTTGGTTTTATATAAGAATTTTAATATCACGTTTTGATGAAATCCGTAAATATTACGACCGTATTTGAAAATATTACAAATCAACATTATTCATTAAGCTCCGCTTAGAATAGTTTTTCATTAGCAATGGTTTATCGTTGCGTACAAATATACATTAAATTTCCCCTCTACCTTCCCAACTTCCACCAACAACAGTGGCCCACCCATTGTACGAAGTAATTTATTAATTAAAATTAAGTTGATGCTAAATTTTAAATTAATTTTGAATCTAATTTATGTATTCAAAATATCTATTAGCCTAATTTTTAATTTAATTGAAAAAAAATTCAATATTATAACTATTTACCAATATGAGCTAATGCCAACAGCTCATTTTAGTTTTTACGGTAATTATTGTGTTTTTTTTTTTGTAATAACGTTCGTCCATCTGTGTTCGATCCACTAAATATTAACCGGTATCGCTGATAAAAAAAATTTTTTGATTTTTAAACTAAAATTTTTTTAATTTTTAAATACCCCTCTCCCACGTATTTGATAATATCTACCGATTTGTGGGTAATAATCTAGAAAAAGTTACCGTATTTGAAATTTAAATGCAAAGTGCACATTTTAATATTCCAACACGCAGAATGTATTGATTTTACAAATAAATGTATTTTTTATAATATAAATAGAATCAAATATAATTATTATCATGCTCACCGATTTAGGTGCTGCACTCTATCAATGTAAAATATTTAAATAACATAACGTTTAATGTTGACATTTTATTTTTTTATAGTTACCAAAACATTCTGTTAATTTGATTCATAACAATTATACTAGAGATGTGGTGATAGTTTTTTTATAAATATTTCTTTAGGGACCCAATGTCAGGACCGTCTCAAGACCTTGACTATGGAGAAGGAGGTAAAATAATAAAATTTAATATTAATAATTGATAAGAAAAAAAGACGGACATACTTCGCACAATAGGTGAACCACTGTTGTAGATGAGAAGTTGGAAGAAGTTGGGAAGATATAATATAGAGGGAAATTTAATGTATTTCTGTAACCAAAAATTAATCATTGCTATTGAAAAATAATTCTGAGCGGAGCTCAGTTAATAATATTACTTTTTCGACAATATATACGTCATACAGTAAAATAAATATTATATTGAAACAATTTGTAACAATTTGGAACACATAATTTTTTACTAAAACAATTTTCGTCAAAATTTGATATTGAAATTCTTATACAATTAATGAAAGTATTGAATATTACAGTAAAAAATTTTAATTTTGATTTAAACAATTAGTTGAAGGAATTTATGGAATTTTTTTGAGATAAATTAGGAAAATATAAACAAGATAAAATAGAATGATTGAAAATATAAAATTTGATCAAGAAAGTAGGAAATGCTCAATAGATTACATTATTATTATCAATTATAAAAACCAAATGAAACAATAACATTGTGTGTAAATTATAAAACAATTATTAATAAATATTTAGAAAATTATAACTACCAATTGACAAAAGTTAAAGAATTATTTGTTAAAAGGGGAAAACTATTTATTAAGTTAAATTTTGTAAATGCTTATAATCAAATTGCGGGAACGTAAAACATTTAAAAATATTTTGTCGGAATCGTGTTTTTTCGGAAAAATATTTTGTAGGAACCGTATTTTGTTGGAAACGTACTTTGTTGGAAACGTACTTTGTCAAAAATAACACACTAAGTTCATCATTCTCAATGATGCATTAAGCATTATTAAAATTATTTAAAACCAATTCAATCCCCAGGACATTGCAACAAAAATGAAAAACAAATTAAACGTGGTGAACACGACAAACCTTAATTAATATAATATTTTAATATACCCAGGCATAGAAGGAAATAAAATAGCGAACGAACAAGCCTCAATCGCTATCAATAATTCTAATCAATTCTGATTATTTGAAAGTGGGAGGGCGACATTGATTATATATACAAAGATAGTTCTCGGGTATAGGCATAATGGAAACACGCAATTAGTAAAATTTGACA
Organism: Cinara cedri; assembly: GCA_902439185.1. Lineage (NCBI taxonomy): Eukaryota > Metazoa > Arthropoda > Insecta > Hemiptera > Aphididae > Cinara > Cinara cedri. Next base: position 660,727 of record CABPRJ010002375.1, read on the forward strand.
ATAGATAGCGTACAACGTCACAATTTTATATTATTAATAATACCATTGATTATAAAATAGATTATGATAACGTTATAATAACGACGAGAAATGTTTTGATACAGTTCGGTTGTTTCAAAACCTGTTTTGATGAAATAAAAAATATGTGATAAATGGACCGCAGGTCAATTAATAATTTAATAAATAGGTTATACAATATTTTGACAACCATCGGGAACTAGTTTAGTATAAATATTTTATTATCACAACTTCCAATGGTTATTATTACATATAAAATATGTTGTATTGATAGTAGTATTGATAATGATAACAAATAAATCAGTTCGTCACTGACTGTCCACATGAACACAATGCTCTGCTTGTTTTGTATGATATTATTTATAACCTAACATTGGCAACGCTGATGAATACCATCATGTGTTATTTTAAAAAAAAAATTTTTTTTTAATAGAAATTAAAGTTAAAATGCTCGGTAGCATAGAACAGTTTGTGCAAGAACATAATTTCGGGGAATATATCGAAAGATTGGAAAAATTTTTCGTTCGAAATGATCTCAAAAAAGAAAAACAAGTTGCATCGCTATTAACCTTCATAGGACATGATGCTTACTCAGTACTTGAGAAAATATCATTTACCCTAAAGAACCTAAAGAGCTGGAATACAACGAGTTGATAAAGGTTCTCAGAACACATTACACGCCTGAAGTGAATGAAATATCGAAGAGATATAAGTTTCACAAAGAAGACCAAAAAGAAAGGCAAAGTATATTGAAGTACATCATCGAACTAAAAGCGAAAACTCAGAAATGTAAGTTTGGTTCATTTCAGGAAGAGACTTTAAGACACAGGTTCGTGTATGGGGTAAGAGAAACAAGTTAAGGGCAATTTTATTAAAAAAAAAAATTTGACATTTGAAAATGTTTGTATTTTTGCCAGTTGTTGGAAAATACAGTAAAAGAAGTTAAACCAATTTTCAATTCGACAAAAAAATTGCAATGGCAATTGGAAAAAAGAAAAAAGTACTTTTAAAAATAAAATAGCTTGTGGGAAATATCAAGTAATTCAGCAACTATCGAAGCTATGGTCAGTGGTACTAACCTAGTCATGGATGTGGATACTTGAGCATGTGCATCAGTGATAAGCAAAACAACTTACAGGCAACTATTTAGTAATTTTAAAGATTTGGTAAAATAATTGTTACACTGCAGTAAAATTAAATGTATAGATGACCATATTGAAAAATACTGATGTATAGATTCACTTGAAAAAACCACTTTATCACAACTATAACTATTAATACAACATAAGCACATTCAAGCACACAGCAAGTTAGTAGTATTTTATACTACACTTTTGCAAACAAAAGTCAAGTCACTAGGTTAAAATATTATAACATTTAAAATGCATATGCTTATTTGTTTATTGTTTTTTTTTTTTTGAAAATGTACATAATTTATTCTTAGATAATATTTAAATCAGATTTTTTTTTTTTACATATTACTATTAAATATTGTTTATTATTAATTAATAATTATAATAATCTTATTTTTTTATACAATCATTTTTATAAATTATTTATGCCTATAATTTACTTTTCATTACCATATTTTTATGGTGAGGCGGATATAGGTGTTAAAACTTAAGGCCACCCCCCTTACTCCCACCCAAAACAAAAAAATGATAACAAAAATCAAGTGTCATCAAATATTACTCAACAAAAATTCTACTTCCCCCTCCCCTTAAAAATTAAATCATTGATTAAAACACAATAAAATTAATTAAAAAGAAAAATCAATTTTAAATTAAGTTAAATTAATATTTTATATTTCTTTAATAACATAATAAATAATAATACATTTAAAATGAAATATTTTGCTATCAGCCATCTATAGATTCTAATTTTTATCAACAATTCAACACTATATATATTTTTAAAGGGTTTTTATAGGTAACCTCCATATTCTCTAGCGTTACAGTATCTCCCAAAAAATTACAAACTTCTAGTATTCTCATTTGTAGTATTTGCTATTATTATAATATTATTGAAATTACTTTTTCATTATTATTCGTATATTTATAAAATACAGTCAACTCACAGTATAACTTGATATAACAGAAATCTCAATATAATGAATAAAACAATCGTTCCCTTGAAAATCTCGTAATGTATTAAAAAAAATAATATATTTTGGTCCCCCTTAAAATAAAAAAGTTATTTTAGACAAAGCTCTTGCGATGTAACAAATTTTTAATTTTTATTAAGATACCTAATATAAACGTCTGATAGTGTATAATGACTAAACCAAAAATACATAGCTAATCAAAATAAAACTTTTGCTACGATACATATTATCATATATAATTTATTATAACACGAGTTAACTGTATTATAATTAGCAACAGTTTACAATGATTTATCGTTGCATTTAGATATAAATTATACTCCCATCTATATATTACCTAATCAGTAGTTTGATATTATAAAATATACCCTCTCTCTTATCTTCATGACAGTCCCATACTTTACTGCCACTTCCACCCTTCACTACTCACCACATTCATCCCTCCTCGCTGATTCAAAGAAGACTAAGTATAAGCTATTTCTTTTTAGAGTTTTAGACACCCACGGTGACCAAAACGTTGTCCACTATTCATAGATGACTGTATACAAATTTGTATACTATTTAAATTAATTAATAATTGTTGTAACGCAATGATCATTATTTTTTAGTGAGAATATCGGGTTACAGGGGTGAAAGTCCATAGGTATATAAAAAATGTACGCTTTTTTTTACGAAAATATTCTTCGATAGATTTTTTTGTGTTAAAAATAAGACGTTTTCTCCTGTACCTACCTGACGTGTTTTTGTACTCGTACAACAAATCAAGGTTCCGCGTAACGTAGCACAAAAAAAAAGTAATCCGGCTAATAATTTGAACTACTATTCAACTATTTTTTTTGATTGGAAAGAATATTTTAGTCGGCGAGGTGTCCGGGTCTGCGCCAAATGATAGATTAGGTATCACGTAGTTATGATAACATTGCAGAGCCTTCAACCAACATGGCTATTTTTTGACACCTGCTGTTATCACTAGTTAGCAATCTAGTTTATTATCTATACCTGTGAGTACAATCATTACTATTAATCTTTATCGTGAGAAAAGAAATTACCGATTACCATAATAGTAATATGCAGTTACAGATACTGATTGATGATAAACATAAATACATAAAATACCTAGATATCAAACTTATCTATTATTGAAGTCAGACGCCATTTTACAACCGAGCAAAAACGATAGTGAATTATTAATAATAAACGGTATTTATTACACTATTATGAGATAATAAACATCGATTCGATTCGATATAAAAGTCAATAATACTTATATCAATATCGATATATCCTATTTTACAATCGTTTTTGCCCTAACTGTAAATGGTTGACAACTTAAAATTGTTGTCAAGCAAGTATACAGAGTTTGCTTTCTAGTTATTTTATATATCTATGATGATAAATAACATTTTCATCCTCATTTTTATAAGTCTGATTTGTGCTAATTCTTTTTTCACTTTTGTAACTACCTATTAATATTTTGGCTATGAATAATATTATTTTTATAATTTGTTTTGTTTTATGTCCGCTATCATAGTTATTCATTACTTCCAGGGAGGTTCGAAACAGCTGTGCCGTTGTAGTTTATCATGTTGTTGTTATTTTTTAATTCTCGTCAACGGTCATTTGATAATTTCAAGTATTAACCGCTGGATTTGTTTATCATTGTTAAATTATTATTCAAGTCGTTTAACGGTTTTTTTTTCGTAATTTCATTTTTATTTCACAATACCTACTTTATTATACAATAAAATTAATTATTCTAATTTGATACGTAAACAGTGTTAGGCCTAAAGCTTATTTTGTTTTCAAAAATATGTTAATTTCTTTCTAACACGAATAATAGATAATAACAATAATATGGCTATATCCAATATAAACAAATTTGAAATCGAGCAGTTAATTCTCCGCTGGGTAAGTTAATACTATTATTTCACTTTTGATTTCGCTGTACAATTTTAGACTCGCTATATTATTATTCAAATCATGATTTGGTATAAGAATACATTTTTTTTTGTGATGACATAATATCAACAAAAATTATAATTCATTGCACTAGAGCCTTAAAAAATATATATGTGTGACTTGTATACATCGTGAACTGTACAAAGTTACTAGATTGTACAAGTTACATTATATAATTCGCAATGTGTATAATAATAATTTTTTAAAAGTATTTTCCAAATATTACATATCTGTATGTCATATAAAAATAGATATACTTATAGGTCCTTACATATTAGTATATTCAGGGGCAGAGCTTTATATTATATAATTACTAAGAAGTTATTTTTTTTATTAAATACTAAAAAACCAAATATAATGGTATTATTTTGGTACTTATTGATACACTCGTACCTTATTACTTATCAATTAGTACGATAATCAAAAAATATCATTATTTTACCCTTTGAATATACTTGTTTATGATGATAATAATATCAATAATATGAATATGAATATAATCGTCAATCGATAATAATAACACAGGTTTCATAATGTGTGATATTTTTTTTTGTTTGGTAATATGTAGTTAGTAATACCTAATAAGTACTATAATTTAAACATATTCTTAGATCCTTTAAAAAAAAAAAAAAAAATACTTTTATATTTACTTTTTATTAATATAACGACCCAATAAATTTTTCGAGTGTATAATAATGATGATTTTTATGTGAAAAACTGTATAATCGTGGTTAAAATGAAATTTTGTGATATGTACAATGATTTTTGTACACATTGTATAGTGTAGTTTGTACAATCTAGTTACCTTGTACAGCAACATTATACACTTTGTGATTTGTACATAAGTCACTGTACAATTCTGGACTTTATATGTAACATATATGTATCAAAACATATTTTATTACAAGCTTTTCAACCATAGTCCAAGTAAATGGCTTGTTAAAGTATTTTAAAGTTATATTTTGTGTTGTGTTTTTTTTATTTATACTACTATTATATCACTTATATACCTATTTACCTTATTTAAAAATAATTTTAATCAATGTTTTCAGATATGTTTATTCGATGATTTTCAACAAACTGTATTTTCAAACATCAAATATCTTGTATTTAGTGCATCATTTAAAGAATTTGCTAATGATGTGTAAGCATTATATTTTTTTTATTATTATACATTTAATTTATCTTAATTTTAAACAATAATTATTTGAGTTAATTGTTTTTATTTAGATTTTATTTTAAGAGTTCTACCTCGTCAAATATTGAAGATGAAAACCTTTATAATACGATAAAAGGTAACATTTTTTATATTTATAATTAATTATTTCAAGTTATATGTATATGTGTTTATTTAAATTTAGTGAACTATCATGAATTTGAAGTCCAGAAGTATGAAGATATGTACAGCGAAGAAAATTTGTTTTACACTTGTGTAGTTGTTTTACTTCATGCATTATTAAAATGTACAAATGATAAATTTAGAATTCAGTTAAGCGAAAGAATGGATCACGAAGAACAAATATTATTGGCAAAATTTTTAGAAGCTACACAGGGTTCATTGTTCACTAAACAAAATATTTCTGAAGCACTAATGTTATTAAGTGACATAAAACTCCCTAATTTGAATGGTTCAGGTAAAATTATAACTGATTTTAGAGAGGGAGTATTATTTTATTAATACAATTATTGTAATATAATACCTAATAAAAACCCTCCTTCATCTACATGTAAAAAACTCCAGTTTAAAAAGTTGTAATATCAAAAAGGGGCTAAGTAATTTCTTAAATTTATTAGTCTATACAATATATCTATATATTATTTATAATTGTTTGTATTTGATGAAGTGTGATAATTTAATACAAATTATTTCGACTTAGCTTCGTGGCTACTAATATTTACATTCCTATTTTATAATTTATTAACATTACTATTACACTATCTATTTAAGTACAAACTATAAGTAGCTGCCAAGCTAAGTTCAATTATTTGTATTAAATTATCGCACTTTCATCAAATACAAACAATTATAAACATTTCCTATAATAATGACTTTAAAAAATTACTTAATCCATTTTGATATTAGAAATTTGTCTTCAACTTTTCTTTTTCTTTTTTCTTAACGAAGTTTTTACACATAGTTAACTGAGAATTTTTGTTGGGATGTCACTCATTTTTTTTTTTATTAAAATTTTAGATATAGTTAACCTATGTTTTTTTTTTTATCAAGTAAAAATTATGAGGACAAAATATCTTTGATGTTTTATGGATTGAGTAAATTAATATAATGTATGTTTTATAACTAAGAATGTTGCTAAAAAACGATATTATAGTAATACAGCGATAAAAGAAACAAACAAAATTGTTTTTTCTTGATTACAAACCGGTGGTAACAATGCATATAACATATACATTGTTAAATTGTTGAAAAAAATAGCGTTTCAAGTAAAACTATGCTATTACTTTTGTATATCACTCAGGCTGTAATCATCTGATCAACTTGAAATTTACAAAAGTATTACCTTCATAACATAGTGATCAATCCGTAATAAATTTCAAAACTATCAATACATTAATTTAGGCTCTAGAGAGGTCGGACCATTTGCTAAAAAAAATAGCACAGGTTAATAGGAGTTGGCTGTCTCATACAATATACTGCGGTCAACGCACGGGTTTTTTTTTTTTACTAAACTGGATAGCCTACTTATATTTACATAGGCTCTAAATCATTTATTGGCTAACCCTTTTTTTTTTTTTTTTTTTTTTTGTAAACTCACTAGGAAAACAATAAAAATAAACAAGTTATTCCTATAGTTTTAAGTTTCATGACATTTATTAAAACAAATTAATTTTAATTATTAATATTTATTTTTTAGAAATGTTTTCAAATAATATCACACCAATAAAATCAACATCTATTCGTCGGAGCTATTTACAAGAATTCTGCGAGGTAATATTAATACAATTTTATTTTTTGTAACTGCTCTAGACCTTTTTATTTAAACAACATAGTTTTTGTAAACATGATTGATGTACAAGAACCATTTTTATAAAATATACTTTTAAAAAATATTTTAGTAAAATATCGTTACAGATAACAGTTTTTTTTGTACTTTTTTCTAGTTTTAAATATAAGTAAAATTTTACTATTGAATGTTTTAATAAACATTTGTTAATGTAGGTTACGCTTAAAATCATATCTTACTCAAAATGAATATTAGTCATATTTTAGATTCTGAGTGGAGCGAGGAATGTAATGATTTTACAATGGTGTTTATTTTTTTTTATTATTTCTGTAGACAACTTTCTTACCAGGAATAATATTGCTCCAATTTACAATGATAACACTATTTTTTTAAAAAGGAAATTTTTCTGCGGTGATACTTTAGGGAAGGCATTTTTTTGATTTTCCCAAGACTCTAATTAATGGAAAAATAAGTACAAAATTAAAGAAAATGTTTAATGCCTATTTAATTATTTTATCATAATATATTAATATGACATATATATTGTTGACAAAGCAACACTATCAATCAAACTCTACTCAGAATCGTTTTTTTGTTAGCAATGGTTTATCGTTATTGATATACATTAAATTCCCATCTGTATCCTGTCTTTCCACCTTCCTATATATAACTATGGCTGCACCTGTCTTCATTATCTGAGGACAGCTTTTTTTTTTTAGTTTAAATTGAACTGTTAACACAAAATACTCTCTACAGATGCACTACAAGGTATAAAAGCATTCCCAATTTATTATTGATAATATTGTATAACTTATCTCTAGTCAACAGTGTTTTTGGACCGCCGGTACAGTACCTATTGCAGGCAATAGGCATATAATGTAAAAAATGATATGAGTTTAGTAGGTATTGTTTATTTTTACAACAATTACAATATTTTATATTGAAAACCATGGAAAGATTTGAAGAAAAGCATTCAGTGCTATTAAAAATTTGAATACCAATACTCAAATACTATATAACATTGACTGTAACTCACTAATTTGTATGATGAATTATAATTACAGTCACCTAAATCGCAATCCTTAATATATCAAGAAAAAGAAAAACTTATTTCTAAACTTACTGAAGACTATAAAAATGAATGTGAAGAAAATGATAAGTTATCTGCAAACATTAAAACACTACAAGATGTTAATTCAAAACTTTGTAAGTATCTACAACAAGTGATATATTTTTAAACTATTCTATTATTGTTAAAATTGTCATATCTTAATTTAAAACCTATAAATTCTAAAATGAGTCATTATTATTATTATTATTTTTAATGCTTATCTACTTAGGTACTAAATTAGAAGATAAAGAAAAAATTATACAGTTTTTGAAAGATGAAATTGAAGAACTTACAATATCGAAAGAAACTCCAGATAATTTTAAAGAAAATACTGCTTTGATAATAAAAAAATTAAAACAAGATATATTTGATTTAGAAACCAATAGCAATGAATTAAAGCATCAAATAAAAAAACTGGAAAATGAACATAAAGATCTTATTAAAAAAGTAATTAAATACAATTTTAACTTAAAACATATTATTACTTATTGTGTCTAAATATCGTCAAACATAAATCAATATTTTGAATAGCCTAGTAAAGTACCAAGATGTTAAAACATTAAAAACAATCTAGATATTTATAAGCTATCTATTGATAAATTAATTCTTGTCTTATGTAGTTTAAGTTTCTATAACCTCTAAAAAATTCAATTTAAGTTGTGTACATGTCTTCAAAAATATTAACCATTTAAGGAACTAAAACATGTGCCCAACATTTTTATTTTATTTTTACACTGCTCGTATTGAATATTTAAAGTGGCAATGATACTGTAAACTCATTTAATAATGTTTCTAATATCTTAATTGTCATTCTGATAATATACAGAGTAAAGCTTTTCTTTTCCACTTCTATTAATAACAAATTTTCAACTGTAATATTTAAAATTATCAATGATCTTACAAGTTATATTAGTTTATTTATTTTTTTTTAAAAAAACAATTTTATTGACTAAAAATGAATGTCTGGTTTTTTTTTATTTAGTTTGAGACAAAAACATCAGATTATGAAATTCTTCTTGTCACATCAGATAATATTAATATAGAAAATGGGTCATTAAAAGAAAATATTGATTTTTTAAAAGAAGAGTTACAAAAGAAGCACATAGAAATAACTGTAAGTTTAACTCAAATATAATACTACTTAATTTTTACGGGAAACATGTTATACATATTAAATATATCTATAATCAATAAATTAAAATATATCCTTTTTTTTGTTTTAGTCATTAAAAGATGAGCTCTGTAACAAATCAATTTCAAACAATCAAATGAATTCTAGTTGTCAAGAGGCAAATATTATTTCTCCCAATACATTGTTTGAAGAATTAAATTTTATCAAATTAGAAGAAGTAACACGCGATAAAGAAAAATATAGACACAAGTACAAATCGTTAAAAAAGGATTTATTAGGTGTAAGTACCTATTTTTTTAAATTAAAATCTATTGGTATAAAAAAAAAATAGATAAGTTGATTAATGTTAAATATTACTATTGATTACTGAAACATAATTAATTTTAAAATTGTTATATTTTTTGAAGATACCAAATAATAAGTCTACTAAAAAAAACTCACAAAATTTATTAGTTCTATAGCTGTTCTATTCATTACTTAATTATCATGTGTAAAAGTAACTTAATTAGATTTGTACCTATTTTAATATTTTTGTAATATTAATTTCCAGCATGAAAATCATATTAAGGACTTAGATATACAAATAACAACCTTAAAAAAACAATTAAATGATTTTGAAGTCTATAAAAATGAATTGATTAACAAATTGTCAAACAAAAACAGAGAACATCAAGAATTTCAAAAACATAATCATAATTTAGAATCTAAAATAAAAAATTTGAAAGATTCTGTTAAAGATAAAGCTAATCACATTGAGGCTATGAGTAATAAATTAAATAAAAAAGAAAATCTAATTAAAGAAATGTCAAATGAAATGGATACTTTAAAAAAAGCAAAAACTATGATTGAACTGATTTTAAGCAAAACCAATACAGAAATTGAATCATTACACGAAGAAAACAACAAATATGTTTCTAGTTTACTTACTACAATTGAAGATTATAAAAAATCTGAAGAATTGTCTCGTAAAAATGTCTCAGATTTAGAAAATAATATTAAACAAATACAAGATATTTTAGTAGACAAAGAAAACATAATCATTTCCTATGAAAAAAAAATAGCTGAAAATAGTCAAACCATTAATATTCAAGAAGGACAATTGCAGACAATGTACCAAGAAAAACTGGCATTGGAAATACAATTGAAAGATTTAAAAACAGAAATTGAAATGCAGCAAAAAGCATTTAACATCAAAAATTGTGAAATGGAAAATTATTTAGCATATTATCTTGATGAATTGAAAGATATTAAGATGGGCAAAACAAACATAGAAGAGATTTTGGTTTGTAAACAAAAAGAAATAGACGGACAAATTGAACTGATAAATTATCAGAAGAACATTATCAAAACATTACAATCTGAAAAATGTAACCTTGAAATTAGTGTAAATGATCTACGTGAAATTTTGCAAAAAAAATCTACTGAAAATACAGAATTAAATGATAGAATTCTGTATTCCACATCAAATATTAATAAGTTGAATGAACAACTTGAATCTACTCTGAATGAGAAAACAATATTAGAAAATAATTTAAAAGCCAATGAAATTCAGATAAAAACAATGAGTGAAGAATTTGATTGTAAATTGTATGATATGAAAAGTGAATTAGAAAATCAAGCTAATGAAATCAATCATTATAAAATTGATTTTGAAAAATTAAAAGATGCCTTAGAGAAGAAGCAAAATGATTTTAATGAACAACTTCTAATAAGTAATAAACAAATTGAAACAATTTCTCATTTAAATTTAGAAAAATCTGAACTTTCAGAAGAAATTAAATTAAATAGCAAAATTGTATTAGATAAAGAAAATAATATTAAATCATTAGAAGAAAAATTTGTTCAAAACAAATTACAAATTGAAAACCTAATGAATCAATATGATTTAAAAGTTTCAGAAAATCATTTCCTTACAAAGACATTGAACACTATTACCATTAACATAAAAAATATGCAAGGTGACTTTGATAAACAGCATCTAAATATCAAAATGAATTTAGAATTGTGTGAAGATAAAATAGATATATTAAACAAAATATTAATTGAACTTAAAAACTATTCACATTCTAAGGAAAATGAATTAATAAATCAAATAGATTTAAATAAAAAACTGGAAGACAGTATTTTTCTGTTGAGAACTGAAAATAATGATTTGATAGAAAAATTAAAGGTTTCTGACCAATGCTTATTAAATAAAGACACTACAGTTAAATATCTAAAAGAAAAAATTGATGGACATAGTAATGCTGTAAAAAAATTAGAAGAACAACTTGGTGTTATGAGCATAGAAAAAGTAATTATTGAAACAAATTTAAATGAAAACATTGAACAATTAAAAAATGTGCAAGAACAGTTTACCGAACAAATTAATAATATTACGATTCAGTTAAGAAATTGCGAAAAAGAAAATATTGAGTTAAAAAATCAATCTTCAAAAATTAAAAGTATGTTAGAAAAAACACAGAACGAACATGATGAACAGCTTAAGTTAACAGTTGAACAATGTGAAATTATAAATAATATGAAATTGGAAAAAATAACATTAGAAAAACAAATTGTAATTGCTAATGAACATTCTGTTGCTACTCAAATAGAAATTGAATCATTACAAGAAAAATTAGATAATTATAAATCTACTATCTTAAACCTCGAAAACAAATTAAACAGTACATCAATGGAAAAAATCTTACTTGATACTACATTGAAAAATGCTGAAGATGAAAAAAATACCTTAATTCAAGAATTTGATGAACGAATAAAAGAAGTAAAAAAAGATTTAAATAATAAAGTAATACAATTAGAACTTGCTACTAAAGACAACATTAATTTAAAAGAAGAAGTTAGTTTCACTGAAAATAAATTTATTGGTTTACAAATTGAATTAAAAGAGTTAAGCGATTGTATATTAAAAAAAGAAGAAGACATAAAATTATTAAAATTACAGAATTTGAATTATTCAAATACTTATGAAAACTTGGAAAAACAAATTATTGAAGTAAAACAAATTTTAAATACAAAACATGATGAATTAGAAAATCAAATTCAATGTTGTAATGAACAAAAAGAAATAATTATTAAAATAAATTGTGAAAAAGAATCTCTTTGTAATAAAATAAAAAATCTTGAAGATGATGTATCACGGGAAGAATACAAATACAAAGTGTGTGAAGGAAAATTGTATGAGCGTGGTGACACCATTGATAATTTAGAAAAAAAAATAGATGAAATGAAAAGTGAAAATGAATCTTTGGAATTGCAACTTAATAAAACTATTACACAATTAACTAATACACATCAAGATTTATCATTCCAATTGGAAGTTAAGGAAAAAAATGTTTTGGAAATTCAAGAAAAATTAATTCATCAACAAAAGGAGTTGGACGAACAATTAAAAGCAATATCATTATTGAATGAAGAAAAGGAAACATTATTAAAAAAAATTAACACACTTCAAGAATGTTTGGATGCAAAAGAAATTACTCTGAAATCATTACTAGAAAAAAAACTGAATTATAAAAAGCAATGTTTGGGTTTGGAAACTTCAAAAATAAATTTAGAATCAGAATTGAATGAAAACAAAATACAATTAACAAAAAAAAATCAAGAATTGATTCTACAACTTGAAGATATGGAGAAAAAATTTACTGAAATTCAAAAACAGTTGAATGAAAAACAAGTTAAATTTGATAAATATATTTGTGAGTACAACTGTCAAAGGGAAACAATTGGTTTATTAACATCAGACAGAGATAATTTGATAAATGAAATTAATGCACTTAAGAGTACTTTATTAAATAAGGATAATTGTATTACTTCTGTTGAAGAAAAATTATTGGAACATGAAGAACAAAAAAACAAAATCAAAACTGAAAAAGTCACTTTAGAAATAGAGTTAAAGCAAGCTAAAGAAAAATCAGAAATTGCGAATCAAGATTTAATCCAACAAATAAAAGAAATTGAGAACAAATTATCTTGTTTAGAAGCAGAGCTAAGTTTAAAGAATGTAGAATTAGAAATTCAGAAAAAAGAAACTAGTAAAAAAGTGGAAATAATAACCATTTTGAATTCAGATAAAGATAATTTGATCAATGAAATAAATTCTCTTAATAACAATTTGTTAGAAAAGAATAATACATTAGCTTCAAATCATACAAAATTAATCAATTTTGAATCACTGTTAAAAGATATTGAAACTCAAAATATTTCCTTGCAATTAGAACTAAAAGAAAGTAAAGTACAAGTAGACAATATCCATTATAATCTTTCTCAAAAACTTTTATCTGCAAAAACTGAAATATGTATGATTGAAGAACAGTTTTTCAAGCTACACGAAGATTTGAAAGAACAAAACAATTATTTAACTCAACAAAAAGAAATAATCAATAATTTAACTTGTGAAAGAAATAATTTAATAGATGAAACAAAAAGAATGAAAGAATGTTTGATGCAAACCAAACATGATTTAGATTCAAAACAAAATAAATTATTAGATGATGATAATCATAAACAATTTGAAATCCAAAACGCATTAATTTTAGAATTAAATGAACTAAAATATGAGTTGAATAATATACGCCAACAATCTTCAGAAAGAATTGTTGAAATGGATAAAAAGTTACGTGAAGCACAAGAACAACTTAATCAAAAACAATTAGAAATGAAATTGAAAAATGACTCATTAGTAGACATTTATCAAAAATTAAATGATTTAAAAGATATAAAAAATGGACTTGAGTTGATACTTATTAAAGGAAGAACTGAACTTGATTTGTGTATTGAAAATTGTTCAAATTATTCATTAAAATACATCAATAACAAAACTATAGAGGACCAGAACCAAGATTCATTGATGGAAGTAATTACTTCTGCAGATACATTTATTGAACAAAATGGTATTCAGTTAGCTCAAGTAGAAAATTATGATGAATACACAATTGTTGAAAAACTTAAAAAACTTTTTGAAGCACTTAAAATGTTCATAATTAACATAAACACTCAAAGAAATGAACAATTAGCAGATAAATATAATGATAATACACATAACTCCAAAGAAACATATACTGAGTTACTTGCCAAATCAAATGTGTATGTATTAATTACATTTACTACTGGTGTTTGTTAATTATTCTATAAATAATTTTTGTTTATTTAGACAACTTGAAACTATCAAACATTTGGAGACTGAGATGTCAAAACTTAAGGCTGAATGTAATTACAAAGTGACTAAAATTCAACAAAAAACTCAGGCACATATTACATCTGAATATGAAAAGAAGTTTGAACGGAAACGAGAACAGATGGTAATATTAAAATAAATTTAATTAACTACCATAATCAATTTTGTTGTTTGTTTTTCTAGAAACAATTTTGCAAAGATTTAGAAGCAAAAATTCACCAAGATTATGAAGCTAAACTGTTGAAATATAAAGAAAAAGTATGATTTTAAAAGTTATCTTGTATTATTTTTAATTATCTTATTTATAGATACATAAAGATGAAATTCACATAAAAGAACTTGGTCAACAATTATGGGAAGTTGGTGACAAATATCTAAGGTTGCAACAAAAAGAAAGAAGAGATTCAACTATGTCCTTACCATTTGAATTATCAACTGTTTCTCAGTCCGTGAGTACAAAAATGTGTTATTAAATAAATAAACGCTACTTAAATGGTGCTTATAAAGACCTGAGAGGTTTTTTAATACAATTTTAGACCAATAACCTAACCAAATTTTTTTATTTATTACATGTGATAAAAAAATATATGTTTATTTTACAGAAAAATATCCAAAAATATAATTCTTTTACATTACCAAAATCGAATTCAGCTAATCAAATCAGGTAAGAATATATAATTTGTATTATTAACTTAAAAGAGCAAAAAATAAGTTTTTTTTTTTTTAAATTTAAAAGAATATTCAATTTTAATGGTAATGCTATAGGTTTAACATTTCTACTCACATTGTTTAATAAATTATTAGGAATTTAAAAAAGACTCATGTTGTCATTGAGCCAGGCTCCCTGAAATTACCTATCTTACACATGTAAAAAACATAATTTTTTGTATGATGTGGTGTTTTTATGCACTGAAAATATTAATGGAACTAAAGTGTTTAAATTTTTTTTTTTTTTTTTTGAAAAATTTAAAATCTATTAACAGTAATTTTTGTCACATACCTACATCTCTGTATCTCAGCAGTACTACATAATGTTATCAGTTGGTGTTCAGCAAATATTTATTAAATTTATTTAGTTGGTATTACAATTTTAATAATATAAAATACAATAACAATAATTGTTCAGTATTTCAGTCATTGTTTATGCGTACTTAGCTTACACTTTTTATCAAAATAAATTGACATGCTGTGTCCTTGTAACTATATATACATAATACAAATTTATCTCTTAGTATTTTTTAATATTATAATGACATTTTGATACTTCAATCATCTTAGTAAAAAAATTACGTATTTATACATACATCTTACATCAAAAATAAAATGTTTAATTTGATAAATCATGTTTAAAGCGAGCAATTTTTACACGCATTTGTAAGATCGATTATGCTGAAACTGACTCAATGATGTTACCCGGTTATTCTAGATATCCCAATATTCCTTAAATATTTTTTTTATTTTTAGATTAAATTTTGACAAAATCATTATCAATAGTTCTTACTATAATGGTTTACCATCTAATAATTTGAGGAAATTTTTTTTGTGTTGTGTGTTTCTTTAAAGACTATATGACTATAGGTCATAAGTAAGATAACTTATCAATGTTATTTATTGTTCTACTATTTATAATTTTAGATCACTTATTGAAGAGAATACACGTTTCAATCAAGACAATTCTAAACGAAATGTACCTGCTGGAATTGGTAAAAAATTCAGTTTATCGTCTGGTGCGTTACTAACAAATATCTAACATTATTAATATTATTCATAATATTTTTAATTTAACTAATAATATACAGTTTAAACCATTAATAACCAATGTATTTTGTTTACATATGTTGAAGTATATATTCTATTTGCTGACTAAATTTTCATCTATAAATAATACTAAGATTAATAGAATGGATCTATCAATTCTTTTGAATATCTTGACATTTAATGCAATAACTCTAGAGTAAAAGGAACAATCCGTGTGGTCCTTGATAATCTTGGTTATCAATCAGATGAAACATCCAATTGTTCATCTGATTGAATTGAATATTAAGGAACGTCGATTTATATTAAAACGCATTATGCTCTATCATGTAATCTAAACAATTATTTAATAATAGATGTTAACCTGATAATATAGCTTATCGAGAAATACGTTTAAATATTTGTATATAAAGTATTTCAACAAATGTCTTACTACTCCAGTAAAATCTGCTCCTCCAATAAGAAAAATTTGCTCAAGTTATATGTACTTTATTATACATTTAACATAATTAATAATGCATTTATTTAATTAATAGCTTGGAATAAACTAAACTAACAAACCTATATTAATTTGAAATAAAATAATTTTATTGTTTGATTACATAATATATAAGGTAATATTTTTAAAAAAATTCTATTTTTTAAAGGCAAAATATTTCCAAAAGAAGAAGACGAAGAAGGTGAAATGTTCAATCATTCTTGCCTTTCAGATCTGAAACAGGGCAAAGTAAAGCTAACAGATAATAATAGTAAAATATCACATTATAATGAACGTCTATCAGAACTTCAAGCTCGTAATTCACTATGCCCTCCACATTTAAGAAGTTGTTATGCCGTTGAGACTAATTACTTGCCAAATGCTTCACTAATCACAGAAGAAGAAATCAAAGTAAATAATTATCCTTTAATTAACTAAAATAAGACCATTGTAAATATATATAATTTATTTCAGATATTAGCTGATTTTAGTGATTGTGAAAGTGAAAACCTTATACCACATGATCGCAATAAGAAAAAGGATAGAAATCAGGTATATATCTTTTACTCAAATATATAAATAATAATTTGCTCTCATTACAAATTAAATTTTCAGACATCCTACAAAAAACCAGGACCTCCCACTCCAAGCAAAAATGGTGGTCGAGCTTCTTTATCGGTGATTAATTAATTCTTTTATATACCATTATTATTATACATAAATAAATAAAAGTTAAACAAAAAATTACACAGTAAGTTGTATTATAGGAATCAACACAATTCAGAAATTGATATTTTATCCTTTTCCTTCATCCCAACTAACTATTTGAAGTTATTTACCCTTATCCTAAACTTCCATTTAACCTGATCTTCCTCATAATTTTTCATGTATCAGCTATTTTCTATATCATTCTCAATCGCAATCCAAACACCTTTTTTTTGGTCTTTTTATTCTATGTTAATTTGAATTACCATTCTTACTGCTTCCAATTCCTGTCTCCTTATAATATGCCCAACTTATCTTATTTATTTTATCTATTGTCAAAGCCATGCATATGCTACTTTGCAATTTTTTGTTCCTGGGAAAAAAGTAATGAAACCATTATTAATGTTAACTTTCCCGTTCTTCCTACTTATTTTTCCCAGTTATTAAAAAAACAATTTCACAATTTCACTTACTAAATAAAATTTTCTTTGGGAAACATACTTCAATTACAATTCAAAGCAAAATTGCTTATATCTAAACAAAATTGAAACTATAAAACTTATATTATCGTAAATTTGTTTTTGGTTTTTCCTTGTTTTTATCCAGTTTTTGTGGAATTTTCATATACAGTGAAAAAATGTTCTCATGAATACACCAACTAGATTAAAAAAAGCTATCTTATCCAATCATTTTTTGATTGGAGTAAATTTTCTAATAGAAAAGTGTTTTTACAGATAGTTTGTATATGTATAACAAAATAGAACTTCATCTAATTAATTTTTTCTCAATTATTGATTAATTAACCTAGATAAAATTCATTATACCTGTATTATTTCTGTGGGTATGCATTAGTAAAGGTCAGTTATTTAATTATATTATGAAAAGATAATATCAAAATGTATTGTCTATGTCTAATGATACTTGCATAATTTAAAATTGTACTCAAATGATGATTATCTGACAATATATCAATTTTATTAATATGTTAGATTACTAATATTAGTACTATAATCAGAAATATTACATATTTTTTAATATGATTCTAAAACAATTACAGGGCAATGCAAAAATTACATTAAAAGAACAAAAAGAATCGAATGCAAATAAAAGAAGAACCAGCAGTACACCTAACAAATTATTTAGTCTATTCTTAGGCAAAAAAAGTTAACTTTTATTCCATATCTATCTGAATTGTAAATATTTTTATACATAACTAGCAAATATTTGCACAATTTATTTTTTACTTTTTTGTATATTATTATTATAAAATGTATTTAGTATATAGTACAATGAATTATTATTTTAATATTTTTTTATTAGATTATTAAATTTATCATTTTAAACATAATTGTATTTTCAAAATAAATAACTGTTTTATAATTTAACCTAATCTTTCAAGTTTATTAACAACTTGAATCTACTTACACTCTGTGACTAACTGGTGTAGTATATCAAACGTAAAGTAATTGTTTTGTAACCAATTACTTTCAACTGAAACTGCATACGAAAAAAAATAATAATTATAAATTAGTATTATTTTTCAAACAGGTGTAACATATTCAATAACACAATATTGATTTTTTTTTTTTTTTATGAAATTAACTGAAAGTTCTCATAAATCCACCACCTCTGATCTGGATAATATTCTACCAATTATGCTTAAACACCTCTAAACTGCTCTCATCCTAATTCTATCTATACTAAATAACATTTTAACAACTTGACAAGTCAACTCTGTAATCCCCATTCCAGAACCTAACTCCAACACCTTTTTTTGCCCTATTGTACACTCTTCCTCTAAAATAGTTCAACAAATGCTTAAAACCAGATTCCATTGGTGGCTGGAATATAATTCCATTCTACCTACAAATTTGTATGCATTTAGGAAAGGCATGTTTATCATGGAATGCCTCTCTATTTTTATTAAGACTATTTCATTCGTTCAACAATAGGAAATTTTCCATTAACTGCCTTTGTCGACATTCATGACGCTTTTGACTCCGTCAATATTCCTACCTTTATCAATCACCTCCGTTCTTTGCATATCCCCTCCAAACTGTCTAACGTTTTATCTGCTCTTTTTAATTTTAGAAATCTTGTTTTCTCTTCCTCTTTCGGTTCTCTCTCTTGTTCTACTTTTACCGGTCTTCCTCAGGGCAACCGTTTCAGCCCAATACTCTTCAATATTTACATGAGCATTGTTGAAAAACATCTCTCCTCACTTGGACATAAATGCCTTATTTTGCTAATGATTTGGTCATTTTTTCTTCAAATAAGTTTCTTAATATTCCATTGATAACCTTAACTCTACCTTCAAGGACCTAAGTAATATCCTAATCAAAATACCATTTTATGTTGCCCCCGAAAAATGAAAAGCAGTTATTTTCACATTTTTACTGGATATAGATACCTAAACCACAATAGCGTTTATCTAAATAATGATATCGTCTCTTTTGTTCCAAACATTAAGTATTTGGGTTTCTAATTGGACCCTAAAATTTTCTGGCTACCATATATTACTTCTTTCAGAGCTTTCGCTTCTTGTAGGTCCAATTTTCTTAGATCTGTAACTTACTATGTTACTCTGTGGGAAGTCTTATCTATTTACCTTTCTATTATAAGCTCAAAACTTCGACTATGAGTGTTTTCTTTTTGGTTCAGCTTCCTTTGCGAAGTGGAAAAAAAAACTTACTGCTTTAGAACATATTGGGTAACTTAATATCAGAAGCCGTTTTCTTGCTGAAAAATCTATTTTAAAAACGCTATCCCTCAGTAATCGTCTTATTTCTGATAATATTTTATCCTATACCTTTATTGGCGGTACTTTCCCAAATCGATGTCTGTCTTATCCAATATAACTTATTTCAGGGACAGATCCGGGAGGGGGCTAGGCCCCCCAGGCATTATTATTCCGATTTTACAATCAAACAAAAGAATTAATTCCAAATCTAAAAGCGTTAAGAAATCATTATTTCGTCGTCAGTTATCAAATGTTCCATTACACAAGCTTTAGTGAACACACACCCACCGGATTCCTGATTGACCGTTTTATTAAATCGATTTATCTAAATAACTTGATATACCTACCTACTGATTGAAAACTAGGAGGCAAGTTGAGAAGGTAAGATAACTAAAATTGGAAACTTTTCTTACATCTTAGAATCTACATGTTTAAAATCCTAATAAATTAAATAAAATTAATTTATTAATTCCTACCTAAAAAATGAAAAATGAAAAAAAAATAATTCATCGTATAATTTTTATAAATTCAAAATATAATATTTTAGTAATTATACAAAAAAAATTATTACACTGACAATTAATGTTATCAATTATTGTTTATACATTTTATGTTTACCATTATAAAATAAGTTATATTGTTTTTTTACCATTTTAAACCATTATCACCGAGATACCGTTTATATCACGGTTATATATAACTAAATTAATAACTTAGTAACTGACGAAGTGATACCAACACTAAACAATACCATTAGGTACTAAATAACGTGCCTTCCAATTTATTTTTCCTAATAGAAGGAACAGAAATTTGCGTTCATGTTCCACATAAATAGGAACTCTTTCCCATTCCTCGTTCTTATATTTGAAAAGGAACGCGTTCCAAACTTCGTTCCTTCGCCACACTGAATTAGTCATACTTAATCAATGCTACTACTAACTATGACTGGCGACTACTATTCACTAAAATTTGAGAAAATATTTAAACATAATATATTATATTATTACGTCCACATTAAATCATTAAAACCTAAGGATACATTTTAAAATAGTTATAGTAATATATAACTGGTTTTTTTTTTTTTTTTAGTGTCTGGTTTACTATTTTAGTATTTAAAATAATGAAATAATGAAAGTGTACGTTTTTTGCCACTTAAATGCTATTATTTCGAATATCGTACTGAAAATAAAAAAATGACATATTTTAAGTACCAACAAGAAAACGAGAGCTTTCAGTAAAGATACCATAGTCCATACTTTTGGGCAAATTTACAAAAAGAAAAAATATCCACAGTTCATAAACAAAAAAAATAAACATCATTGTAAAACTAAATAGTCCATAATCTTTTAATTGACAAAATACGTCCAACCGGAATTGAGTGAAATATTTCCTTAGAATACTCCACCAGGATTCAATTCGCTGATCCGAAGGACTGGTTCCATATAAAAATGATAGACGACGAGAAGTGTTATTCTTACGTTAAAACTGTTGAAATTTGCTCAATGTGCCGGTTTTCGGTACCATTATTAAATCTTGAAGTAACAGGATATCCTCTTAATGCCTCTACCGTTTTTAAATAAAAACTTCCTATAGCTCTGGGATCACTATAAAAAGATGCCGCTTCCAGCCAACGTATCAATTTATAGAATACAATGCAACCACTTATAGAAATTCCATAGGGTTTAAGTTTGTCTTGGCATTCAGTATGCCACGTATAATTAGGACCTAGATTATAATATTACCGTCTTTCTTAATCTCTTCCGATTTCTAATTTCAGCACCTTCTGGATCAATCATTTTTAAAAGAGTCTTAAGTGCAGTTGATTTGAACACATTACAAAATCAATACTAATCAATATTAAAAAACTGTTCTATAAGGCATCAGTAAACTGTAATAATAATACATTCATTGCTATAAAAATAAAAAACGCTATTGCTATTTTTATAGAATTAATAAAATAATTGACAGCGCTTAATATAATTGTAATATAATAAATAAATTGGCTATTTTTTCCGTAGTTTATAATTTCCATGGATTTTTTTTTCACTGGCTTTTTTTCCCTAGATCTGAATTGAACATAATTAAATTGAATTGATTACCTAATTTATTCTATTTAATAATACCTACTTAGTAGGTAATAGTACTTAGTAGCTATTATTATTCATATCATTCATATATTATTACCTTATAGGCCCCATACACAGCGTTAATCTTGAATGAGTTGAATGTCAATCCATATGAATGACAGTCAATATAGATCGTGTATGTGTGTGACTGATAAGTGATAATCAATTTTTATGACTAGTGGAATTCAAACATGTTTGAAATTTTATCATCAGTCAAGACCAAAACAAGATTGATAGTGTTTGATGAGGCCATATTCCATTTTCCTATTTGTGGCGATATTTTATCCATTATTAATCAAAAAAATTAATAAATTTAAAAAATACTTTCTGAAAACCACAAGGGTTACGTTTATTAACCTAACTACTAAATTCCTTACAAAATTGATTTGGTTGAAAATAAAATTATTTTTTTTTTCTCTAGTCTTTTTTACCTAACCCCCTGCAGACGTTAGTGCAGTAGATACAGCAAATTCCATAATATTATGGGTGTATGCATATTTGTTCTAAACAATTTTTATTTTAACGACCACGTTTCCCACGAAATATTTATTTAAAACATAGACCTAATTACTATTGGTATCTATTTACCTAGTTACCTATTAGGTCTTGCTATGATCATAGATAATAAAGAATGGATAGGCCATTCCTATAGTTTTAACCACGGATATGGTTAGTATTTAAATATATCGACGGCGGAAAGGAAAAAGAGCGTAAGTGACATTTCGACGAAAATCGGTTTTTTACACCAAGGCGTAAGCGACATAATTTTATATTGTTTATGCTCTATAAGGTGGTTACTTATTAATTATTATTAATATAGGTTATCAGTTTTATTTTGTTGGTTATTTAATCTATTTTATTTGCCACATAAACTAACAATTATTAATTAGTATAGAATTTACTGTCGATTGTCGAATTGTGTTGAACTTTTTTTTAAATTTACTTTTAAGACGTGAACTTTTAATATTCTTTTTTAGTTTATATTTAATTAATGAACTTTTACGATTTATTGAAATTTAAGGTAAAATTTCGTTTTTTTGATTTTGAAATAAAGAGAGTAAATGAATATAAAATTATTTATCCGTGATTTCAACGTAAGCTGCCCGTTGTGCAATACGCACGATTAGCTTTTACGTCAAACACGTCTTATCAGACTGTTATCAATAACAATTTGATTGTTTGGAATTTTGGATCCAAACAAACAATTTAATTGTACAATTAAAACAACACATCATGTATTTTTGAACACTCATATTATATTAAAATACGAGTATTTACATACTAATATTTGACTAATAACAGTCAAATGAGATTTTTTGGAATAAAATAAGTGTAAAAGCACTTAAAATGTAGAATATAACAATACTAAAGTTATTTTGCATCCTATTTGTATGTACATTTTTATTTGTTTGGGTCCGATTGTACTTGATATGGATTTTGATCAGATAATATGACGTCACACTAATCGTGCGTATAAAGCCTGCCGCATTCCCAGAGAGCAGATATATAAAATGTATATGCTGAAGTAGTAAGTACCTAACAACAATTGAATCAATCGTTTTGGGGACATGACTGCCTAATCCAGCAATTTTCTTGTTGAATATTAACGGTTAAGCTTTTGATTGTTCTTTGATTAGTAAAGTGCAATTTGTTATTTCATAACAATGTGTCATTTTAATAAAATTAAAAATGTATTCCTATTTTAAAAATAATAATTTTTAATTTCGTTTTAATTATTAGCAGCAATAATATTACCTACAACTTATGGTCTAGTAACGGCTAAAATAGCCAAATAATATTTTTAATTCGAAAGTTCTTTTAATGATTCAATTCCAAATTGAAATCTGAATCAGTAGTTTTATAATTGTTTGTTATTTAAATAAGATGCATAAATATATTCTATGTATATATTTAAAAGCGTCTATATGCGATAATCCAGGACGGGGACATTGTATTTTTCATTAATATTTACCATCCAGTTAACCAATTAACTGCTATATGTAAAACCAATATCATTTCTCGCTCAGAATCTAAAAATCATTCTCATACGTCATAACCTTCAATATACCAATGTTGAGCGAATCAGGAAATCATTATTGGATAATAAATTTCGATTTTTTTTTTTTTTAACAAAATCGTTAAAGTCACAAGATAATAATGATTTCGTTATTCTGTGGATTTCCATGTTATCAGGGTGAAATAACTGTCACGTTACTCGTTAAGAACAAAATTTTGAAAAATGTAATCAATGAAGCCTGGTGCTACCACGGACTGGAAAATGTCGGCCAAACGTTGTCGTCGCGTTCGCCGGTTGGCAATAGTGGGCAGGCTACACCGTCACAAATATCGCGTGTCGTGCTCGTGGTCTCGGTTGCGGCACCGTACGGTTCGCGGGGGACGGGATAAGGGACGATGCAGCTGGTGGCGACGGCGGTGGGGATAACCATTTCCATCCGTGTGCAACGTGTCATGGCGACTGTCCCGCCGAATTGGTGGGGGCACGGTAGTACAGTAGGAGAGCGTCGGGTGGCGGTGTACTGGTGTACCGTGTCCGACGGCCCGCCGAACTGTACCGCTCACCGTCCTTTCTGTTGCAACGTTGGCGTCGTCAACACTTGTGCAACGCCGTTGAATTTTTGTGAACGAATTTTATCCGAAAACATCTCAAAATGGTGAGTATCAAGAACATTTATATTTACGCGCGCGCCTCGTCCGTTACGACCGCCATCCAAATTTCCCTTGTCCCGGCTGATCGGTTAACCGGGTAGGCCGTGAATCTGGGTTCTTCTCTGACGTGGTTAGTGACGACTGGCGGCCACTCTATTGTCTATCCGTATGGTATTTTATTATTATGCCCGTTGTCGGTGCCGCGGGCTGGCTACATAGTTGTCGTATGGTCCGTTTCCCCAGGAGTTTCCTTCAAGAGGACCTCGACGAACGCACTTCCTAGGTTTTCCTCCTCCTAGGTTTCCTGGTTTTGACCTTATATCCCTCGAAAATCCTCGTTTATCTAAGGTTATCTGTGTATCCCATTTCCCACGTTTATCTGGGATAATGCGTTTTGAAATTTCCATCTTGGTTAAGGGTAATTAAGGTAAATTTTCTCTCACAAGTTGAATCCCTTCCCCCTTCGTAAGTGGTAATTACGATTTTCATCCTACTTTAATTAACTTGATATCTCGCCTTATGGTCACATAATATTTAGCTATCAAACTGTTTAGATTACGTGTCGCGAATGTGGTCAATTGATTAAGTTTAATGTTTATGTTTGTTTGAAATATAATATTTTGGGCATTAAATGGACAATTTCCCATATTTTCTTTCCTTATATTCTATTGAAAACTGCCAATACATCAAATTTTAAAAATTTGAAACTTAATGATGTACAAAATAACTCGATTTCGTTTTCATGTATACCTATTTCCACTCAAGTATGGTAGATACCGATAAACTTACACATGTCCCTACTAGCAAAAGTAAACTAGAATTATTAGATTATTGATTAATTTATTATGGTTGTATCACCAATAAACATTTAAAAATCATATAAGCACCTTTGCTTAAATCTGTAAAGGACCTTAAACTCTTGATTTTATTATTATTTTTTTCCAATTAATATCTTATGTTAAGTAATTATTGATATTTATAAGGCATAAAATTTAACAACGGTAATATCTAGTCGACAATATAGATACATGATGTTTCTTTAACCAACATCAAGTCTTTACCATCAATATTTTGTCTACTCTTGTAATAATACTATTATGAGCTCATTTTATTTTCTGTCTATTTAAGAAGTAAAATTAATAATAATTTTGTCTTAGTTACTTAATTTAAAATTGTGTGCATTACGTTTTTTAAAATTGCAAAAGAGTATGTACAATTATATTATTTAATTAAATTATGAATGATGACATTTTTCTTACCTGAATATCTGTGGAGGGAAAAATGATTTAATGAGTCTGACAAAATCTTAATTAATTTAAATAAACAAATAAATGATGACAATATTATTATCCTGACAAACCTTTGGAGGGAATTACTGATTTAATGAGTCTGACAAATAAATATCTCCTTGATTGATTATCTAATAGTAATGTACCTACACAATACCTATTGAAATTACTTTAAACGCCATAGGTGAACTTCACAGTAGATGAGATCCGTAAGATGATGGACAAGAAGAAGAATATTCGTAATATGTCCGTCATTGCCCATGTAGATCACGGAAAATCAACTTTAACTGATTCTTTGGTTTCAAAAGCTGGTATTATTGCTAGTGCCAAAGCTGGAGATATGCGTTTCACTGATACTCGTAAAGATGAACAAGATCGTTGTATCACAATTAAGTCTACTGCCATTTCTATGTACTTCGAATTGGGAGAAAAGGATTTGGTTTTCATCAAGAATCCAGACCAACGTGATCCAGAAGAAAAGGGTTTCTTAATTAATTTGATAGATTCTCCCGGTCACGTCGATTTCTCCAGTGAAGTTACTGCTGCCCTTCGTGTTACTGATGGAGCTTTAGTTGTTGTCGATTGTGTGTCAGGTATATACTATTTACTATATATTATGTAGTAGGTATATATTTATATTGTTCAATTTTAATGATGATAATTATTTAAAGCTTTTGACAAGTTAGATGAAATTATTTTACCCTTCTCCACGTCTGAAAGATTGAAAATGTATATATATTAACATTTTGATGTTTTTACTTGGTCTGTGTTAATATAATATAATATTATTTTACAAAGGTGTGTGTGTACAAACTGAAACTGTATTACGTCAAGCCATTGCTGAAAGAATCAAGCCAATTTTATTCATGAACAAAATGGACCGTGCCTTATTAGAATTGCAATTGGAATCTGAAGATTTGTACCAAACTTTCCAACGTATTGTTGAAAATGTTAACATTATTATTGCTACATATTCTGATGATAGTGGTCCTATGGGTGAAGTTCAAGTAATATTAATATTTATAGTACAATGTTTTATGTTTATGCATTATTTTATACCTTGATGATGATAACTATTAAAACTATTGATGTAATATATGAAATATTCACACCCTTCTCCACGTCTGAGAGATTATAAAATAAATGTATTATATTGTTCAAATTAAAATACTATTAAAAAATTAAAATACTAATTATAGTAAAAAAAAAAAATAGGTTGACCCTAGCAAAGGAAGTGTTGGATTTGGATCTGGTCTGCATGGTTGGGCTTTCACATTAAAACAGTTTGCTGAGATGTATGCCGAGAAATTTAAGATTGATGTTGTCAAGCTCATGAACAGGTATGATTTACTTTTAATGTTTTATTTTAAATATATGCAATTTTCATTATTATTTTGTTAGATTGTGGGGAGAAAATTTCTTCAACCCAACAACAAGGAAGTGGGCTAAGCAAAAGGATGACAACAACCAACGTTCATTCTGCATGTACATTTTGGATCCCATCTATAAAGTATGTTAATGTTATTGAACTTATTTATGACTAATGATGATGTTCTTGCACACCAATGCTCCTGAGATTGCTCTGTGAGGATACTTTAAGAACGGCCAACTGAAGTTTACTTGATTTTTATTTAATCCCAACCTATGATGATGTTCTTTGCACACCAATGCTCCTGATAATATATTTGACGATATCTTAAGAACGGCCGTCTGAGGTTTTAGTAATATTGTATTTAATTATTATCTTGTGATGAAAATAATAAGCATACCAACTAAGTATACTGATGTATACTGTTTATTGATGATTCTATAAGAACGGCCGACTGAAGATAATGCAATATTTAATTTAATTTTTAATAATAATAGTGATTTTTATAAGCCAATGATGATTATTTATCACAGACCTGTTCTGAGTAATTATTGATGAAATTTATTTTTATAGTTGGCTGATGGTTTATAATAATTACTAATGTTTTATATATGATGATTATATAGATGTTGTTCAATTATGCCTATTTTGTATTAAGTGGTTTTTAAATAAAGATACTTATTTAATTGTTCAAAGGTGTTTAATTCCATCATGAACTACAAAAAAGAAGAAGCTACTGATCTTTTAAAGAAACTTGGAATTGAACTTAAACACGAAGATCAAGACAAGGATGGAAAAGCTTTATTAAAGGTAAATTTATGTTTGCATTTTCTTTCAGTTTTTTTTGCTTTTTTATTTTTTAATTGCATCTAATTATTTTGCATTTAATATTTATTATATTAATATATGTTTCAATAAAATTGCATATTTACAATGATGATAGAAATTTATTCTGAAAAGAATATATAATGTTGATATTCATATTAACCCTTCTCCATCTGAGTTCATATTAAAATACATTGATCACATTAAATTACATTCTTTTTTCACTATGTTAACGACTTGCTTTGAAAAAGATAACTTTATATTAAATCTTCTCCATTTGAGTTGTTAATGATTTATTATTATTAATACTTTATTTTTTTTGTTGCCTTTGTTTCTTAAATAATACAGGTTGTTATGCGTACATGGTTGCCTGCTGGAGAAGCTTTACTTCAGATGATAGCCATTCATTTGCCATCTCCTGTAGTTGCTCAAAAGTACCGTATGGAAATGCTGTATGAAGGTCCTCACGATGATGAAGCTGCTCTTGGTGTTAAGGTAATGGTTGGTTATTAATTTTAATAACTTTTTCTATTATATTGTTTGTGTGTAGAATTGCGATCCTGATGCGCCACTTATGATGTACATCTCTAAAATGGTACCAACATCTGACAAAGGTCGTTTCTACGCTTTTGGGCGTGTATTTTCTGGAAGGGTAAGTCCAAAAAACAATGATTGTATTTATTAATATTATTAATAAATTATTGTTTTTCTAGGTTGCAACTGGTATGAAAGCTCGTATCATGGGGCCAAATTACACTCCTGGTAAGAAAGAAGATTTATTTGAAAAAGCTATCCAAAGAACAATTTTAATGATGGGACGTTATACTGAAGCTATTGAAGATGTACCCAGTGGTATGCCTTTTTCAGAGATGCTGTTTCATTTAATGTTTATTATTGCATTTTTATTTTTGTTTCGTAAAACTATTTAGGAAACATTTGTGGTTTGGTTGGAGTTGATCAGTTTTTGGTTAAGACCGGAACAATCACAACTTTCAAAGATGCTCACAACATGAAGGTCATGAAATTCAGTGTATCTCCTGTTGTGCGTGTAGCTGTAGAGCCCAAGAATCCTGCCGATTTACCAAAATTGGTTGAAGGACTTAAACGTTTGGCCAAGTCCGATCCTATGGTCCAGTGTATTATTGAAGAATCTGGTGAACACATTGTTGCCGGTGCTGGGGAATTACATTTGGAAATTTGTCTGAAGGATTTGGAAGAAGATCATGCTTGCATCCCGATCAAGAAATCTGATCCTGTAGTGTCTTACAGAGAAACTGTTAATGAAGAATCTGAAATCATGTGCTTGTCCAAATCTCCTAATAAACACAACAGATTGTTTATGAAATGTCAACCTTTCCCTGATGGTTTGGCCGAAGATATTGAAGAAGTAAGTTTTGTTAACATTTTTAGAAGTCCTTATTTGAATTTTTTAATTTGTTCTGTGCAGGGCAAAGTTAACCCTAGAGATGAATTCAAAGCCCGTGCCCGTTATTTGGGTGAAAAATACGAATATGATGTTACTGAAGCACGTAAAATCTGGGCTTTTGGTCCTGATGGAACTGGCCCTAACTTGTTAATCGATTGCACTAAAGGAGTGCAGTACCTCAATGAAATTAAGGATTCAGTTGTTGCTGGTTTTCAATGGGCAACCAAAGAGGTACTTTATTAATTTCTGTTATACTATTTTATTTGAGTTTTATGCAATAAATATTTGGAATCTACTGAAAAAACTTGTATGTGGTCCAGAAGTTCTTACAGTATTAGTATAAATTAATTGTACATGATTTTCATGAAGTACGTCATACTTCTCAGATATTGATCATTAAATGTAAATTTGCTAATATTGTACAATTGTTATTATGTCACATTTTCCGCCAGTATTTTTCTTATGATTTTTTAAATATTATGTTTGATATTTTTCCTTTTATGAAATATGTTCATAATTTGAGCATGTAAATATTGTACTGATTACTTATTATTGGTTAATTTGATTAAAATCAACAAATGTGATTTGGTGAAATTATTATCAGTATAATGTAAATGATAACATATTTTTCATGATTTCTATTTTGATGATTACAAATCTCTGAGTGTACTATATACATCTTCTAAAACTTCTAGGATTACTATGAAAGGAAACTTCTATGGTTTGTTAAAATCAAAAATTCTGAAATTATACCAAACTATAGGATTAATATTATACTTCGATGCTATGATGATACTACTTCGATGCTATGATGATACTTTTGTTATATCTTTCGCGGTTTCCACCAGAGAGATATGCGGTTTCCNACTATGAAAGGAAACTTCTATGGTTTGTTAAAATCAAAAATTCTGAAATTATACCAAACTATAGGATTAATATTATACTTCGATGCTATGATGATACTTTTGTTATATCTTTCGCGGTTTCCACCAGAGAGATATTCCTATCTTGATGATGGCTGAAAGTGTCTGAGTACTAAATAATCTTGTAGAAATATATTAATTCTATTGTATGTTTCAAGAAAAAAAAATATTGGTAGATCTGAAATAGAATAACTTTTAATTGCTATGATGATAATTTTGTTATATCTTTCGCGGTTTCCACCAGAGAGATATTCGTATCTTGATGATGGCTGAAAGTGTCTGAGTACTATATAAACTTGTAGAAATAGAATAATATACTTATTTGCTATGATGATAATTTTGTTATATCTTTCGCGGTTTCCACCAGAGAGGTATTCCTATCTTGATGATGGCTGAAAGTGTCTGAGTACTATATAAACTTGTAGAAATAGAATAATACCGTTTGTTCCAAGGAAAAAAAAATGTCTGTTGTTTAAATTGAAAGATTTGAAATATAATAATATAATTATTATTTACCATGATGATACTTTTGTTATATCTTTCGCGGTTTCCACCAGATATTGCTGATGGTTGAAAGTGTCTGAGTAATTTATTAATAGATTGAATTACTACTTAGTCATAAATAGTTATTTTAAATTATTTTTATTTTTGATTCTCTTGATATGTTGATTGCAATTTAATCTTTGTATTAATTTATGAGATACATTATTCAATATAAACTTTTAAATAAATAGCATTATAATTTATTTTAGGGTGTATTAGCTGAAGAAAATATGCGTGCAGTTAGGTTCAACATTCATGATGTTACATTACATGCTGATGCTATTCATAGAGGAGGTGGTCAAATCATTCCAACTGCGCGTCGTTGTATGTACGCTTGCATTTTATCTGCTCATCCTAGAATTATGGAACCTGTGTACTTGTGTGAAATTCAGGTGTGTTTATTTATAAAGATTTTTTATTTTTTGAATTTGATTTAAACCTAAATACTTATTGATATTTTTATATTTCAGTGCCCTGAAGTTGCAGTAGGTGGTATTTATGGTGTTTTGAACAGACGTAGAGGACACGTTTTTGAAGAAAGTCAAGTTCTTGGAACACCCATGTTCGTTGTCAAGGCATACTTGCCTGTCAATGAATCATTTGGTGAGTATTTTAAAATATTTAACAGTTCTTTTTTATTTATTTTTTTAAAAACTATGAAGCGACTCCTTCTGTGTATACAGTTGTAATACTAAATATACTACCATATACAATTTTGTTTTAATAAAACAAAATATTCCACAGTTTGCCTCTTATACTTTGTATAAATAAAGTAAAAGACTTTCCTTTTTGTGGTAAATTAAAATAAGGTGAATGTCGCTATGTTTATCAGATTTATGTCTGATGCAATACAATCATTTTACCACACTACCTATAAATATTGAAACATGGTTTTGTTTTACTTTCAGTCACAATTTGCATCTTTCACTTTTTTCATTGATATGTGAAAGAACTATATTGTGACAAAAGAAAATATCAAGTTTATGTGGTGTACATTTATCTGATTTCTATCTGATACAATACAAATCATATTACTACATATATTTTAATTTTTGAACAAATATTTTAGATCCACAATTTGCCTCTTTTGCTATTGTATCAATGAAGTAAAAGACTTTCCTTTCCGTGGTAAATTAAAATTAGGTATATGTCGCTATGTTCATCAGATTTTTATCTGATGCAATACAATCATTTTACTATATTCCCTGAAAATGCAAATTTAACATAGTTGGTTATATTAATATTATCTTCCAGCACAAATGAATCACTCTGTAGTTGGCCGACAGTTTCATTTGTTTGTAAGCAAAGACAGTGTTGATAGTGCAGATGGAAGTATACAAATTTCATAGCATTTCATTAAAACGCTGTCGTTGAACCTCTATCCTTATGTTCAATAACGATATTAAGCTATAATGAAATGAAACATTTTTTTTTTTGCTTAACTTTTATTATTAACATTTTTAAAGGATAGATATTATGTAATATACCAATACTAATTAATGCATTTTTCACAGGATTTACTGCAGACTTGCGTAGTAATACTGGAGGTCAAGCTTTCCCACAGTGTGTGTTTGATCACTGGCAAGTATTCCCTGGAGACCCATGTGAATCTGGCTCAAAACCTTATGTCGTTGTTATGGTAATTATCTTGATCTAAATTATTTAACGTTTAATAGTTGCTAACTTTTTTTTTTTATAATTCTCAGGAAACGCGTAAACGTAAAGGTCTTAAGGATGGATTACCCGATATCAATTCATACCTCGACAAATTATAAACATAATATTAACATCTTTGAGATCGTCGCATTTTATTTTTATTATTATTTTTATTGTTAACACAATAGTATAAAAGACTCGATGTTTTATTATTTTCAGATAAAATATTATTTCGGTCTTGAGTTTGAACAATTCTGATTGTATAATATGTTAATTTTTCATAAAACAAAATATTGAATGGTTCCGTATTATTGCTCCTTCCAAATATATGTTTATATAAAATAAAAACCATCATTTATTTGTTTCCATAAAAAAAAAAATACCAAAATACTATTGATCATTTATTGATATTATGTGTTTGTCGAAAGCATTTGGTAATGCTGTGCATATGTCACTAAAATACCTAATAAACAAAAGTATAATATTACGTTTTTTTTTTTTTTTTTTTTTTTTTTTAAATCTTAGTATATATTTTTATAAGTCCTCGGCCTTTATTAGCTGGTTGTGATATTTAAGATTTTATATATATGAAATATTTTTATATTCAAAGTTGTTTTTTTTTTTAACCACATTGTCTGACAAGGAGGAAATAAATTTTTTATTGCACTTTATTATTATATGAACCACATCATTGTTTACTAGTAGTATATTTGGGTTGTTTATAGTTTTATATAGGCTTGGTTTTAGAGCTTAGTGAAGGACTTATTGGTTATACTATGTATGTGAAGTTTTCTACATAAAAACTTACTCCCGAAGTGTAGACTTGCACCTTTGTTTAAAGGTAACTACTCTGGTTGGGTAGGTAATATTTTAGTTATCGAAATGATCTGGAAAAAACTAGAGGTTATTGGTATAACTGCCAATATTCACGGTATTACTGTTTTCATTGTTTTTATTATATTTTTACCCAGAAATTTTGCTCCATTCTGTAAATTACCAGAGATCGATTTTGTTTCTATAATAATATACCACTGACCGACTAACTCATTATCCAAGATAATTTTCGTAATAGGGAAAAACTTGAAAATTAAAATTAATTAATATTTACTGCAGCAGTGTCTGATTATTTTAATGTGTTCGAATTTGTATTTTCCACCAGAAATATTAATTCAAACGAAAAATTGCAAGAAACTGATTTTGTTCCTTTTAACACATCCACTGACTCAGAAATTATTTTTTTGACATTTTCAGTGTTTTTCTTAATTTAGGAAAACTGAACAAGACTAAATATGCATTTTTTTTTTTTAAATTTTGACAACAATTTATTAAAATTTGATGAATGGTATTTTTCTACTTTAAGTATTACTCTAATCGAAAAACAAGAATTTTTGTTGAATTTTTAATCTTTGTGACAGAAAGTAGTTTTTTATTAATCAACCATACTAATAAAAAAAGCTCAACAAGTTAGGGAAAATGTACACAAATTATTATTTTATTATTTTTAAATTTTCTTTTATAATGTAAATTAAGTTAAGATTTTTTATAGACTAAATTTTGACAGAACTTAATATTACATTTTAATTTTACAAGTTGTATGTAATTTTTATTCGGTTGGTACTCTGGATGAATTTGCGACCAAATAGAAAATTCATGACAATTTAACTGGAAGTTCCTTAAAAGTCATTTTTTGTAGTCAATAAAAAAAATTTGAGCTTTGTTTTTTTTTTTCTATAAAAGTATTTTAAAATAACATTTTGATAAATATCATTTGAGTAAATTATATGTGGAACAAAATTTTCATTTTTTGTTTTTAATTTAATTATGTATATTGCCAATTTAAGAACAATGGTGATGTCAGAATTGAGTAAACTGACTTAATTTCAAAATTATAGCTTTTAAAGTTTTGATATTATGTGGTTTTTTTTTATGTTATGTTAAATAACTCAATGTTGTTAAGTTTACATTATCTCTGTTGGAGTCTAGTGGTGACACTTGGTCATTCCGGAGATTGCAAGTTCAAACCCGAATAATACAATTTTTTTGTTTTAAATTTAATATTTATTTTGATATTAATATATTATATACATACAAATTTATTTAATAAAACAAATTATAAAAATGTTGATCAAATTTTAATGTTGAATAAGTTGATTTCTGCAATAGTATACCTTATATCGAATCCTTATCTTTTCCTAACCCTTACACAGCGTCTATGTAGACTCTTTTAAAAGGAAATTTTCTTCGGGTGGTACTTCAGGGAAGTTGTTTTTCGATTTTTTCATGAGTCTTCTCATCATATGTGAAAAACCAAAAAATAAACTCCGCTCAGAATCGTTTTTTCGTTCGTAATAGTTTACGGTTGCTAACAGCTACTAACAATTGTGTACATTAAATTACCTACAACAGTGGCTGCACCCGTTTCCATTATCCTAGAACAGCTTTTTAACGATTTATTTGCACTAATATTCTGTTCAATATTTCAATCTGATATCAATATTAATGTATTCAGTGCCCAATGGTTGTTTTAATTATATTGTTCATTCTGTCCTACACCTGTTTCTATTTTATGCACATTGTGTTGCGAGACAGTGATTTATCGTCGCACGAACAATTCTTTAAATTTAGCATAATTAATTCATATTTATTATTTACACATTTAAACATTTGGTATAATATACAATAAATAATGTGGTGGAAAAGAGAAAGTTTAATTTTGATGGGAACGAGTTCCGACCGTCGAGACCTAGAAGAATAAAATTTGGACGGCGATTGAAGGAAAATGAGAAAAATTATTAATATTATTCATAAGGAGCAACTGACCAGAGAAAACCGTAAATAAAACATAAAATCAAAAATTTACGGCTAATGTCTATTATAAATATTCTTCCAATAAAAAACCAGGAGATATTTTTTTTCAAATTTTTAATCTTCAGGTATAAATTAAATAACTATATATATCTTACCTTCTCAACTACCCACCTATATACAGTGGCCGCACCCGTCCTTAGTATCAGCTGATTTTTTTTTTATTATTTTATTTGGCTTTAAATGGCTTTCAGCTTGTGTGGCTTTTCGAAAATTTGATACAAGGTTCATATTATTATAAATATTGTTGTTTTGAACAACATACAACTATTGAATATCCGAAGCCTTTAATTTCTTTTAAAAGAGCGTTTGAACAGTTTTATATGTTTTGCATTTTTTTTTTTTTTTGCATAGGACTCGGAACATTATGACAATATTATAACAGCAAGATAATATGTACCAGTTTTAGATTCTAAGCGTAACAAGTTTCATTTCCATTATAGGTCATACTGGTCATAGCCATAGCCCATAGATATTTTTATTAGTAGATACAATGATATTATATTATTATATGGACATATTACAGGTAAAATAGTTATATTTTCTAAAATTTGTATAACATGGTATTTTATTGTGATCTACAATTATAACATTGCGAGGGATAGGTACCTACAAGTATATACAACCATAAAGTTCATAAAATTATAATAATTAGTAAACAACAATAGGATGAATTAGTATTGAGTGTAGGATCCGGATTTTTAGGTTTTTACGTAAATCTCCATTGAATCAATGGTTAATAGATTTCTATAGGTTATGAATTCAGTGAACGTTTTTTTTACACCCGAGGTAAAACAAACAAATTATAACCCACCTACTACAAACGTGGATTTTGATATGTCATATAAATCGACAACATAATATAGGGTACCACATTATTCGTATGTAGGTATATTAATAATATAGTACATAAAACTAACTACTAAGGAGGGTGTCTCTGAACAACAGTTAAATAATCTTAATCGACATTCAACATATTTGGTCGCCCACCTATTTTAGTCACGAGGCCTCAATAAATTGCCTCAAAAAAACCTACTTCGGCACGCCACTGGGTGATTTAGTAGATATAGGTATGCAGTTTGTTGGTGAAGTGAAAACGATTCGATAAACATAATGCTGAGATCAGAGAACACAGTTTTTTGATGTTTGATTATATTTCAGGAGTTAAAAAAACAACAAGTATTTCAACTTACTTTAACGTATCTTTTTATAATTTGAGTATCTTGAAAATTGTGAACAAAAATACAACTAGTTAATTTAATTTTCATTAATTTAGTGAAAATATTTGTAGGTTTTTGTCATAACCGTAAGGTAAATTAAAGGTGAACCAGGATTGAATGATTATAAAATCATAGTTATGATACGAACTTGCGTACTTGTTGTTTTACTATAAATACTATTTAAACGTCTAAATTACCTATATCTAAACAATAACGCATATTTTAAAATGTCAGTGTATTCTAATACAGGTATGTAAAACGGTCATTATTTTCGGCCTATTTAGAGTATGTCTATATTTTTTTTTAGAGTGCCTATACACAATGTCCCGTCGAAAAAATAAATAATATAATAACTGATAATTCATCTTACATTTTCAAAAATGATCGTTTTGTAAAAGTTATTATTCTAAAAATTGTAATGTATCACACATTCATATATGACTAATAGTTTTTTAGTAACAGCCGTTCTAACATTTTCAGTTTACGAGTATAACATAATAATTATAATTATTCTCTACCGCATAACGCGGTAGTCTCGATTTTTACACCTTTCCTCTAGAAATTAAAATGGCTGTTACTAAAAAGTTATTGATTAAACATAAGAATGTATAATAAATTCAAATTTTTAGAACAATTAAACAGATTTTTTGTTTAATGATTTGGAGATAAAAATAAAAATTGAACTTTTCTGTGAAAAGATATCCCCTGAAAAGAAAATCCGTCGAACACACAGATTGGACGTATTATTAACATATAGTATTTTTTCGAACCTAAAAATCCGGACCCTATTATAATATTATATATATATAGTTATGTGTGTGTTGATCGCCGATTATATTTTTAAAAAAATACCAATGTATATTGCGTGACAACTGCACTTCTTAAATTAATTCACGAAGGCAGTTTCGCTATAATTTAATAATATAAATAATAAAATATTCATTTATTCGTCACTCCTTTGCAACTCCTCTGGTGCACTTCCAATCGGTCCGGGTCGAAAGTCCGTTTGCACCGATCGCACGGCACCAACTGCGACAAGTACGATTTCCAATGTTCCTCTCTGGTTGCTCGATGATCCACCTTGCCCGTCGCTGTTACCGAAACAACACAATAGTTATTATATTTTGTTTATCGATTAGTGTATAGGTGTTCGATAATATTAAGAATTTCAGCAGCCAGCAAAGGATATTTTGTATTAGTGAAACTATATTAAAATAATCCAGACTCCTATCTATAAGGTCAAAGATTAACCCATATTTAAGTTATTTACGTCCGTTCCTAGCATATGGTTGCAAAACGTGGTCGGTAACAAAAGAGGACGAAGAGAAATTATTAATTTTCGAAAAGAAAGTACTCCGTCGAGTCTATAGTCCAATCACTGAAAATTGAGAATTCCGAAAAAGAACGAACGAGGAAATCTACCAGCTATTTCAAAAACCAAACATAAAAGTATTTATCAAAAGCTAACGAATAGAACGGGCGGGACACTTATGGAGAGATAATGGTATCTGTAAACAAGTTCTGATAGGTGAAATCAACGGTAAAAGACCCAGAGGCGGCCAAAAGCAACGATGGTTGAACACATTGAAAGCAGATCTGGTAAAGGTGGCACCAGGAACGGAGCTAGAAGAGAGTGAAAATAGGGAGAGGTTGTGTGAAATAATGGAAGCAGTGAAGGTTCTAAACGGGTTGTATAAAAACTAAAAAAAAAAAAAACATAGACGATCGGGTCCTAACAGAAATTATCTCGAGGAATACAATTTTTATTTTATTTCTGTACGCCTACTATATAATCAAATAAACTGTTACATTATTATTATTATTGTTTTTTTCTTCTTTTGAATCGTTTGAACGCCAATGTTTTGATTTATTAAATAGATACGTCTGGGGTTTGTAATCAGCACTAACAACGCAACTGGGGATTTTTGCTGGGGACTCTAAAACCGAAGACAAATTATGACCCAACGCGTGAGGTTATTTACAATTATACCAATACAGTAGCTTATGACGTATACTAGTTATACGCACAGAACGATTTCACGTTACCTTCGTCGATGACAACTTCTGGTTTGGTGGGCACCGGTCTTCGGAGGTGCGGGGCCAAGCTATCGTTTTCCCGGGTCCACTTGATCAGGCACTGGGGTTCGTGTATTCCTATGGACGCGGTGCCGAACAGACGGCCGCACACGTAACACGTGGCAGGTTTCTTTTTCGGTTTGTCCATCGCTGTCCGCGGCTGCTGCTGTTTGGCGGGTAATCTATTACCGTGCAGTACCTGCGAACGGAACGCACCGGCACCGGTTCGATAAAATATTGAATATAATAAAATAGAATCAACAGAAATAATATTATTAAAAATAATAATGCGGCGGCGGCGGCTGCGGCGGTCTTTCCATGACGACCGCCGCGATTCGGAACAGACCGATCGACAGCAACAATCTATCTTCGCGCAGGGTTTCAAAATATTTTTATTATAATATACACGTCACAATAATTCAATCGACGAAACCATTGTAACACAACAACTGGTAAATTGTTATTTACGCTTTTAACTACTAGAGTTCTTTAACACGTTCATAACCCCATACACGGTGACTAATGACTTCGGGGACACGCAACGCCGTCCCGCAGATGAAAATCGGCTGACGCGGGGTGAAAGTCCGAAAAACGATGGCAATAGCAGTGACAGAGGGGATTCAACCCCAACCACCGTGAAAGTTTGCGTTTAAAATTTAGAATCAAAAAGCCGGACACACTTCATACCTGCATATGGCCATATGATGGATAGGCAACTTTTGCAAATATCCTATAATACTTTCCCGATTAGGGAATATACTATGGTACCTATAGAGAAAGCAACGAAAAACAACGATAAATCAATGTGATAAAAAAAATAATGAAAATATTCTGAGGGAAATGAAAATTATAGGCATGTTTTTCCCTTGTAACCATTGTAACCCAGACATTATACGAAAAGTCGTATCATAATTTGTTGTCAGTTTTTTTAAAATTATGTTAGGAATTTTGATAAAATATTTGGAGGTCAAAAACCCGCGCATCTTTCAACGAATGACATTCATTTAAATCAGAAATTTTTGAAATTTGGATAACAATTTCTGGTGAAAAAATATAATCTTAAAAATTTTAAATTATGAAATCTTTGCGCCGTAATTAAAAAAAAATCGTATTTTTCGTTTTTTTAGTTTTTCATAATAATTATTGTAAAAACTACATCGAAAAATGAAACAAAATCGATAATTTTTCAATTGAAGCAAAATTTCTGGTAGAAAAGTTGTTTACAGATAGAAAAAAAAAATCAAATCATTGTAAAACCAATAAATCCCTCACTACGTTTCGAATCTAAAAAACAAAAATTAGTAGTTGTGTAAAATACAATATATTTCTCGTTCTGGCCAATGTCTAAACCCACGCGTTAAAAGTTTGTAATTACGAATTGTTTTTGAAATTTCGATTACCATATTCATCACGGTGTCCAGTCTTCCGACCTGAAAATTTCCATATTCTGGCTCAAAAACATACATATACATACTATTTTGCATAAACCTTGTATAATACGTATGCACGTTTTATCACTTGTAAGTCAATGTTTAAGAGTTTGCACTAGTTGTAAAATTTGTGAAAAAATAAAAAAAATAATGAACAAAATGTTTTCTATAATAAGTGTCGATTATTGTAATTTTTTTAGGTTTTGATAGTCATAATAAATCTGCAAAAATGTTAACAAAATATTGCCGTTCGGTATATTTATGTACCTACATACATAATATAACTGGCGATTAAAATGAGGATAAGTAATTCTTTGATGATAAAAAAAAAAAACAATTATGTTGTAGCTGTGCTATTAAAGAGGTTACCTTGATTCTATATAATTTATAATTGGTCACGATTATTTGCGATTAGCACGGTTTTTATAATATAACATCGTATTATATCTGTGGTAAGTGGATTCTGTAGAATCGTGTGTTGTATCTGACATGACAATGAGAATTTGAAAGCTGGATCCGAAAACGCTAATTTGCATTTGATAAATCAACCATTTTCCCCCCTGTAATTTGGCTAAAATACATTATTAATTTCAAGATAAAATTACTAAATAAACACTAATAGTTGTTGTATTTTTTAGCTGATGGGGAAAGGTATACCACTCTTAACCTCCCCCATTCACTGTACGCGCCACTGTCTACAATAAAATGTACCTATTTTATTAATAGGTGACACATATTAACGTGTCACGGTTAACTTTTGAACAACAACAAGCTGATTCCAGGTGATTAAATGTATTGCCTTATTAACACGTTGTTAAAACGGTAAAAACCGGCTGATACCTAAGACATATTTAACCTGAAGCTAGGCTACTTGTGATACATTTATTGCCAACAGCCGAATATAGTATTTCATATCGTCCATAATAATACAGGTAGGCACCATTCTGTATTATATTCGTTATAGGCAACTACTGAAGTCTGAAAGTCATGTCACGATTGATGCGATGAATCGGTTGTCAAACATCGAGTAGGTACCTAAACAGCGTAGGTAGGTAGGTAGGTAAGTACCTACTATGCGTGCACTGAGAACTTTTAACAGGCGTAGTCCGTTTCGCCCAAAATTATTTATTAAATAATCATAGTACGTAATAACTCTATCGTCAGTTGGGCATTCCGGCATCAGATCTTCAACAAAAACAATCGGATACTTCATGGGTTCTAAATATAATAACCCAAAAGTGTATTTAATCCATTTACCAATGTTTGTATTTATTTTATATTCTGTAGCTAAACCGTACTTCTGAGCATTTCGAAACCACGACTGTGTTATGTGAAAACGATGTCCAAACTTTTTTGACAGAGGCCGAATTTCATTAACGGCTGTGTGTATGACCAATCTAGAGTCAATAGTTATACATACAGGTGAAACCTACGTGTTACATTTATCATTTTAGAATTAAAAGTATAAAATGTAGCAGAATAAGAACGTTTTACATAACGCCAAGGAATCTACGAATTTCACGTGTATTTATGTTAATTGAACCAAAATTGTATTTATTATTATTAAACACTAACGTATCTATGTCTCATTTTTTTTTTAAAACTCAGCCATATTATTAATAAACAGTAAAATATAGTTTATGTCGTAAAATGTATGTGCCACATAACGTCGTGTACACATTGACCACGTTCAAAGATAATCTTTATAGTTTGTT
Source organism: Cinara cedri (assembly GCA_902439185.1). Lineage (NCBI taxonomy): Eukaryota > Metazoa > Arthropoda > Insecta > Hemiptera > Aphididae > Cinara > Cinara cedri. The sequence continues at coordinate 702,998 of CABPRJ010002375.1, forward strand.
ACGAGAATCTTATAACAACAAAATTCAAACAAATTATAACAACGGCGATAGTCATTTTTGGCCGAAACGAGACACACCCATTTTAACAAACGTAGACAATACATTTAAAAAAAATATATATACTTCGGACATTATGCAGCGCTTACCGGTAGTGTTTTTTTCTTGGATTCGAGACAAACTCTGGCGTGGGCTTCGAGTCTGTTCGCTAGGAACTTGCGTTGACAATAATCGCATGGTACCAAATTCGACTGTAATACATAAATTTAGTTTTACTATTTTTTTTTATTTTTTTTTTTTCGCATTCGTGTGTAGAGATTGGCGACGGCGGCTGCACGAAATGCACCATGGATCCGTCTCGTTTCTCGTACGTACGAACGTGTACCTACATATATATATATATATTATATAGAAAGGCTTCATCATCGTGCAGCAGTCCTACGCTATATATTTAGATCGACAATAGTCATCGTTGGGTCAGGTGAATATTATATTATTATATTTATATATATGTATGTGTGTGTGTGTGTGTGTATAATATACGTACACGTGGATAAATAATATAATATTATTATAATATACACCTTCGTATACTCGCGGCGTTTGGGCGTACGGTATAAAATACTCAAGTATAAAGTTTACAGAACCTGTTATATTATAGTCGGTACCTATATAATATACAGCCGATTATACCATAAAAGATTTAACTGCAGTCGTGAGTCATGACTTATATGCCCACTCGTTTTTTTTATTTTTCGTTGCACATCACACATGCTATATGTCTAGGAGTTGTCAGTTCATCGAACTACGACTTTATAATATAGATACCCGGGTACCTATATATGCATCGCATATATATATATAATAGCGATTTAATTTGAAATTTAATATTTTTGTAAGTTTAATATAATATAGGTACCTGAGTGGCTTCCCATGCCAGCCGATTCCAGTCGTCTACCGATATGTTGCAGTTTTCGATTTCCATTGTAGGTTTTTGCGGAATAGTCCTCTGTAAATGTTCGGGCAGTCTAGAATTTTCTTGGGTCCATTTCTGTAAAGAAAAAAAAAATACTCGTTAGCATCATCATGCATCTGTCACTGTATAGACGACTTTTCCTCATATATATTATTTATATAATAAAAATATTCTTTGCGAAACAATAGATATACTTAACCGAATAGGTTATTGCATACCCATTAATTTCAAAAAAAAAAGGTGAAATTTGAAAATTATAAAAATGTTAAGCGTCAGTGTTGAAAGTTGAAACCTCCAAAAAACACGTCATGCTCGATACTAATGCCATGTATATACTAAATTGTATGCACCTGGCTTCATTTCGAGAGTCTGTAGAGCGTATGTAGAGGTGTACAAAAGTAAAACACATCGTTCAACCGTGATAAATGGCCGATTAAATTCATAATAAATTTCAACTAAACTTGTATTATTTCAAATATCCTACAATCAATCGACTATAATTCTCCAGTTTGAGTTCAATTTTTTGTGCAGAGGCAATCGCTAAAAGTGTTCAAATGTTGCGGTAAAAAGATATAATAATACATATTATATATATTAATATTACAGTATAATAATACTAGACACTATACGGTGCAATAGTCTTTATTTTTGACCTATTCGAATAATTATTTTGTGTTCGACAAACAGAAGCAAATACAATAAAAACATTATACTTCGTTTTAATCTGCACTTGTTTGTTTCATCCATATTTATGTACAATGAAGATACACCTAACGGTATTGTTTTGTTTTGTTTTTTTTTTTTTGTTTCTAGCGTACGCGTTGTAAAGTATATCGTCATTAAAGAACAAAATCAATATTCGATACACAGTTAGACATAATATATTACGTGCCGCACGGTAAACCGCAACAATACGCACTTCAAAAATAATGGTACTGTTTGAATTTTTTTTATTTACGTACACAATATTCAAGTTTCGACTTTTTATACGTATATACATATATATATATATATATATATGTCACAAATAAACAGTTTTTACGACAGATTAAAAATGCTCGTGGCGTATTAAAAAATAATAATATTAAACGCACGACGACCGTGGGCCCCGATTTTCCCACGCCAATGATATTATTAGATTATATTTATTTTCTAGGTCATATTATTTTAATAATATTTACCGTGATGGTGTTGTTAATATTATCCCATACAATGATGCGATTTTTATGTGAAATTCTCTACATCTGCTTGTTATTCATCCATTAGACTGATTGTTTTTTTTTTTTTTTTTAGATTTTGAGTGTTGCGAAGAAACTATAACAGTTTCAATCTGATGTGTTTCAAACACTTTTTCGGCGAGTAAAAATGCTTCAATTTTTTCATGGTACACCACGAAAGATGCGGGTTTGACAAAAACTGACAACAAATGACGAAGAATCGATTTTATTTTTGTTAATTTCATTTTGGGTTATCTTGGTTACATGGAGGAAAAGGCGGATACAATAATTCTATATTTTAACATATACTTATAACATAACTTTAACAGTTTAACGAGCTTCAGCTCAAAATCGTTTTCTGATTGCAATTTGGTTTATTGTTGCTTTTAATATGCAAACTAAATTACCCTGTATCGTATAGTTTTCAAGCTTCCCACCCACAACTAGTACAAGTAAACCCGGTACAAGTATATAAAATGTATTTATTCACGGGTGGTGCATTGCAACTGTGAACCGGTTTGGCACAAGCTCCGAAGACAATGTTATAATTGTTTTCATGCTCGGCTGTTACTTTTTGGAATAATTAATAAACAATAATGAAAAAAAGTAAAGTGTTGTTATTACAACAAAATTTAAACAACTTAATTTTTTACTATTATACTAATTACTACATAGGTACTATAATACTGCACCTGTTACAGTTTACAAGACGTTAATCAAACGCATTTGTACTCGTATTTATAACAATATTATTAGCCTAATCCGTATATCCGCTCGAAATGCACAGATGATTTATATACATTATTATTATTGTATAACGTAAAAAATTAGATTTTTTTTTTTTTTCAGAATAAAACCGTACCACCCCACCTACCTGAACCTAATACGGTTCAATAAAATATAAACAACCATCACGGCGTTACTTTTACTCTGCGGGTAACATTGGGTAAAGCGGCTTGCTGTATCGTATAATATTATGTTGTATGGCCTGGCTATGTTGAAATTCACCACTGCAAATGCGCGTGTTCAATGCGATGATTGCTGCAGCTGCAACAACGGCATTATTGAGTCCAATTAAATTTCGTTCGATATACTATGAGGTTTTTCTTATTGATACCGGTCGGCGTATAGTGTATATTATTATTATTGTATGTTGCAAAAGCGACTCTCGTATTAGTATTGCGCATGATGACATCCTCTCTATTAAACAATGGGAGTAGCGCTCCGAAAAAACCATATTATAGGTACACACGGTACACATACGTACACACACACATATATATGTGTATACACGTTACGGACTTCCTGTAGCGGTTGCCCGGCAGACAAGCACACCCATTATTATTGTTTTGCTCTCACTTCATCGGATGCATTGTATTTTGACGGTGTGTAAACTGTATATACCTACATCACAACAATAATAATCGACTGGTGGGTATAGCTACGACGGATACGCATTTGTACACAGGTATTAGCACAGATATACAAAATGTGTACACAAATTTTTACAAACTAGACGACTTTCCCGTATACACACGTATATTATATACCTATACGCACATACCTGTAGGCAAGTTGAAAACGGGGAAACTGCCTACCTACTACACAGTAGCCGAGCAAATTAACGGATATTCAATGTGAAATTCACCGTCGAACTTCCCACGCGTTGCGCACAGTTTAACCTGCATTCCATTCGAGGCGCACTCCAGTCGCAAGTCACATACATTATACGTATACGAAAAGTATATCCGGCGGTTTGAAATTTGTATTGTATCTATATAGTAGATGTTGATATTTTAGATATTTTTCATGTGTATATCTGCATACGCAGGGTTGGGTATAGCATCTTCAATACACGTATCTTAGTATATCATAGATACCCACGTTCCAAAATTCCTAAGTAGAGCTCTGAACTTAGATAAAATTGTATCTTGCACTGCAATACAGTTCCGAAAGATCAAATATTTCTAGATATTGATTTTGAAGTATCCCGCCCGACTGAAGGAAAGGCTAATTGAGCCATTTCCTCTCAAATCAGTACAAATTGAAAGCCATTGTACGAAGATAGGAGGGAGAGAAATTTTTGAAAATTTCAAAAAATAATTAAACTAATATTTTAAGGGTGTCCCACAATGATCTGACACTTGAAATAACTTTTGTTCTATCCAATATTTTTAATATATATATATTTTTTTAATAATTAATATGCCTCTGTGTTACAGTTAGTATATTTTTATTTTTTTTTTGTGTGGGAACTTAAATAAAATTTTTTTAATTTAATTACAATTTTTTTTAAAAAATTCAAATTAGGTAACCATTTCGTACTTTGATTTTTAGAAAAATGTTTGATGGTTGAAATTTATATGTTTAGGTATAGTCTTTTATTTTCTACAATTTTTTGAAGATTTTGCAAATGGGAATATCATTGTGGTTTATAATCTATTATAATATATAATCAGTTGTTTGTGTCTATTAAATGACAAGGATTATCTTGTTAACGAGTTATATATATATATATATATATATTTATGTTAAAAATATTGAATAGAACAAAAGTTGTTGTCAGATCATCATTGGACATTCTATATAATGTTCAAATACATAAAATGTATAAGTAACGATGTAACTTGTATTGCAATTTACAATTCTAGTATCTAGTAGGTAAACATAGTACAGTATCCTAAATATAGTACTCGTATTATGTACCTAGATACTGAAGACCGATGTGTGTGATACTCATTTTGAAGTATCTAGCCCATCAATGGGTCACGGACAAGTAGCCTACTTAATATAGCCAACTAGCAAAATGTCTACCACATAATGTTTTCATGCATACATATCTGCAATAGTATAGTTACGGCAATTAAAATAGTATTGTGTATTTATTTAAACGCCTCTTTGACTTTTGTGGTCTACCATTTAATGGTTTAAATTTGAATAGTATACTGTTTTTATTTTAAGTAAAACGGTATTGTTTAAAATGTATAAGTATTTGTTAATTATTATTATCCACATCACATCCTTGGATTCGTATAATATTTTTAAAGATTTGATTGTGAACTCTTAATATAACCGAGCATTTAGTTAAATGTGTACAGATTATGTAAGTTATATTATAGATCCTATCGTTTTAAAATCCATCAAACAACATAATCTTTTGGTCGCCAACATTTTCATTTACCATTTACAAAAGCCGAGCAAAAATAGACAGCGATTACATTGGAAATATGAATTAAGAGGTATTTTGTAACGCAACGTAGTAAAGAAGTACCCAATTGAAATTGAAGCAAGGAAAACAATAACCTGAAAAAGTTTAAACATTGTTTGAACAAGACGTTAAAATATTATCTAAAAAAGATTCATATGGTGGATGGGCCACTGTTGTAAGTGAGAAGTTGGGAAGCTAGGATATAGATAAGAATTTAATTTATATCTGTACGCAACGATAAACCAACGAATAAAAACGATTCGGAGTGAAGTTTCTTTTGTACATGTAGTACGTAGGTACGTATATTTTCCCGTTTTTCTCAATTATTATTAAAACCGATTAGAAAATCGAAAAATGACTTAAAACACTTATGACATAAAACTATTCTAAGTTACTTTTTTTGAAAAATGAATAATAAATACATGTATACGATATAGTTATATCAACTTCGGCAGCGGCGTCGTATATCTAAAAGACAAATTTGTGTTGCTCAAATAATTTTAGGTGACCTATCCCTCACAATATTATTATACCTACCGATTAAATATCGCTAAAATGTATTCTTATTATTTATTGTACCGTAAGCGGGGTGACAGAACAAATTTTGATGTTTGTCCTTTTAGCAATACCCATCCACCCATATTTAAGGTGTTGCTTGAGCAACACTTGGACCCTAGATTATACGCTACTGAGCTTCGGTGATAATAGTACTTTGAAAACTCAGTACCAATATATGTACAATATTATAATTATATTATGTATAGCCATGTCGGTATATACAGAACACAGGTGCGTATTATATTTTGTTGTGTTAGTACCTATATTATAGGTACTATATATCTGTATAGTCGTTGTAAGACCAAACCTATACTGTTGTTGTCACGAAATAATTTATCGACGTTCATTCGAAACGCAAATCATTAAAATAAAAAAACAAACCCCGCTATTTCAAGTTCAAGAGCTCAAAATAAGTATATTTTATATTATAATATGGTTATGTCAAGATAAACGAACAAAAAAAAAAGGAAAACCATGTAATCATTTATTTATTCGCAATTTTGAAAAATATATTTTATATAGGTGTTCTATTTTCCGATTTATCAATGAATATAATGTTAATTTTTTGGCTTCGTAAAAATATTCGATAATTTGACGTAAAATCTATCGTCGAGTTGTTTTTATATTGGTAAAAAAAGCAAAAAATAAAAGCTTGGCAAATAATTCAGAGTAGAACTGACTAATCTGGTAAGGTTATATTGTATTAGTCGTGTTTTTTTTTCCGATTGTAGACGAAGGTTACCCAGAAATTAACAAAAGTAAAACCATTGTATCGGTGATAATTTGTTGTCAGTGTTTTAAAAATTTAATTTTTTCTTTTTTAGAAACCTCGAAAACTTGTATATTTTTCCCAAATAAATAACTAACGCTGGGCAAATAATCTTTTACTACATCTTTCAGTACACAATTTGAACGATTTGGAGCATTTTTACTGAACGGAAAAATATTTTATTAAAAAAAAAAACACAACTTAGTAGAACTATAATAGCGTCTTCAATACGCTCGTAATGTAAACAAATTACCGTATAATAATACGATTATTATTATTTTTTTAATACGCGTTTAAAGTTTAATGTCGACGAAATTCGTAAACAAAAAAAAAAAAAAAAAACCCGAAACACTTACCTTGAGACACTGCGGTTCGTGAAACGGTAATGAAGCCGTACCGAACTCTTTGCCGCACAAATAGCACAGGACAAGTCTCTTCTTTCTCGCCGACCCGACGGCCGTCGGAACCCATTTTTCCGGCTGATAATCGTCGGCGGGCGATGGTGTCGGGTGTGTGACGGTGGTACCCGCCGTGATGTTATTCTGCCCGTTATTGTCGTTTTCTTTGTCGATACCATCAGCAGCGGGCGGCCGTAGCGGGGGCGACATCTTTTGCACCCGTTGCCGAACAGGCGGTGCCGGGGCCGCTGGTTTTACCTTGATCGGCAAATGACTCTTCCTGTTCTTTAACGTCTGCTGCAATTTGGACACTTCTGGCAAGCTCAGCACGCTCTTTCGGTCCTTGGTCTTTACCCGGTATGTCCGGCTGTTGAATTGTTGGACGGCCGGACGTTTGCCGGTGGCCGACGTTCGTCCTTCCGGTACTAGCGCTGCGCTGTCTGCGGCGCGCTTGTCCAACAACAGCGGTTTGTCCAAAGTGGCCGTTCCCGGACGTTCCTGATGAACTACCTGCAGTTCGGTCTCTTTCGCGACCACAGCCGCTGCCGCTGCCGCCGCCGCAGCCGCCGCCGCTGACTTTTTCTTGGCCGACGACGTCTTCTTTTGTACCGACGATTTTACCGCCGAAGTCGCGTCCTTCGAAATGTTTTTTAGTCCTAAGTAGTAAACATGAAATACGAATTTTTTTTAAATACGTTGTTTCGATTCGTTATTGAAATATTACATAACAATTATCGTCAGTAACAGGGATACAGAACATTTGTTTTCGTGTGAAGCCTATAGTAATTATCTATTATTACCAGCACCACAACCTCTCCTCTCCCATTACCTCCTCCCATCATATGTACAAATCAATAAGCAATAAATTGTTATAATTATAGTTATCTACTGTACGTATTACTTCAAACTCGTTGTTCTATGGTTCTATAGTCTTACACGCCTCTGAATACACCCACGACCCACCCAAAAATGTTGGTCGATGTACAGGCCTCAAAACAACAAAACAAACGGATATCACGTACTTTGCACGATGGATGGGCCACTGTTGTATGTGAGAAGTTGGGAAGGTAGAGGACAGATTTAATGTATATTTGTACGCAACGATTTATCATTGCTAACGAAAAACGATTCTGAGTGGAGTTCGGCTGTAGATGTTCTGAAAGGCTGTAGTATTTACGATTTGAAAATAATTTATTTCATACATTTTTCCGTTTTTTCCCATTTATTATGAAAACCCACGGGATAATCAACAAAAAAAAAATATCATTGTAAAACCAATACAATCCCCGCTTCATTTACAATTTAAAATAGAATAATTAGAATATATTCAAGTGATAACCATCACGATATAATCTGAAAAAAAGGGAGCCTGGGATCGATAGTTTGATAAAAAATGTGGATAAATATCCTTGAATTTTCTTTAGCAAGGATTATATAAGTAAATTGTATTTTCAAATTAACAATAAGTTTTTTTTTTTTTTTTTTTTTAATGTATTTACCTAATTGTTTATGGCACTTCCATATAATATTTTGTGCAGTATACCTAATTTCAGTTTAGTCATGGACTGTATAAATCTCGTACCTACTTCGTGTATTATTGTACATTATAATACGGAAAAGAGGATTTTTTCGGTCAGTATAAGTATCCGTATTATTTTAGTAGTTAGTTGCCTGTATAAAAAACGGATAATTTTCTTCGAATAAATTTTAATCAATTTTTACACGACTAACATAACCGCCATCACCGTTACCATGGATAACGTTCGCTAGTTTGTTGATATCGGTATACGAAAATCAATGTACTATTTCAACTATAGATAGGTACCTTACAATATTGTTATTCGTAATCTAGTAACGTAGTATATATAATATATATATATATGTGCGTACACGACTTTGGTGGCGATAATTACACTAATTTTAGTGACAAAATGTTATACATTTTTATGCTATAGTTTTATGTACAACACGCTGCGATTTTTTTTTTTTTTTTCGATTACCTACATTGTAAAAACGATAATATATAATTGTCGAAGGTCATGGACGAATAGGTATTATTCTAACCGTAATAATATATTATTTTAGGTAAGTATACGCGTGTTGTTTAGTGGACCGTGTATGCACGCAAATAATATTTAAAACTCGAATTATATTATTTTTCTATGCAATTTGTATAAACCGTTTGTTCAATATGCGTTTTATTGACTCCTGCTATAATGTAAATCGTCTATATTATTATTTTTTAGTTATAACTCATGATGAAAATCAAACTAAAAGTACCTAGAGGTATTTAGCATAATTTTTAATCTTCAGCATATTATTTATGGAATGAATAATATTATAATAATATTATATTTGGCGTTTATATCCACATATTGTAATCTTGGCAAAATATCGTATGGAATTGGTTTATAGTGTATTTCGTATTGTAATTGTTTTTAGTACCTATATTTATTTAGCTTTTATGAAACATTCAAAGAAAAACAAATAAATATGTATGAGCGGAGAATATCTGAAGTTACTATTATGTACTTTTGTTTGGTAAAAAAGGGCAAAAGTCATAAGAATTATAAGACTAAGTCATTAGGAAGGCTTGATTTAGGTTAGACCATTAAATAATTTACACATTTATCAATTTTGAAAATTGAATTTGCTTGTATTGAAAACAATACAAAATTCACTCAAATCCTTCTCTGGAATCAAACAATATTATAATATATAGAAAATAAAAACAATGAAAAATTACGGGTATACCTATATATTATATTCGTATTATAATATACCTGAACGTGTTATAATATAGTATGTACTTAAAATAATTACCTTAACAAATTGTGAAACTCACTTGAAAGCATCATTTTTTTGAACATCGCGGGGAATTTTTTCGACTTCAACGTAGCATTATTGTTAGTAGTAGCAGTGGTAGTATTAGTAGTAGAAGGAGTAGTTGAAGAAGTAGTTGTAGTAGAAGTATCCATAGGTTTTTCTGTACGTTTTTTAAACATTTAGTACAATTATAAATTCATTTTAAACGTATTACACCACACTTGGATTTATAAACTAATTATAAAATAGATCTAGGTAAATATTATAGTTACATATTTTATTTTTAAAAATTATTTGTCGTTTAAAAACAAAAAAAAACACCCGTCGAATCGTCAACATCAAACGTCGGTCTATGACTACACTCGAAGCGTAACTGAAACACCAGAAACACACACGACCGGTACCAGGATAGCCTATGGTGAACAACTACTATACCTTTCGCGCGTTTCTTGTAGCTATGTGTAGAATTTTCATACTACAGAAATCGTTTATTTCGATTTATGTGTATTTATTTAATTAATTGTATACGAGTATTATACCTACAACTTGTACATATATGTTGCTGATTAAACAACATGCACGTATATAGGCGGAAACGATTAAATGTTAATTATCAATCATAAATTAATATAGTAACGATATAAATAATCTCAATTAAAAAACATTAGTGTCAACTTAAAGTTACATCATTATATATATTTTTACTATTAATATAATTATTTTTATTTTTATTAAATTGTTTGTTTACGCAGCCTATTGATGGGAGTTACATATTATAGTTATGTATTTTTTTTTTTAAAAAATCTACGTTATCGCTAATTCATAAACTTCGCGAGAAATACTAAATATTTCGATAAAAATTATAATGAAATATGGGTATACTTATGCATAATATAATATATTACAGTTATTTATTTATGGCAAAGCGCGTATGATTATTGTGTATTGTATTATCATATTATCATTAAAACATAGTAGTTTTGCAAAAGAGGATTTAAACACAGAACTGCATCGAGTACTTTATGCTCATTCGTCAGTATTATAATCACTATATAGAAATCTCATATCTGTTATCATTTTATCAATATTTATTTATTACGCAGGAAGAATTTAAGTAAAACTATTTGTAAGTAGTTTTTAGTAGGTAAATTAATTATGACACTAGTGCGCTATACATGTTGATCGAGAAAATTATGGTAGTTCGCTTATGGCACTATTACTCTGATTTTTTTCATATTACAGAGACATTATTTATACAAATTCATCTCTATAATGTTAAATTTGTTAAAATAAAAACTAATACGATATCTACAATATCAGCCGTCCAGGTACCCATGTATAATGAATCTTGGACGTTTCTGTAACTGCCCCCCCAATTCATTGGACCTTTTCCCCCAAACGAGATAATCCCCCCCGGAGAAAAATTTGAAGTAAAAATATTTATTAATAAATGTAGGTACAAATGATTAAATTAATATATAAATATAATTCAAATTCAAATTTTTTTTGTTAACTTCATAATAATACAAAATTCACTAATATAAATATTAAAGATACGAGTATTAAACAATATACAAATGCAAATAAATAAATGTAGTTTACGAGATTTTTTATTAAATAATCATACAAATTGTTAAGTACAATATCATAGTATTTGAGTAAAACCAAAAAATCTATTTTCTAAGCTATTATTATGTGTCATATATATCTTTTGATTCAAGAAGGAAATGTCTCAAGCCAAGGAAAAAACGTCTAGTACCGTTAAAAACTGTGGGGAAACGTCCAAATATCTATATTATATACGACTATATGCCGTAACCATATAATCAAATCACACATTTCATTAAATTCGGTGATTTCTCACATGTGGCTTTCTTACCTAACCATAAGGAACAAAATATTACAATTTGAATACAATAGGTTCCCAGGTGGTCTACCTAATAAAGTAAATAATACACCTAATAAGAAAAGAACATTTTTTTTTTTTAATTTCAATATAGACTATAATAAATGGTGTAGTTGTAGAAAATCCAAGTTGTCCTAAATGTAATATGTAAAAGATTTATTCTTATAAAAATTGAAGTTCTTTTATAAATAATGGCGATGCTATAGAATACAGTTGTGCACAATACACCAAAAATATTTAAAATAAAATAGGCATACAGTATATTATGCAAATAAAGTTAATTATTTTGAATCTATAATAATTTAAATTAATTTATGTAAAAGAAATAATACAGGTAGGATCGAAAATAAAAAATAATATTATATACAGTTTCTTAGTTATAAGGTATTTTGCATTAATACCTAGGTACTTAAATTGTTTTAAGAAGATATTTCAAATTTCAATTTGTGTGATAGGTACATTCTGGGTCAAGTTTCCATAATTAATATTAATTATTATAATTAGCTGATATCGTATTTTCCAACATGCGCAATGACAGCAAAAATAGATTTTATCCGACATGCCTGTTTATTTCGTCATGTTACAGAGTATATTTTTACTACGGGGAGACACTATAGTGTCACCTATTTTAGATTATGAGTGCAGCGAAAAATGTATTAGTTTTATAAAGATTTTTTTTTTTTTATGTGAACACTTTTTCCACCAGAAATCTTACTCCGATGTGTATAATGTAAACCTTTTTGGTACTTTAGGAAAGTTATTTTTCAATTTTTTTAAGATTTTTCTCATCAAATGTAAAAAACCGAAAATGTGGGAAATGTAATTGTTAGTTGAGAAATATTTCGGACCTTTATTTTACTGTGAACAAATTTTTTACCAGCAGTTTTGCTCCGATTTACAATGATAGAACTTTTTTTGAAAGGAAATCTCACTGGAAAGGTACTTCAGAGTGGTCATTTTTTGATTTTCTCAAGAGTTTACCTAGGAAGTGTGAAAACCCGGGAAAAACTTAAGAAAAACGACAAAACCGGTACAATACAAATATTATTTAAAAAAAAAATATATAATGCCTATTTAATTAATTTACTATAATATAACATATATGTTGTTCAATTGCTGACAAAGTATCACTATCAGATGAACTCTACTCAGAATCATTTTTTCGTTAGCAATGGTTTATCGTTGCCTGTAGATATACAATAAACTCCCTTCCCAACTTTCCACCTTCAACACCTCCACCCACGTGTGAAGTATGTGCGTCTTTTTTTATATCGAGTATATTTTAACATAATATAAAAATAGGTGGCATTGTAGTCCCTACCAGTAGTTAATGGGTGTGCCCCGACCTCAGATCTCGACCAATTTGTTTTATTAATAATTGAAATATGAAATATTACATTAAGTAACTTCGACAAATTCAATTTCATTACTTACAAGTATTATTTATTATAGGTACTAACCGCCGTATTTTTTTACAAACAAAAATATTAATGTTACCCGTCGATTCGTTGTCATTAACGAATATTCAACTAAAATGTAAACTTTAAAGTGATGCAATTGTGATAAATGATACAAACTACTTATTTATTTCAATTCAAAATTAGCTCAAGGGTTTTGACAGGGTTTTGGAAATCTATAATATATCAACACTAAACAGTGATTGTTCAAACTATTTTTTTATTACTGGGAGGAAGAAGTAAATTCAAGGATAAGAACTAGGAGTGATCCTAATGACTATAATATATAGAATAATATAGTGTCACCAACTTCAAATTCCTTAAAATATGCTCCGTGACGTTAAAACTTTTTATACACTTATGATATGGTTAAATAAGCAATATCGAATAGTACATTAAAAAAAAAAAAAACTATAAAAAGCTCTACTGAAAATGGAAAGAGAAAAATTTGAATTGTTTGAAACATATATAACATGGTATTGGAGTTAAAGAACATAAAAATTTCCGGGATATAGAGAAAGTTTTGTATTATAAACGAACGAACGAACGGAAATCAATAATATGAAGTGCAGAATAATTAAAGAGAGAATAGGAAAAAGAATGTGATTAGGCCGGCTAATAATAGAAACAACGCGGGGGTCACTACAACAATTGAAATGAAAAGTGTTGAAAGAGGCTGTAGCCTCTTCCACAGCCACTCTTATTGTAAAAACGCCATTTATTAAACAGTTAATATAACATATTATAGAGAAAAAACAAAATACAAAGACTTAAAATAAGTGTATATTACAGTGGCTATAGATACAAAATAATGGATGAGTGCCATAATCTAAGGAATGTAAAAAAAAAAATGTATATTATTATTTTCGAATTATAGATATTTTTCGCGTAATAACAATATAGGTAATAGGTGGTCTATAATGAATAATAATCGGAGTCATCTTAACGGGATATAATGTTCGGATCAGATTATAAGACTATTGCATTTTTCTTTATTACATAAAGTAAATAAATATATAAATAAAAAATGTATACATAAAAATAAAATAAATAAATGAACCAATGCTTCACCTGGAGTACTATGATAAGTGTTCAAACGGTTTCGAATTAAAAATTCATCATCGACTGTGATGTTTTACATTTATTTTACATTTGAGATTAAAACGCGACTGAATAAAAAAAATTAAACGAAGGAATACATAGAAAAAAATTTACAAATTGGTCATTTTACATAGAAATAATTTATTTTAATAGAAGAGATTATTTAAAATTAAAAAGTTTCTTTATTGATATTATATGTAAAATAGTCAAAGTTGGGCATTAACGAGTTAGTAAGTTTAAAGTTGATTTAAACTTATTAACTTAACTTATTAGTTTGCTATTTTAATTAACTTATCTTTAATTTGTTTGCCTATACTTTAACTTGAAATCAACTTGAAGGAGGGAGCGCCTCACTGACACCACGAAACTCCGGTGATCGACATGCCCACTTATAGATGAGCATGACAGCCTCGAGTAGAAATTCCGCATATTTTATAAAGAGCAAAAAAAATTTATTTTTCTAACCAACAAATGAAGTACCTATTAAAAAAAATGTTTTTTTTGAAATTTTAAAAACATTAAGAAATTAAGTAACAACAGGCGATAAATTTGCATCTTTTAATGTATGACGTGAAAAAATAAAAGCACCAGCTGAAAAAGCGATTTACGAGAAAAAAAGCATATATAGTGACATCAAACTAATATAACTCGTACGCTACTCAGAATCTAAACAAATACAAATTAATATCGATTATTAATAAAATAAATAAATAAATCTATATTGTATATATAATATGAAAATTAGACATACATTATTTTAGTTTGCATTATTAAAAAATTGAATCGGTTAAGAATATAACATTTTAATATTTAATAAGTAGGTACCTAGGATAGGTAACAATTATGTCACAACTCGCGAAACGGAACAAAAAAAAGTAACTGTTAATGATACCGAAAAGTCTGAACCGTCCAAAACGCAGTCGGTACCTACTTACTACACCACAAGCATATAATTCTCGCATAATAATATAAATGATTTAATAAGGTGAAAATATTAAAACAATAGCTAGTGGTTCTTTGTGTGTCGCGTCTGAATGTGATACGGGATCTGTTTGTCACGTAGTGGAAATATAATATTGTATACAGTAGGTATAGGTATAGGTACATATGCCAGTATGTGGTTTTTTGGTAACTTAATAATGTAGTATAAAAATATGTTATTATTTCTATACATCCGTGATCAGTCTTTGTGACTTTGATTTTCAATTATTTATAAATTTATTTTTATTTAAAGTGATAAATAATAATTACGAAGGGTTTGAAAAAAAAAAAACTTTTTTTTTTTGGATTTTATGCATTTATCAACATCTATTATTATTTTGTTTTTTTTATAGCAGTTTATAGCTAATCGAGATTTTTATAAGGAGCATCCACATCCATGGTAAACGGTCGCGGTCATAACGTTTAAAACGGTTACTGGTCTATTATAGTGTCTTATGAGTGGTATTTTTGTTTCGTTTAAAGGCCTACAACCCTAAATTCAAATTAAATGAACTATTATTTTTGTCGGAAAGCTATTATTGTCTGGCTTAGAACAGAGATCCTCTGCTTTCATTTTTCCAATTCAAATACTGCCTACGGAAAATAAATAAATCAAGTAAAACGTATATATAGCTATTATTTAGCTTGCTATAATTTTTAGTTTATATGCTTTTAAAATCTGTTCCATCGTCCGAATTTTGATTTTGAAATTATATAATAATTTCAAATTGAAACGATTCCACTATACTTCCAAGTAAGTATACTTCCTAGGTCTCCTATATATTTATATGGGAGACATTTTAAAATATACCAAACTATACAAAAGGTACGAAATATAGGTAATGCAATGATAAATTATCACCCTGCCGCTGTAAGTATTTATAATAATTATTATTTTTGGAGAGATGGATTAAAAGTTAAATAACGCAATTATCGAATTGAACCTTTAGACCTGGCGTGTCTTTGAATTATAGATTATTTTGAAAGGATTTTAATCTATAAAATAATAATAATAATAACAATAATTGTATTAACGGTGTAGATAGTAATGCGTTACGTGTTGTCACGAGCTCGAATCTCGGTCATTGCAGACGGTTTTTTTCTTTCTTTCTTTCTTTTTTTTTATATACATATTATATTATAATAGGTGAGACTGACTAGAAAAAAAATATAGGTACCGCTTCTTGACCCCCACCATAATAATGTGGATCTCAACCTTGTCTGATAAGAGTTGCTGCAGCAGTAATTTCGAATCGTAAAGCAAATAATATTTTATACTAGAACACAATAAATATTGTATTCAATTATTCTAGATGTCTGATATACATAAATATATATTTTTTAATAATATTAGACAAGTCATTAAGGTCGTTTACACGCTTCGATCAATCTTCTCCCCATTTATTCCGACCTATTGCGTTTTCCATTTTTATCGACTCGTCGATAACTGATAGGCATATCTTTTCTTAACCGTTAGCAGGCGTCTTCCCATTCGCCGCTCTTTTGTCAGGTTTTTAACCAGGACATTTCGATATAACCTTCAATCTTCGGCCCGTTAAACCCATAGGTCAGCCCACTCTGATCGTTTTGCCTATTCTGATATTTGGTTTGTTGTACAATATTTCTAGATACATTATATATAGGCATATTACATTTTTTATAATTTGCATTTCGATACCCATACGAATATTTGTTTTAAAAGCGAAAATTTGTGTTATTATAGTAGTTAATGTGAATTTTATATGCTCGGTATAAAGTTAACGGCATATAGTTTGATGAGCCAATATTTGTCTTCACATATCATATCCTCTTTGGGACCGTAACTCGATTTTTGAACACGTAACCGTATTGTCCGATTTCAGTAACTTCTTCTTCGTACAGTAGTTTCAACGTCTGTACTTTCACTTTGATTTTGTTGTTGTGACATCTCTAATCTTGTTCTCTGTATACTTGTCTATATCTAACAGCCGTCATCGTAAAACTTTTATAAGTATTTCTAATTCGTTATTCTCAAAACACGATTCATACTATATAAACACATTGTGAATATTTATTTAAATTAAAAAATGAAATCATTTAATATAAAAATATGGAAACTTATATACAACAATATTATATTTCTGCATACATTATAATAACACAATTTTAAGACTGAGATAAGTATATCTGCCAAAAGAAAAATGACCGAATTATAACGAACTACAAAAATGAAATAATTGGAACTCATTGCGTTTAATAAAATAATATACTAAATATATTTATTAAAACAAAATGTTGTTTTAAATTTCAGGCGAGATTTTATGAAAAGTATATCTTACAATTTTATAAAAATATATAAAAACTAATTATGTAATATAAGTACAATATACATAGCTAAGGTATACCATAATATTATATAGATTTTTTTTAAATTTGACAATTTTTTAATAAAATATTATATTTTCTACATTAAACAATAATATACATATTGCATATATATTTTACCTATATTATAATATTATTATACCTATGCCGGGTTGCATGAACAATCACCAAACATTTATTGAATCAATAATGAGCCAAATAATATGGTTTTGGTGGAAAAGGGAAAGGTCCAATTTTAGTGGAAACGGGTACCACCTCTTCTCACAAGCATTGTGAGGCTTAATGCGTGTACAAAGTTATGAAGTGTTTCGAAGATTTTGTTTTAAACGTTCAAAAATTAAATTTAAAAAAGTAATATGTTCTGAAGAATAAAGATATTTATATAATTCCTAACTGTTCATTCTTAAAATATAAACGAAAATACACGTTCCAATAGAATTTGAATAAAGAAGTAAAATTGTTTTCAATATTGGTATTTTATTCTTAAATAAATATGTCAAAGTTTTATTTATAATTAACTATTACATATTTTAATATGATATTTACGAAAAAATAATGTAAAAACCAAAAAAAATATGTTTAGAACATACACATTTGTTTACAATTAAAAACACGTTTGAATAAAAAAAAAAAAAACAATTTTTGTTTTGTTTTTTTGCAACCCGTACGTATAGTACACAGATCGTACTAAGATATTATTGAATTTAAGCTATTAAAAATTTAAAACGCCGACATAACATAATATTTATCGGTATAATACCAATATAAGATTACGACTATACTAGTAGCTGTATAAAAGGTGCGACATCAGCTCACAGAGCACTGATGTAATAAAAACGACCTTTCACTAAATGTGAATAAACCACATAATTGACCTTTAAGGCTTTCACAATATGCAAAGTGTTTCACGAAGATATATCCATTGCAGTATCTCTTGAGATAATAAATAGGATAATCAAATTAAGTTTTTTTTTTGTTTTGTATATATATTATAGTATTCGCAGGGATAAGGACCAAAAATATTTATATTTTAATTACATTTTTATGTTTTGGTAAAAAAAAAAATAAAAAAGTAACTTTATTTTATTGTTTTTTAAAAATTCAAAGATGCCATTTTATAAAGTTTATTCTTGTGAACATTTTGACGTATCGACTTATTTTTATCAAATTCGTGATTTTTAATTATATTTAAAAATTCAGAAAAAAGAGTGTATAGTCAATTAGTAATAGTTATAATAATCAATTGGTGAATGCAACTGCAGTCTGTTGTATAATTATTATAGGTACTTTTCTTTGAACTTTCATCGAATTTGATAAAAAATAAAAAAATAAAGAATTTTCAGAAGAATAAACTCTATAAAATGGCTATCTTCAATTTTTTTAAAAATAATAAAGTAAAGCTACTTTTTGAAATTTTTAATAAAACATAAAAAATTAATTGAAACATAAATATTTATAATCCTTATCCCTGTGAGTTATACATGAAAAAAGCGGTCCTAGGATAATGGGGACGGGTACAACCACTGTTGTTGTTGAGCAGTTGGGAAGGTAGAATATAGAGGGCAAATATGCAACGATAAGCCATTGCTTACTAAAAATACGATTTTGAGCGGAGTTTAGTTGATACTAATGCTATATCGCACAGAAATTATTATTTTAGTCGTGGGGGAATATTATAAACTACCCATATGCTTTCAGAGAGTTTACAACAATATTATTTTTCGGTGACCGGTGAAGCAAGTTCGATGGCAACAGCACATGGTATAAATTTAATTATATTAATTATGATTATTATTTACGATCCGGTTTATGTGTGGGTTTAAATATTATAACGATAAATAATATAAAAATGTACTCGTAACGTATAATACTGTATAGATAAGAAATTATCATACGGTCGTATGCGTGCCCCCCACTGCTCACTGTTGTTGTTACGGGTTTGTTACATCAGATTTGTTCAAAGATTAGACTCCTTGGGTTATAAATTATAATACAGTTATACATGGTTAATAAATCGCATAAATATTATTATTTTTGGTGCCTACCTTTGCGTATAATCGGCATTTCATATACTTATTAGTGTGTAAAATACTTGAACAAGGTATAATGTTGTAGTACGTTCGATACTGTACGCTTACATTAAACTCCGATTTCCTGCGCGTTCTTTTTACGGTAATAATTATTAGACATCCACTTTGAAAACGCATAAAATAATAATAATAATACGTCTATCGGTGGCGCGGTTATGTAGTATTTGTTCGAAGTATATAAAGAGAAAAAACGTGGCATGGTGAGTAAAACTATACAGTATAATTTATACAATACGAGTTAAACACGGAAACAGTTGCGAGGTCTTTTGTTAATTTGAAAAAAAATAATTGTTTTTTTTTTGTCGACATTTTGAGTCCGATAAGAAAGGACGACCGGCCAAGTTTTAATAACAATAATAATAATTTCATATTCGATTCCACTAACCGTACAAATAGGTAAAATGTGATTAATCACGTTTAATCAATACGGGTTTTTATTTTTACATAGTAATATTTTTCAGTAGAATGTTTATCGTCAAAATTTCAAACAACTATTGAAGGTTTAAAATTGTGTGGGTTTCATTATTTTGTATTCGGTTTGTATTCGCATTTCACAACTTACATAGACCATAAGAACGAATATATTATTATTATTGTAATTTTACACGAATACCTATATAATATTAATGGCGGTTAAAACTTCAAAATCCTTACTAAACAAAAAAAAATTTAAAAAAATGTCCAAAAAGTGTTACTATTTTTAGATTCTGAGCGCGGCAAGGAATGCAATATTTTTACTATGTTGTGTTTTTTTTCTGTCTGTAAATAACTATTCGGTCAGAAATCTTGCTCAGATCTTCAAATGTAGCAATATTTTTTTTAATTTTCCATGTAGTATTCCTAATATCTGGAAAAACCAGGAAACCCGAAGAAATGTACAGCTATAACGGTTTCGATATTTTCGATTAGATCTGGAGCGAAGGGAATTTTATTAATAATTAGGGAAAACCGGAAAAAAAATACGGAAAATTAAAATTGACAAAATTACAGAGTTACGATATTTCATTATATTAAATTTGTACGGTTTGTTTTCTATCATAAATATTGCTCCAATAAAAAAACATCAAGATATATTTTTTATTGAATATGCAATCCAGTTGGTGAACAAGAGAGTCGTTTTTTTGATTTTCTTTGTAGTTTTTTTAAGCTTAATATATTCATAAAGACTTGACATTTTCACAGAAAACTTATATTAGCTTTTTTTAAATGTGGTTAAATTTTTAATACATTTGGTACATTTTTGAGCTAATTATAGACATTTTAATTTTGCGAGTTGTATACGTAATTTTTATTGAAATTATGTGATTATGTATTATATGATGACGATAGTATTATGGTAATATTATTATAGTATAGCGTACGTGTGTTTTATTTTAGGGTTCAGATAAAAAAATCAAACACTCACAATCGGAAGACGAAAACATGAAATCTATCAAAAAGGTATAATTCTATGACTAAGAGTTTAATTTCATATATCATATTATGATTCATTAAAGGTTATACGAATAATTTTTTAAAACATATAAATTTAATATATAAACGATATAAAAACGTAATGTTCGAAATTATTATGAAGTCAATAAATTTTAATTATTTATATTGTATTTGTGACGTGTGTGAATATTATACGATCATCGATCATTCTGCATACCGTGAATAAAAACATAGAGGTATTTTTTTACGTACATAATATTCCAATTGTTTTTGTTTACCTTGATTTAATTAATTTGTTTAATTCACTGTAGGTACTTATTGATTATTAATTATTAATATATCATTCTACAATTCCGTCATTTTTGCGCAGACAATAATATTATGTTATTTTTATTTCTCCAGGAAAAACTATTGAAAAGGGGTCAAAGTGTGAAAATGAACGATCAAATATTAAAATACATAACGACCAAGGATCACGAAAATCTGAGCTGTGATGACGGTATCGCCGGGAAAATTCCGATATTGCTATTATTCCCATTGATATTTTTAATTTTTTTACTTATTATGATATATTTTTAAATAGTAATAATATTTAATTTTATATCAATAATATACGATTTAAGATTATCGTTGATTGATCGTGTATATATTTGTTATACATTTAATATATACTTGTATTGTATTTAGTAGACATGAATATTTTATAAGATACTACAATATTATGTGAATGTCCAAACTTAAACGCCTAATTTATTTCTTAAATACACTTATGAAAGCGAATTGTCAACAATGGCCAATAAGTTGCCTATCTGAAACGTAAATGGATCATTGGTACATATTAAATTCAAATCATAAAACAAACAAAAATACACGTAAAAGCAGCAGAAGAGGTCCGTCAATTAAATCGAATTTTCTCCTAGCCGATTTGCAGCAGAAAGCATATTCCGATTATCAAGTATAGCACTTTTTCTAAAAGAAAATGTTCTCTGGGTGGTACTTTGAATAGATCATTTTTTGAAATTCTCTATTCGAGATAATGAGGAAAACCTGGTTCTTTAGGTTTAAAAATATTAAAAATAAGGTTGCAACTGTTAGGTTGGTAAAAAGGTTGGAAAATAAGGCTGGTGACTGTTTTAATTTATATTTTGTTATTATTAAGTTTTTATTGTTTTAAACCTTTTTTGAACAATCATTGTTGTAATCATTTTATCATAATATGACATATATTGTTGACAAAGCAACACTATCATACCGAACTCTGCCCAGAATCGTTTTTTCGTTAACAATGGTTTATCGTTGTTTACAGATAAACATTAAATTTTCGTCTGTATTCTGCTTTTCCAAATTTCCATCTAAAACAATTGCTGCGCCCATGTGCGAAGTATGTCAGTCCTTTTTTTTTCAGAATTGATCAAAAATAGTTATTGTTGCCAGAGTTTTATTACGTTATTTATGCTGTAGGGGTATTTGAAACCCGGCAATTAATGTGAAAACCTGAAATTTGAGCATACAAATGATTAGAGTTTGATAGTTTAAACTCCCAAAATATGCATCTTTAATACTACATCATGCGTTTGCAACATTTGAACTGACTCCATTAAGGGGTTCTGTGCAGGTGTAAAAAGCAAAAAAAAAAAACCACTTCCATCACACATGGCAATATTATTACTTCAACCAAAATTCTATAGTTTCCATAAATCTATTAAACAAATATAATTTTTAAATTTAAGCTCATTTGGTTCAGAGGAAGTCGCTAAAAGTGTTCAAAATTAGTGAGTAATAGCTATATTTAACAAACACAATACAGTGATAAAATTATAATATTAATAAATAGTCAAATAATAGTTATGTATTACAAAAATTCACTTGTAATACTTTATTTAAATATTCAATGGAACTGTAATTGCAGTTACTTAGAATTACGCGAACGATGTTTCCGGTTAATTACTACCAATGAGTAAAATAATATAAACGGTAGGTACCAATTAACCGAATCGGCAAACTGACAATTAGACAATTTAATAACCGTGTGTATTTTTTAAACGCAAAACCGAAATAGCCGGTTACACATTATAAACCATTATATAAACTTGTTTATAGATCTAGTAAAACAGTAACCAGGTTACTGGCTATATGACCAACCATCAGCGAAAACGGTAACGGTATAAACAGTTTATTTTATACTCGCGGTCGGGGCGTCAAAACGAGCCAAAATAAACCTCGTTTATAATTTAAATTTAATTTTATAGGTTAGTAGATAGCCAATAACCATATTATTATTATTACATTAAACTATTAAAGTAATGTGTTCGTAACAATAATAATTATTATTGAAACGCTCAGATAAATAATTGTTTATATTCGATCAATATACGTCCATCGTTCCAACACGTTGATTTTGTGTGTACCACAATATGCGCTAAAGCCATTATTATTATGAAAAATAGACTTAAATGAATACGGTCGTATTTTGTAAACCGTAAACGTAAAGTGTGTAAACCAAAATTAAAAATATAAATCTGTTTATGTTTCGCAATTGGCTCGAAGCAGATATTTTGTCCTGTAAAATATACAAAAACTCATTTTTGAGTGAGGTAATGTATATGTTTTACAATGACGTTTATTTTTCTTTTGTCTGTAGACAACTTTTGACTACTAGCAAGTTTGCTCCAATTTACAATGATAGCACTTTTTCTAAAAGGAAATCTGACAGGGAATATACTTTAAAGAGGTAATTTTTTAATTTTCCTTAGGAGTTTTCCCAATAAATGCGAGAAACCGGGAGAACGGGAATAAGGGTACAATATTAAACAAGCATTATCAAAGAAAATGTTTAATAAATGTATAATTATTTTACCATAATATGATATACGAATATATATTGTTGACAAAGCAACACTATCATACCGAAGTCTATGTCCTATCTTCCCAACTTCCTACCCACAACAGTGGCTGCACCCATCACTATTATTTTAGAACAGCTTTTTAGCTATTGTTCTTACCAGTAGCACAGAATTTCCTAAGAATTATGAACGAGACTGTAGGATGTTTCCGAAGGAGTTTCCGTTAAAGTCTAATTATTCGTACCCTACAAGATTCCTTGAAGAAGCTTCCAAATTCATAGGTGTAAAGTTAAATAGGTAGATACTTATCTATTGTATATAATAATATAGATACTACCATAAATCTTAAAACTTATATTAATACATACTTTTTTTTATAAAACTGCAGTAATTGACATAGATTTAAGAATTTTTAACAAATTATGGTTATAAATTATAATATGTATAACCCACCAACACGACGGACAACCTGGAACAAGTTGAACAACTAAAACATCAATTGTACCTATATAGGTACTAACTCGCGTATTATTATAACATTACGTATATTATTTGAAAAAAAAAATTAACGCTACAAAAACAAGTTTGTTTTTTTTTTGTGTTGTGTGTACGTTAACGTAGGTATACCTCCTTTTATAGATACGTGAACAAATTTGATTTTTCGATGAACGCACGATTGTGAACAGTCAATACAGAGAATGTGGAACGTGTTAGATTACGATTTACCGACCTGTAATAATTCGTCATATTTTATAATTATAATTTATTAACACAAAACACAACATTTTAAATTTTTACTGTGCCTGCACCATAGAATAAGCATATTTCATTATTAAATAAATTGTATTAAACAAATCAGATTTTAAGTTAACAGACGACAGCAGTTATTAAATTCGATTATAATCAGTTTCTCCCATATTACGCGTTCATAATATACAGATCTTGTTGCAGAAAGGCTTGAATATTGTTCTGCAAACTGTTTCAATTCAACTATTAATAAGGTTTAACTATCTACTCCAGTTGATTTAAATAGTTTATCTAATTAATTACATAGAAATTATTCTATTGAAAGTGTTACTATTTTATTATATCTTGATAAGGATCTAACCAAGCATCGAGTGATCTATACTCCCTTCTATATTGCTCGTAAGCAATGGATACTACCTTACATCTTAAATATTTACTGATTTTACTATGATGTGTGGGTTTTTATTTTTGCATTTTGTTCTGCCTGTGAACAACTTATATTTCCTGTTTTCCCATTTAGTTATGACTTATGAGTCTCTAATATTAAAAATTTCAAAGACCCTCGGCGATACCATGAGGTCAAGTAGGCCAGACCTATACTGATAATAGATATTATAATAGGTATTGACTAGTTAATAAGTTAGAGTTAAGTTAATTTAACTTTTTAACTTTATAAATACATATTTTTTTTTAACTATTAACTTAATTGTTAACTTGAGGAATACAAAAGAATTAACATTTAATTAATCAGAGTTAATGTTATATTTAAACAAGTTAAGTTGATTTAAATTTTTATTTGTTTGCTCATTGCTCATATAAATAAATATATTATCATTATTATTATCAACATATTATGAAAATTTTTAATTAATATCATCGCTGAAGTCACAACAGTTTCGTCCGTTTTATCCTTAATTACATCTTTTTAACACACAACTAGGTACATTCCTGTCACATTTCTCCATTTCATCCGGTCACGCATGATTCGACTACATAGTACACAATATCTCCCGTCACTACTTCTGTATTCTCTGCTCGCACCATCGAATTGTTTACCTCCTATATTGTATGGGTAACAATTTATTATAAGCATTGAAGGATTACACCGTCTTCATTTCTACTAACCACACTCACAGTCCTGAACTCTGAACTGAAACCGAAAGAGCAATATTTGTGGAATTTCGTCTGTGTATTATAATATTATACCTACCGAAATGAGATCGTGTATGTGCAAACATCATACAACTTGTTTTTCGATCGATTTCGCGTGACACTCGACTCCGCGTCTCCACGGTCCCGGACTGGGTGAGGGGATGGGGGAGAGGCTCACGGTGCACACGACCATTTTATGATTCGCGCGTAGGAGTCTTTAATCGTCTCGGTGTTGGGGGACGGTAAAAAAAATAATAATAAAAAAAAAAAAAAAAACCAAACCAAACCTCGTCTTCACCTGCAAATACAACGTGTATGAATATTATATTATATATAATAAGTTAATAAGTATAAATTCGACCATCTGTTCGCGCGTAGGCGCCTTCCATAACCGTGTTAATATTTCATATGGTCGAGAGCGCGGGCGGGCGCGTGTATGCGGCCGGACGCTGGCTGCCGTCGCCGACCGGTTAGCGAGGCGGGGTAGGAGCGAGGCGATCTGTCCGCCGCAGTTTCGCGACAAAAATCGAACCTGCTGTTGTACACCGGTGACGATCGCGACG
The DNA here is from genome assembly GCA_902439185.1 of Cinara cedri. Taxonomy (NCBI): domain Eukaryota; kingdom Metazoa; phylum Arthropoda; class Insecta; order Hemiptera; family Aphididae; genus Cinara; species Cinara cedri. The sequence goes on from CABPRJ010002375.1 coordinate 729,585, forward strand.
GCACCACGACACCAGACCGACCGAGCCACCGAGGATCCACGCGAAGACGACAACGCATCGAAATGAGGGCTACGGAGGTTTTCGCCGCTCTTGCGTTGCTGGTGCTCGGCTCCGCCGGCGCTGCAGTAGTCGACAACGGTACGTATCTTTGGCGTTGCTTGATCCATCTGTGACGGCGTTGGTGTTGTTCATTTTTAAATCCGAAATTTTCTGATGGCATCAAAGACGGCTCTATCACTCATCGTGTTTGAGAGCCGATTAATGAAATACGGTGCACTGTAAACGTGTTTGTTATCTCATTTTTTTTTTCTTACGGCGATAGGGCGATTACGGCGTAGTATAGGAGTCGAAAGTTGCGGGTTTCTCCTGAAAATTTCTGGGAACAATAAAATCATTATTGTAAACGGGGCTAAAGGAGTACACACGCATTGTTATAGCGGTGTTTTTTCGCGTTGAAATTTTTTTTTTCGATCGGTTTTTTATTTGATTTTCTGAAATGTATTGTTTTTTTTTTTTTTTTTTTAATTATCTAAATTTTCCGACATTTTGATTTCTACATAATATAACAGCAATAATAATACAGTATACAGGGACGTTATATCGCATGATACGAATTGTATAACACATTTACGTAGGTAGATTTTTATTTTTAACAAATGTAACTTTATTTCTACCGGTTTCGAGGTTCGAATGATAAATGGATTAGATTGCGTATAGCACGTTCATGTAATGATTGTAATGTCTAATAACAAGGCGAATAATTATACCTGTGCCAAACTGTGCATTGAAGTTTTTTTTTGTATTCAAAAAATTAATTAAACAACCGATATTAATATTTAGTAATGGAAATAATAATAAAATCGTTATTTCTTGTAACGCGTTTATATAAAATAATACCATAAAGTATGAACAATGGACTCATTATGTATGAAGGTACTTCGTGCGTTCCGATGCCTTCAAATAATATTAATGACGAATCCCACGGAAAAAAAAATTTAAATGGCGTCCCTGTAGTACCAATGTAATAGTCTGGTATTTACTATTCTGAAATGTTGGTAAAAACATTTAATAAATTAGAATTCGTAACGTTTTCAAAACAATCGACTGAAAAAAAGTAGGAGTTGGGGCAAACGTTAAAAAAAATTCCAAGGGGGGTTGAATATCCCCTGTGTTCTCCATAAAATTTTTTTTGTATTTTTAACTTAATATGAATAAATCTATCGAAAATCCATTATTTTCACAAACACAATCTTTGTAGAGTGGTATTTGTAATTATATATTATAGAAACGATTTTTTAAAGAACGCCACAGGCGTGAATAATCCAAATATATTTGAGATACCTAAAATATATATTAGGTAGGCTTAAGCTCCCGTACAATTGGTTATGTATAGTGTACACTTAGTATTAAATTTGGGAGAAGTGCATAATTCAACCATTTTCATCAATGACGAAAATTATAAAATAGGCAAATTCAAAACTTATTTGATTAACCTTTCAAATATTCCAAATGCGTATATTGATAAATACCCTCATATGTATACGGACTGAATAATAACCTAACCTAACTTAACCTAACAATGATTAAAGGTCAACTGACAATGATTTACGAGTAAGTATTGCATGTCAATCGTACTTATCTGATTAAAGTTGATGGCAACGACCAATAAACTCTTGCAGATGTGCAATTTAGGAAATTAATTCTCGTGGTTACTACATAGAAAAATGAATTATAAATATATGGGGTGTGGGTTCACAACATGGCATCATAACAAATTAGCATGGATGTACATTTTTGGAAGATAATTGTTTTAGAAAAAAGCTGCGTACAGCCTTCGAAAATATTTCCCACTTTAAATTACATTGTGTTTAAACTCCAATAGGAAACCTATACCTATGCTATAATTCACGTGATAAAAAAACGTAATAGAAAATAGAAAACCCACAGATAGACAAACGGATCTGACCTTTTAAGTTATAAGATAACGAATTTAAGAACTCAGAAAAAAGCTATTTAAAAGTAAAAAAAAAAATTGTTTGTGTATCAATATTCTATGTACCAAGGTACTAAGTAGTGTGATACAGATATATAGCTGACGTGGCTTCACATCGCAGACTACTTGGGCTAAGTAATAGAAAAAAAAGTGCTGATCATCATCATCACGTAATATCGTACGATAAAATTAACACTTATATTTTGGGTAAGGGACTTCTAGCATTGGCATATTATTTTTGAAAAACAAAAAAAATAGCAGAGTTAAACATAAATACTGTGCATTTTGTAAAGAATCCAAATTCTAAATTTAATTTTGCATATAATTGCATATTTTAGCAATATGTAGCTTTTAAATGCTATAAAAAGACATACACTCATATATTATCTTATGTATGCCATGTATTAAACACGCTTTTTTCGATTTGCATTATTCTAATTCATACGCACTGATATTTGATAGCATAGTCAAATAAATTATAGTAAAATAATAATTTCTTTAGTTAACAAACAATCATTGAGTTTGATCAATAACTCTCAGATGATTCATCTAAAAACAAAGTTTTCCCATAAATAACATTAATAATGAAAAAAAAATAAATAATAGTTAGGTTTTTAGTATTCAATTTCAATAAAAACAATTTTTTTAAAGCACATTTATATGTTTTTTAGAGATAGACGTCCCTAAGCCTATATTTATATATACATCTCGTCATGTCCAATGATTTTGTCCGTTATTTATATATTCACTGAGCATCATAAACATTCAGTCATCTTTAATCGTACCGCGTAGTCCATTATGTGGTTAAATCGATCGCAGGTTTCAATTGAATTATTATTATTTCCCATCGATCTTTAACTTAATATTGTAAGCACGCCAATCGATTAATTTCAATACCTACCTAAAACGAGAATATAGGTTCCTACCTATGTATATATTATGATGTGTGACAAGCGTGACAAGCAGATGCAGATCTCTAATTTTAATAATTATAATGTATAGATAAACGTATAATAAATAATTATTTGTGTTATACATTTTGTAATATATTATTAGATACTTACCTGACTTAAATATTTTATGCGATAGGTACCACTTACAAGTTACAGCTATAGGTATACTATACAATTAATTTTATTTCTTGAATAATATAATTAATGGGTATACGAAAATATTTCTTTTTTATTTTGTCAGCTACAAATTATCGCGCAATCAATGGTAATGATATATGATGTATAATTATTTTCTTTCAAATACATTTTACATTTTCATACCTATAATACGTCAATATACTTTAAGGCCGAATTTTACACTTCTTATAATATAACAAAAACGCTTATATTTTTTTTTCTATCCGCAAATGTCTGTTCGAAATGAAGATAACAACAAATTACTGTTATTATTTTAATTTTGATTTGATTTTCAGACGATATATAGAACTTTTGACATTAATATAAAATCTGAAATAAATAACAAATTACGTGTTTTCCATATAAACATGTTTTAAATTTCACTTTTTACTAATCCACTCATTAGTGTTTACCAAAAGAAAAGTTTAAATCGACCGTATGCATATAATATGTAGGTAGGCATATATTCATCAATGTGTTACGTATTATATTTTCAAATATAGGATTGAATAAAAAATAAAACCCAGCCTCTGGAGTATAAAAAAAAAAAAAGAAATTATTATAAATAGTTATTAGGAAATGTTGTTTATATTACAATATTTACTGCAGTCTTCACCTTTTAAATTCGAATGTTGTCTTAAACTGCTTATATGTTGTCTTTACATTACTCAATATGGAAAATAATAAAACTGTATGCACAGTATATTATAGTATAATATAAATACACGAATATTATCGCGGCCTAACATTATTCTATACTATATAATATTATTATTATTAAGGTGCAGAAACGAGTTTTTCGGTTGACTTCGGTCCGAACATTAAACCAAATGTATTTATGTATTTTGTATATGTATTTATAATGTATTTTAATGTCTTACGAAACCTAGTTGAATTTCTGTTGTTGACGAAATGAAAAAAAGTCATAATAATTGTACAACTCGCGCATACGAATTGATGATTTAGCTATAAACGGAACATAATAAAATAATAAGCGTAGGCGAAAGAAAAATAATGACGTTTTTCACTTAAAAGTGACAAAATACGTTCGCGTATAGGTGGACCGCGACAATATTTTATACAATAATTTTTTTTTTTTTTTTTTTAAATTCGATTTAAATTGCGTTCGAATAGAAATGGGTAGGTAGATACAATATTGCACTTACAACGATAATAAATTGTATATGCAATTATTATCTAATGTGAGTAGGTGCACTATATAATTTATAAATAATCACACGAATATACTACGCATATGTGCAGGGTTAAATATTATATTTGAACAAAAAAATCAAAAAAAAAAAAAAAAAAAAAAAAAAATCCCTATGTTTATAATGTGAATACGCCTTTACTTAAAACTACTGCAATCTGATTCACTTTCACTTTTAAAAGCGTTTTAGACTACAGTTGAAATACACCTATACTAGTGCACGTAAAATCGTTCTTATATTGTTGGATGGTGCGGTCAAACTTCGAACGGGTGGTTTACCTACGTTATAACGATAAACTACCTATTATAGACGCAATGGATCTCTACAACATGAAAACTATACACAAGCGCGCGGTTCGTAAAGTATAATAAACAATTATGTAGGTACGTCGTCGAAACACAGACTCGCTCGTTGTTTGACGGCTGGATCGATCGAACTTGTCATGCGTGTGTGTGTGTGTGTTTGTGTTTGTATGGGACATGTGTGGGCACAGACGTCCAATTGAGAATACCGCAGTTCAATAGAAATATTCTTTATCTTAACGTAGCATTTAAGATTTTAATGTCGGATGACGGTGCGCTTCCCCGACGATCGATGTAGACTCGATGTAATATTATACCGATCGCGATGCCCACACGCGGTAACGAATCGAATACAATATTATAACACAATATAGTACCGTTTTTGTCGATCCACGGCAAATTTAATGTCGTTCTAAATCCATAAGCAATCAATACCTGTACTATAGTGTCTTTAATATTATGTTCGCAGATGCCACGAGAATCGTGAAGGAAGCGGTGGTCTCCGACATGTTCACCATAGTGATTCGGGACGAAGGCCCGCCGTCCGGACAGAAACACCGCAAACCCGAGACAGTGGCCACCATCGACTTTCTCAATACCTATCATTTCGCGTTGAAAATCGACAGGTCCGAAGGACAAGGTACGTACATACATTTAATATGCACGCATAGTATAATATACCCGCTTAATATTATAATTATATGCTCGGGCGTTATTCGATACGGTTTGTGTGCGCTTGTACGCATATGAGTGTGGAGCGGGCAGCAAAGAGGAGAAAAAAAACCACCGTCGCGAACGTAATAAATCTTCACCCTAAAACCGCCGGAGTTGATCATGCGCCCGGTGCGTAGGTTTCGTGGATATCGTATACTATAATACACTCGTGTAATATCTTCTGTGTGCGTGTGTGTGTAGTGGCTTGTCTTGCTGTATGTACGTCCGATACCGATACGGTATTATAGTCTCGATACTCTAAAAAAAAAAAAAATATTACCTCATGTGGAAATCGAAAATATCGTACACGCGCAGGGACTTATCACAACTAAAAAAAAAAAAATAAAAATACATTTTACGAGATGATAGGATGCATTGTATTGCGAACGGATGTGCTTGTGCACTTGTACGAGTTGCTCGAGTTTCGTATATTATATGGGAGTATTATGACCACGACTGCTGCAGTTATTATACAGATGAACAAGATGAACAGATGTACAGATGAACTGTACAGTCTTCGAATTGGTCGTTTGATACACGACACCGGAATTTTGTCATTCGTTTTTTATAAATATACGTAAGCATAAACTGACCGTATATTCGGGTTTTTAAACATGCGTTTTTCAAAGTAAACCAAAAACTCCTAATTGCAGGTCCCAATATGTGTAAATTCGTTGTACATCACATTTTTCATTCATTTTTTTTAATTTTTAATTTTTTTTTTTTTTACTATTAGTCGTCATTAGTCTACCAATATTCTAATTGTTTAAATAAAATTACTATATTACGTTTATATATATATTGGTATTTTAGTCGTTTTCAGGCTTTACATTTTTTTTTTTTTTAAATCCTTACGTACGATTGTTTTAGTAATATTACAGTATAATAATATTATAATCTCCAATATAAATAAAATAAAATTATTGTTTGTCTATCCGACTGTGCACAATCATAAGGGAGAAGTCTTATAATTTGCTTACAAAACCTGATTGATATGTGCACCGTGAAGCCGAATTTCCGAAATTCAACCTCTAAAGGCGACTCACACAGGATTTCTCGCATTATTAAAATGAAAGTTGAAATATTTATATCGATTTATAGTGACACGAGGATGAAAAAATATATTTATTATTAGTCAATTCGGTTGTAACGTTGTCTGAAATTAGTTTTATTGATAACGGTATTTAAAATGATTTAAAAAAAAAATCTTCTTTTAAATGGTCCAAAAAAGGGGAATTAAATTGACATGAAAACGTCGGGCCAGTACAGCTAGTGTATTAATATTAATGAACTCGTCCAATTTTATTTTATATGGACCAATAAACCGTTAGGTCCAAAAATGTCAAATGGCCCGTTTATAAATACCTATATGTATTTTTCGAGGACCACATTGCTCGAGTGATTCAATTTATAATGTATATAGGACCTACTCATACATACGTATACAATATACATTATAGTACATATATTTTTGACACAAGGTACTGCAATAACAAATTTTGTTATTATACTGAATGATACTGTTTTTTCTTCTTTATATAAAAATATATACATTAAGATCTAGCAGAAATTATATAATTTTATTGAACAAATTATGTTTTAATAGATTTTACGGTATCAAAACGAAAACTGATAAATAAATTATAATATATTTTCATGTCTAACCAAGGTTAGGTAAAGAAAGTAAAGGGAAGTCGCTAGAGAAAAGAAAGGGGAAGTCAAGCAAAATATTTGAGACACAGGTACCTATTATTTATTAAAATATTAATAAATAATTTACAAATTATATTTGAACACAGGTTTTAAAAACAGTTAGCTAATTTGTTTTCATTCTCAACCGAAAATGTATTTGGATATAATGGATTTCTTCCAAGTTTAAATGTACCGTAATTTTGTCTTTAAAGTTTACCATGAAGTGTGATTCTGCAACATCAAATGTGCGACTAACATCACATATTTTGCGTCCCAATTTTATAGCAATTATAGTGACTTGTAATACTATTGTTCTATGGTTAATTCTTCTTTAACTGTCTTACTAGTATACAATCTACGCATTTTAAAACCTAAAAAAGAAAAAAAAATAGCTATTAATACTTGCATAAAATCAAATACTCCTAATGTGTGATCAACAATTTTAAAACACGGATAAAACAATTCATGGTGTATTGAAACTTATCACAGTTTTTTAATACATCTGTAGAGAAAAAAAATATTATCAATGTTATTATTATGATTTTGATTTTTTTCAACTAAACTTAGTTCAAATTTATCTAGAAAAATATTGTATTGCGTGGCATAATATAATTCGCATGACGTCATGACCATCAAAGAGACAAAAGAATATCGAGGTAATATTATAAAAATCAGTGCACCGCTGTGTAGATATATATATATATATATCGTTACGAATGACGCATTATTTTATGGCATCTCTCGCTGCCGTTTTGTGCATAGATATATGTACCGTCCATAATAATGCAAAAAAAAAAGAGTAGCAAACTATAAGGAAAAAACGGAGAAAAAACACAGAGATCGCGGCAAATTCCTTCGAATATCCAGTTAGACATACGTCCTTAAAAGGATAAACCACCGGACAATCCCACGACATCTCGTGCATTATACGCTCGCCTATTAAAGTTCTTGACGAACGAATGAAGACGGAAAACAATCACTAGAGGTTGCTAGGCACGTGTATGTGAGTGTGCGTGTGTGTGTATAATAGCGAGAGGAAAAAACACCGATAAATAGTTTGCAGTATCCGGGCGAAAAGTCTTATTATTTAGAGTCTAGTCTGTAAATAACCTCGCGGATTAAGAAGAAATTTGAATAACATATTATATTATACAGAATGGACAACAAGCATTTATGACACAGATACACGTAACTTGAGCGTGTGAAACTTCCATATTTAATTTATTCAAATTAAATAAATGTGGGAAGAATGTTATCGGTTTTTTTTTTTTTTTTTGGTCAAGTCGTATAGGCACGCATAGCGCCACGTGAGCCACGTTTTGGTAGTTAAACAATAAATTATTGTAACCGTCTGACACAATCGTTTCAGAATCAAAATAGAACATAGGTATATAATTTTATTATCATTCAAAATAACTTTACCTAGATGTATACATTAGAAAAGGAAAAACCATAAAATTAAACTGTTTTAAACAAAAATATATCTATTTTGTTTTTTATTAACATTATTTATGTAAATTTATGTATTCGTAAATAATATAGTTATCATATCGACCAAGAGCAACGGCAACACGCAAACAGAGTATTATAATGTAAAATCTGTGGGAAATACGACGTTGTCATTGAGAACTTTAGTGTTGGCCGTTGATCAAAGAAAACCCAAAGCCACCATGACGCTGTACGTCAACTGTGAGCACTTTGGTACACTTCACACGATCAAAACCCTGCGGGAAGTGTACTTCGACATGAGAGATCCTAGTTTGCAGATGGTGAGTAATTGGAAAGAAAAAACCTATCGTACCTTTATAATAATAAAAATACCAAATGGTGTCAGTAAGAACGGTAATTTATTTTACTACTGTTTTTGGTGTTGTTTGATTGACGATAATGTTTTTATCATTTTCTAAAGTATTCAACTCTATCGTTTATCACTCTAGTGAATTATTTTGTAATTAGTTTTTGTTTTCACGTAATCGTGGATCGTTTATCACGTGAAACGCGTGTGTTGGTGTTCACCAAAATGGTTCTCGATTTGGAGAGATCGAAACTACCATCGAAGTTATGTGACCTCACGCCGTGTGATTTCTTCCTACGGTGTTTCATAAAATCTTAAGTTTACGAAAAAAAACTCGAACTATCGAACAATTTAAACAGTTCTCGAAGACCTCACTAAGAAGAACTGTGAACAGGTCAGGGGAGGGGTTTATTCAAACGTTATAATAAATTTAGCGTAGTTACACTGGAGTTCGTACACTATACAAGTCTATGTATATTTAGTTTTGTTTATCTTTTTTTAAAAAATTAAGCGTTTCCTAAAACTGAAAATTAAATAGAAATAATAAGAAACTAGTTGTTATGATAATGGTAACGTTATTGGATAATATTGAAGCATGATTATTGATTATTATCAATTAACAATAGCACCTATAATAATTCAATGTTAACGATTGCATAAGGTATAACGCATCACGCAGATTTTGATTTATGAGCGCAGTCTGTATTATTTATTGTGAATTTATTTAGATTTTTAACCAGACATTACCATAAACAGATAAAACGCAAATATTATTATGGTAATATAATATAATGATGATGTCTCACACGGTAGAATATAATATAGAAATTTTATTTTTCCCACGGCTGTATACTATACGCACATTTTATTATCTATATTCTTTAAATCTTCACTAATGATTTACATAGATATTCACTGAAGTTTCACCAATCGTACGGGAAAAAATCTACCTACCGGTAGATATCTGAAAAACGGAGAAATGTACGACATTGCACAACCTGTTTTAACGACACTCATTTTAGTTAATTTTATGAATACATAGCTACCGAACTAGAGGTTTCGAACCAAAAAAAATAAAAGTCATTGTTTTAAATTAATTTTTTACCGATTAGACGCACGAAAAAAGATTCGGAATTCAAGTGCACCCGGAAGAATACTGGAAAACTACTCTAAAGAATCTACAATGTACAGTGGCTGATGATGACTGGGATAATGCAGAGAGCCTCGCCATGCAGCCAAATACGGTTACCGAAATAGGAATAAAAATGCCGAATATCGGAAGGGGTAAATTGCTAAAAATACAAAAAACATATCGTTTTAATATATTATTATTGTACATTTATATAATTTGCAGGCGATATTCCGATCAGTCACGATTGCGACGGTAAGTAGATAACACGAGACTATTCGATTAACTAATCCCGACTGCACGATTAAAAACATTACTTATGTTCTCTATATAGATTTGTTTTTCGTAAAAACCATTCAAGAGCTGATGCAGATTGTCAAGAAACTCAGAGAAGAAGTCGAAGCTCAGGTGAGTGAAAAATTCGACCGAGGATAAACGTATGTTTCGAGTAAATATGTGTAATGTATATATATATATTTTGTTTTTTTAGCGTCTCGAGATTTATAGACTACGTCAGTTGCTCGAGCGGTGCGATGATTTCTGCAGGCCAGGTATAAGGAACTACTAGGCTCACGGTGATCCAGGGCTGGACTTCGACTCTAGTTATTTCAAATCATATCATTTTAATAATTATAGACCACTTAAAAATGACCTATATTTTTTTACTATATATACTAACTTCTCATTAATAATATAAGAAAAAGTCAAACCTATAGTGATGGTCTAATCGTTTGTAACCTATATATTGCACTGTTGTGATTATTTTTACGTAAATAAAATTTTTCATTTTTTTTTCTTTTTAATATCATTTTTAACAAATTTTTTTTTTATAATACATCAAATACCACCCAAGTCCAGCCTTGGTCAACGTAACGTAGTGTAGGTATACAATATTATAGTGTAATAACATGTATTATGTAAAATTGTTTTTTTTTTTTTTTTGTCCAAGGCTGGTCTTTGGGAATAGGTAGTAATGTAGTATTAATAAATAAACTATTAAATAGGTAGTAGCAGTACCAATTAACATTGCATATTGACTAGTAAAAAAAGGTTATTTACTCCAATACAACTGCATCCAATAGTACCTACTTATCGATATTTGTATACATATATACATATACACACAGGGTGGTTCACTAAGCGTGCTCGCCCCATTTTTTTTTTTTTTTTTATTAAATGCTGCATACATTTAAATTCTGATTTTTGGAATTTTTAAGTGTAGTTAAAGCCAAAATTTTCGAATACTTAGATTTTCCACAACATTTAAAGAGTATCCTATGGTGATACCACCTTTGTTTTAAAATGAGAACCTATATTGAAAATTCCAAAATAGACGGGGTATTACTTTCAATACATTTTGGTGTTAAAATTTTTGATTTTCGTCAACCCATTCACGAGATATTTCATTTTTAAGTTTAAGAAGGGGGAAAGTAGTGGAGTATTATTTATGTGGCGGCACGGCACGAGGCGTTCTATTTAACGCTCCACTACTCTGCCCCAATGCACCGACTAGCACAAATTTTCTCTCAGAATAGGTGCTACACTTGATAATCAGAGTTTGCTAGTAGAAAAGTTGCTCAGACACAAAAAAAAAAACACACATAATAGTAAAATCAATAAAACCATCGCCACGCTTCGAAGTGACGCTACGAGAAACCAATTATAAAGTTGATAACAAAAGCTACGCTCAGAATCTAAAATAAAATGTAAACAGTTGAAATGTATAGGAAGATTATTATTGTTTTGTTAACGATATTTATTTAATACTTCAAAATAAAATTTAAATCATTTCTTTCAAAAAACAATAAAGTCGTGTTCATGCACACAGATTTTGATTACTGGCAGTCAATGCAGAATGCAGTTATCTGCGTGATTGTAATCAATTTTAGTAGGTATTTTAATTTGAAACATTTAAAAACCGTTTTCGAAATTCAAAACAATATTTTTAATAAAACTATATAATTATAAAAAACGACAGTAACTATCTACCAATCATTATTAAGTTAATCACTTTTTAACATGTAAGCCGCTGTGTGTAATAGGTGCGTTTCGATTGCACGATAAATCTTATTGAACTTCGGAGAGGTATTTAAGAAGGAAATTATTATTGTTTTATCGGAATACAATTTAAAATGACATGCCGATTCCTAAATACTATGGCGGGTTATGGACAGGTCCGAGTTCACCGCAGCCACCTTTGCCGCCAAAACCGACCTGCAGCAACAGTCCGTCGGTGTGCTATCCCGGGGCAGAGTGTTGGGACACACCCGAGGAACCGCGGTGTGGCCGGTGTCCCCAAGGAATGGTGGGCGACGGCAAGAAGTGCAAACTTGGAAAGACGTGTAACATGAAACCCTGCGCTCCAGGTATGTTTTAATATAATCGATATAGACACATTATGTTTAAATCGATTGTCACGCACAATATCGGTGGCATATTCACAACCGTGTGAAAACCTTTTTCATTTCTCCGCAGTCCCTCACTCCAGAGCGTGCCCGCACGCGTCTAATCGCCGATTTAAACACGCCACTCCTGTCAGATTTATAAATAACAGTAACATAAAAACGTCGTTCTGTCGAATACTTTTTTTTTTTTTCTTTCAGGCGTCAGATGTCTGGACACGGTAAACGGTTTCCGGTGCGGACTCTGTCCGGACGGTTACGTCGGCGACGGCCAAAAGTGTCAACCGCGAGGATGTGAAATGAACCCGTGTTCCCCGGGTAAGCGGATTGTCCGTCGATGACTGCATTTACGCGTTAAGAGAACGTTATACCCGCACACTATGTTGTGGCGAGGTATTAGAATTTTTAAATCGTGATATTTCACGCACTCTTATCTCGCTTAAAAATTTAAATTATGGAAAAAAAAAAATAAACAACGACACGACACAGATCTTATCTTCAAGTTCGACAATAAGTCAATTCGCTCTAATATTAAAACTAACAGTACAGAGTTGTCCCGCCTGCAGGTGTCGCGCGGTAGTAAGACGAAGGCGGCATTATGCGGGTATAACGTATTTCCTTAAATTTCGGATGTAGCCGACATGGCTATGTCCTACACGCGCCAGCACGACGATCAATCACATTATGTTTATGTAACAATACGTATACACTTGACATAACATCTGTGTACATTATAATATAGGCGTACAGTGCACGCGTTGCGAAGAACCGCCGTTCTATATATGCGGCAGTTGTCCGGCAGGCTTTACCGGCAACGGGACCAACTGCGTGGACCTGGACGAAGTGAGATAACGACGAACTGAACTTAAATGATAAAATATATTACATTATAATACTGCGCTGTTTATGTGAAGGGAATTATTTGTTTAATATAATATTGTAACGTAGCCGCGCGTCGCGTTTCGATTTTGCAGTGCGACCTGGACGAGCCGTGTGATCCCCGGGTACAGTGCACCAACCTGAGACCCGGTTACAAGTGCGGCCAGTGTCCGCCGGGTTACACCAGCGTGGGCCCGGTCCAAGGCATCGGCGCGGACGGCACGAGGAGGACGGACGCCGGACGGCACCGGTGCGTGGACATAGACGAGTGCGCTGACGCCAAGAACCACGGTTGTGCCGCCAACTCGCAGTGCATAAACACCGAGGTAATCGCGCGCGTTTACGGTGTGTAGACTGCAGTAGAACACACGCTGACGGAACCGTTCAGTTGTGTCGTCGTCTCGCTGACGAATCGTATATAATATATGAATAATAACTTCTAACCTGAAATCTCTTGAAAAAAAAAAAATTTAAAAAAACACAGTCGTATTTTATTTAATGCACCGAATAGTTTAAACTGAAAATGTATTATTATACGGGAAAGCGTGTTTTTTTCCACCTTGAGTATTTATATTATATTACTAAAACAATGTACATATCTAGATACTATAATAGGGTAATATGCATAATACTCAAAGACCTACAAAAAGCCTGGCCCGTACTACATTGGATCGGACCGGGGTCTTTGAAACATAATAAAAGTGCTGGGTCGGGCTTTTTCTTTTTGTTCAGTTTTTAGGGCCAGGACGAGTCGGACTTTAAATAATCAAATAATAAACCAACGATTAGATCGGGCTTTTTAAAGTCATGGAATTACATGGGTGGCCGGACTTGGATTTTTTTTTACAATAATTTTAAGGGCCGGGCAGGTCCTTAACAAGGAAAATTATATACATAAAGTCAGTTGTAACAATATTGTTGTCATTAATTATTAAAGGGTTTTCGTATGGATTTTCTTTAACAATATTTTTGAACCAGGCTTATAAAATCAAAAACCTAAGGCTGGACTTGGCTTTTTTCACAAAATATTTTGAACCGGATTATATAGTAGGCATAAAAATAAATATTCTCGGACCGGACCCGGTTTATTAAGAGTTAAGCATTATTTTCGGGCCGGACCAGGGTTTTTTATCACAAAATATTTTAGATCGGTTCGAACCTGGCTTGAAAAAAAATTTCGGACTGTACTTGACCGAAAATGAATGGCCTTTGCAGGTCTATAATACGCGAAAAAACGTAACACGTTCATTTTTTTTTCTACTGATCAAGGGTTCGTACCGGTGCGGTGGCTGTCGGTCGGGTTACATCGGCAACCAATCGCTCGGCTGTCTGTCGATTGAAAATTTGAAAAAAACTCCGTGGATGTGTCCGGATGGCACGAAGTGCCACCAAAACGGAGAGTGCGTCAGATCAACCACCGGAAAATATGCGTGCGAGGTGAGTTACGACAATGAGCGTATTGAGTGTTTGTATTGAGCGACAATGAGCGTTTCCTATTTTCATTTTTTTAAACTATAACGAAACTCGCTCTGTTTCACTTTATATAGTGCGTCGTGGGCTGGGCGGGAAACGGAAGAATTTGCGGACCGGATTCAGATTTGGACAGATGGCCGGACATCGATCTCTCATGCAACGACACGAGATGTAAAAAGGTTAGTAATGATTACGGAATAATATAATATTGGGTTATGACCCCCGGATAACGCGTGCAAGAAACCGTTATGTTTTGTGTAATACGTATTCACACTGTGATTTTGCTTTTGCCACCGTTCAGGACAATTGCGTGAGAGTACCGAACTCAGGACAAGAGGACGCGGACCAGGACGGCATGGGCGACGTGTGCGACGATGACGCCGATAACGACGGCGTGCCGAACACACCGGTAAGAGACGCGGATATGTACAAGTTACGTCCTGCGGATATTATATTCGTATGGTCGTATGGTTCACCAGTTCACCACCGTTTTAGAGGACAAATATTAACTTTATCTTGCCCAAATGAAATTTCAAAAATCACTGTAAAACCTCTGGTAGGATGCAAGGAAGAGTGGGGGATTAAAGAAGCTGCACTTGTTCCGTACATATTTGTAAAAAAAAAAAAAAAGGATAACGAGAAACCTTTTACCGTATGCTCGTTTTCAGATAAGCTGTAAAAAATGTTGAGGGGCTAAAGATTTTTGGGGGACGTAACCCCCTTTAACCACTCGCATCTTACGCAAATGTGTGAAACATTAAATATTATACAATCAATTTTATACGTGTCCAGTATTCCTGTGGTAGTTGTCCTTCTTAAAAAGTTTACGGTAGGAATATAAATAGTAACTATATAGAATGTAACTGAACTATTTGCCATTTTTACATGTAACTACAATGTAAAAATGTCAAATAATGTAATGATGTACGATTAACTTATAAAGCTATTAAAAATATAATAGCTTATAATAGTAACTCTTTATTGAACATAGCTTGTGACCCTGGCATACATATTCATGTATAAGTATTTGAATGAGTAGAATTATTGATGCGTTTTTTAAATATTTTCATTCGCTAAGTTTCTCTTAAATGCACTAGGCCGTTAATTTATTAAAACGTATATTATATTAGGTATGTACATTGTACAAGTTATCATATTTTAGTCACATACTGTAACAAACGTCGACTATTTTTTAACTAAAAATGAGTTATTTATTTTGCAATAGTATTTTTTGGTGACTAATTCGTAATATGTGTTGTAATCGTTTTATTTTGAGATAACTTGATATTTCTGATATTATTCTTTGAAAATGAAATACTAGAGCCCTCAATTATTATTGGTGCATTTGGTGAGTGGTAGATAATTGTCTAGGTTCATCCCCAGTAAACAAACGAAAATGCGCCACTGTACGTATTCGCAGGTGAAAATTTAAATATCATGTACACTTAGTTCATTTTCTTTTCGTTAAGAGGACGCCACGCCCGCGTCTATACTGTCTCAGACCAAATACCGAGCAACATGCAAAAATAATGCAGACTAAGTAAAACTAGCGTTATTTTAAACATACAGCTCGATATAAAATGCACTAAAACCTTTTTTTTTATTTTTTAATAGTTTGTAATTCAGAAATACCAATTTGATTCCCTCCATATAATTGTTCTCTATAAATTTCCTAATAGGGACTTTTACACTAAAATCAAAATTAAGTTAGTTATACTTAGTGTACATAGTTACATATGTTATTGACGTTTTTATTACGCAGAGGAAAAAAAATCTAATCAAAATCATACAAAATAGAAACATTTTATTTAAATTTACGTACAGGAACACTCGCAATAATTTCGGCATTTCCCGAACATTTTTCCACGGAGTTTTAGTTATGCTCATGTTGTGTTTAAAGAAATTTTAAAGTTTGATTTCTTGATGAACCTGGTAATAACACCAGGTTAAGATGGCCTAGGACGAAAAGAAACTTTTATGCGATTTGGTTTACTTCTATAGGGCCGTCTCTTGACAGTAATCAGTTTGTACAATTTATTTTAGATTTGATTTTTTTTTTCGCGATTCTGTAGGACAACTGCCCATTGGTTTCCAACCCGGACCAACTGGATTCCGATCAGGACGGCGCCGACAAAAAAGGAGACGCTTGCGACAACTGTCCAACAATACCGAATCTAGACCAACACGACACGGATAACGACGGGATAGGAGACGCTTGCGACGCAGACATTGATAACGACGGTAGGTGGAGTTTAAAAAAGAGCCGATACTGGGGACGGGTTTATCACTGTTATAGGAAAATTGGGAAGGTAGGATACATTAATTAATTAAATTTATATTTGTAAGCAATGATAAACCATTGCTAACGAAAAACGATTCGGAGCAAATTTCGATAACATATATTTTGAAAGGTAATATTTACGATTTTCGTCAACATTTTAAAATTAACTTTTACACATTTTTTTTTTATTTTTTGACTACTACATATGACTTATAATGAACCTTCTGTTAAATTTTCAAGCATTTCTGTTCAGTCTAACAAATTTATCCAGAGTACTTACCAAACAAAAATTGCATACAAAACTCGTAAAATTAAAATGTCTATAAATAGCTCAAAAATAGCTTAAATATTTTAAATTAAATTATAACAAAAAAAAAAAAAAATTAAAAATAAAAAAAGCATTATTTTCGTACATTTTCCCGTTTTTTCCAAGTTTTCTTTTCAGTTTTTCTCATATATTAAAAAACTGCAAGGAAAATTAAAAAAAAAAACTACCTGTCTTATGCACCAACTAGATAAAATTTCCTTTTAGAAAAAGTGCTACGCTCTATACACCTGAACAAAATTTCTTTTTGCAAAGTTAATAATTAAATAAAAAAATAGACGGTTTTTCAATTATTAAGAAAACTAATTGGAATATCATAATTATAGTTATTTTTATAGTTCAAAATTAAAACGAAAAACCTATATTGTTATTTTTCAATTGAAACAAAAATTTTGGTAGAAAAATTGTTTACAGACCGGAAAAAAAACGTATGATATTAAAACCAAAACTGCACTCTTCATCTGAAATAATTAAAAAAAAATACTTTTCTCATTAGCTCAGAACGTGAAAACGCAAATCCTATAGTAAAACTAATACACTTATGCTCAAAATCCAAAGCAATAGTCAAGTAAATTACCTGTTATACAAATTTAAATTTAAAAAAAATGTTTTATTTAAAATATTAAGTATGTTCATGTATACAAAATCCATTATTAAGTTCAATTTTAAATTTATATACTTAATTATTGTTTTGTAAATTCATTTATATAATAAAAAAATATATTTATTTGAGAATAATAAGTCAAAAATAAAATATTATAATTTTACCGGATGATGATAACTGCAGGAGTGTTGAATCACGAAGACAATTGTCCGAAAAAAACGAACCCTGACCAAAGGGACACGGACGGCGATGGTCTTGGAGATGTCTGCGACAACTGTCCAACCATGCACAACCCTACACAAACTGATTCTGACAAGGATCTGATCGGCGACGCTTGCGACAGCGACATAGACAGGGACAGGTACAATAAGTTTTTGAACTTTTATCATAAAAATAATCCAGGTAATAACGTCCGGACCAAAATTTAACAGAGACGGCATTCAAGACAGCGTTGATAATTGTCCAAAAGTTCCCAATTCCAATCAGCTGGATACGGATGGTGATGGTAAGGGCGATGAATGTGATCCGGATATTGACGGAGACAGCATCAACAACCTACAAGATAATTGCATGTTGGTGTACAATCCGGACCAGGCCGATTTCGACGGTCAGTAAACGGTATAACCATTGTTGTTTTTTAAACGTTTTATCATTACAATATTAAAAAAAAAATATCTCCATTCGGGTGCGCTACAGGCAACGGCATAGGAGATATATGTCAAGACGATAATGACTATGACAAAATACCAAACCATTTGGATAACTGCCCGAATAACTCGAAGATATTCACCACGGACTTTAGGACATATCAAACGGTAGTGCTAGACCCAGAAGGCGATTCTCAAATTGATCCCAACTGGGTAGTGTACAACAAAGGTGCTGAATTTGTGCAGACTATGAATAGTGATCCTGGTTTGGCAGTAGGTTAGTAAAGTGCAAAAATAAAATATTTAATTCAACTAAAATGTATAAATTAACCCCAATAATAAAAAAAAAAACCATTATTATTCTTATTATTTATTAGGTTACGATTCATTTGGTGGTGTGGACTTTGAGGGTACATTTTTTGTAGACACCAATATCGACGACGACTATGTAGGTTTTGTGTTCAGTTACCAAGACAATCACAAGTTCTATACAGTAATGTGGAAAAAAGGAACACAAACATACTGGCAGGCAACACCATTTAGAGCTGTGGCTGAACCAGGAATACAAATCAAAGCTGTACATTCAGAAACTGGACCCGGACAAATATTAAGAAATGCTCTATGGAATACAGAGAGCACAGACAAACAAGTGAATGAACATAAAAAAAATTAAAACTATCTTGACAATGTATATGGTTTTATGTTCAAAACAGGTGAAATTGTTATGGAAAGATCCACACAATGGCGGTTGGAAAGGCAAAACGGCTTATAGATGGATACTATTACACCGTCCCAAAATTGGTCTTATTAGATTAAGGATATTTGAGGGGCAAAATATGGTAACAGACTCTGGAAATGTGTTTGATTACACATTTAAAGGTGGTAGATTAGGAGTTTTTTGTTTCTCCCAAGAGATGATTATTTGGTCAGATTTGGTCTATCGTTGTAATGGTAGGCATAATATTTTTGTTATAAATCATATCTGTAAGTTTATTTATTTTGTAATTTTTTTTAGATAATATACCAGAGAGTATTTATCGTGAATTACCGCCAAAATTGCAACAAGAAGTACAATTGGATACACGGCGAGTTTCCAACTAATATTATAAACCAATAATGTGTTATAATAATATAAACTTCCTTTAAGTCTAATATAAACAAAATAAGTACATACACTTTTAAACATACATTAATTTTTAGATTTATTTTTTTTTATAATTTACACATTTTTTCAGTAAGCTTAAGTTTTTATAAAATTAGTTATAAAACAAATGATTTATGTTTAATATAAATAAAGCAATCAAATCATTAAGTTTTCTGTTTTTATTTTTGTAAAAACCTCTAGAATGTCTAGTATTTGATTTTTAAAACATTTGTATTTAATAATTAAGATATTTATAATAAAAAACTTACAGAGTACATAATATGTATGGTTTTAAAAATAAATCCAATTATTGAAACATAACAGAATGAATAAATATTACATTTACTCAGAAGTTGAAACTATATTGCATTAGTTCAACATTTTCTGTGGGTTTATATACAATAAAAACATTAATAATACTTAACACACTAAATTTTATATCCCCTACCTTCCTGGAATTGTTCAATAAGACATTTAATATGTGCATGTACATTTCAATTGGTCCGTGGTCTCTTGAACAATAAAATGTGAGGCTCTGTAAGAAAACAAAATAATCATTAAATTAAATCATATCAGCTAAATGATAAAAAAAAATATATATATAATATTAATTTAATATTATTCATATGTATTTCATTTGTTTTTTATTGCTCTATTTTGATTGATGGACTCATTATAATATTTTAATAAACTAATTAAAATAATATTTTTTTTATAATTTGTAAATACATAAATACACATACCTAAAAAATTGTAATATTATCGATATTTAAATAACTATAGCTATAACTATACTATAACTATAAACCTATATTAATATATTATATTATTTTAAATAATAATTTAAAATTTCGGTTTAATAAAACAAAAATCACTGCAAAGAAATGATAATAAACACGCATAAAACATGTTATACATTTCACATATAAGATAACAGTTTTATATGTTCATGTTGTTCTTTGTTTTTTTGTTTAAATCTTAGCAATTATAATATGTATTTTATACTACACCATATTATATCTTACAACCCCGTGTATCCCAAAATTATTCATAATTTTATTTTTCAGACAAGTTCAATTATTTATGCATGGATTTAAACAAATGTACAGTATATTCAAATATATTTTTATGTACTATTAAAAATGTTAAACACTTTTAAAGTAACTTAAATAAAAAGTAAATCTTATCTATATTACAGTTACAACTTATGTAAAAACTTTAATTGAAATTATGTTTTGAAATAGACATAATCAAGCCTGATCCTATTAATTTTCAAGAATATTATAATAAGTATCCAAATAATTTTCTTCTATCAGTAGTTATATTTTTCCATATTTAAATTTTAAAATATTAATTATAAATTTACCTCCCCAACTAATACCTGAAGGTTTGAGACTTACAGAATGTGCTCAATTTTTTGGCTTAAAAGCAGTGCTATGGAAATTTATGTAGTTACATAGAGTTTAAAGATGAAATTTGAAAATGTTTTTTTTGATAGTTTAAAAATAAATGTCTAATATAAAATTAATAATTACCAGGTTCATGGATCATATAATGTATCCAACCTTTGCTCTGTTGTACTCCAATTGATCTCCATTCATCTTCTGAGAGTAAGTGTGTTTTAGGTATACTCTTCGCCATTTCTTTAGGCAAAACTACGTGCCTAAATTTAAAAAAAAAAATATATATATATACATACAAAATAGAATCTATAGATGGTAGGTATAATATAATACAAAAACATTAAATAAGTTCCTACTTAAAATGGTTAATTACCTATTAGTAAGTACATTACTACATTACTTGTTTTTATTTAATATACCTACTTCATTCAACTTAAAATTTTAATTGAATTATTATTATATCACTATTAATTGTATATGCATTTTCTGTACATACCTCATAATATTTAATAATTATAATTTGTACCTAATAACCTCAGTTTTTATATTGCATTATGATTAATGTGCCTAACTAATACATAGGGTAGAATTATCAAATAAAAATACAAACAATATAAAACTAATTGAATGATAGGTATTAGTAATAAACCAGTTAGGAAAGCTCTCTTTACAAGCATGCCATGTTTATGGTTTCTTAACATATATTATATTTAACCAACCAACATTTAGTGTCATTGAAATGTGTTTAAAATATATTTAAGTACCTATTATTATATTAGGTATAGATTTAAAATTTTGGTTATTTTGTCTTAAACATTTTGACTAAATACTATCAAATTATAGAAGCTAATGTACATCACATCACTTACGAATTTCAAATTGATTTTTTTTAAACATGTATTTTGACATTGACAAAGAAAAAGTTTGAATCTATTTTGCAGGAACCACTATAAAAGAAGTTAATAATGACAAAAAACATTAAAAACTTAAAAAAAATTTAAAATGCTATAGGTAGATATTTAAAATTAAAAACAACTTTTTAGCTAATATTTTAGAACTTTTAAATAATTTGAAGATTTTGGGTAAGTATGGGTTAAGTAGTATATGAATAATATGTGGAATAACATCCTAATTTTTACGGTTTTTTTTTAATTTAATAGGTATTAGAAATAATAAAAAATATATAAAATGAAAAACAAGAAATTAGGCTTTCAATGACCTTCATGAGTTCGTTTCGCAACTAAATCAAAAATAATGTTTCTTTAAAGGCCCAAGACACAAAATTTTTTGCATTAGCTTCTTTAATAATGGTTTCTACAAAAAACTCAAAAATTATCAAAATCAGTGTCAAGACATAAATAATAATTATTATAAAAAAAAATAATAATATTGAAATTCTTAAGGGGCACAGTAAAATGAACTTAAATCAAATTAAAAAATTACATTATAATTAAGTACATTGCACACATTCACAATTTACCCAATAAAAATGTTTTGTAACACAAATTGATAGGTACATCATATTACTTTTATTAATATGGGTTAGTATGATTAGTGCCATAACCAGAATTTATCAATGAAGGAGAATTAGGGAGTTTAGAAGTACAACCTTTTTAACCTTACTATTTGCTAAAATAAATAAAGTGATGAGGGGAAGGTTACAACAATCGAAACCTCCCCATGGTTGCGTTAATGAGTATAACTACTTGCCAACAACCACACAGTAGGTACTTATAGTCTGCAAGTCACCAATTTCAGTAGGTACTTAAATTATAATTATGAAAATGATTTGAACATCCCTATAATATACATTATATAAATAGAACACTCGAACTGGTATTACCTACCAACACCTAACTATCTAAAATAAAAAATAATATAAACATCATACTGTACCTATATTCGTGCGTATCGTCATAGTATTTATCCGAGTAGTAGATTTGTTTGTCAGCCATATTTTCACTGACTTAGAAATGTTGTTTCAGGGCAGTATATGATGTATACAGACGTACACAAAGGCGAAAACTGCGGAATACAAATCGGATGACGCGGGCACGAAGATTGCAGCAGGCAGCAGATGTAATGTTGTACACACAACAGCACACGGTTTAGTTGAAGTTCCTCCGGTTTCCTTTTATTTTTTTCTCTTGAGATGATTATAAAATCCACCGTCGACAACAGATGTTCAGCTGCACCTTACAATAATAGACCGAATTTTGTAAATAGGTATACGCACACAACAAATGAACGGTACACAATGAACAGTTAAATAATATACGATACGAGAAGGAAATACACCGGTCACAGTCGCGCAATAATACAAAATACAAAACAATAACAGACGTTTTTGGCGGTTAAGATCATGACAACACGTCAAGCAGGAGCGGGTCGCGGGACGTAACTGATTGATGTTCATAACGGTAACCTGACGCGACCGTTGTCCGTTACGCACTTCCAGTATTACATTTTACGATTCAAAAATAAAGGCGCGTAATATAGAGTAATATAGAGGCCAATACGTATTGCACCAATATAAAATATTGAAGACCAGAAAGGAATGTAAATATAGTGTTAATTAATCATTTGGAAATTATTGTAAAAATATCATCAATGGACAAATTAGAAAAGAAATCAAGTTTATAGAATGTGTTTTGTTTTTGATTATTATAATCATTATTTAAAAAAAAAAAATGTAGAATATATAATTATTTAATTTATATCTGAACGGAACAATAAATCATTTCTAACAAAAAATGTTGCTGAGAGAAGTTTGGTTAAACATTTTTTAAAATAATTATGCTATGAATTTTACGGTTTTCATTAAAATTTGAACTAAAAACACATGATTGTTAGAATTAGTTTTAATCTCAATGCTTATAAAAAAAATACATTATACTCACTTTTTACAAGTGATTAAAAGTGATTGTCAAATGATAATGATAAACTACATCGTGTTAAAATTTGGTAATTTTTGTTAGGCTAAAACAATTTTATCTAAATAAAAACTAAAAACTAGACAAATTTAAATGGCCATAAATAACTCAAATATCAGAATGTTATTAAAAGTTTACTATGTTTAAAAAAAATCAATATAAGTATTTTGCGTGAATATCAGGTTTATATAATTAGCCAAGAGAGTAATGTTTTAAATAGTATTAATTTTCACTACTAACAATAAAATCAATTTGGGAAATGTATTTGAAGCTGCTACTATATGTTTATTATTTTATATTATTGCGAGCTTAAAAATGTGTATGCTAAGTATATTTTCTTATAAAACAGATTCAGCAATGAACATGGTAAGTACTTAATCAAACTTGAATATTAAACTTCAAGTATCAAACTGATTTTTCAAGTAAATTTGAAAACATTGTACTACCTATAAGTACAAAATTTTAACATCAAACAATTTAATAATAACAAAATATATTATGTAAAGCACCGAGGTGTCCTTGTTGAACGTAAATTTGTTAGTGTTTCTAAGACAGAATGAATATATGTGGATATAGCATCCTCTTAATACATTTTCTCTAGATGCCTTCAATCATGCTGACAACCACTTATTCATCATATATATATATACTATCTCAATATTGCACACATTGTAAAAAAATTCAAATATATAAGGAATTTATAACTAAAATTAATACACATAGAAATGTTATATTTTTAGAATTTTTTCACATTAAAAAAAAAAAAACAATGATCTACACAATTATTTAATCTTTATAATTAATCATAATTCATAAACAGATTAAATATAATACTGATAATATACTGAGTAAAACAAATAAGTATGTTATTAAAATATTTGCATAAATGTGACTCATATTGCATTTTTGAACTAGACACAAGAACATTAACCAGGAGACATATCACAGGAAGAAATTAATAAATAATTCATTTGCTTTGTAAAGTACTACGTAAACGTAAAAATAAAGCATGTTTAGACATTTCCGACTCTGCAGGAATATAATTTTCATAAAAATTTTGAACAAATTCTTCAATCTTAAATCCAAATTGTTGATAGAGTATCATCGCTGGATTGTTTGGAGAAACATGCAATGTAATATCTCTATTCATACAAGTCTACAAAAGAAAATATTGAGATAAGATGGCATTTATCATGTTATGCTAACATTTTTAATTACCTGGATTAAATGATATATCATGAACTTAGCAATGCCACAGTTAGTCCAATAAGGACGAGTAAACAAAAATGTTATATAATTTTCATTTGTACTTATGTCGGGAACCATAAAACCAAAACCAATGATCAAATTTTTATACAATGCAATGACACTAAAGTCTGGATACAATAGACTTTCACTTACTAAATAACATAATCAGACAATTTTAATTTTAAAAATTTGTAAAATATAGTGCTAAATTAAATTAATACAAATTCTTACAATCAATACCAGGCCAAAAAAATTCTCTAGCCAATGCATTTAATGATTGTATATGTTTTGCTCGAACATAACTGTAGTCAATTGTCTCAATTTCTATGAATTTAGTTAATCTATTTTTTTTTCTAAAATGTTCTTTTAATTCAGTCAGCAGTTGTAACCACAATGGTTTAGTCACTGGGTCTCTAAATATATATGGTTTCAAATGTCTGAAAATAAAAAGTAAAATAAATTGATGATATAGTAAACTTAATAATAAATTTATTAAGCAGTTTTAATTTTTAACTTTTTTTTTTTTTTTTAATTGAGATAGGGAATTTCTTCTTTGTGGTCGTCTCCAACTTACCCAAAAATCATTTGAATCCAGAAAATTTTTTTTTAAAACTTGCTTATAATTAATTTTTCCATTTAAATAACATAGAAAAAAGTAACAATATTTCCAATTGAATCACATTGACTCATTAAGTTCTAAAATTACAAGTTTATACATAGTTTTTTCTTAAAGATCATAAAAAAATGCATAGGATTCACTTGGAATCAAATAAAATTGTACTGTTATCAAAATAGCTCATTTATAGAAATCTATAAAAATGTGTTAAAAAACTTTTTTATTAATGTTTAAAGTTGAATACCAAAAATGTTCAAATAAGGTTCTTTTTGTAAGTTATGAAAAGACCTTGCTATTAGTCTTTAGATATAGATCAGCTGCATAGACTATATTATGTATTATATACTATATATATAGACAAATTGAAAATTTAAAAAAATCTGAGAATTTGTATAGATTTCTACAAATGAACTATTCTAATAACAGTACAATTTCACTCGATTCCAAGTGAATCCTATACATTTTTTTATGATCTTTAAGAAAAAACTATGTAAAAACTTGTAACTTTAGAACTTAATGAGTCAATGTGATTCAATTGAAAATATCGTTACTTCCCTGATATTAAAATGGAAAAACTAAATATGCGATTAGCAAGTTCTAATTTTTGTTTTTTTTTTTTTGGTAAATTGAGACCACAAGGAAATTTTATACATAAAAAAAATATACCAAACTATTTAAAATGTAAATACATGATTATTTCAAACATTCCTAACCTTTTCTTAGTGATGACCAAAATTATGAAAATCCTAATTAGATTGTACATTTAAGGACTCTACTGAAAACTTGTTAAGAATTTATATATTATAGTATTTTTAAATTAAAGTTACAACCAACAACATTAGTAACCACATTCAATTTTTTTTTATATTGTTATTTTGTATTTCTAGTGATTAATAGTATAAAAAATTAAATAACAACTAAACTCCAGTTCAGGTTTTTAAGATTCAATCTATATATAACTAAGACTAACTGACCTAAATTATACAAAATTGCAATAAATAAATAAAATTAAATAAATTATGCAAAGTTGTATTACCATTACCTATGCGTGTAGGGGCTTATTATAGTTTTAGGTTTTGAACCACAAAGAAGATCACTCAATAATAAAGGTCCTGGATTTTCAACTTGTTCAATAATTTGTTCTTTTGACTTGCCCTATATAAATTATTATTATAATTAAACAATGAAAAATGGTTGCATACAGCTAATATTTCATATATGGCTTTAGTATAATGTTGAGCAAAGCTCGAATAAATAAAAAAGAATTTCAATGGCGCACATAGTTGATATTAAAGAGTTAAATAATGACATAAATTTTCAAAACAATCATTATATTTCTGTGTTTTTTTTTTTTTTTTTTTTTTTTTACAGAACAATGTGTACAGGTTGTTTTATTATATTGTAATTTACACTTTTCTAATTTAATAATTAAAATAATATTTTATTATATTTATTTGATTTGTCAACTACAAATGATGACAAAGAATGAAGACGTCATTAATTGTGTTGGCAAATTAAATATGGTGTCCTACAAAGATGTACCCGTTGCAATATTTCCTGAGATAATAAAGATAATCAAATTCTGTTTTTTTTTTTTTTATATATATTTATATTTCAATACATTTTTTTGTTTTTGCCAAATAAAAAAAAAATGTAATATTTTGGAAAATTTGAAGATAGCCATTTTAAAGAGTGTATTCTTTTGAACATGTTAAACTTTTCAACTTTTTATTTTATTTGAATTCGTGATTTTCAATTTTTTAAAATTCAGAGAAAAGTATCTATAATTATGCCAGAGGCTATAATTACGTTATTCAAATTTACCAAAACAAAAAATGATATTCTTCTTTACGTCCAAAGCTATTGCAATGGGCATATATTTATGGGACACTATGTATTTATACATCTACATCACTCTGCAACTGATGTACCTACTGTATAATTGTTTTAAAATTATTGACAAATTTGAATGTTTAATAATTTAAAATTACAAAAAAACTATAAACCTAAAATGATACATGAAAAATGCCATATATATTATCTGAAATTAATTTGAATAGTTGAAGAAAAATTAAATCAAAGAATTGTATGACAATAAGTGAAAGTGCAATGTATTTGATAACTCTATATATATATATTGATATATACAATTCTATAGATTTAAACGTAAGTGTTTTTTTTTTATTCAGTGAAGGAATAGTTTAAGGGACAAATGAAATATTAAGCATTAAATTACCTGATACCGATTAAATATATTTATATATTGATTGGATACAAATTCGCTATCTATCATGTTTTTTGAACCAACAGCAGAAACTGGCTGTGAATCATTTGATGATTTAGGTTGACTAGTATTATCTATACATTTATGTTTAACAACATCTTCTTGTTGTACAGATAATGACACTTTAGAAACTGTGTCAGGTGATGAACTACTTAGTGAAAACATTGTTTCACTTTTAATCTCATCTGTATTTAGAGGAGAAATTATTTTATTAATATCCATTTCTTTACTCTCATTGTTTTCCAGCTTTCTAAAATATAAACATAAAATTTAAAAAAAAAATGATTTATGAATAAATAATAATTGATAATTACTCATTTAAATTATGCTCTGTTGAAAAATCTAAAGTTGGGAACAATTTAATTATATCACCATCAATATCCATTGGGGAAAATAATTTAGGTGGTGTAGATTTTCTTGAAATACATGATTTTTCTATTTTATCATCAATTTTTTGAATGATGTTTTCAGAATTCAATCTAATTGAAAAATAAAAAAACTCTATAAATCTAAAACTTGGAAATTTAAGTAAATATTAAATATTATAACATTTTAATCAAAATATATTATATAGCAGTAATAAATTATTCACAAAATCGATACATACAAATATATTTATTTTTTTTTATAACTACCTCATGGTTGTATCATTTTGATTATAATTAGGTTGGTTATTATAAGCAGAATTATAAGAAGAATTAATACAATCGTTTGATATGACAGTTGATTGTTCGTAATTTAATTGCTCCATTTTACTTTCTAATAGGGCATCTTTAAGTAATCTAATTGAAAATTGAAAAGAAACAATACAATTGAATTATGATAAAAAAAAAAAAGTCAGATTTTCCCGACATAAAAACAATTTACTTTGTGGTAACATCTATAGCATATAAACTACAGCTAGATAATTTGTCAGTTACATTTATTTTTTCTAAGTTTGTCACTATTTTTGGATTGACCGATAATGGATTTTCTGATCTTGATGATGTAGTGTTATTCACACAATCTTTATCATTATCTTCAATAATGGACTTTAATAAAATATTAATAACATTTAAATAGATTTACATCATATACAAATATTTTTTTTAAATAATCTATACATATTTAAACTTACGTTATTGATTTTTTGAATTGGTAAACAATAATCATGCTCCTTTTCAAACCATTTATTAAAGTACAACATTTTATTACTACATTTCACTCGTTTAACAAGACGTTTCATCATTGGTCTCTTAGATTTCTCGTGCTTATATAAGTAATCAGTTAATTTGAAACTATTCGAATTTAAAGCCAACTCCATATTACTGTAGATGGATAGCAATAGCAATAGAAATAAAAAACAATATTTTATTTTTTTAAAAGTGACGAGAACATAATAAAAAGCCTTAATTACTTAAGTTCGCAAAAAAAAAAAATGACTGTCCAGAATAATTAGGTATGAGGAATATAGTTTCGAATAGATTTAATTTAGAAAAGTTCAAAATTAATAATTAATAATTAAACAGTTCAAAGAAACTATATAAGTGTATTTATTATTTTCTAAATAAATCATAAATAAAAGCACATGGACGTAGGACATTTAAAGAATTTAATCAACACCTTATCATTGATGACTGATAATAATGATATTACACGGATATTACATTGACGGAGCTAACTTCAGTTTGATATCACGTGACCAGTCCACCGGTATTATACTATCAGATAACAAAATATTGAGTGATGTGTTTAATTCGAATTCGTCGATTTTGTTAGAATTTTTTCAGTGACAAATTGAAGAGTTTTAACTCGTCTTCAGAAAATTTCATAAATTTTTAACATATTTCTTGGTCTTAAATAATTATTGTTTTTTTTTTTTGTTACTATTATACACTATTAATAAATTACAGATATGTTCCACATATCTTTAAGTGCTCTATTTACATGCTGTGTAACACTTATCCTTGTTCAATGGACTGAAAGTAAGTTGCAATATTCCTCAAACCGATTAAATTAGTTAAATAATAAAAATATTTTTTTACATATCCGGTTTATAGGTAAATATTTGGAATATGTAACGTGTGGTTCTGTCACTAAATTATACAATGTCGACCTTAAGGTAAGGTTGCATTCGCACGATGTCAAATATGGTGCAGGCAGTGGTCAGCAGTCTGTAACCGGAACAGAGGTATCTGAAGATATTAATTCTCATTGGGAAATAAAACCTGCCACAGGGAAACTTTGTAAAAGAGGGTAGAAATAAAATTATTTTTTTTTGTGAATTTTTTTATGTTTAAGTATAAATAACTATATTTTTACAAAATATGTTTTAGTGAACCAATAAAATGTGGTACTATAATTAGGTTTACACATTTAACGACTAAAAAAAATTTACATTCACATCTCTTCAGTTCGCCCCTGTCTAATAATCAAGAAGTATCTGCATACGGTAATGATGGTGAAGGAGATTCTGGTGACCATTGGTATGTGGACTGTGGTGGAGACTATTGGGAGAGAGATGACGATATTCGGTTAAAACATGTAGATACTGGAGCGTAAGTAAAAAAAAAAAAAAAACTATTACCTACATTAACAAATTCATAAACTTAAGTTAAAATATAATTTTTTGTTAGATACTTAATGACATCAACATTTTCATATGGTCGACCAATCAATGGACAAAGAGAGATTGCTGCTGTCAAAAACCCAGGACCTCATTCAACTTATTGGCGTGTTAAAGAAGGCATATTTGTTCATAAAGATGAACCAAATGATTATTCATCAGATTATTCCCATACAGAGTTATAATATTTATATGTTTAAGTATGAAACCACTATTTTATTTATAATTTTGTATATTTATCAAGCACTATTGAATGTTTATAATAGAAAATGTGTTCAAATGTAAACTTTCTTTAAATTTAAGGTAGTACAATATCTTATAACATAAATAAGAACCAAGGTTTTTATTGTTTTATAATAATATTTATTTTAATATTTTGATTATAATATGATATATAAAGTATAAAAAAAAAATATATTAATTAATAATGTCCAATCTAAATTTAGGTGTATATAAATTTGTATTTAAAGGTGAATATATTATTATTTTAACAATTTTGTTTTTACATTTATTTTTATTATTAAATACTTAAATAACAATGTTTTAGTAAATATATTAACACAATATTTATTTTCTAGATGCTTACTAAAATAACAAAAAATAAATGGGTAACTATTTGGTAAAAATATAAACTAAAGCTTGCCATAATACTCCACCATTTGATTGTGCGTTAAACAAAATATTATCATTTTATAAATGACTTAATGAAAATATTCCTTTTTATGTGCTTAAATAAATGAAAATAAAGGTTTTTTTTAAATTTTCTTATTCAATCAATATATACATTTAATTAATATTAACTTAACAGTAAGACAATTTTGATTTTGAAATAAATATTTTAATTCTTCTCATTATGGCAGCTGATTTCAATATTTTACCTGTTTGATATGATTTACAAAAATAATAAAAGTATAAAAACTAATCATCTACTTAAAATTATATTAAACTTATTCAGTTTCTCCATCAGCAATCTGGAAAAATGTAATTAAATATTTTAGTTACAATAAGTCAAATTTGAAATTGTATTTAATTAAATTTAAATTAAAGATGAACATAATTAGTATATTATTCAAAAATACATTGTTCATTTACCTTTGCAAGTAACTAAATAATGTAGTAATTATAATAGAAAATATATTTATTGTTTTTGATATTAATATACTAAAAATAAATATTATGTTATCTCATTATTATTATCATAATAAATAATATTTAAATTAAATAGGTTATGTGTTAATGAGGAATATTTATAAACAATAATTATTATTATGGTAAAATGTGAAACTACTTAAATCTGTGGCTGTGTAAACAAAGTTAAATTGATACAGCAGAGTCACAAAGAGAAGGGTAAGTGGGTGTTGAATATTGATGTTTATAGTTGAGTAAATACAAGATACTTGAGGTATAATGTGTAGTATATGATGGAAGATGCTTTGTTCTTTAGATTAAAATTTAAAAATCAAGAAAGTTTAGATGCCAATCCTCAACTTGGTAAGCATTTTTTTTTTTTATTTTGTGTTTGTATAAAAAGGTGGGTGGGTATTGAAAAATTTGACTGCGTCATTGAAATAATAATATCACGTCGCCACTGACTTAAGCCATAAACTCATAACTAAGACTAATATAAAAAATTGTTTTAAATCAAATTTCTGATTGTCAAATATTTTGTTAACACAGATGAAATGAAACTAATAATTTAAATCTAATACTCAATACAATAATTTTTAAATATGTGTGATGAGTTAATTTTTTCATTATTTCACATAGTTATTTAAATAGAATGGCATTCACATTATTTTTAAAATGAGTTGTTATAGTATAAATTGAAATCAACCAATTAATGAATTGTTAATCAAACAAAGAAAACTATAAATTAATGTTAGTGAAATGAAGGCCTCAAGGTTCCCAAAATGTTTTGTGTTATATTATGTTGGGGAAAAAATAATTATTTCAGTCGATATAAAAAAATTGGTTTACCATTCTCCACAAAATTATTTTCCTCTTACTAACTTGGAAATATATATGAGTATAATCAATAAGAGTAAATCTGCAATTGCACAAGATGAGTTAATTTAAAAAATATCTATGCTCTGATTATGTACAAGTAAAAAAAAATTAATATACCTAATATTATATTTTGATTATTAAATACTGAATTTAAAAAATGAAAACTCTAAGGGACTATTTGAATAAGAAAGGTTTTCCATTACAAATTGTATGTGTTTAATAATATAAAGCATAAACTATAATTTAACCAGTTTAATTCTTTATATTTAGAAAATATACAACCAATATTTTGTTGTATTTAACGGGATAATAAATTAATATTATTCATTCAAATATTCTACTATTTTAAAGAGATTTTATGAACAAATTCAAGTCATCAAAAAATATAATATAATCACTAAAGAATAGACAGTTTTATCGCAAAAAGAAAATGCTATAATTGTCTGCAATATATTATAAACAAGGAATACAAATTAAAGTAATTATAAATTTAACAGAAATATTAATCATCTAAAGCAAATATTTACAAATTCTGAAAAATACAAAATAGTTTATAATATTTATTTAAAATTTAAATACAATACTTATAATAATATGAAACATGATAGTAAATCTTAACCTAGACAATCTAATTACTTATTATTTCTATTTTGTATTTTTTTTCAATAATACATATATTAACTGTAATATAATATTGATTAAGTAGATTTTTATTACTTTTTCTATAGCATTTTATTAAGATCATATTCCATCCAATTCTAGTGATGATCTAGAAAATGGATGTATATATATGTATACATATTTTATATAAAAATTATAAAACTGAAATTGTAAAATATCATTTTTATAATAAAAAAAGTTATTTTTATTATCATTCATTAAAAATGTATTTAAATAAAATAACGTTTTTGCAGAAATTTGTGACTTTAAAATATATTATATCTTTCCTGAAAATAAATAATTAATTTAATATATATAAACAAAAAATGATGATAATTAATAATAACACTATGTAACACATAACTTAAGGAAATAAAGTATAGAATTAAAAAAATATTATTAGATAAAAGTAAATAAAATTATTATAAATGTATGGGCAAATATAAGCTTTTTAAATTGCAAATATGTATATAGTATTTTGTTACAATTGAAGTTGGTTAATTAAATGTTTTATTATGATTATATGAAAAATGAAACACGATCCATTTAATATCGATAATTTTACCTCAAATGTACCTTATTCAAATATTTGAACGCAAATGTTGAACATACTCCAAGACCAAAAACAACTAAATATGGCAAAAATTTGAAGTTCACCTTGGGTTTCTTCTTCATTAAAAACGACACCATACTTAATTTTTTATCAGAATATGGTGGATATTTTGCTCTGAAATGTGAGTAATAAATTATCAAGAGTTACTAAGATTTATTGTCAAAATAAAACTATTGTATTACTAACGAAGAAAAAGATTCTCCAATTATATTGAAATCTTTGACTAAACAACTTTTTCGGTGAGTGAAAGTGTCAAATGAATTTTTTCCATGGTAAGCTCCCATTCCACTATGTCCAACTCCACCGAATGGTAGATTTTCAACTAAATAAAATATCATACTTTTATTATTTTAAAATATATACCACAGATTTAATTAAATTATATTATACTCAAATGCATAAAAAATGTTAATATTAAAATGTTCAATAAATTAATGTTAAAAAAGCATAAATAATTACAGAACACAAGTTCCACAACCAATTTAATAAATATTTATTTTTATTTTTAAATAATGCAATTAGTTTACATAGAAAATATTTAAAATGTATTTCTAATTTGAATAAGCTGTTGGCTAAGTGCATATCAATTTATGTGAACATGAACATTAAACCTAATGTGAAAAAATAATCCAAACCACCTTATAGCATTTAAAAATATTGACTATAACTAAATTATTTACGGTGGTAGAAAAGCTACAACACAAAATCTGAATACAAATAATGTAATAAATTCATCATTCTAAAAATACTCAAAGAAAATATGCCATTATTATTGTGTATGACTTAAATTGATATCTAGTAATGTATACATAAATAACTATTTAATATGAATATTGTTCACTACAAAATATATAGGATTTTTTTTCCCTGTTTATTTCATAGTAACATCAGAAACATAATTGAATCAAGATTTTACTTTCATAATGATGGTCCCTTTAGTTAGACTTGGAGAATTTATAATATATTTAATTTGTGTATTTATTCATTTATAACAATATATTTTTCAATAGAAATAATTTTAAAATTAATAACTTGGTAGAATATATAAATACATATTTTGTATTAAATCAAAAATATTGTTGTTAAAAAATTATGCCACAAATAGTGAAAATAGCATTGCATGTAAGTTATACCACAAAAAAAAAAATAAAATGAAAATCTACTGATACTCTATTGATAATATAAATAAATTATTTATTAATTAAAATGAAATGTATTACTTTATTGAAATACATAAACATTGATTATTGATTAAGTTATTATGTGAGGTTCTTTTAAAATACAATTATTTGAATTAATTTTATTTGAAATGAATTTACTAACATAACTTCTTTATATATATATATATATATATTTTTAAATAAAAATACACTTGACTCCATTACTCACCAGTTACATGCATAATAGTATCATTGACACACATCCCACCAGCTCTCACATTTTCCAACATATTTTCAATGATTGCTTTTTTGTTGGTAAATACATATAAAACCAATGGACTATGATTTCTGTACAAATTGAGCAATTACTACCACCATACAAATAATTTAGTTATACTATAATGGAAACTTAATAAATCAGACCATTTTTTTTTTTTAAAGATGTTTTTAATTTTCAATTACAGAATAAACATACACCATCAAAGTTAAATAGAAAATTTAGCAAACAATATTATTTTATTAACTATGACCCAAAAATTATGAAAGCCATCTACACTATATTTAGGAAGGACAATGTAATGTTACTGTAATACTCAAGTAACTACCCACGCAAGAACTACAAACAGCGCTCGTTACGAACTAAATAAAATTCATGGTCCATCATATTTATAATAACCAATAATCCATCCATACAAACAATATTATATAAAATAAAATAATTATTTTTTAAAGTCTGTAAGTAATTGTTAATAGGAAGAAATAAAAGAATTTCTGAAATGTCTATTATTATTACCGGCATAATGACTAACAGTGTCATTTACACAAAATGATCCACTAGAAGTTTGTCTCATAAATAAATTTTGCATTTCTTGGTCGGAAGAGAATACATATAATGTTAATGGTTTACTCCTGAAGGATAAAACATAAATACTTGTTAAAATATTATATTCTTATTTATCATTAATTCATACTTCAATAAAAATTAAAACACAATATAAAAATAATTCTGTCCTAATTTACAATACTTCAAGATTTAAGTGAAACATCTATCTGATTTTAATATTAATTCAATTGATCTTAAATAATTTTAACTAAAACAAATCCTGAAATACATTTTTAAAAATTAAAAAAATTAATTTATTCATAGATAATAAGTATTAGGTATATGTTTGCATGTAACTAAACTGAGATAGAAACATGTGACTAATGTAAAAATTTAACATAAGTAGAAGTCACAGTAACATTTGGCTTCTCAATCTTTCCAACAAATAAAGCAAAAATGTGTTCTATAAGTAGGTAAATAGTACTAATAGACATAGAACAAGTGTTTTCACAAAATTAAAGACAAAGACATTTACTATATTCTCAGTTGGATTTTTTCAAATTATAAGTATCAATAGATGGTCTGAGAAGGAGATATTGAAAAATCTCTGTGAAAAATTATAGTGAACTTTTTGTTTTTATTCTGGTAGAACCAGAGTACCATTTGGAACTCCAGAAATTAGTTTTCATTATATTGCCCATTAAAAGAACAGAGACAGAACATGATATTGTTTAACTTAGGTCAGTATTTCATTAGGTATAGATACTATTAATTTTTTTGATGAAATCTGAGTAAACTTTAAGTCCATTAAATTATTAACTGTAAAAAAATATATATGTTCGTATTTATTAAAATAAATATAAAAACCAACAAAATACAACCTAGCAACCTAACTAATATAATACATATATTAAGGATACTGAATTACAGTTTACCTGCTATTAATAAAATTGATGGCATCATAAGCATTATCCACAATTACTATTGGTAAAATTGGACCAAAAATTTCTTCTTTCATGATAGGGTCTGTAGATTTAACATCTATTAATATTGTTGGTTCAATGTAAAGATCTTTTTGATCATGTCTGCCTCCAACAGCAATTGATCCACTGTTATTCATCAACTCTAATAATCTCCTAAAAATAATATGCAGATTCAATATTTTCATAAACATAATTTCAAAATACATACATAAAATGTTTTTCAGAAACAATTCTGCACAAATCTGGAGAATTTTTTGGATCATCTGTATACCATGCTTTCAAAAGTTCTCTGGCTTTCTCTACAATTATATTTTGAATTTGTCGAGTACATAAAATATAATCTGGTGCAATGCATGTTTGTCCAGCATTAATACATTTTCCCCATATTATACGCTTAATAGAAATATCCATATTGACAGAGCCATCAATATACAAGGGGCTACAATATACAATTATATTTGTCATTTAACATAAATAATAACATTGCATTATAAAATGTACCTTTTACCACCCAATTCCAACGTGACAGGTGTTAAATATTCATTTGCAGCAGCTCTAACAATCTTTCCTACGGTTGTTGATCCTGTATAGAAAATATAATCAAATCTTTGTTTCAGCAATTCAGTTGTTTCTTCTACTCCTCCTAAGATAACTGGAAAAGCGTCCTGTAAAATATTGAAACAAATTAAACAATATATTTACAGCTATATAATACGTAAACTCTGAAAGTATTATTCTTACTCGATTAAGATATTTTGGGATTAGTTCAGCAATAATTTTTGCGGTTGCTGGAGCCATTTCTGAAGGTTTTATTACAACACTATTTCCAGCGGCTATTGCACCAATTACCGGTAATAGTGTTAATTGTAATGGATAATTCCATGCACCTATTACTAACACAACTCCATAGGGATCTTTATGGATTAATACACCATCCAATATATTAATTAATGGTTTATCGGGCTAAAAAAAAAAATTAATTTTTCAATTCAAAAAATATACATATGTAGATACTGTAAGTACACAATTTACACACCTTTTCAGTTTTCATCCAACACTCTAATGAATCTAAAGCATTAATAATATCATTTTTTAAATATTCAATTTCAAACAATACAGCTTCTTGTTTGCTCTGCTCAAATGATATAAAACAATGTTTAGTATTTTAAATATTTAGAAAATAATTAAACAGAAATCAAAATAACCTTTCTTAAATCGGAAGCTAAGGCTAGTTGCAAGTCTGTAGCATTTTCATTTAAGAGTTTGAGGAGTTGTCTAAGATGATGTTTTCTAATATGTAAAGATTTTGTTTGGTTACTGTTGAATGCAGTTCTAGATTTTTCTATGATCTAGATAAAAGAAAAACAGGTATTTATTTATTTATGAATTTGAATTTGATCGATATGATATAAATTAAGTAAAACATATAGGATACATACATCTGAATAGTTGGCCATTATTTCGTTAGTTGCTGTTGTAACTGTAAGAATCCATAAAATTACAATATAATTAGCATTTCAAATCGAGAACATAACATTTTTTTTTAACAATATTAATTTGCATTTATAATGAGTAGGTACACAAACCCTAAGTATACATATCTACAATATATTTTAGATAGATACAGAGCTAGATATTCAGATATATGAAAAAAAAAAAAAATTAATCCTGTTTCCTCAAGGAATTGTTCAACATTTCTACAAATACGTCTAAAATAATTATAAACACGTTGTTGTGTAATAGAGCGAAATAGAAAGTTTTTTTTTTTTAAACATGCATTTACGTACAAAATAATATATTATGGGTATGAGTATAATACTATATAGATAATCTATAATACACTGCATTATGGGTATATCAACCTACCTCTATATACTCACAGGTTAATGTTTAATATTGTTGAACAAATAAAAACGAAGAATAGGCATCTACCTATATACAGATGAGCTTAAAAAAAATTGATGTAGGTAATATTATATTAATTTTCTGAAAAATAAGGTGTGGTACATAACGTGCGAACGGACGTGTAGCAATGAAACGTGAAATATTATTTATTAGATTATTGTAAATTTATTTTGAACGATATAGTTAGCTTTGCTCACAACCGCGTACTGATTACTGACAACTGACAAGTGACAGTAATGATTACTGGCTAGTGACTAATAATACAGTAATACTATTATACCTTGTGAATGTTATTATCATTTCATAATTTTTATTTTTCCATTTCCTATATACACAACATTTGCATTATAATAATTTATAAAACAAATATTTCTCAGGTGAAATGTATAACGAAAACGCAGACAATAGTAATATTATCATCATAATATCATAGGTACATGATTACAAGTAATGTATAATGTTTATTAGCAAAAATTTACATTTTGATAGGGGAAATATGCAAGGCAAGGTTTACATGTTAGATAATAATAATAATATTGTATTATCAATAAACTTTATACGAGAGAGGACCTCTAATAGGAACCATGACGAAAAACAGATAGTAAAATAAACTGGTTGTTATAAATACAGTAGATTATGGCACCAAGTTGTTATCTTACATTCAAAACATTATCAGTTTTATCACAGTTAAGGACGTTACACCGTCTTCTATAATAGTTACTGTCTCCGTCTTCCAAACGCGAGACGCCTAGACCGGGGTTACAGCAATTTTTCGTTCAATTAGTTAATATTAAAGAAAATTAACTTATTGCCAAACTTAAAGGTAAGACTATACATACCCTGGCGTTGATGTTTTTTCGATATTTTAATTTTAAAACAATAGATAATCATTTTAAATTATGATATTTAAATATACCTACTCGTAATATCTTAAAAATAAAAATATCGAAAAATCATCAACGCTAGAGCACATATTATTATCTTACTTTTAATTTTGGTAATAGGTCAATTTGCTTTGATATTAACATTTAAAGGCAAAAATATGTTCTACTGAACGCAAATTTTCAATATCTCGCGTTTGTAAGACGGGGACAGTAGATGTCGGTGTGGCGTCCTCTTAAGAAGTTCTGTTTTCTATGATTATTATAAAATACGTTTTTTTTTTTTAAATATTCCACACACTAAGGTCCATGAGTAACAACACTAGGCTACACTTTAGGCTATAGGTACTATAAATTATAATTTATAATATATTTATGGTACTGGTTTGTTATAGCTCCGCCACTCAGGTTTGTTATCGCCCCGCCATCCATATAACAATAAACACATTGTATAAATATGAAATAATTCGACGGAAAATACGTACCATTACTATGAAGTCGGTCCCATACGACTTGTGTACTCGGCGAATAATCGTCAACCATGATGTTTTTTCCCCAAAAAAGACAATTATTTTTTGTTAATATCGTTATTTTGGCAGTCATAGTCGTAGTAGTCGCACATCATTCCCACGCGAACCGTACACTTGGCGACCGCGCACTTGTCAATATATTTAATCTAGTTTATTGTAGTTTAGTTGAATAGTTTATAATATAAACTAGTTACAAACTATTTGAATATGCGCTGATAGTCGTTGTGTGTATCTATTTGTGAATTTTACTATCGTAATAGTGGAGTTTCCCACATGACCCGTCCTCGCTCACCACTGTTTTAACATGTTTAGAGCATTAGCGAAAATACAGTACAAATA
Source organism: Cinara cedri (assembly GCA_902439185.1). Classification (NCBI taxonomy): domain Eukaryota; kingdom Metazoa; phylum Arthropoda; class Insecta; order Hemiptera; family Aphididae; genus Cinara; species Cinara cedri. The sequence goes on from CABPRJ010002375.1 coordinate 770,296, forward strand.
TAGTATACACGATGATCGGATAATGATCGGCGAGTGCACAAAGTCACGAAGATCGCCCGATGCACGAGTCGTGTAGAGGAGCGACAATAATCGTCAAATCAAAATACTCCGCGAACGTACGCGATTACGATGCTCGCCAAGTACACGAGTCGTGATGGGACCGGGCTTAGGTGCTCACCACCTATAGGTGTTTATCACAAATAATCAATAATATAATAATATAATAAACCGATGCAGAAAATGATGAGTTTATCCATTTATATTTATTAATCTAATAATTCAACGATAAATTGATGTAATATTAAAAAAAAAAAATGAAATTAAAAAATGGAATAATAATAAATATAAAATAATGATGTAACGTTAAAAATGTATAAAAATGTTTATGCTTTCGGTGATTCCCGTGATACATCAATGTATCGTCGAATTATTAGATTATTAAATATCGATAAATAAACTCGTTATTTTCCATATCGGTTTATTATATTATTGATTATTTTTGATAAACACCTATGGTAGGCGCCTAATAGTAATGGTACGTGTTTTCCGTTGAATTATTTAATATTCATTGTTGTATGGATGGCGGGGCTATAATAAATCAGTACCTTTATAATAAATATGATTTCAAATTTCTCATCGAATACAACTAACAATATTGGACTGCGATTTCATACACTTTCATTACTTTCATTTTGAATTTCAAAACGTACATACGCAATCAGACCACCAACTCTGGGGTTGCTGAAATTATGGACACATCAAAGACCCATGAGGACTGCTCACGCACAGTGACGCAATAACCGAGGTGGATGGCGATGCCTAACATCCGGGCCCCAAGGCTCAAAGGGGTCCCTATCATAGTTGTAAACTGGGGAGGTATTTTTAATGAAATAGATTCAAATAAAATTCTGCGATCATTTATCATAAATTGTTTCTTTATAATTTACAATTGTGTAATTTTTGTATTGTTTATTATTATAACTTAACCGTGTAACATTTATTTATTATTATTCCGCTAATAATAAATACAAATTCAGTAGCGCATTTAATGATAAGTACCTAGTCAGTATTAAAAAAAATATTCCCACGAATAGGCCCCAGACTTACCTTATCATCGGGGCCCCTAGAGTCTAGTTGCGCCACTTCTTGCAAAAGCCCCTTTACTCGACTCTTACTAAATACAATAGTGAACTATACCTTTCAATTATAATTTTGTATATATAATTTTATCATAACTATTTTAATATTATTATTTTTTATACACATATTCAGTGTCTGTAGGAAATCTTTAGTTTGTTCTGCTCATTAATTATGAACTATGAAATACAATACGTCGATAAAATATTTAGTTGTTACTATGAAAAAGCTGATTGGGTTTTTTTGAAGGTGTTAAAAAACCCCTACCACTCCTTAGTTGCGGCTATGATTAAACGTAGAAGTTCAACAGTGTTATTAGATTTATCTAAAAACAAAAAAAATAAAAAACTACAATAATAATATTTATCATTTGTTTGATAATTATTATTTTGGCAATAATTATTCAATTTAGATTTGTTTTATTCATAGACATATTTAGTTAATATGTTTATGGTTTTATTATACCTACTTTACAATTAAGGGGCTGGGTGCAAGAAAGGCATTTTCACAGAAATTCTTTATACTATATGTGTATACAAATTTAGTTCCAAATTTTAATAATAGAGCACTGTAGAAGCGTTTACGTGATTGTGGTTGGTATGAGGTATTTATTTTTATTTTTTCTTATCATTTTTAAGAGAACTGCTCTTGGCTCCTATGTACGTTATGTTTATAAATAATATCGTTTTTTTTTTTTCAATTATTTAAAAATATTATTAGAATAGATAACCTTGTTATTTTCTATTATAGATTAATAGGTTGGTAAAAACCGTTTCTAAATTCGACTATGTTTATAACATTCTACCTACAACGACCCGGGGGGGAGCTATTTATGTCAAGAAAAATATTTCCGCCAACAGTATTTCGGGTGGAAATAATAAAACAATCGAACGTATTCAACCAAAATGCCCAAAACTCTACTGGTTATCAACTTGTATATTTCTTATCGTTGTTTTAATTAAAAAAGGTTGAGTTTGAAATCTTTGAACGTCGATATTTTGAACAAATATTGAAAAATTTGAAGAATGTGCAAATTATATAATTATAATTCCAACATAATTTTGAAGAAACAAAAAATAATTAAACGACCACATTTTGAATATTTTCTATGATAAAAATATGTACCTATTAATTAAATAAGTTTTAAATTGTTATTATTTTTTTAATGAAAACAATTTGTTTTTTTTTTAAACTACCTACATCATTTTGCACTCTATTTTTTGAAATATAATGTAATCTCCTACACTACCTATACTACACTACCTAACTAACAAAGTTATTATACTTTCATAATTTATTATAATAGGTATAGTTTGAAGTTTATAACAATTATAATATTTACGACACACATTATTATCCGCTCATAAAATTGCGAGTACCTATTCTAAAAAGGTTCAGTTGTTAAAACGATGGCGCCTGTTCGAACGATAATTTCTATTTAGGTACGTCGTATTATTATGTACACTGTCTGTAGTTATGCCTTATGCATACAATTTATTGTTACGCTTATGAATTGTGTATAATTTATCATAAGAGGTCAGAATTCGATAACATTGATGAATTTCGACTGCAGGTACCGTTTAACATTGAATAAAGCATAATAACATTAAATAAAAAAAAGACGAATATACTTCGCTACTACGATGGGTTGGCAACTGTTGTGAGTGAGTAGTTAAAAAGGTAAGATTTAAAGGGGAATTTAATGTGTATTTGTATGCAACGATTTATCTTTGCTAACGAAAAACTGAGAAGAGTTCGATTATACATGTTTTAAAAAGCCATAACATTTACGATTTGGAAATAATAAATTTTGTTTATTTTCCTGTTTTTTTCCCCGTTTCTCCAACTTATTGGAAAACTTCTGGGAAAATCAAAAAAAGACTTCCCTAAAATACCGTCTTAATCAGATTTCCAGAATTTCTGGTAAAAAAGTTGTTCACGGAAAAAAAAACATCATTAACCATTGTAAACCCAATACATTCCTCACTTCACTCAGAATTTAAAATTTAAATATCGGAAATAACAATATTAAGTTGGATGTGCTGTATGACCTGTAAGCAGTAGAAGGCCTACAGGTGGTTAGATACTATAAGATTGGTAGTCTAGGAGTAGGAGAAATAGGTAGTATATACTATACGGAGTAATTTTTAGATTCTGAGTGAAGTGATGAATGTATTGGTTTTATAATGATAATTATTTTTTATCTGTGTAACAACTTTTGTACCAGAAATCTTGCTCCGATTTTCCAGTGTAACACCTTTTTTGAAAGGAAATTTTATCTGGGTAGTATTTTAATTGGTAATTTTTTCGGCTTTCATGATAATTGGGAAAAATTATTTAAATCATATTAAAAAGTTTTAAAAATGTTTTTTTGTTGAATATTATTTTAATAACAAAACAATACAATATTTAGTATTAATATTTGAATATTACTTCTTATGCTAACAAAATATATTATACTTCAAAATGGTTTATTTCTAGAAATGGTATGTTTTGATGAAAGTCTATTATTTTATACAAAATTTCTTATTTCTAAATAGCTTTTTCTCATAATGTACTATTCCCTAAAATAATCCCGTTTGAAAGAAATTCCAAAGTAAAAAAGGGAAAAAAATATCAAAAAAAATTGATGAAACTTTAATTTCGATTTTGCCAATCAGTTTAATTTTACTTTTTCTATGTATTCAATGTAATTCAATTATTATATACCTTTTATGTATTACAGGACAAAAAAATGGGTTTCCTGAACTATTACATTTTTAAAATAGTGCATTTTAGAAAAGAACCCCTTTATCTTTTATTTTACTATTATTATGCATATAAAAACGAACGTATGTCTGTTTACGGGTTCTTGTTAAAACCACTATGCGTGGTGCCTATACTTAATAGTATATGACGATAGAAAACTTGATTTTGGTTTGGTAATCTTATAACTATACACGGATAATTTACGTCTAATAATTTCTCTAAACGATTTTGTTAGTATTGTTCGAAACAATAGTGTGCCCGTACATCATATCCGTCTATACTCATCATACACAAAGTCACAATGAGCGAGAATGTGTCATTCAAGTTGAATGAAAACGGTAAACATCTGAAATAACTGCTAGTTTTAAATGATTTTAAATTGTTTAAAAATCATATTCCATCTAAAGAAAAGTGAATACATGGGGTTATGTTATAACTAAGTGTAGTGCAAAAGTTTATACTGTGGGTCAAAATGCTCAATTATAAATACAGATAAATTATGATTCGATCACAGTCATGCACTTTAATCAAGTGATGACACTTTAAAACGACAAAAATTATTAATTATTGCAAAAGAAAATCTGTAGACTCTATAGTTGAAAAACCGTAAAATATTATACGAATAGAAGTATCTAAATATGTTGATGTTTATAATCGTGTAAGATTTAACATAGCCTTTTTTACTATAAAAATCGAATTATTTTTGTTGATTTATGGGTTATCTTGGTAATACGGATGAAAAAAAAAAACATTATCATTAATTTGTACAGAGCAATCCTTATGCTATGCGAGTATCTATAGTAATAGCATACAATTTTAATTTATCTATTAACTTTATTTAGAAACTTTTTTATTCCACGGCAAAGCTTGTTATAAATACAGAAAATCTTTTTCATTCATAATAAATAAAAGTAAAAATGATAAGAGAATATTAAAACCAAGTCCTTTGAGTTATTCATTTTACTGTAGGTTTCAAACTTTTAGAAACGATACGATGTATTAATACGCCTGCAGTAATCAATAGACTCACCCCACTTAAGAACACACACATTACTTAGCGTAAACAACCGATTGTGTCCCATTGTTTGCATGAATAATATTGTGATTCATTTACTCTTTACCTAAAAAACGAGGACTGTGGATAAATTATGTAACTGTATGTTACAATAATTGTAGTACCTTTTAGATTTTGCGTGAAGCAAGGAATATTTTTGTTTTTGAATTATATTTATTTTTTAATTTTTTTTTTGGTCTGTAAATAAATTTTCGAAAAGAAATCTTACTCCGATGTATAGAGTGTAGCACCTTTTCTGAAAGAAAATTTTCTAATGTTTTGTTAATAAATCTACATAAAAATTATGTTCCAGAAATTAAAATTTAAAATTAATTAATGGATTTATTTTTTGTTTAATTGGCTAGTACAATAAAATTCATTAAATCATAATTTATTGTTCTTGTACTGGTCTGGTGATTTATGTGTGTAATTTTGTCTTAGAAGCATAGGTTTTTATTTGTATACAAATAAACACATTACCTACAAGGTTATCCAGATGAATTTTCACCGGGGGAGAAGGATAATTATAAATATAAATAATATTATATTATATTTACATAACCATAAAATATTATAATATGTTTAAATTATATAAAAAGATTTTATACTGTAATTAATTTCCTTATTGAGTTAATGATAACCCACTATTTATAAAAATATATCTTATACAAACATAAGCAAAAAATAGAGCCCCTAATAAATGAACCCTTCCATTCCCCTCTGAGGGCACCCTCTTGATTACTTAATGTGACTTTACTAATATGATTACTTATATGACTATTTTTGATCATGTCTCCACTTATTTGATTACATGTTAAATTAATTTAGGTTTTGTTAAAAAATATTATATTATATTACCATCGTTACAGCGTTGTTCATTAAAACCAAATTAATGGGCACAAATAAAATCTACCTTATAGTATACCTTGTATATACGTTGACGCGTGACAACCGAATAAATATACATATATGTATAATATATATATATATACTATACATTATACAGGCTGTCCTACGAAGATATACCCCTTGAATATCTCCGGAGATAATAAAGATAATCAAATTCTGTTTTTTTTTATATATTATTCACATATATAAAGACTACAAATATTTATATTTTAGTAAAAAAAATTAAAAAATATAAATATTTGTAGTCCTCGTCCCTGTGAGAAAAATACAAAAAAAAAAAAAACAGAATTTGATTATCTTTATTATCTCCGGAGATATTCAAAAGGTATATCTTCGTGAGACAACCTGTATATTTCTATATACAGCCTGTATCTATAAATAAATAAAGTTTAAATTTTACAACCATTAAATTTGTTATTGTGTTTTAACCTCACTAAGGGAAACCATTAATAAATAAATTAAAAATACAAATTCAATTTTAGTAAGTATTCAAAGTTGACGAAGCAGTATTAAATCGCTGACACACAAATTCATAATGCTATTTCAATGCTCCTTTACCCGTGTCTCTATGCACAAATCTTGATTGATTTAGTCTTATTGGATAAATACCTATTATTTATCCGTAAAACAACTAATATATCTTAAATTTCGTAAGTAACTTATAAATACTATTTTACTATAGAATATAAATACACGTACAAGATTTAAAAATCTTTAAATACTAAATAACTAATTATTAATTTAATTATAAAAAGTGTACTTTTGTACGTGTTACAGATTTAAAACTATAGAGAACCTATTCTAATAATGTTATCTTAAAAGTTACAATCGTAATTTAGAATAACTAGGTGTCTAATATGGCGACCTAAGTAAGATATAAATAAACTATTTAAAAATATAAAATTAGGTATTTAGGTGAATAAAATCATAATATAAGAATGTAAGATATTATATAAAGTACAAAATTTAAGTACATACCGGGTGTATTGTTAGGTGATGGTGTTGTAGGATATTCTTTGTCAAATTTCTGAGGTATGGTAACTATAAAAAAAAAAATGAATGTAGAAACATAATCATATAAAGTTTTATATTTTACCTGGGTATCCGTCATAGAATTGAACTACCTATTTATAAGTACCTATCAGTTTAATACAAATTACAAATAATAAACTGGAGGATATACCTACGTCATTATACCTATTGTAAAATGAAATGAAAAACCGGCTCAACTACCTATCGACAAATATGGTTCGCCTTGGAGCATGCGCAAAAACATATTCGAACGTCTGATTTCGTTAAAATTCAAGGGCAAATTTATTACACGTATTGAATACCATATACTTAGTTTACGTTTAAAACAAGTTTTATGTTACATTAGAATAAAAAATATACATAAGAGTAAGTAAATAAATATATTTCAATTGAAAAAACTTTATTATTTTCACTTGAAGGTTACCTATAAACTAGTAGGTACCCATAGCTGTTCAATGTTGATGTCTTTAATAATATTTTTTCTTCAAATTTTTAGTAAACCGGACAAATAGTACATTATCATGAGAAAAATCATTTGAAAAATGATTATTTTCAATATACCTTCAAAATTCATAGGGATTAGATTTAAGTGACACTTCTAAGCGTTCCGTATAAAGCATTCTGTTAATATTTTATAATTAGTATAAATTAAATTTGCAAATAAGGTGAAGTTGTTGGAAACTACCAATTATATGACCCTAAATAACAATATATGTTTTCAGACTATATATTGATAATTAATGTATGCATTTTTTTATGTAATGGCTCTTGTACTTAGTTGTATACCTATGAAATAAATAAATGCAGAGACATAGGTATAGATTATTTTTGGGGGAGGGAGCTCTGACTACAATAAATTTATTTGTACTAGGAGTAAATTTAGGAGTGTGAATACAATTAACGCCACAATGAAAAAGGTCATATTTCGTTTTGTTTTTTTTTTTAACATTTATTTATTACTTATTTATACTAAAATATTAAAAACCTAAAATTTTAAAATGTAAATTAAATATATTTGGAAAAAGAAAAAATACTCAACAAAACTATTCAATAGACATTTAGTTAAACTTCAACATATTTATTTTGGCAACCAATGCGAGTTTATACGACCATCGAGGCAGTGGCGATTATCTGAAGGAGAGGGTAATTAGTGGATAGCTCTTCCCCTTCCTTAGAGTTTTTGTCATTTTATATTAGCTACCTAGCTCTAATTCAGAGTAATACATTTCCAACGAGAGAGAAGTAGATAAAACTTCCAAAACTGGAATATAACAGCCCCTTTATTGAGGTCATCCGAGTTTAATTACCTAAATTAATTGGAAGTACGAAAATACATTTTTGTCCATTAGATTGACAGAGACTACAAATGCACATTCGTCTTAACGGTTCAACATAATTCAATTTTGAATTCAATTATGAAATTTGTTGATAAGATTGAATAATAAACAAAATTAAACAGGTACTAGTACCTAATATAATACATGAGGTATTTGCAATATTTGTATCATAATATTCATAACTCATAAATATTAACGTATATCCGTATAGGTTACTATAAATGCATGTAATAATTAAAAAATATATACGATTCCAATGGTAATACGTTTATATGTATGGAGTTATTGTATTCAATATAAATTATTTTAATTACTTACATATATACGAGTAAATAAGTACCTATATATTGTGTAATTTCTATTTATTATGCAATCTGTTAATTTCGGTAAAGTTTGAACAGTATATACATAAATACCTACAATTGCATACACGCAGTACTTACTTATATAGTATAACTATACAATTTATCTATTTTAATAAATAATTATCATTTCAAATGATACCAACTAAAATATAAATAATATTTCGGGTAGTTTAAATAGCTTTTAAAGTTGGTTTAGTGCATAATACAATATTTTATGTTTGGTGTTTATCCCAAGGTGAATTAATAAAATATGATGATTTTTTTAATAACCTCCAGTAACCACCATAAAAACAATAACATTTAATTCATAATTTATACATTACATACTAGATATAATGGTACCTACTTACTGCTGAAATGTGTAGATAATAATTATTGTTTTATCAATATAATAATACATTACATACTGAATGAGTTAATTAATAATTATTTTTACACATTACATGGTCATATAATTGAAAGAAAATCATTGTAGTCAACACCATAAGATGTTCGTCATATTGTAAGGGTCACTGTGGCAGGGGTTTGTCCTGCTGCATACCTGCGCTAAAATGTAATACTAGTAATAATACTACTAATAATATAATATTATAAAATTAATGGTAATACCTATGTGTGTTGCTCAGCATTAAACGATGTTTACCAGAGAGGAAGTAATACTAACGCGTAGTCCCCTTTTCAGTCTAGTGATACCATTTAAAAAAAACAAAAATCTATAAAATTCTAATTTTTCCCTAAATTCTAGAATCGTCTTAGGTTCATTAGCAGTTTACTGTAGGTGTATCAAGCTTGTGATACACATAGACGCAACTAGAGGTCAATCTTTGAGGGTGCTAAAATTATATACAGGACAAGACTTCGTGGGAGCTACGCCTCCACACCACCAAATACCATATTTCAATCATATAATTACTAAAACTATTCTTAAATGCACAGTAAAAACATAAATACATTAATATTTAAGTATGTAAACATTAATATATCTGATAATTACATTTAGGTATACAGGGCGTTTTATTTTTATCATGAACCAGCAATTATCTTGGAGGATTTTAAGTGAATTTGATTTCTGTTTTTCCTAATCACAATTTTTTTTCTGTGGACAAGTTTTCTTTCAGCAATATTTTTCCAGCTTATAATGAGAGCAATTTTTCTAAAAGGAAATTTCTCTGGGAGGTACTTTAAAAAGGTCATTTTTCGATTTACTTAGGACTTTTCCCAGCAAATGACGAGAAAATAGGTACAACATAAACAAATATTATTAAAGAAAATATATAAAGACTTTTTAATTATTTTACTATAATATAGCATATATATATTGTTGATCACTTTCAACTGAACTCCGGTCAAAATCGTTTTTTCATTAGTAATGGTTTATCGCTGCTTACAGATATACATTAAATTATCGTCTGTACCCTACCTTCCAACTTCCCACCTACAACAGTGGCTCTACCTGCATGCGAATTATGTTCGTCTTTTTATTTTTATGTACGTTTGAAGTTTAGATTTTTATGAAAATCGATCAATCGTAAAATACGAATATTATTTGGGGTATTTACCTTAACACGCTGAAAACAATTATCGGTTGCACTGTCAATATCAAAATGAGCCAAAGTAACAAAAGTTGTAGATATATTTACTGATTAATACTATTTATTTCTTTGAACAATAATAATATTATTTATTATTAATAAATATCATAAAACTACGCGCTAACTAATAATAATGGCAATAATATTCATTTTGTTTATTGTACAAATACGCGTATATTTAACCGAATCACAGTAAATAATGTTTCTTAAATTTGTTTTATTCATTATCGTTTTTAAATTTTTATTTTTTTAAAATTGTTTCATAGTCATTCTTTAATAAACTTTTTCAAAAGTTTAAAGTTTTCTTCATTGGTACAATAGTAGTGTTTTTTTTCTATCTTTTTTTTCCTTTGTTGTTTTTTCTTGGTATTTATACACGAACTTTTCGAGCCAAGACTGCTAATAGCTGCAAATAACTTCAAGGAACGAGGATCGGGATTCGGTGATCATATTATATTATAGAGTTTAATATTATGGATTTAAGGTAAAATTAGATTAATCGATTTAGATTAAGGACACCACTATAAAAATACGCACCTCGTGCAATATCTCGAACACTTTTCGAATAGCGTCAAATACTCGTAATAATATTTTATAGGCGTTTGTCGATAGCCAAGGTGGTGCAGAAAATTGCGCACGGGTCTTATCCGTATCTTTAAATAATATAGGTATTATAATATATTAATATAAATGTATATTAAATATGTGTATGCGAATTAAGTAAATTATTGGCCTACCCTAAATAATTGATATGAAGGCGAAGGGTCTTCTCCTTCGCCTTCATCTCAGCTAGAAGAGTTAAATAAATAAATTAAATTAATAAATTATGTTACACTAGTGTTTAAATCCTGGAGCCACTTAAGTTTGAAGTATAGATAAAATTAATTTCTAATAATGTATTTCTAATCGATAAATAAAAGGGTTTCGAATTATTTAATTTAATACCTATTCAATTATTACTAAATGGAAATGAGCAGTGACTGTCCATAATTTTTCTACTATGTGTATACTATCTATAATTAAAATAAAATTATGAATGTAGAAAATTCATATTATTATTGCAACTGAATATTTATATTTTTTGTTTACTGCCTTTTAGACAACACATCCAAACATAATTGCCTCCATCCTTCACGATTTTATGCTAGTATATGCCAATCTTCCTCCGCCGAATATTTATATCTAATTAAAACAAATGTATTATAATTTGATGTATATAGATAATAAACAAAATATTACATAAACGTGTATTGAACCAGTTACCTACTAAAATAAATAAAATGTACAACTCGATGTATAATTGACCTAACCTTAAAAATAGTAATAATTATTGTTTTAATAATAATGAATTACTAACAATAAAACAAGGACTTACCTACCTATCTTAATCGTATTAATATTACATACAGATTTTGATTTACACGTTTTTAAAACAAACCTTATTAATTACAAGTACAAGTTATGTACACCTCAATGTTACAGCTATAGCGATTGTATTCAGTAAAATTAATTAACTTATTGTGTTCAAATATCTATAGCTATTGCCTATCATTGATAATTTTAATTTACCTTCTTATAATTAATAAATTAATTGTGTACCTAAATTGAATAATTCATTTAACTACCACAAAATATTAAAATAATTTATAGGTAGGTCAAATATACCTATTTTATATACCTTTGGTCTCAACTCTCAGGGAAAAAATGCTTAATTTTTGGTATTTTTTTTTTTATTATCTGAATTGCCTAAATGTATGTAGATTGTGGTGTATTAGTATATAATATGTACTTTCAATATTCAATTGGCTTGCATTGAAAACTATAAAAATCGACTTACCTAAGTCCTTTTTTCTTAAAATAAAAATAATATACCTCTAATATTTATTATGTATATTATATAAATATATACGAAATATTCGGCTCGTATTACTTTATTTATTAAGCATAAAATGTTGTTTATTTTTGATTCAAACATAATTGATTAGGAATTCCAACTTAAGAACCATTTCATTATTAAAACTTGTGTTGAATATAATGAACTATTATATAGACATGTATACATTTTTAATTATACATATTCATAATAATATTTTATGATATTTGTATATATGTTAAACTATATTCAAGACTGCTGCAAAAAATAAAAATTAAGTTATAAAAAACGAAATTAAATTTAGATTAATAAAATATACCTACCTACCAAAAATCAATATCAATATGGATACTCAAATTATTGTTAACTGACATAAATGTTTGGTCCCAGGTAAGCACTTAAGCGGATATAATTAAATTGTTGGCTTTTTGTTTTATAGCTGTGCTTTATGTAATTTGTATTCCTATATTTTTTGGTTTAAATCGTCTAGGTATATGTATATTCTAACATTTGTTATGTTATACTGAAAATTAAAATATCTTAAGTCGCTAAATTGTTACATACTTTTGGTTTGGTAAAAATGTTATAGACCATATAATTACATGACCTAAGCGACTAAGCCATTTAGAACGCCTGCAGTTAGGTTAAGCCGTTTAATAATTTAACAATATTGTGCCATTATGAAATTTAGCAATTTTCAAAATATGATTTGATTTGCTGGTATTGAAAACTATATTTAGGGAATTTCTTCCCGGGAAAAATAGAAATAGAAATGAATATTTTTATATCGATTGTAAGCTATATAGCCTATTATATAGGTACTTACGTTTAGAACTTAAAAAACAAAAATAACATTCGCATCGCAAGGATAACATACTGTTACGATATTAAGGTCCTATACCATGTTTATGTCCGTACCTATACATATAATACATATTATAATAGCTCGTATTTATTGTATCGCAAAACCGAGGTGATATCAATTTACTTATTTATAAATTATAACCGTTGTTTTATGACTAAATTCTTGGGAACGAAAAAATGTAAAACACGTGCGAACGGGTATTCTGCTATTTCTGAAAGTATTCAAACAAATAATATAATCTATAATAATAATATGCACCAACCGTGATAAGGTTCAATGTTATCGTCGACAATGACCTCAGTGAGACTCTCGTCCTCCTCCACGCGCAGCGGCTGAACGTCAGTTACGGCTACCGTTGAAAACGGCAACGTCGTCGTCACTGTTACATCAGCCATAATATATCGGCAAACGACCAAAACCCAATCAAAAACGACACGCTACGCAAAAATGCGTCGCCACTGCAGACGATGACCGGTGCGGCGCGGAGATTGTAAACTATTAACGGTTACGAGTACGCCTATAAATAGAGAATACGGCAAAGAACGATGGTAGAACGAGTCAAAGCGAAAAACCGAAAGAAAACTTGACCGGGCCGCGGTCGGAAAACGATTAAAAAAACCGGAGGACGGCGTCCGGTGCGGGCAACGTGCGACGATGGACCGGTTCTCGGCCAACACGTAAATTATTCTTTGGCAAACGCGCGACGTGTCTAGGTAATGTTTTTCGGTTTTTCGTGGTATCTATAATAATATTATTGATTAGGCTGCATACCTATATAACAGTAGTATAGCGTTGGGATAATTTAGGCTTGTGTTTCGCGCGTTTTTCTCGTTGAGAACCGCAGTTATCGCCGCCGGATAACATAAAATGATCAATAAAAAAGAACTACCGCGGCGCCCAACGCGAAACTTCGGTTTGCTCGACGAAATCAAACGGGAGTATGTGTGTGTGTGTGTGTGTATGCGCATACACATCGTACGGTATACGCGATGTAGAACATGGACGTCTCAAGGACGGACGGCCGGCATTGTAATATTAATAATATAATATGAAAAACAGTCAAAGTGCAGCACATTTCAATCATTTTATAAAAGTGACTGCGTGATTCTCGAATTATCACGGCTGTACTCCTACCGTAATATAATATAATATAAAATTACTCCTTAGACCTCGACGTTCACTATTTAGTCAAATAAGTGCTAAACTTCTCGAACGCGAAGAAGCTATTATAGTTTTCCTATATAAGATGTGCGTGTGTGTGTGTGTGTGTGTGCGTGTATGTATATGTATGTGTGAAACGTTGACCTGGCATATCAAAGGACCCTGGAGCATTTTTTTAAGGGGTTCCATAGCTGAGAAATTTAAAGGTCATGCAAATCAATTTGATGTTAGGTCTGAAGTCGGTGTATACATTTGGGCACGTATTTGTGAATATACTATTTATAGGTATACATATAAGTTATATTTTCAGCGACATTTCTGCTGTCAGTAGGCAATTTTTGTAATTTTCGGTAGTATTAGGGTAGCAATGTGAAAACTGATGCTCTACTGCTGTCGGTTAATCCGGGAAAGAAAGGTAATTTTCATATAAATTTATTCGCTCATACAATTCTTATTAATAAATGGTTATATTTCACTGCAGTCTGAAATAGTCAACTAAAGTCTAAATAATACTATGTACCTATGTTTAATCTTTGAAGAGTAAGTAGTATAAATGACGATATTTTATATATATAGGGGCCATGGTCAAGCCGACACTGTGGACTGTAGAGTGTGAATTAAATTTTGTCATGCCACTGGTTAAAACTGTAGTCTACAAGTGAAACAAAAACACGACTCATACTAAGTTCAGAACCGTTTTTTGATTAAAAATAATTTATCGTAACTTCAGAATATAAATTAAATTACCCTATGTCCTATTATTTTCAATTAACACGTAGTTCAGTATTTTTTATTTTTTTACTAAATCTTGTGCGAAATATTTGAAAAAGTTTTCACTATATTATTAAAAAATACAAACTGAATTAAAAAATTAATATTATATTATATATTTAAATTAAAAAATGGACTTAAATTTATATTATAAAATCAACTTTAGTGTTTCTTAAAAATAAGTTGGTATATGATAGTGTATATAGTAATAGTATCTATATTTTATTGGTATTGTAAATTTGTATTCTATTTTTTATACTTGCACATAATGGCTAGATAAATAATATTAATAATAAAAATAACATGGTACAAAAATTAAATATAAAATCGGTTTACAAAATGTTCACTAAACCGTTTTCATATGTATGAACATTGAACACACCGTATACAGACAGTGTTGTATATTATGGTGTAAAGGGCTAATCGCAATGTGGAATTCAGGATTTTATGTACGCTCTTCTGTAAATATATCAAAATAATTTTTGAGAACTATACTCCACACAATGGTACTGGTTTAGCCGTGAAGATCGATGGACCACACAACAAAAAGTAATATATAGTAATAATATAATTATAAGTCAATAATGGAGTATTTGAAAAATGAAAAATGTCAATATTAAAATTTTACAATAAGCACATGCAATTTTCAGTCATTTTTGTGTCATTGTAAGACACAAATAGTTCAATAATTATTAAGCTCCCATAATATTGATTATTATATATACTTAGTACATTTACTGGATTTGGCTGTGTTTTATGAGGTTTAAGCAGGCACAGATCCAGAGCGAAAATCTGGGGGGAGGGGTCAACAATTTTTTTACAATATAAATACAATTAAAATATAATATATATCTGTGATTGGAATATAGTAATATCAGAATCTATAGAATTATAAAAAAAAAAAAATAGGATAAATAATATGTTTACGGAGCCTGGGCCTCTAGGACCCTCTGTATCCATCCCAGGGTCTAAGTCCTTCTATTTGGGCGAATGAGGGACAGTATACTTAAAATTTGCCAAGGGGGCCGCGGAGGGTATAGTATTACAGTACTGTATATACAGTGTTTATTTCAGACTTTCTATCCCCTGAGGGGTATCGTAAATTTCCAAGGGGATATGTTAAAGTCAGAGCCGGATCAAGGTATTTTTTACATCTGAAGAAAAAACGCTTATTTAGGTGTTTACTAAATAGTGTTAATTTTACTAAATGTGTTAGGTATTTACTTTTTTTTATAGCTCATTAAAATATGGTTATTTACTTAACACAATATTTATTTTATTTTATTTTCAACAAGTTGACTCATAATCATCCCATAACCCATATCACATATCACATCACATATAGTTAAACGTAGTAATGTCATACATTTTCAGGGAACTGTATACATTTTTTTGTGGGAGGGTGGGCGAGATATTAATATTCTCCGGTTACACCCTGAAATAAATATTGATGGTATATTCATTATAAACGATTTAATTTCAAACTGTTTAAACGAAAACATATTATAAACAATAATTGTTGAAATACTTGAAATTCGTGCAAATATTTCGTACACATTTTAGTGATATATTTTATATTATACATTTTTACAAAATTTAGTAAAAACAATCTGCAAAATCTCAAAGAATATTTTGAAAAATAAAAAATCGCTATGATACCATGATAACGCTTCAAACATTAATATTTCGTATATTACATATTAAAATAAATACTTAATTATTTATATCGATTATAATACGCGATTCGGTACACTATTTATCGATAATATTATTATATTTAGTAAATTTTTTCAGACTCAATAGTGTACATACATATGTTTAAGACAGATATACATATTACATTGACCGAAATTAAAAATGACAACACCAAAATGTATTTTAATATATTTATTTATTTATAGAATTTTTAATGTAAATTGCTATTTAAAAATCAAAACTGGGTAGTTGTTTCACATCGCAACATAAGAATTATAAAAAATTAAAGGTAATGTAACATTTTAGAATTATTTGTTTTATAAGTTGCTAAAAAAAAAAAAACCGAAGTAAATACTTTCCAAGATAATGATACGACGGAAAAATATTGTCACGACGAGACGATATGAAAATCGGAACGATCGAGCTACCCGGGGGCTCGAAAGTCGAATATAACGATAGAGCCGGCCGGACTACAGCGAAACAAAAATGTATAATTTCGTCACGAACAATATAATTATTAGAATACACCGGCCAAAACTAAAACCCGTAAATTTTTTTCCGTCACGTCTGTCCGTTTAATAAATATTTAAATTCAACCGTTGTCGTGATTATTATTATTATTTTCAAGTACGTGCGACCGACATCACGCTGGGATATCGAGTCCAAAAAAGGGGCGATTTTAATTTAGGCAAATCAATCCAAAATCACATATCATTTGGGCGAAATTTACATAGCCCTTTAATATGTGTAATACATCATTTGGGCGAGCTTATACATGCGTATGTATTGTGTTTGAAGCATGCAATATTGGATTTTCAATAATTATTTCAATATTTGGTCCCACAATGTCTCGCAAATATAAGCATATAGCATATATACATATATATGTAAATTTTGGGTCATTGGCCCAAATGAATGACGCACCAAAAAAGTCATCAGACATTATTCGCGCACGGGTTTGTTGGAGACCATAATACAATGTTGGATGTTTATTAGTATACGTCGGTCGAAATCAAAAGTTCTGTATATTAATGATTGAAATACTATATACGCTGTTATTTAGCTGGGAGTATAATTCTATGTACTTTAAGTATCATAGACGGCTGTGGGATACGGAAGTACGCGGAGTTGATGGTGATGGTATTATTGTAGTCCTTATAGTACTACTTTGTAGTAGTATAATTCAAATACAATATTATTATAATACGAGTATATTATACATTATACAATGTACATTGTATATTGTATAATGTATATTGTATATTGGATACTCATTTTAAACTTGGGGATGCTAAAGAGATCCCAAAGCATCCTTCTAGTTGCACCTATGATAATAGTACAGATAATATTATTTATAAACTTTGTTCACGTACAACTGCGCAAGGAGCATTCCACAGCTGGTGTTGTTTTTCGTCTGTCAATACAAATCGCAGCACAATTTTCAAAGTTTTTACGTCTAAAATATTTGAATGTTCCACATAAAGGATTTAATTATGACCTCTAGCTGCAGATGCTCTTTATCATACTGCATCAGTATTTGGTCAAAAAGAAATTCCATCAATCTTATCATTATATTAATTAATTGCATAGTACCCGCATAGAATACCTACTCGCGTTTATTAGCTGTTATAGGTATTTTATACATTAAAATGTGTGTATGATTTATTTAAATATTGAACGAAAATTATTTCTTTATTTTTGTTGACTAAAATTTTGTAATATAAATATACAAAATATACAAAACATGAACTTCTTTAATATACAGGTAAATTATACTTAGTTAAATATTTATTTAATTTTAAAGATTGAATTCAATTTTAAATTTATTCTGCGTATTTAAATTTACACGATGAAAGAAAATTATAAGCCACAATTTTAATCATTGACATATTAATTAATTTATTAATATACTTAAGACTTTAATTAAATAAATAATGCTGCCATAAATGAAGAAAATAAGGAAACATTGGAAAATCCATTTCAAAATCCAATATGTTGAACGTGTTTTTATCACCTCCCCTAAAAACCCATGTAAAATCTCTTTCGATTCCCTTTATTCTGTGATCTAGGAACGTTTAAATATATGAATCGCTCATAGTGCGCATGCTAATTGCGCTATTGTACGCGTAACGTTGATAATATATAGATTATCAGAGGCAAACAAACTAAAAGTATAACTTTAAATAAGTCTTATATTTTTTAGCTAACTGTATATTGGATGTTAAATGTATAATGGGAGATCGGGTTAAGTGGAAGTATAGAACGAGAGTGGCCGACTCCAAATAGTTGGGATGGAGGTAAAGGAGAATAAGAAGTAATAATAAATTATATAATAAACGGAGGAGCATAACAAAATTATTAACCTGTTTAAATCGTTCAATTAATTTTTTTATATTCGTTGTTCAAATTGTCTGTTGATAATGTGAGAATTGCCTGGGATTCCACATTGACGTAACATGTAGGTACCTATACAAGAAAAAAAATCTGAAAAAACAATAATTATTCATATTTTTTTTATTTTAAATAAAAGTTAAAACGACATACCATTTCAAATATGTTCAAGGACGGTATATGCTGTATTATTTGAAGGTAAGTACGGTTGTACGTATGCAATTAGTGGCTTATAGTATGGATAATAAACATAGCACATATAATATCAACATATATTATGGATAACTACAACTGCATATTAACCTACATCAGATAAAATTATAATAAATATTTTATACCCACAAAGTATTTATTAAAACTACCAATGTACAACTATTATTAAATCTACACATTTTAATATTAGGTAAGCTATATTAGGTGCTTAAGAATAAGTAAAAAATGATAAAAAAAACACTCACGAAATACGAATTATTTTAGTCTTCAGAGAGAATAAAAATAATTTACTAATAAATAATTAATGTAAGTATTAGTTATTAACTATCTAAGTAGTATATTGGTGCAAAAACTCAAACAATTACAAATACAAATATAAAGTTTTAATCATCTACTTTTTTAGAACGTATTTTAGGTTAATAATATTTAAATCTCTGATATTATGAATCAAAGATAAATTTGAAAAACATTGTTCATAGACTCGCATCGTTTATAATACCTACGTTTTTGTTCGTATTAATAGTTTTACGGCACTCATCGAAAAGTCGTCTTTCATGAATTTTTTAAAAAAAAATAACTATATTACACTCCTCTCTTTTCTTTTTTTACCACTAAGTAAAACTTATAATAAACCTCCTATTAAATTGTCAAGCATTTCTGTTTTGTCAAACAATGATATCTACATAGTAGGTACCTATAATAAATAAAATCACATAAAAAACTCGCAAAAATACAATGCCTATAAGTGGCTCAAGTTTTCAACATTTTACTGTCTAGAAAAATCAAATATAAATTTTGTTTCAAAATTTCATATCTCTACGAATAAAAAAAATTAAATTAAAATATTTTCTTATATTATTTTCTCGTTCTTTCTATTTTTTTGGGGGGTTTCGCTCAATTATTAGAAAAAAATACTTAAAAAATCAAAAATAACTTTATACTCACCAACTAAATTAAAAATGCAACTAAAAAGGTCTCTGGTTTTCTTTCTGTTCTATCAATATTTCTGGTAGAAAACACGATTTGCAATTTGATTTGACCATTTCATGGTTTTTATTTTTGCAATTTTTTTTCTACCAAAAATATTGCTCCAATCAAAAAATGACAATTGATCGATTTTGTTCCTATCGACATATAGTCACTGTTAAAGAAAGTAATTCTTTGATAATCCGAAGTAGTTTTTCTTAAATCTTAAAATTTATCAATATTTATGGCAACGTAGTATCCCGGTTTAATTATTTTTAATTTTGAAAAGATATTTTCTACCAGAAATCTTGTTAAAATTGAAAAATAACAAGAAATCGATTTTACTCCTTTTAATAAATAGCCATTGACTGAAGAATTTTTTTGATGTCTAAAGTATTTTTTATAATAATTTAGAAAAATAAAGACGAATTTTTTTTTAAATTACAGCAAAACGATTTAATTGTTTTAGTACCTTAGTACCTTTCAGAAAAGATGCTAAATTAAAAACTTGTTGCAAGATCTCTGGTAGAAAAGTTGTCCACAGAAATTTTTTTAAAAAACATCTTTATAAAACCACACTTCTTCGCTCCATTTAGAATTTAAAATTCTCGTGAATATTGAAAATTGACAATTTAAATTATGTTGGTTTGGTCAATGATAAATGAAAAACAAAAACTCATTGTAAAAAAACCTGATACTTCTGTTGAATGTGCCAATGATATGTGTAGGAATTTGTGAAGATAGAATACATATGGTTTGAAATTTTTATCTGTGAGCAACCATTGCTATTTGCTATCAAAAAACTATTTTGAAAACAATTGAAATTCGTTTTTATATGAAGTTTATATATATTTTTTTATGAAAGGCTGTAATAGTTATGATTTTCATTAGAATTTAAACCTAAAAATATTATAAAAAAAATGATACTACAGGTGGTTTCACTCAGAATCTAAAATAATTTAAGAAAACAATGTATAATTTATTATTAAGTATTACATTTTTTATTATATTTCAAATCTATATAAATAAATTAAATTATGTAAATAAATTTATGACTTTCTCATTATTGACTGAAGGTTTGAGAAGAAAATTATTATTTATAAATAGTATGTTAATAATATAGTTAATAGTATAATTTATTATATTGTTAATATTAATATCCGTCAACTTGATGAAAACGACATACATTTTTCACCTGTAATAATTGTTTAGAAAGTTAAAATAATAATTAAAATTATGTCAACATAGTATTTTTTCTATAAAATAAATGCACAATAATAATTTATCAGTATAAATTTTCCACCCTCTAAATAGACTAAAACATTTGCAGCCCTGGGCAACAAGGTACACTTGCCCTCTCCCCAAATATATGCCTGTAGAATATATTATATATTAATATATAATATATTTGAATACTCACCTCATTTTTTTTTTACACAAACGTTCACCATTTATGGTCTTCAAAACAAAAAACTATGTCCCATTCATTTTTTGTTTACTTTTAAATAAATCAATCAAAATTTATGTTCAAACATTTCACTTGAAAGCAAATTGTGTTTAGTTAGTGAGTAAAAAAGTTATTTGATTTTCCGTATATTTTTCCTAATGAATACAAAAAACCGAAAAAAAAAAAAAAACTTAGCATCGATTTTAGTTGCTATTCGGTTAAAAATTATTGTAGATCTATAGTTTTCACAAAATATACTTATTTATATTCGCATTATATATAAACAATGCCTACCTATACCTACAATATATATATATATCATAGACATATAGTATAATATGGTAATTAATAGTATATGTACATATTATATGCAGTATACGAACATTGCATCAAAATACGTAAAAACTAATCGCATGAAATGCAAACTATTTATGTATAGACAGTACTGTAACACTCATACAGAAATTATATTATATATTTCTATTATATAGGTATATACAATATTTATATTGGTACTATAATGTATCTTTCAATAAATTTTCAAGTATTTCTTTTAAGTTATATAATTATAATAATAGATACCAAAAAAAAATACATATGAGAACATGGAAATATCAAATACCTATAAATAGCTAGAATGTTTTGAAAATTTGACCCCGTCTATAAAAGTGGCAAATATAAGTATTTTTAATACAGATCTCTATAATAATTGTTAACAGAATATCCATAGGTGCAACTAGCACATGCAGTGTTGGTATTTTGAACTGCTTACTAATTATAAAATATACAGATAAAATATTTAGTTGGTATTATAAAAAACTTATTGGATTTTTAGGGGGTGATTATTTTAAACTTGGAGACACTAAAGACCCCCTAACTAATTTCTTTAACTAGTTTACATTAACTTATTTATGTTTGGACCATTTAAGTTCTAGTGCTGTTCTTTGTTTGTTTTAAGGACTAAGATATATCTTTATCAATGGTTAGTTTAGTTATGCTAACTTTAATTTGCTGTTAAAGCAATATTTCTATAATTTGATTTTTATTTTAATAATTTTATAGTTGTAGCAATGTTTAATAATTGTAACATATTTAATTTGAATACCAATTTTTAATTGTGAGACTGTCAGTAATTTGTACTTGGTAGAATTTATAAGACAAAAAAAATAGAACATATACATAAAATAATATTTTAAATATATTCGTATAAATTATTAAAATCACGATTACAAGAAAATGTTTGCAATAAAAACTATAAATTCTAATTTACAACCAAGAGTATGAAAAAAAAAAAAAAAAAAAAAAAAAAAAACAAAAAGTGTAGATTATAATTCAATTATAGGTACAAAGAAAAATAATTAGCTGTAAATTTAATGTTATGTAAACATATTTCATAAATAATAAGTAATAATTATTTTTGAATATAAATAAAGTTAGCAAAATTTATTGAATTGAATTGTAAATATTTTTCATTGTAAATTACAAAAAAATGTATTACTAATGTAACTAAAAATATGACATTACAAAATTAAAAATATACAAGAATTAAATTGTCTTCTTGTTATTTTATACTACTTAATTTACCACTTACTAAACATTATCATAAAATATAAAATTTTTCTTTTGTTTACACATTTTTATTTTAATAAAAATATATGGTGCATTTATGGTGTTATAAGAAATTGTAAGCATAAATGTGATTAAGAAGTGAAGTTAAAATTGTATAACTGAAATGTAAAGAAAGCCAATAGGTACAATATAATTTTAATTAATTTAAAATATAAACAATAATAAAATAAATAGATAGGTAATCCCTATTCATATCATATGTTGTACTTCATTCATAAATATTCCCTGTATTTTGTATACATGGAAATCAATTTATCTCATCTTTTGGAATATTCTATATTTATTTTATTATTTTCAAATTAAATTAAAATAATTAAAATAAATTTAACTAACATATTATAATACATGGTAAATTATGTATTAGTGAAAAATCTTAAAAGTATCTAAATTTTACAGGAAGTATTTAAATAATCACAGATCAAGAAATAATTCTAATATCACAAATTATAAATAACTCTTTTAAATCTAATTAAATTATTACAGCTAAACAATTTATGTTGAGCTATACTTAAATTTTGTAAATAGTTAACACTATTTTATATGGTGTATGGTGTGAATTAACCCAATACTTAAAAGTATTTGATACTTTTAGAGAAACATTTTAATAATAGTATAATAAGTAATAGATAAATATTTTAAACATATAGTTTAATTAAGTATACTTTAAATTAATTTTAGTTTAGAAATACGTAAAGTAAAATTTAAAATACCTATTTAACAAGATTTTAAAAAATAAATAACATTGAGAATTTTCAAATAAATTATTTATGTCATTACATTTGTAGAGTAGATAAACAAGGAACAAAAAAATCTAACACCTTAAATAACTTTTATTCCTTGTAAACTTTTTTTGATGCTTGTGATACCTAGATTATTGTGTTATGATTTTTCTATTTTATATTTTTAAACAATAAAATTTTGTAACAAAAAAAACCAATTTAGTCATTTTATAAATATATTTTAAAACATGTTGGTATTATAAATATTTATTAATGATGAATTGTTAAGTTTCTGAAATTTTCAAAGTTTACAAAATTATTTTTATGGACAAATTTGGAGAATAGCTAATATTATGAAGTGACAATTAACAATTAATAATCAGAAAAATTTGGAAAATAACATTTTATTTTAAATAATAATATGGTTATCTTGGATTTTATAAAAACCATTTTTTTAATTTTTAGATTAAAAAAAGAATAATATAAAAATCATAGTGCAATGCTCTAGTAATTATTAAAAGAAAAAACTAAACATATGAACAGAATAAAAATTATTTCAGGTGTCAAGATTATCTGTATTACAGCTTGTAAAGTTGTGCGATTGATTTAAATAATTAATAATAAGGTACACAAGTATACAATTTTCACTAAATAAATAATATCTAATTTATAATAATCTAAATAAGTAGCAACCAATATTGTTTATCTAATTGAATTTACATTAAAAGTAGGTAGGAATCTAAAACATATTATTTTCCTTTAATTAAAATACTGGGTAACTTATAGGTAACTTAGGGTAGAAACTGAGGATTAAGTTATATTTAATAATTTACAATTTAATATTTACCTATCTTAATATAAAGAATAGCATATTCAACTTTTTTTTAAAAAAAACTAATAAAGGAGCTTTGAATTAAATAAACCTAATTAAAATAATTTAATATTTTAAATTTCACATAATATTCCTTAGTAAATATTATACAATTAACATAACAATTTGTTAATGTTTTAGTATTTTGAATGTGTAAACGAATAATATAAAATTTGGATATTTCATAGAACTGTAGATATTAAACCAATTTAAATACCAACTTAAAATATTGGTATAGAGGTTCACTAGATTATCCTTTTTTTGTGTATGTAATACAACCTTTGAATGTCCATCATTTGTTGTATCAGTATAGTAGTGCAACTATTGTAAGAGAATTCCATTTTTCACCTATATTGTTGCATCAATCTACTAGCAAATCACAACTATTATAAGCAAAACAATTACCCATAAAACAAATATAGGATCTCTCTTTAGTAACTAATCTGTAGATTGGTTGTAGTCCTCTTCTATTTTTCTCTATCATCCACTTTTCTTTTTAATTTTAATATTAGTATATTCATTTTGTTTCATTTTTTAATCTTTGTATATATTTTACAACTTATTTTAAGAACTCTTATTTCCTACTCAAGTTTTACTTTTAGAAACAAATTATTCTATACTTATATTTAATTTGAAAACTTTGTATGAAATAATAAATTATTACTACTACTAATTGTGCATAGGTGATGTATGTTTGGTTCTTTATTTTTGTTGGCTGTATTCAAGGTATGGTCTTTTTCTTTAATTCTTTCTTTGAAGCGTCTTCAATGATCAATTTTAACAATCCCTTGTGCCATAGCATTTGACCTATCTATTAATTTTTAGGATTAAAACAAACTTTGCATCAATAACCTTTCTTATAATATTCTTGCTAATACTTTCAATACTCTAAACATACATCTTCAAATATATTTAATGTATTATTGAATTGTAAAATTAAAACTAAATATTGAAATTATTATTATTGTACAAATATAAAATTCTTAATGGCACTACATTTGTCCTATGTCAATAAAATATTTTAAATCAGTTAAACTCATTCTCTCAATATCCAAATGATGATTATTATAAAACTATAAAATATAAGAAAATATGTTATTTCTTCCAGCCTTTTATATGATTTTAAGCCATATTGTCACAAATATGAACTACTATGCTAATATTATAATAGTATAATCTATTAATGTTATTCATATTATTTACATAAAAACCTATACATTATATGTATTATGTACTATATAGTACAAATATAATTTGTTTACAATAGCTTATTCATTAATTTTTTGCAATAGGTTGCAATAGAATAAATACCTGAATTAATTATACAATCATTTTTTAATAATAATTATGTATCTAATGATATCTAAAATTTATTAGTTTTAATACGATTAATTTCTTTTAATTCATTAGTTTTAAAGTTATTTGTATGTATAAGTACTTTAGATTTTAGACGTATGTGGTAGCTGTTGTTGAATACACTGGAACTTCTTGGGAGCGATCTGTAATTTGTACCATAGTTACAGCCGCTCCCTTTTTTTGCTAGGATGATTTAGGAGCTGGAGCTGCTTCTGGTGGATCTGAAGGGTGTGCTTTCATCCAATTATATAAGGGTAGTTCACAACAACACAACATTTTAATAAAACCAGGCACTTCAATATAAAGTGATGGTGGGATAGGTATTAATGGTGAAGTGGATCGTTTATACAGCTGATAATGAGCATTACTAAATAAAATTAATTAATAAATTAGCATAAACAAAAAAAAAATTGAATATACCAGATATTTAACATACTTTCTAAATCTATGATCTGAAACACGTTCCAAATGTGGAATACCAGATAGAAAAAGTATGATAAATGTAGTGAAAATTGGTGATAAAACAACAATATACTCTGTGCCTTCAATTACGTTCAATGATACAATAAAAACACCCCACCAAAGCACTATTTCTCCGAAATAATTTGGATGTCTAGACATGCTCCACAACCCTGTCATAAAAAGAAAAACACAATATGACTTAAATATAAGTTTATTTTTAATTAATTTTAGTATGTTTTCAGTGAAGTTAAACAATTTAACAATTGTTTTTACCTTTATTCAAATTTAACTATATTTATACATAAAAGAAATTATGTAAAAGTAAATATTTACTAACCATCATCACACCATTTTCCCTTATTTGTTTCTTCACTTCTAAATGCATACTTTTGTAAATCAGCAAAAGTTTCAATGATGAAACCGAAAATGAACACACAACAGCCAATAGTATCCAAAGTTGTCATAGTTTTGGGTGCTCCAGCTTTAATGGAATTATGAGGTGCATTAATTACGATAACAGGCAAACTAACAATTAGTACCCACACTGCCTAAATTGTAATAATAAATTCAAATATTTACAGGTACATTAAAGAAAAAATGTTTTTAACTGAAAATAAAATTTCACAGAATCAAAAGAACACATTACTTGAAATGTCCAAAATACAGCAAAGCGAATCATATTGCTACGTTTGTCTGGAAATGTTGCATCTCTTCCGATTTTTATGATTCGATAAAACAAATAAGAACTTAATCGGATACCCCAAATACATACAAATAATGTTACCATAAACTGTCGACTATCATGAGTCTACAAAATAAAATAAGTAAATAATTTAAACATATTAATACAATAATAATAATTTGAATTTATAGAAGATAGGTGTGCCACTGGTATAGGCGAGAATTTGAGAATGTGGATGCATAGTTATATAAAGTAAATTACTAATATAAATTAGTGTACACAATTTTGATAATCTTATAGGAAATCTTGGCAATCATTGGGAAAATTATGGTATTTTGGAATCTGGTGTACATAATATTAATTAATGATTTACTTTTTGTAGAGTTATTTAATTTATATATTTACTCAACACTAAATCATTGTAAAAGAAATATGATTCTGAAAGAAGTTCAATTAAATATGTTTTAGTATGACACAATTATTAATACAATTTTAAATTAAACATTTTTTTTTAAAAAAAACTACCATATAACACTTAACTTTTTATTTCTACCATTAAGTACCCACAACTTGTAATGAACTTCTTATTAAATTTTCAAGCATTTTTATTCCATTAAACAATTTTGTTCACATAAAACCAAATAAAAAAAAGAAAATGGCAAATGCTTAAAAATAACTAAAAACTCGCTAGATTTTAATTATACATACAGTATTTATAATCAATGTAATTACTATTATTTTTACCTGAATAACAACAAAAAAATCAAATTTATTATTTCAGAAAATTTGTCCCTTTTCCCTAACACAAAAGCTACTTGGAAAATCAAAAAATAATATCTTTAATGCATCTACTAGATCCAAAATGCAACAAAACAAAGTCTAAACATATTTTTATTGTAATTGCTAACAGAAAAAAAAATTATAACTCACATTATAGTAAAAGCATTACATTACTCACTCCTCTTAGAATCTAAAAATATTTTATATTATATACTTAATAAACTTAATATACTCAATAATAATCAAGTATATAGGACATAAAAATTCATTAATCAATATTACTTAAGTAGGCAGTTCTTATAATATGTTTGATTTTAGATTATTAAAATAATATATAATTAGCACATTTTACCTGAGCTAATCCATATGTTAGCACAGCAACTAAAATGAAACTAATACCACCAGCAAAGTCAGCTATTTTATCATATTGCAATGTAACAGCAATGGAGAAAAATAAAAGCTGCATAGCCACAACAATAATGGCACTAATGCCCAAATGGTATTTATCCAATACCGCAATTGACATTCTGATGACTCATTTACAAGAAGTACCTATGTAAAATGGTGGGTACGTTCTCAAACATCTGTAAAATATTTAAACAAATTGCTTATATCAATTAATAGATAGGTAGGTACAAATATAATTACAAATTTTAAGTGGTATATCAAATAATTATATAGATATACTTATCTAATTCATAACAAAAATGCATAAAGCTAAATTTAAATATACTTAAGAATTAAGTTAATCAAGAAACTGTTAATTCATAAAAAATAAAATAAAGCCTTGAATAGGCAAAATATTATCAAATTGGTAAAAAATATGATTCATAATAATGTAACATAATTGTATGGAATATCCTTAGTATATCATAGAGAATAAAGAAATCAATTTTTTAATAGTTTAAGCCAAAATAATATTTTATGAATAAAACCACAACAAAATCAACAAATAATTCCATAAAATTCTAAATGATTTAAGTATAAAACTACAAGAAAATATACATACTCAGAAAAGTAGGAGAGTAAAATGCAACATTAAATGTTTGTAAATAATATGACGTGCGAGATCTATAAAATATTTTATTATACTACCTAAATTACTTACAATTTATGAGAACCCAACTAGGTATCACTACCCAGTTTCATTATTGTAATGTAATAAATAACAGTGAAGTAATTGAAAAATAGTGTACCTAGTAAGTACAAACAAAAAGGTGGGTATTCATTTACAAAACGTCAAATGACATTAGTGACAACCTTGACCATTCGGTTTCTGAGGTTCAAAATATTGTCATTTGTATTAAATAAATAATATATAGGTGTGTATTTTGTATTGTATCATTTTTTTGAAAAAGAATAATAGGTACCACACAGCGGAATCAGTAAATGCGTTATAAGCCTAGAACATGCCGCATGCGCATCGCGCACTGAACTGAACTAGTGAACTACTGAAGCAGTAAAGCCTGTTCTTCAATCCTCATACCTGAAACCAATATTCAAACACATTATAGGTGTTCATAATCCGTAAAAAAGATATCGCTTATCATCAAACCGCATATTGGTTCCACAGAATTCAATACAAAATATAGTATAGAACTCAGTGATTGGATAGCACTCTACACGCACTACACCCAAAACAGTACCCTACCTTATCCTAATTTGATTGGCCTATATTTTTACATTGTTCAGATCCATAGGCATATACCATAGATTTACATAAAAAACCTATTATTTAATGTATCATTTATTAATTATTATAGATATATCTGTGTACAATAGTATAATACATAATAATATAGACGTATTAAATTTTTTAATAATTTAACGATTTGGTTTGATGGCTACACTGTAAGCGAAGGGTTGGACCTTCTGATTATCATTTGGTTTATCGTTGTTTTCAAATGGGTAAATTAACGTATTTTTATGACAATATACTATTGTTTATACCATTTTCTTAGATAGTCGTAACGATGTTCAAAAATTTCGATTTAAAAATTAAAAATTAAATCGCTTATTGATTTATACGTTATGTGATAAAACCGATGTTATTGTGGTATAAATTAATTATATTATATTCGTGAAGAATTATTCTATACATAGAGTCGTCGCATCATTATTCAGTAAGTTTCATTGCATTTGGTCATTTGGGTTGGTATATATTATATTAAATTAAATTTTTGTATTGGTTAGACTCTTTAAATATTCGCTATTTCGGAACGTGATGATTGGTAATTCCGTCAAACCAAATTATACTATTTTTATTATAAATATTTCTTATTTTTTACACACATACCTATTATTTTGATAAGAAAATAATTTTAAAATAATACCTAATCAAAATTTAACATTTTAAAATAAAAAAAATTTTAGTTTATTAAAACAATTGTATACAATTTACTTCAGGTGCAAATAAATTGGAAAGATATTAGGAATTTAAAGTTATATTTAAGTTATAGGTACCTACTTACCATAACAATTTTGAAATGGTATTTTAATATTTAATACTAGAAATTCACTTGTTTATACACTTATTTAAAAAAAAAAAAGTTAAACATAATATACATTAATTTATAAAAGTTAATTGCATTGCTTTAGAACAAACATATAATGGTTTTGAACCGCAGAAGTTTGGAGAAGTTAAAAAAAATTGCTGCTCCCGGTCGGGGAAGAATCATAACACAAGAAGAACAAATGCGTGTATTTGTACGCATTAAACCATTACCAGATGAAGAGGATTTGTCTAAACCGTAAGTTTTTTTTTGTTATTATGTTAGAATAACTTGATCAGCCATAACAGAAAGTATTAGTAGCTAATAAAATAAATTATAATATTCGTAAACCTTTCTTTATTTCAAGATTAACTAATTTTTAACAAAATAAGTTCTTAATTAATAATAGTAGGTAAATCTTTGTATTTGAATGAACTTTAATATACCTAGTTAACGAATAATTAATGTATAGGTATGTTAATAGTTACAAATTGTTAATAATTGTATAGGTAATAATGAATTTTACATAATGAAAATCAAATTTAATTATTTATAAGTATTTTAACACAAATCTATATTTAACACAGAAAAAAATTATATTTATTTTTTAACACAACAAAATTATGTTTCAATCTTTCCTAAGTTTTTAACAATTTTATTTAGATCACCTATATCCTTAATTGATATTTGTCCTGATCCTCGTGGTAATGGTTTGGGTTGTGATGGATCTGGTTTCCATCCTATCATGTATAATATTTGAAATGTGGCTGGAATACCTTTAATATCACTGTTTTTGTCCTGGCAACCATATAGTTTATCGTATAAAGTTGCTGCAGAAAACATAGTATCTTTGTTGAGGCGTAAGGGTCGCTGTAAAACAGCATTATTTTCACCCATTCCTTTTAGGTCCCACATTAGTTCAAACATAGATGGAAAACGTATTATTATTTCATCTGTATCTAAAGTAAGCATTGAAAATCCTGCACTTTGCATTAGTGCTCCTACATCTCTAAGGCGAACAAAAGGAGATATTCTTGGTGCAACACCTCCATCGCGTTCAATACCTGCTAATTGTAATGATGATCGCAATTCATATAAAGTATCGCCTGCAAACATTGCTCCCAAAAATACACCATCATTTTTTAAACAATTTTTAATTTGTAGGAAAGTTGAAGGTAAATTATTTACCCAATGGAGATTTAAACAACTAATTAGTAAATCAATACTATTGTTTTCAAATGGTAATTTCTCAGGATCAACTATTATTTTACTAACCTTAACTTCAGGTTCAGGATTTTGGGATTTATCCAAAATCTCTTGACTTGTGTCACACATTATTAACTCTTTAACATTGTCTATAGAAATGTGTTTAGAAACATGACCATATCCACAGCCTAGATCAACAACTCTATTAAATTGGCGTTTAATATCAAAAAGTCGATCTGATAAACGATATCCAATTTCATCTTTAATGTAATCATAAACTGAACTATCTTCTGCTATTGCTGCTCGTTGTTTTTGAAGAACTTTAGCCTTTTGATCAAATACAGTCATTGGTGTTGGTTGATTTGAATATTTCAATGTAGCTAATTTTCTTGTACATAATTTAAGTCTTTCATTTGCAATTAATTTTCTTAATATGCCCATTTCACACTGTAGGTACTATTTAACAAACCATGACATAAGATGATTAATTTAATTTTAAATCTCTTTGGTAGTTAATTTTTGATAATATTATTAAATTAGTAATTGAAGAACAAACAATACCTAAATATTATTTGTTTTGTTATGTTTTTAGCACTACCTAATTTTATAAATTTCTAAACATTACATTACTTGATAATCTGCATACTACCATCTGTTACGATTATAAAAAAACTTATCCTAATTACTTATTTATTACATGTCTGAATAGATTGATAATATACAGTGATGCCAAATTTGATAATAATAAATTTAATTTTCATTATTACCACAGGGGCAGTTAGGTCTGTCTATAACAATGGATGAAATAAAATTTACCGTGTATTATCGCAGTGTCTATAGGCTATAATATTTGGATGCCCGGTCGTTTTACTCGCAATAATACACTCTAAAGAGTATAGATTACTAATACTCTTAACGTTTAATACCTGTTACACGCGATCAGTTTTAACTGACTGTTGTTTTGTTAAAAACTGGCAGTTCTCTTATTAACAGTTGAAATCTAATCTAAGACAGTGGTTAAAACTTATTGAAATATGGTTTTACATATTTTTAAAATGAAATGACGGAACTATTCAGTTACAACTGTGTAAACTGAACGTGTGTAGGTAATTATCGTCAGTTGTGTCGCAGTTATCTCTATATTCGTACCCGTATACCTGTACTTGGTATTTCTTTATATCCGTGAATTTCTCATTTTTAATGATTGGAGTTTAGAGAGAATAGATTGAAATATTTTTCTTCACTCATTCTGAGATATTTGTGCCAATCCTTAGGAATATTTTTTAGTTAACTTGATTATTGTACACGTGAATAAACATTATTTTTTCTCAACCACTCTTTATGTTTATTTTGGTTTTTTTGAAACTATTAGTAGGCGAAGTACGGCTAAAGCATTGTCAAATGACGTCTCGTGTGTACACATTACATTAGATGTACTAGTCACAAAAACAATAATATCTATCTTCAGTAAAAAATGAACAAGCGTGGACTCAAAGAACGTCAGTTTTAACTGATTGTGTGTAGCCTTCATAACATTATCAGTGATACTTATCTATCAATACTAATTTTATTTTTACTAATTATTTTTCATTATTTCCAGTCGGAATTCATAAATCTGAATACAATGCGGCCTGTAGAATATTGTTGCTTATCATTGAAAAAAAATATTCATGAAAATATTGAATTGACAATGAGATTACTATTTTTGGGAAGTAATTTGCATCAGTTAAAAGTAAAAATGGCCCACCTCTTCCCGCTAAATGAGTAATAAATTGCCTATCTATAACCTAACCCTTCCCTACTCTTCCGAACTAAACTTAAAACTGTTATAATTCATAAATAGTAAATCTGATAAATGGTGTTATGCATATCAAAATTTCTAGAAAAATATTGTCCATTCAAATCTATGTTCGAAAGGGGGGTTTTTATATTAAAATCAAAATTATGTACTTTTTAAGTTATATGAAGTAAGTAGAGGAAAAAACAGAAAATTGTTAAGTATAAATTATTTGTATATTTTTATATTAACGACTGATCCCTTAATAAATATAGCAACAGGTATTTTATTATTATCTTGTCTTGTAAATGTTGGTGTTGATAATGTGATTTGAATGAGAATAAAGAAACATATCTAATATGAAATATGCATTTAAGTAATAAAAACAAACTGCTGTCCCACACAAATGATACTACTCTCACTCTACTCTAACTTAAAAGTAATTCATCAACAAATTAACAGAAATCAAACTCTTCAATACTAAAATTTATTTTGAGCTAATATTCCATATATTTATGGAATCTTTAATACTGGTTCTCATTTGAATATCAAAAGGTGGTACTCATTTAACCCCCAAAATTGAAGGTAGATAAAAACAAAAATGTTACTACCTTTCAAAATATCACATTTGGTATATATTTGTGGAGCATTGTGTATGGTATAATAGAATTCTGATAAATTAAACTATTTTCGAGAATATATTATATTATATATAATTAAAAAATTAATTTAAATATTATATAATTTTTTTAAAATTTGTTTACAGTAAAACAATAAGAATCAGAAACGAAAATGCATTAATATTTGATCCAAAGCTAGATGATACACCATTTTTTTTTCATGGTGTAAAGCAAAATCCTAGAGACATTTCAAAAAGACAACACAAATCAATAAAATATGATTTTCATCGTGTTTTTGGACCACAAAGCATAAATGAAGATATATACAATGAAAGCACAAAAGATTTACTTGATAAACTTTTGTGTGGATATAACTGTTCTGGTATATATTAAAAGAGGTTTTTAGTTAATATAGGGTATATTGTTTATACTGTAATTATGAACTATATTTTCTTTATCAAATCCTCATTTACTTATTAAATACAAAATTTAATATTCAAATATTTTATCACACTACTACTATTTAACCATTTAAATAAACTTCACTGTTTGTGTGTGACATACAATCAAATATATGACATGTAGCAATTTAAAATTTTAAGCTTATGACAGTGGGTATAAATCTCTAAGATGTATTTTTAATTTTAATTTACTCCAATTAAATTGTGTACATGGTATCCAAAATTACTACACATGAAAATATTTTAGAAAATAAATTATGAATAATTATTATTTATATAAATTTAGTTGTATATGATTGTTATAATTTTAGTATACATAATTATAAAATAATTTAAATTAATTGATAATAATTACAATAAGGTAGTAAAAATTTTAGTTTTCAATTGGTAGGTGCATAATATTGTGAAAAATAATTTTAAGTCCACATATCCGAATATTTTATGAACAATTTTACTTGATATTAATATTTGTATTTGTATTATAGTTTTCGTTTATGGAGCAACAGGTGCTGGAAAAACATTTACAATGTTAGGTAATGAATATAATTATGGTATTACATATTTAACAATGAAAGACTTATATGAAAAAGTAAATGAGCAACAAGATTCTAAAATATTTGAAATTTATGTTTCTTATCTTGAAGTAATATATTATTTAGTTACTTTGATTATAAATAATAAATAATTTTTAAATTTTACTTGTAGGTGTATAATGAAATGGTATTTGATTTATTAATAAGTGATAAAAAACCATTATTTTTACGTGAATGTGGAAATACAACATCTGTAGCTGGTATTACAATAAAAATGGTTAATAATGTCGAAGAACTTATTGAAATGTTACGTAAAGGTAATGATAATCGTACTCAGCATCCTACAGATGCAAATGCAGAATCATCTAGATCACATGCTTTGTTTCAAGTATATATAAAGATGACATATAAACATACAAATCAAGTAAAAATGGCTAAACTTTCAATGGTTGATCTTGCTGGTTCAGAAAGAGCATCTTCCAATAAAGGAATGAGGTTCAAAGAAGGATCGAACATTAACAAGTCACTTCTTGCTCTCGGTATGTTTCCATTATTTATATTAATATTTAACATCAAATTAAATAATTATATATCTTTAAGGTGTAGGTGTGTGTACGAGTAGTAGGGTCACTGTTATTCCGGTATATTTAAAAGTTTTGTTATTGTTTTTTTTTTTTTTAGTTATTACTTTATCAGTCTCAGCATAGATAACTTACAGCTATTTATTATAATGTTTTTATTGATAATTCACTTAACTTAATTTTTTGGATTTTCTATAAAAAAGCAAACTAACCCCGTGACGATTCAATGTTTTATGATTTATTTTTTTTCTGTCAAAACAACCTTTCAAAAAGAAATCTTGCTTCGATTTTTAAAGTGTAGTACCTTTTCTGAAAAGTAATTTTGTCTAGTTGGTGCATTAAAGTTATTATTTTGATTTTCCAATGGGTTTTCAAAATAATTGGGAAACACTCGAAAAGAAATTATAGGTAAAACAGCAAATATTTACGGTACCTCATTGCATTACTGATTTCATTGTTTTAATTTTTACAATTTATGTTTTTCAAGAGAAATATTGCTCCAATTGAATAATAACAGGAGACCTTTTTTATTGCATTTTTAATATAGTTGATGATCCTAAAAAATTGTAATTTTCATTGTAGTTTTTTTTAATAATTGAACAAAATCTAAAAATGCATAGAAATGTACATTTATGAAAATTCTTTTATTCTTTTAAATTTTGTTTTTGTAATTAATTGAGTTTATTTGTAGAGACTTGGAATTTTGACAGAGAACTTATATTTGTTTTTTTTAGACATAATATTTTCAAACAATTTTAGTCATTTTTGAACTATTTATAAAAAAATTAATTTTGCAAGTTTTTTTTAATTTCATTTTTATTTAGTAGGTAATCTGTAGATAAAATTGTTCAACTTAATAAAAATGGTTGAATATATGACAAGAAATTCATTTTAAGTCTTACTTAAAAATTATAAGAAAAAAAAAAATGAGTGTTATATAATATTTTTAATTTTTTATAAGAGTTTTATAAAATCCAATTTTGACAAGAACCTTAAATATTATGACCTTTTAAAACATGTTTAACCGAACTTTGCTCTAAATAGTTTTTTTTATTAGCAATCGATTATTTAATTAGCTGGTTTCAAGTATAATAAATAACTTTATGTATCTTACCTTTTCAACTACCCACCTACAAAATTGGCCGCACCTGTATCCAGGTTTAGGTTAAATTAGGTATAATTTAATTTAATATTAAATAAATCTTAAAAGAGTCCATATTAAATATTTCGGTAGCAGAGAGAGCCTGAAAAAATAAATAAACTGTAAGAAGATAACATGTGTTAATATCTTGGTATATGTACATTTTTATTTTTAGGTACATAAAACTTTCAATAAAAAAAAACACCTAATTAGTAATTGGACACAAGAACATATGCTTTGTTTAATTTAATATTTCTATCAAAAACTAATAATTTTTTGTTTTTACTTACAAGGTATTATCATTGATTATAAATACTATAGATTGCAAGTACTAAATTTATTAAATATGAAAATTTGAAAAAAAAAAAACTACCCAATAGAATAATAACAAAAATAATTTATAGATATTTATAAATCTATTTTTATTTGTTTTTAATAGAATTATGTAATTCTTCAGTAAATATTAAAACAGTACCTACACAGCCATTATTAAACTACCCAGTTGTTTAATATTGTTCAAGCATCCTTTTGTTCCTAATGGACTGAATGTTGAAAAACAATATTAATAAAAACAATTTGATAGCATTTGTAGTGATCTCTCACTACCAAGTGATTAATTTTTTTAACGTATCCACGTATCTGCAGCAGGACCGGTGGTGTAGCTCGTAGATAAAATTGGCGGTGTATATTTAATCACATGGAAAATATTATAAACAAGTCTGTAGTTTCAAAGATAAGGACAACTTCACCTAATGGACAAATTTAGTAAACATAAAGCAATTATTAAGAAAACAGCACCGAAAATCAAACAATTTCCTGTTTGAAGTACTAACTAGGCAACCAGACCTTTTAGAAAGTGATTTTATGTAAAGATTGAAACAAGTTTACTGAGAGAAAACGTGTACACAGACCAAAAAAATAAATAAAAAATAAAAAAATAAACATCATTGTAAAACCAATACATTCCTCGTACGCTCATAATCTAAAAGTGTCTTATTTAAACATCGGTTATGCAGTGGGCTATAGTCAAATTTACTTATTTGCTATTATCTTTATTATTATTATGGCTAATTGACTATACTTTTTAGATTCTGAGCGTGGTGAGGAATATATTGGTTTTACAATGTTTATTTTTTTTTTTGTATACTGTTAAAAATTATATTTTATGTGTAAATAGGTACCTATGGAGGTATCATTTTGGAAATGTAGTGTAAATGAGAATCTTATAGATTCTATAATGATGACAATCAAATTTACTCAAAATGCCATTAATAACTATTAATTTTATATAAACTCAAAAACCATTTTGTAAATCATAATGTGTGTGTTTAGTGCAAAAAGCAATTTGATTAATAGATTTTTTAAATTTTTCAGGAAATTGTATTAATAACTTGTCGGATGGTTTAAGACATATACCTTATAGAGACTCCAAATTAACTAGGTTATTGAAAGATTCTCTTGGTGGAAATTGTAAGACTTTGATGATTGCGTGTGTTTCTCCTGCTTTGTCATCATATGAAGATACTTATAATACTTTAAAATATGCTTCTCGAGCAATGAAAATTAAATCTAATGTAAGTATTATAGAATATTCTCTTTTAAAGTGTTCTCATTATTTTCATTAAACAATTGCATTTAGTTGAAAGAAAATGTTATGTCAATGAATCTTCCTTCTGCACATTACAAAAAAATAATATCTGACCTAGAAAATGAAAGACAGGTATGGAAAACAAAATATGAAGAAGCATTAATGTCTTCAGTACCACAACCTCCAGATAATTTAGAAGACTTAAGATCAACATTAGAATCTTTATTTGCTGGAAAAACAAAAAAACATATTGAAATTCTTCGCTTAGAATCTACACAAAAAAAAACTGAATTCAGAATATACTTGAAAAAAATTTTACTTGAACGATTTTCAATATTTAATACTGATAATGTAGATGAAATGGTTTGTATTTGTATAATTTAATAATACAATTTTTAATAAGTAATTGATTTGTATTTATGTATGTAGGCGAGTGAAGTAAATAGAATTAACATGGCTATTCAGCAATTTGAAGGACGTATGGCTAGTATAAATGCTCAACTAAATGTATTATGGGATGAAGCAGTTGCAGCTAACAATGAAATAAATGTATTCTTAAAAAAATTAGAAGCAGATAATGTTATAAAATTTTTAGATGTTGACATTATTCGTTTAAAATCACAGGTATATATATGTTTAACAACTCTTTTAATACAGTTATCTTTAAAATTATATTTAAATATAATTTTAGGTCATAAACGAAGAATTAAGTACCCTTCTAGAGCATAGAAATGAAATTGGTGTGATATTAGACAGTAACCTGCATATAAGTCTTGAACTGACTACTATGATTTCTACCCAAGCTTCTCATTATTATACATTGTTAGAAGCACTCGATAAAAATACTGAAGAAATGAGTAAAAGTCATAATGTAATAAATTCTGAAATATTATTTTATTATGGAAAAAAAACTTAATGATTTTTTTAATTATATGTATATACATATAATTAAATAATTTAATTCCTTCTAAAAATATATATTTTTTTTTTACAGAATATAATAAAATCATTCTTGGGTGGTTTGAAGGAAGTAAGCTGGGATTTTTCACCAAGAAATCATTGTAAAATTAGAAGGGATGCCTTTTTAAATGTCAATGAGCTAAGCATTGAACATTTGAGAGAGAGTGCAAAACCAGAATTAAAACGAATTAAATTAGACCATTATATGGTAAGCAAGTAAATTATTTATTTAAGTTTACTATATATATATATATATATATATATAGAGTATTAAAGTCAAATGATTAATTAAATAGTATAGTCACATTATTAATTACAAACAAAAATTGATGTAGTTTTGGTAAGAGTGATTAATTGTTATAAGCTATGGACATTATTCTAGCAAAAATGTATTCTATACATTGGTAATTAAAAAAAACCCTGTATTACCTAGAACACGAATGTTCAAATTATATTGTAGTTAAATGTTTAATAATTTTCATTGTTATTTCTTTAGAGTCCATTACAAATTGTTGAGAGCAAACTACAACAAATAACACTACAGCCTGAAGTTAAAAAAAAAAACAATTTCATACAAATTAATAAAACTGACACATCACCAGAGTCAAGTGTTGATGAAACTGTGGTTATTTCAACTCAAGCAGCAAGTTTAAATAACACTTTTGTATTGAAACAGAATTTAGATTCTGTATCTGCTAAAAATATTGCATCAACTACACCACATCGACAAAAACCAATAATTGATACGCGTTGTTTAACTAAATCAATTACCAGGCCAGGCATACAAAAAAAAAAATTGTTAATCAATAATCTGAAAACTGGACTTGCATGTCGAAAATTAAATCAAGAAAATACACCACTCATTATGGCTGCAACAAAGACACTGGCTGATCCAATTCTAGCCAAAGCTGTTACTAAACCGCGAATTAACACTACTAACAATAATATATTAACTACTAAATCTGGTAAGTTGAATCTGTTATAAATTATTTGAGATATATTAATGGTAGGTATTTTATGGTTTTTATTGTATATTATGTGTGCATATTTTGAATTATTAATCCAGTTAAATGTTTTTTTTTTGAAAATCACCATTACTAACCATTAATATAAATTTAACATTTATATTGGGCATATTTACAATCACTGATAATATTATAAATAAGGCCCGGATTTAAATGTCTTAAAAATCATTGGAAATTTTTTTTAAAAAAGCTGCATTTTATTGTAAAAAAACCCTTCAAAAATAATGTTCATATTTTGAATAAAAAAAAAACAACAGAAAATTGAAAAAATTTACTTGTGGCTAGCGCTAGTTTTGACTGAGGGGCTGTATTTGACTGATTGACTAGAAAACCTGGAAACATGGGTAATATTTTGAATAAGCTAAATTAAAATAATTAAGTCTTAAGGTGGCGATTCCACCTTAAGAAGTTTTTCACACACTTATCACTGTTATATTGTCCATGGTTATAGAAATCAATTAAAAATTTAACCATGTATTCTTTACAATTGACCTAACACTTGGTAAAAATTGTATAGCCTTATCAGAAATACACGAGATATAATTTTTAATTTTTTTTAATTTTTTCACCTTTTCACATTTTCACCTTCTATGGCCATGTTTACTCCACCTATGGCCATTCCATATTTTATTTTTAATTCATTGAATGTACAAAAATATCTGTAATTATTCAGACTATTAAAAAATCTTTGAATAAAATTGAAGTTAGTAATTAAGAGAACAACGTCTTTAATATAACAATTAAATAATTCAATTTAAAATATATATATATAAGATTCTTCATTATTAACAAGTAAAATTTTAACATATATAAAGTTTAACATAGCTAGGTAATAAAAAAATAATAATTATAACAAATTTAGTAGGAATAAGTACATAATATTTCATAAAGTCTTTAAATATTTTCAGTCCTAAAAGCAGTATTTATTTTCTTTTAGTATTTTTCTAATGTATCAACAATTCCAGGAAATACTGACCTATATTGTGTACCACTTTTCTAAATTTCAAGATAAGGTAATTCTCCTATAATATCCTTTAATTCTGTCACACATATATCGTTTTCTAATTGAACATTTGCAGTATTATATTACTAATAATTAGAGATGTTCATTTTTAAATGTACCTATATGGCCATAAAAGGATTTTCAGAACAAAATAGTTTCCTCAATGGCCACATTAAAAATTTAGATTGCAAAATCTTTATTTGTAAATGTGTGTGTGTGTGTGTATATTAATTAAAACTAAAGCCAACAACTATATTACTTACTTATTATTAGAGCCAAGTAAATAATAAAATATTAAGAAAAAAAAAAAAGAAATTTACATTGTATAATGCTTAACAGTTTTGTTAAGAATAATATTAAAATGTGATAACAAGAAAATTTAAAACATAAAATCTTTAATTTTTGTTGAACTAATAGCATATTGATATACTATGTAGCCAACTTTGTTTTGTATAATAATACTAGCTTTACATATGTTAGCATAACACTATTACCAATGAAAAAAAAAATTGACCATAGCTACTGGGGTACTGACCACTCCACCATATCATAAATTAAATATTATATTATACTTGTGTATTGTATTAATATGTAATAAAATGAAAAAAAAAAATTCTAAAAATGAAAAATATAGAAAAATGTAGAAAAGAGGCAAAATAAAAGTTTCACCTTTAAGCCTAGAATCGAATTGTGTACTTAGAAAGCATTGTCTAATATCAATCAGAAAAAAGATGCATTTTGCATTGAAATCCGGGCTTTATAATTATAAAGTACAAAATATAATCAATGGTAATATGAATGTATACATATATGTTGGTTTTTACTTAATAATAAATAACAATATGAGTAATATTATATTATTTATGATAAATGTTTGTAACAATTAGTATTTTAAGAACATCATAAATATACAATTTTATTTTTTGGTAATTTTAAACAACATAATACATATTATGTGTTTCTATTTTGCAGTCAACACCAGGATAAATCTACAAGACACAAATAAGACAGTTAAAGTTAAAAATCAAAAACCTACATTGACTTTGAGGTACCTACTTAGCTAGTGTTTATTTTTTATTGATTCAACAATTGTATTTCTTCTTTTTTAAAAACTATCTTTTCTATAATCTATCACTGAACCAAAGTGCTTAACATTTTCAACTCATTTTATATTTTGACTGTACCATTTACTCCTTTTTATTAATTTAAATATATACTTTTGCTTTTACTTTATTTAATAATAAAGTTTTGAAAATACATTCATATTTTTATTCTAATATTTAAAATAATAATATAAAATACTGTTGTAAAATAAGGTTTTATTATCGATTGACACTTGTTGCTTATATATTTAGAAAGTATGTTTATTTATTGTTATTATTTTTATTATATTTATTCTGTTAACATAATTTTTGTGTACTACCCAGAGCTGCTGTTTAACAGGGATGTAATGTTCATTTTCATGCTATGTTCAAATTATATGTTGCTTGAGGGGGGGGGATGTAATATATTTGTACTGACATAGTAAATCAGCAACTTATGATAATTATAGGCCTGCAAAATGTATTTTGGCCATGGGCAGTAGTTTAAATTAATACAAATAGTGTATGAGAGAAATCATTTTCAATGAAAACATAAAATAGTCAACCGTTTGGTATATCTTGATTATATTAAAAGCTGAAATACCTTTTTGTGAAATCTTTTGATTGGAAATGTAGTGTTTCAAGTATCTGTGAATTAATAATTATTAGTTTTTATAGGTATTAACACTTATGTAATAACTGTTTCTGAAAATAATCAACTTGTATACTAATGTTTATTACATTAACACTGCAATGTCCTAGATCATTTTTACTGTCTCAACTAAATCCTTCCATTTGTCCTGATTTTAAACTAAAAATGTATTTAATTTTAATTTCAGGCAACGAAATTGGTTATAACAAGTTAAAGAATTATTAAACATTAAAAGGCATTATCATACATTAATTGTACTAGTAATATGTGAAATTATTTGATCTTGAAATGTATTTTAAATAAATCCATGTAAACGTTTTTATTTTGATATGATTTTTTTTTATTGATTGTAAGTAATAAGTTTTGTATTGTATTGTACTATATTTTACATATTAATATTAATTTTATATTTTTATTATTAATAATTTTTATTTGCCTAAATATAAATTATAATTGCAACTCATATCTGAAAATGCTTAGCTTTTTTTATAATTATATTATGTCGTTTGTATTTTTTAAATAATTAGAATGTACATTTTTTTATTCAATTAAAATATATTTTAAAACTAATACAAATTGTATAAGTGTTGGTACTATCTCAGTTGTAATGAAGTATATTACCTTATTCCTCAAAATCAATTTAAACCAGAGAAAAATATAATATACATAAGGATTTAATATGCTTAAAATTAATTGTATTTCTGTTAAAAAATGCTAACATTTCGAAGGCTTTATTTATTTATTACCTGCATATATTATGTGGACTGACTTTAAAATTAACAAAGCAGCTAAGAATGAAAGAAGTATCATTATTATTATTTAGTACCTTATTAATTATGCTTAATAAATGAAACGTAAGAATGTTGTTTCCTTACTTTCAATGACCGCGTTTTATTGCCTGAACTGGATTGTCTATTAATTTAGAAGATATTTTTTAAGAAAATATATTTTTATTTTATCACAATTAATTTTGAAATATGATGCAGTATAATAATATGTGTACAGACTTATCGGCAACCATGAAACAGAGACAGTGCAGTATTATTATGTAAAAGTATGTATATATGTATGCAGAAGTCCTAAAACTGCAAGTTTTGTTTAAAAATTATACTTATATCTATTGCTTTTATATTGGAAATCTATAGGTAATTCCATTAAAGTAGATCATTTTTTTTTCTTAAAGCAATTTTATTTACAATCTATACAACATTATGTAGTTAGTAAACGCTATTGTAAGAATATTTTGTTGACTTCTGAATATCTGCTTTTTACACAAA
This sequence comes from Cinara cedri, assembly GCA_902439185.1. Taxonomy (NCBI): domain Eukaryota; kingdom Metazoa; phylum Arthropoda; class Insecta; order Hemiptera; family Aphididae; genus Cinara; species Cinara cedri. The sequence continues at coordinate 814,749 of CABPRJ010002375.1, forward strand.
TATATTATCAATATATTTTTTGAGATAAACAGCAGATCAAAGAGGTATTTTACGGATTGAAAAATTACTTAATGTACATGATGAATAGATATACATAATCATCTAAGTAGATATAATTATCTATAATTCTAACTTAAAAAAGAGATGGTTGAAATTTTTATGACAAAATTAAAGTAAAAATAGGTACCAAAAAATAGTGTGGTACCTATGGCTTTTTTAAAAATGATTAATTTGATAACAGGAATAGTATATGATCTAAATTCTAAGGTATCGCCATATTACCAAAGTGAGCTCACGTCATTATAGATAAATCAATTCGGAATTATTGCCTTTTGTAGCAGTTTTTATCAAGTTTAATTTCGGAGTAATACACATTCGTAACAGTTATTCGAAGTAATATGTTCGATGTAGTATATAATAGTTGCAGTTGACTTTCAGTTGTAGCTACCCCTATAAACCTTGGATAGTATATTGGTACAAGGTTTTAACTGATAAGAGAATATGATAATGATTTTTTATTATAATAAACTTCAAAATCTTTAAAGATTTCATTTTTCAAATTTATCAACCTTTTAATTTGCTTAAAGTTACTTACTGAATACTTAAAAGTAGTAAATTACCTGTGATCATAGAATATAGAATGTGATGACTATTAAATATACACATATGATACATCATGTGCCTATAAATTAAATACAGAATACATGAAATACAAAATTTAATCGTCATGTCTTTGTTTCCAGCTTACTTGAATGCCACAACTTCAGATGTGAAAAGTAATAAATTATTTTTCAATTTTTATCTTACCTATATCATATCATTATGTTAGGTATATTGTATTATAATGTTTGCACTGAAATTAATAAGTAATATATCTCATAGTACCTACAATGTTATCCACAGAGTTAAAATAATACAAATATATTCACACCATTAATTAAAATAATGGTAAGTTTTGCTATGGTCAAGTGAAAGCAACTATATCAATGCGCCCATCCCCAAAATACAAGTACCACGATAGACCAAAAATGCCAAAAAAAGATTGTTTATATTGATATTGATCATGTTTAGTCAGTTGTTTAGTTAAATACCTACACATATGATTTATTATAAATAAATGTAATAAAATTATATTTAGATGTAAATCTAATGATTTAAAATACAATTTTGTAGCAGATGATGAACAAACTGTTGATAACGAACAACCACAATGGCTTAAAAATTCTAGTTTTGAACCTGGAGCCTCAAAATTAGTAAGTAATAATATAGAAGAAAGTGAATTCCATGACACAAAAGTTCTAAATTCATACAAATTATACAAAAAATTACATGGAAAAAAGAAGAAAAAAAAGGATAAAAAACACATAAAACAAATTAAACAACCAAAGTAAGCCACATTTCAACTTTAAATAGTAGTCTTACTTAAAAATTAATAAAAAGATATTTTTACTGAAAGTTTATAATTGTTAATTATATTTTAAATATACAGAATACATAATATAGAAGGCATTTTAAAAGATTGTGATTTTATTTCAATTGACAGAAAAAAAGAAAATGGAAATTTAAAAGTTGATAAGTTGTATAGACCTGCAGTTCCTACGTAAGATAATTAATGTAATATTGTTAGGTGTTTTAAACTTTTAATTAATATTTTTCTTTAGGTTTCGTGTTAGTAATAAATATTTTGCTCTTGATAATGATGATGGATGGGTTAATATTTCTTCTAAACAAAAACCAATTAAACGATATTATGCTTATAAAGAGAAGGATTATGGCGATGGAAATATTGAGGTGTACATAGAAAAAGATTGTTTAATTCAAAATAAGATGCTATTGAATATCCCTAAACAAAGAGATGAAGAAATTGAACACATAAAGTTAAATTCAATAAAATGTGAAAATAACTTAACTTTACTGACTAGTGAATATAATAAACAATTATCAGAACATCCATTTGATATTAATTTATGGATTAAATTTGTAAATTATCAGGTAAAATTTTACCCAATGGAACAAATCTAGTTTAGCATCCACGTGAGCGAGTTTTTGTTTTTTTTTTCAAAATGTGTAGTTTTACGTGTACATTAGGAATATGAAAAAAATCAAGGTGGACGAACTTTGTTTTGAAGTTATAAGGAAAAACGTCTAAAAGTTCAGGATTTCTGTTTCGTAGTTAGAATTTAACATTCAATATGTATAATCAAAACTTACCTCTCGTACTTATATAGTTTTTGTACATAAACCTTGAAAATTAGCATTTTTGAAATTCATTCAAAATGTGGTCAAAAATTGACATTTTTTTTATTATTATTATTTGTAATTATTGAAATATTGATAACAAAGTTTTTTTATTGAAGTCAGAATAAGGCTATCTGGCTTAGTTTTAGATTTACAAACGTTCAAATCCAAAGTATTAAACTGTACTCACTCGGACAATTTTATTCGAAAATAACCATTGATTTGTAGTGCAAAACTATGTCTGGTAAGTAACGGAAAAGAGAAAAAGCATTTTGAGTGCACTTAGAGATCTGAAGGGTTAGATCGCTGTGTTTGCTTAGCGCAGCATAATACTTTGGATTTGAACGTTTGTAAATCTAAAACTAAGCCAGATAGCCTTATTCTAACTTCAATAAAAAACTTTGTTTGGAAAAAACTTTTTAATATCAATATTTCAATAATTACAAATAATAATAATAAAAAAAATGTCAATTTTTGACTACATTTTGAATGAATTTCAAAAATGCTAATTTTCAAGGTTTATGTACAAAAACTATATAAGTACGATAGGTAAGTTTTGATTACACTAATAGATTAAGCATTAAAAACATACATATTTTGAAAAAGAAATATTTTAAAATGTTAAATTCTAACTAAGAAGTACACAAAACAGAAATCCTGAACTTTATGAAGTATTCCCTTTTAACTTCAAAAAGAAGTTTGTCTGCCTTGATTTTTTATATGTTCTTAATGTACATGTAAAACCACATATTTTGAAAAAAAACTTAAAAAATTACGTGGGTGTTTATGCCCACCTAATATATACATTTTAATTTTTTAACTGTGTAATATAGTATTTTTAAACTAATATTTTGACACTATTGTTAACAGCAAACTTTGTATTCCTTAAACAGTAGACACGGTTATGCATTTACATTAAATAAAAAAGGTATTTTAGAAAAGCAGATTGCTATTTTAGATAAAGCACTTTCATTTAATAATGATAATGATAAACTGTTAGATATGAAATGGATAATTGCTGAAGATTATTTTACAACAGAAGAAGTAAGATTTTAAAAATAAAATAATATATAAATTGATTTTGTTATTTATTTCTTAGTTTAATAAAGAAATATTAAACGAATTAGAAAAATATTCAAATAAAGCTGTATTGTGGAGCCATTATATAAATGCAAGTCAAAACTCTTTATCAGATTGTACAACTTCAAGTGTACTTAAAAAGTATTCAGATGCAATGTTTGCTCTAAATAAAAAAAAACGAGGTCTATCTCTAGTTGATCAATTGAGTATACAGAAAGATATTATTGGTAAGTATAAAATGTTATTAATTCAAATTAATTTAATAAAACATACCTAATATATTTATTTTTATACTACTTTTTATAATATAATATATTGTATATTTGGTATGTTTTAGAACTGTTTATAAAGTGTGGTTTATTTTTGAGACAGGCAGGACATTATGAGCAGTTGTTAACATTAATAAACATGTATTTTTCAATTAGTATTAAACATTTTGATGGTGATCTTATTGAAAAGCTGTATACTGATTCACCTGATGATATAAGTAAATTTTATAACTTTCTATCTAGTTGTCTTTGTTAATTGAATTAATACATAATTTTATAGTTTTGGATAATGAACTGAAAACAATGCCTTTAAATAAAGCTTGGTATCAAGTAGAATTAATGAGAACACGAGATCGTTGGTTACCTCTTCCTAAACACATGGCAGACAATGCAGAAGATCCTCAAAGAATTGTTTTGCCAGAAGAAATGGCAGAATTAGTACAACCTTTAACCATTCATAAGTCTGTAATTGCAAATTTAGTTACTGCTAGTTTTATTCTGCTTAAAATGCCAATATTACCTTTCCGGCATTTTGTTGTAAAACAATTAGGCATTCATAAATGCCATTATTATTTAGATAGTCTTGAGATTATTCTTAGCAGTCTTTTTATGGCTCATAATTTTGAAGATTGTGAGTTAATATATATTTGTATTTTAAAAAAACCATTAATTATTATATATTAATAAACAAAAAATTTTTTATTTTTTTTAGCAAATATTGGTGATAAAAAAGCAAGTAATTCTTTGTTGGTTATGCTTAAGACAGCAATGCCACCTAATTATTATGGAAAATCTGCATCTAGTCAAACATATTGTAGTTTTTTAACTTCTCTTTTAAGACATATAACTGATTGTTTATATGCAATGGATTTAATTGATGAAGCAAATATGTTTTTGGTGTGGTGGTTAAGATTTGAAAGATATTGCATGGTTGTTAATCTCTGTACTGATAACAGCCGTTTAGTTTCTGAAGTAAAGTTGTTGCTTGGAAAGCCTCAGTATAGGTAATATGTCATTAACTTTAAACTATTTTACATAATTAGAATTAAGTAACTGGTGATTATGAAATACTATTTAAATTACTTTTTTTTTTTTTTACAATACAGAAATAATATTCCTCTATTCATTGAATTTGCATTGCTAAAAAATCAAGTTGGCAAAAAGAGTGATGCTCTGAAAATTTTTCAAAAATTAATTGATGGCCAATCCACTTTGTTAGACAATAATCCAATTCATTTAAATGTTGCTTATCGAGCACCATACACTGCTATTTACAAGAACATGGTTGAAATATTAATTCAAGCTGACTGCAAGTATGTATAGTTTGTAAATGGATAGTGTGTTTGAACACTTTATGTTCAAAAAATTGTTTGTTAGAATGTTGGTAAATAAACTAATTGTACTGATACAAAATAATAATGTATACATTTTATTTTATTGTCATATATTTATTTTTATTTTTGAAAATATATGTTTGACTTTCGTAAAGTTTATCTTTCATACTCTTGGTGTTCTTGGAATTCATAATTTTTGATTACATACTACTTTACTGTATCTAGAGATTTGTTGCTATTATTTATTAACATACATCATTTTTATATCTAGAAAAGAAGCCTTAAAAAATCTTATAGCTCTTGCAACTGGAGTATTACCAGAGTGTGCAAGTTTGAACTTAACAGAGGAAGCATTACTTATATTTAGTAATGTTACAGAAAGTATTTTGGTTGATGAAGAACAATTTGCCTATTGTACAATACAGTATAATTATTTGCCCCAGTTTTTAATTGAATGGGTCAGTTGTCATGCTTGGTTTTTGTATTTAACTCAGAATGTGAAAACATCTGTATCTATGCTTAAAGATGTAATTGAAAAAATTCAAAATATTATTAAAATAAATAAATACCAGGAAAATCAGTAAGAAATTTAATGTACACTTTTTTTAAAATTTTATTTACAAAACTTTAAATATTTACATATTTTTAGTGCAGCTGAAGAAATCTTAACTGAAGTTATGATTATTATCATTAATTATCACTGCAATCAATCAAAAAATTATCATAAAGAATTAAAAATATGTTTAAGAAGTGCAATATCAAAATATTCTCACAATATGCAATTTTTATTTTCAATGGTTTGGAATGAGGTAACATCAAAATTTAGGTATTATATTAACTAAGTACATCCAAAAGTATTAATTTTTCTAACTTTTTTGTATTAGTATTAATGTTTTTATGTTTCAAATTTAATAGCGTGATAATATTGAATATCATTAATATTTCTGCAATTTATTATCTATTATTTAAAGATTTAGTTTTACAACTTTTATTGTACAATATGTAATTAATATTATCTTTATGTCATATAAATGTTGAATATTTAAAAAAATTATTTATAGATAAAATTTGGAGGTTTTGGAACACCATTATGGCAAATTGAAAATGTTTATGTTGATAATACACTTGCTGAAAATATGGAAACTGTCAGAATAATGTTGATTTTAATTGGTAGGGAAAGATTGAGAATAGCAAGTGATGTAGCAGTAATGAGTTTAACTGATAATGGAGACTCTATGAGTATTTATGGTAAGACATTTCACATTTATTTTATCATTAATAACTACAAGAAATTAATTTATTAATTTAATGAATATATTTTTTTACTATAAATGATAAAAATGATTATTTAAAAAAATTTCAGGAGGTGGAAATATTCTAGATTTGTTCAAAAACATGTGCAATTTATTTGAATATTTTATAAAAAATCTTAGTGGTATTAAAGAAATGAAAAAGTGTCCAATGTTTTGGCGACTCTATTTACAATATATATCTGAAAGCTCACCATCTAATTACAAAAAGTGTTACTATGAAGCTGTTGAAAACTGTCCATGGCATAAAGTATATTGTTATATTTATATTTTTGTTGAGAATATGCATTTTTTAATTTAAATATATCTATTTGTTTATAGTTGTTATATATGGAAGCGGCATTTTATCTTCCAGAAGAGCTAACAAACATCTGTGATATACTAGTTGAAAAACAATTACGAATACATATAACACAAGAAGAGTTGCTTATTTTGAGAGAAGACTAATTTCATTTGTAGTTATCTCAGTTAAATATTAATCATGTTGTGCTAAATTATAACAAATTGTTCAACGCTTAAAAGTTGATCAATAAAACTACCATAAATAATAGTAATACTATACAAAGTTTTAAATGTGATTATATTTTTATTGTGTACAGTTTAATTTATTTATATACTAGCTGAATTATTTGAATTGTTCCAGTTAAATTTGTCATCTAATACTTTTTTATTCCTAGGAAGAATGAATTTAGTCAATTTTTTGTATTTTTTTTCTCAACAATTACATAATTTCAGTAAATTTCTTTATGTATGATTAAAGTCTTTTTCCTTGACTCCGAAGATATTATCTATTTACTTCGCCCGAATTATGCTAAACCAGTGGTTCCCAACTCAACAATAGGCACAGACCACTTTTATAAATTTTTTACCGTCACGGACCACTCCCTGATTTCAACCCCCCCCCCCTCTTTATATCACTTATTTTTTTTATAGTTTTATATATAGTTTATAATTTCTAGGTACAAAATAAAATCAGAAATACAGTTTATGTCGTAGAAAAATATTTTAACTAATTTATTTAAAAATTTAATTTAATAAAAAAATCTGATACAAATTTAAATTTTACATTTTACGAACTTATATTAATTAACTTATTTAATGAGAAAAAAATATAACAAATTTGTATTATTGAATATTAATGTAACTTATTAGGTCGCGCTTCTTTTACCAGTTGTGAAATTCTTGGAACGATGCTGTTGCCTATCATCACTTGGATTCAGGCTATTTCGTTGTTTATTTTTTATAGATAATAGTTATAGTTATAGATAATGTTATTTATATCCGTACATAAATTGTCATCGGTCGCGATAGTGTTATCTGGCTGATAGGCGCCAAGCCGTTAATAATAAAAAATATCAAGTATAATTTCGCTCATTTTTTTATTCGCGGACCACTTAAGATGAGTCCGCAGACCACCAATTGGGAATCTATGCTAAACAAATACGAGGTGTGGCTATTAAATAACGAGACCGGTTACGAAAGTTTTATTATAAAAATTATTCTACTTTCAAATACTCCCCTTCAATATACTCCCCTCTCCTCGCCACACACCTTTCCATACGTTTTTTCCATTGATCAAAGCAGTGCTGGAAGTCTTCTTTGGTGAGGGCTTTTAGGAGCTCTGCCGTTTTTTGCTTTACCGCTTCCAACGACTCAAATCGGGTCCCTTTCAAAGCAGATTTTATCTTTGGAAACAAAAAAAAGTCGCACGGTGCCAAATCTGGTGAGTACGGCGCATGTTCGAGCACTGGAGTGCACTTACCGGCCAAATACTGCTTCACAGATAGCGCATTATGGGCAGGTGCGTTGTCCTGGTGCAAAATCCACGAGTTGTTCTTCCACAACTCGGGCCGTTTCTTACGAACTCNAACCCATTCAGTCATCACGATACCGTTAATGTCAAAAAAAACGATCAAAATTGCCTTAAATTTTGATTTGGACATCCTTGCTTTTTTGATTCTGGGAGATTCAGGTGTCTTCATCCATGTTTCGTCACAAGTTATAATGTTTTTCATCAGTCCGGGATCTTCTTTTAACTTTTCAAGGAAATCTGAGCAGACCTGTTGACGCAAGAACTTTTGGTCAGGAGTCAGGTTTTTTGGCACCAACTTCGCACAGACTTTTGTCATATGTAATTCCTCATGTAAAATTTTTCTAACCGTTTCTTTATCGGCGTTTACAGCCTCGGCAATCATCCGGATGCTCATTCGACGATCTGCACGCACAATTTGGTTGATTTTGGTCACTGTTTCCGGAGTTGAAACAGTGACAGGGCGACCTGGGCGCTGGTCATCTTCAGTACTCTCTCGGCCCTCACTGAAGCGCTTATACCACTCAAAAACACGTGCACGAGATAGAGAATTGCCTCCATAGGCCTCTTGCAACAATTTATAGCACTCGGTCGGAGTTTTTTTCAATTTAACGAGAAATTTGAGATTGATACGTTGCTCCTGTTTTTCATCACACATAGTTATCGGCACGAGAAAAAAACACGTTCGTTTCAAATCACTACTACACAAATACCATAATAGTGACGAAAACGTGTTTTGGTACGTGCATAGATAAGATATCTAGATACCCAATGTATTACTCGTTTTTTTCACTATCCATCTAGGGCGCCCTCTAGGCGATCAGTCTCGTTTTTTAATAGCCACACCTCGTACTTGTCAAAAATATATTGCATGAAACTTCTAGTGAATAAATATATTAATGTACATTATTGTTTTGAAAATGCACATGGGAGTTCAGTTGCTAATTAAGTTAACTTTTTTTATTGAACTTTTGAAAACCTAATGTTTAAAATTTATTTCAAAAACAGAAACCAATAATACAGATTAAACTCGTATATTATTTTTGTAAATAATCATGAAATGATTTACTTGACTTGTGAAGAGTTCCAGATAAATTTGGTTAATTAAGATATTGTCTGTATTAAAGTATTCACAAATATTTAGTTTAAACAAAATACAAAAATTAATCAGCTGATCCAGTGTCTTTTCTCCATTATTTATTGGTTTATTAAATTATATACATTAAAAAGAAATATTTAATATGTCTGGTTAACCAGACATGGTTTGATCTACCATCAAGTTTAATTTTTTTAAGAAAATAAGATTTACAATATCCTTGGAATATATTATCCGTTACATTCTTATCAATTTTATTATACTTGTAGTTCTTTAATTTGAATTTTAACTTTTTTATCATGTTTAGTTCCTATTGATACGTTAAAATAATTCATCATAAATTCTGTATTTTATAATAGGTACATTTTATACAAACAAGTGTTTTTACATTTAAAATTAAATTAAAATCGTTTATTTTAGCATAAATTATGAAGAATATTCTGCATGTAGAAGTCCCTTTAAAAACCGAAAAGTATGTATCTATTTAAACATAATTTAAGTATTCAAATACATTTTATCAATGATATTGTAACTAAGTTATAACTTTATTTTAGGGTGCATAATAATTTACGCAAATAAAATTATTTTATTTAAACCAAATTTACTACCTATGTTTATAATTAAGAATTTATGAAGCTACTAACATATTTACTTGTATTTTCTCCTTCATTAATTTGTATAATTCAATTACTTTATTTAGAGCAAGTAACATTTCTGATTTGGAGAAAACAATTCAACTTGAATTAAAAAACATTAAACCAATTTTTCTGGAATCTATACATACTAAATTTGTTACTGAAGGATTAACAGAGTACATAAAACATATAGAAATTTGTGAAATTGAAAATGTACAAGATGATAATAATATAAAAAAAAAATTGGAGGTATGATTTTTTGATAAATATTTTTTATTCCGTGGTAATGAAAATTAATTTACAGACAGCAGATATTTCATTAGACTTAGATGCATATGACATAAAAATCTATTTTTATAAATTAGATGAAAGTGGTTTAACAGATGATGTTACTGATGAGTCTACTAGCAAAATGAAACGTTGTATACTACCCAATGTAGATTTTAACGGTATTTGGGAATCATTGGTATTTCAAGAGCCAATAAAAGAAATTGTAATAATAATTAATGTATTTTATAGTCTGTACTGTATTTTTTAATTTTTTTTTTAAATATTACCTATTTTAGCTTTTACAGTATGCACAAACTGGAATGAATTTTGCACGTCATAATGTTAATCCAAACATTATTAGCTATAATAGATTAATTCTGTTGCATGGTCCACCTGGTACTGGCAAAACATCTATTTGTAAGGCTCTTGCACAAAAGTTATCAATAAGATTAGGCAAACAATACAATTTTTTTGAATTTATTGAAATTAATAGTCATAATTTGTTGTCCAAATTTTTTTCAGAAGTAAGTATTTTCCCTAAGATTAATAACTATTATAATTGAACATAATTTCTATTAATCGAACCAATATTATTATAGAGTGGATCATTAATTATGTCCATGTTCCAAAAAATAAAAGAGGTATTGGAGTATGGTGATTCATTAGTGTTTATATTAATTGATGAAGTAGAAAGTTTAACACGGGCTCGAGATGCTGTGTTGTCTGGTACTGAACCATCTGACTCTATAAGGGTTGTAAATGCTGTTCTGACACAGCTTGACAATTTAAGAAAGTATACATAATTATTTTTAGATGTTAAAATAAATTATTACCTGGTTAATGTTTTTTTTTGTCAAGGTATCCTAATGTAATATTTCTAACAACATCAAATGTAACAGAAGCCATTGATTCTGCATTCACAGATAGAGCTGATATAAAAATGCTCATCAATCCTCCTAAAGAAATGGCTATATACACTATACTCAAAACTGCTATTGAGGAACTTATCAAAGTAAATATTACTTATAAATGTATTATATATACAAGGTGTCTCGCGAAGATTCAACAAATTCAACTTTTGTTCTATTCAATATTTTTAATATACATTTTTTTTAGGGGGAGTAGGACTTAAAATAAAACATTTTACTATAAATTTTTAAAAATTCAAAATAGCCACTTTGTAAAATAGATTTTTAGAAAATGTTTCGTAGTTGAAACTTTTGTTAAAGTATGGTATTTTATTTTCTACGATTTTTTGCAAATTTAAATAATATACTTTTCGATTATAACAATATTGTTTATCAACATAAATTACCATTATTGATTGATTGAAACTACCTGTTCTAATAACTAATAATAACTGATAACTAAATGGGTATCACAATAGGTAATATTTACATTTGCAAAAACTTCAAAATTTCAAAAAATCTTAGAAAATAAAAGACCATACTTTAACAAAAGTTTCATCTATCAAAAATTGTCTAAAAATCTATTTTACATAATGGTTATTTTGAATTTTTTTAAAAAAATAATAGTAAAATTTGTAATAAAATTTAAAATTTTTATTTTAAGTCCCCCCTCTTTAAAAAAAAATATTCATATAAAAAAAAACTAGTGCTGAGGCATACTAATTATTTAAATAAAATTTATATCAAAATTATTGAATAGAACAAAAGTTATTACATTTGTCAAATCTTCGTAGGACACTCTGTATACATATATTTTTTAACGTTTTAAAATTATTTGTTTTTAGGTAAAACTAATTATAAATGTAGAAGAAAATGACAAATTTGATCGTCCTTATGATTTAACTAATTTAAATATTGAACAAAATGAAGATTTAAATATAACACAAAAATTATACAAAATTTCTAAGTAATAACTAAAATATCTTATGATGATTATGATTATATGATTTGAAATGTGTAATTGAATTTGTTTATTAAATATTTTAGAGAAAGTGTTGGATTAAGTGGACGTGTTTTAAAAAAGATAACTTTTATAGCACATTCCTTATATGTTAGAACACCACAGTGTAATGGTGTTCATCAGTTTTTGTCAGCTTTAAGTAAAGCAGTGAAGTATCAAAAAACACAAGATGCCAATCTTAATAAAATATGAACAAAATATAATTTTAAGTTATTATAATTTTTTTTTTAGTTTTAATATACGAATCTGTTTTTGTGATTTCTTAATTATTAAGTACTGAATATTAAATTTTTTTGATAAATCAATTTAAATTGTATAATTAGTTGTGCATTTTTAATAATAAAAAACATTACATGCACATATGCTCACATTTCGGGGATATTAATGCACAATGCTACTTTTTTTTTTTAATCATTTACCTATTTTCTACACTTGACTTGAATAAAATTAATATGTTTAAGTTATTATAGACCATGGCTTTGAAACCTAAATTGACTGAACAATTTGAAGTTCAATTTGTCAACCATTATGATATGTGCACTATTTATTTTTCGGGAGATAATGTAAATTTTTTAGTTAAGTGAATGTAAAACAATTTGCAATAATGCGTGTCTCATATTTTTATTAAAACTTTTGAAGTCTATAAACAATAAAAATAACTTGTAAATCACAATATGTAAAGTTTAATATTTGTTAAGTGTACTTACAAAATTGAACATCATCTGAGTAACGAATAAATTTATTATTCTTTATCTCGCAAAAAATAGAAAAATTACATTTTCATGTGATTGAACTAAAAACTATTTTTTGGATAATTGTATTCATTCTTTATCTGTTGGCTCAACTAAACCAAGCATTCTATCATAATCTACAGGTCTTCTGAATCTTTCTCTTAAAATAATTGATTTGTAACCTGAGAGTTGATGATATTCTTTGTACCAAGGAACTATATGAAGTTTCCCATCTGGTAATTTAATGGCTGTTTTAAAATTGCATCTTATGTTCTTCCATGGTAAAATTGGATTGATGAATACTCCTACATGTTGTTCTTTCATATTATGTCTATAAACTCTCAATACGTATTTAGAAATAAAACTGTAAGACATAATTTTCATAAAAACTAATATGGGGAACAAAATTGCTAGTTCCATAGAGGTGTGTGGTAAAACCAATACTTCTAAATACGTTTTGAAATTAGTGTTTCCTTCATTTAATAAAGTATAGATGTAACCAAAAATCAAACTTGTTGGGATGATTGTCACAGCAACAATTAGTATTCCACTCAAACTTCGTACGTACATTTCACCTGTTCCATTGTAAATGAGCTCGTATTCTGTCGGTGATATGTTGTCTTTTGCAGCTTTTTTATTGTACACATCGTAAATGGGTTTCAAGCCCATCTTCTTCATGAAACTGCGATATGACACCAATTGTACACATGATTGATGATTAGCAGGTAACTGGATTTGATTGTTGTGAATTAAAGAACCTTTGCAGAGAACTTTATATGAACGCTTTATTGTAGGAAATGTTGAAGAAGCTATTCTACTACGAAGGCAATAATTTAAAATATTCATTTTAATATTTTAAATACCTAGTTACTAGTGTTATGAATCTCAAACGGGGCAAACCTGAGAAATTAGAATCTCATAAAGCTATAACGATAACGTTACCTCTTTATATAATTGCCTATTCAGCCCCTCACTCCTTATCACTTTAAACTATTTGATAAGTAATACAAACCATCCACAAATTCTATAGAGTATTAGAGTATAATATTATTATTTAGGTAGGTACCTACTGAGTACTTGGTAGTAGTACTGACTATTGACTATATCTACTATATATTAAATTGTGTTCTCGATCGTCGTGCTGAGTGCTCCTTGCGCCTGTCGCTTTCATAGACAAGGATACTACATTATTGTCCCAAGTATTAAATATAGGTGGTGTTCCTTAATCTGGAATGCGTTCTATTAGTTGAATAAAATATATACTCGTTGGACATTATACAGCGAGATGAGTAATAACAAGGACAACAAGACGTTTGAGAAACTAAAACAGTTTTTCCGCCTTAACAAAGGCGCTCCATCATCTCTTGGTGAGTGTGTGACTATTTTAATATGTTTATTCTATACATCTGACATTTGTTTTTTCTATTATGTTGTTATGATGTACTTAAATATTTTTATAGGAGCTCTGCGCGTCAAGGAGGACTATACACTGACTGAAGAACAAGGGCAAAAAATATCTCCAGAGGCATCAATACCCAATAGGATTAAAGCTATTAAAGAACTAGCTGAAGTAGCACGCAATCATCGTCTTGAAGAGGTATGTTATGAATTTTTGAAATTATTTGTAGATATACCTATTATTAATATACATTTTATTGTGGATCTAAGGTGAATGAAGGTGTACGTATATCATAACTATTCATTTAAAATTCTAAATTTGTATTATTCATATTATATGCCAGTATAATATAGTGTTATATTATACTATTAATTCAAATTTAAAATGTTAACATGTTTTATATGTGTAATATATATTTGCTGTACAACTTCCATTATAATGCTATCACAGTAGGTGACTTTAAATTTCTAGGTTTTTTTTAAACCTTTTGTTAAACTTCCTAGGAGTTAATATAAGAATATCAAGGAACAACAAAATAATACCTGTTTTAAAATACTAACATATTCTAAATTGTGTTATGTAAAAATATATGTTTTAAATATTTCATTGAAAAAATATTATTTGATATATTTTAATTTATAAGATATACTTTGTAGAATGCTGTTGCTAGTTTATGGATCGAAATACATGACTTATTCAACAAAAATGTTCCTAAAGAACACCGCCATTTGGTGTTTGCATTTGTTAAATCCATTATTCAAGGCCAATTTGGAAATCTTGGAATGTTAAGACAACATTTTTTCAATTTTATTAAAAATCATAATAATGCTGAAGATATATCATACAGGTTAAAAATAGTTGTTCTAATTTGTATGTAAGAATTATTTATATTAAACAGTTTTTAATATTCTGTATTTAATAAAATTAAACAATTAAATTTACATTAAATTTTATTTTCAGACTAGAGTTAATTGAATGTCTTACTGACCATGGCCGTGATATTGTTTATTTAGAAGAGGAAATAGGTCCATGGTTAATAAATTGGGGAGCTTCAGAATTAGCCCCTGCTGGATTCACATTAGAATGGCTGGAAATGTCTGTAAATATCATAAAATTTAATGCTACATATCTAGATGATGACGTTATCAATACTGTAGTTCAGTACGTAGTATATGTCAAAATATAACTTTAAAACTATTAGTTTGTAATTGATTAATGTAACTTTTTAATGTTTTGAAATAGGTGTTCATTTTATGTATGCTGTTATAGTGAAGAAGAAAAAGTAGTTCTAGTATGTTTACAACTTTTGGATACAATTATTTGTTATAATCATTTGCCTCCCCAATCTTTACCAATATTTATTGCCACATTATGCCATACAGCAAATAACAAAAATTACTGTGAACCTTGCTGGAAAGTAAATAATGAATACTTTTATTTTTGATACACTTTATTTACATATAATAATATACAGTAGTTTATTATTACATTTTATTTATGATTTTTATTATGTTAGACGATGCGGAATCTTTTAGGAACACATATGGGATATTCAGCAATATATTTAATTTGTAACTTGCTTCAAAAAGATGTTTCTCAAAACAATGTTGGTCTCGTACGAGGTGGATTATTTTATATCAACATGGCTTTATGGAGTAACAATCGAATTACATCATTTAAAATTTCTCTCCTTTCAGTTTTGCCTTCAATTTATAATGTACAATTAATATAATTGTTAAAATATAAGTTTGTTTATGATATAAATTATTATTTATTTATAGGCATTATCGTGTAATCATCCAATTGTTGTATTAGAAGTTGTATTGGGTATGGAGTCATTGGTCAAAAAATTTGGAGCCACTTTACAGAGTACAATTTGGGAAAAAGTTTTGAAAATATTAAAAAGTACTACGGAGTTTGTGAGTAAGTATTTAAACAATTTTAAATGTACATAATATATTAAATAAATATTTATATCATTATTTAATATCATTTTATTAGATACAAATGGTGCCAATTCAATGGTAACAATTAAGGACCACCTTAATGAAACCCTAACAAAAATTGAGTCACTTATAGACACAAATGCTTATAGTGGTAGTCTAGATGAAATTTATGATATTATTGAATTATTTTCCCTTTATAGACATGTAAGTTAATATATTAACTTTTTAAAAATAAAGATAACTACTAACTTAAGAGAATGCTAAACTTATTAAATTTGTACACAGGAGACTTCAGTTTTTAACCTAATGGCCTACAGAAAAGAATTTATTGTTCCAACTCAATATCAATGGATTGAACTTTTAAAAATGTTCTTAAACCATTTTTATAACAAAGAAACTAGAACTTCTATTAGAATAGATGCTGTGACTCGAACAATGAAAGAAGTATATCAACATAATGGGTTAGTGTTTCATTTATTTATAATTACAATATTTATATATTACTACACATTTAAATAAATAACACCTGATCTTATTTATCTAATTAAAAACACTTATATTGATATAACTCCATGTAAGAAATAAAAGTTATGTTAAATAAAAAACTATTACAATTATAATGGCTATTATTTAATTATAGTTTTTAGTTTAGAATTAATAATTCTATAGCTTTTTAATATATTAATTAAGAATAAAACTTACCATTATTAAAATACCATTGTTAGCAGAATAAAATGTTGAGTGAAGTTCAATTATACATATTTTGGAGGGTCTTAATTTTAATGATCACTAAGTAATACTTACAATGAACCTCATGTTTAATTTTAAAGCATTTCTGTTTGGTAAAACAATTTTATCCTTTTAGGTAGACCAAATAAAAACTAAAAAAAACTTGTCCATTTTTCTTTTGCGTTTTTTTATTATGAAAACAGCATCAAAAATAAAAAATTACTTCTCCAATGTAACAACTAGATCCGAAATGCAACAAAAAAGTTCCTCATCATTTTTTGATCAGGAGCAGTAATTTAAAAATTATATATTAACGAAAGCTTTAAAAAGTTTATGTACATGACAATTTTAATAAAGATTGTGCTATGGTCATACAAATAATGATTTATGTTTGAACACCGCTTTTATTTTCACTTCAATTAAATTGAAATGCTTAACAATTGTATAAAGATTCATAAATTATCCCAAACCTTTCTTAATTTATCTCTGTAGAATTGATTATTTAAATTGTGAAGGTTTTAAAAACTAATTTTTATTTTACAATTTGTTTAGTGTATTGTATGAATATGAACTGGTATCAATAATTCTGGAATATTTTGGTGAAATTGCTGAAGACAGTGATCCTTCTGTTCGACAAGCAGTTTGTCAGTTCATTATTAATGTTTGTAATGATTGTGATAGTAGGCATCACGAGAAACTATTACAAATACTAGAAAAAGTATGTTTATTGTATAATTTATAACTATTATTTCTATGTATTAATTTAATTATATTATAATTTGGTATAGACTAGTATTTCTCAACATTTTTCTGCCGCGACTCTTAAATGTATAATTTATATTTTTGCTACCCTAAATAATTGGTGATTCCAATAGGGTCGCGAGTCTTAGGTTGAGAAATACTGGTATTGACTATTATGTACCTATATATAATAGTGACTCTTGAAGTTCACATAAAATTATGTACAATTAATTGTATAAGATTTATGAAAACTGGTAAAACAAATAATTTTATTATAGATGTATGTACTCAAAATAATGTATCTGCTTTTAATTTTTCAAGCTCTTTATTATGATAAACTTATTGTCACATGGGCATGATTAACATTAAGTCTGGTGCACTTATTAAATATGTTCTAAAAAAAAAATATAGTCAATATTTGTGGGGTTTTCTGGAGTACTCTAAATTTGTGCTCCGTGAGTTATCTAATTTTTTTTAGGGATATCTTTGTCATAAACATTGTTGCAAAAAATTTTCTTTTCAAAAAAACAATTTTTATATTCCATAGACTTTGTGAATAACAACTAATTATAATTTATTGTAGAAATCTAATAATTTTTTATTCCAAATTTTTTAGGTAGTTCCCATGCACGATAGTATGAGCTATAATTATAGCTTAATTATATATATATATATATATAATTAATATAAATATATATATATATGTAAAAACAATCATCAGATTTATTTTCTAAATAAGTTTTAATTACCTAAGTATCTAACTTCTACAGTATTAAATCCTAAATTATTTCTTGATTTTGTCCAACAATTAATGTTTATTAATTAAAATATTCTTTCTATTGCAACATTGAAACTATAGAATGCAAATTCCACCATTCTGGATATTATAAAATAATTTGTTTTTCCTATTTTAGATTTCCAATGTTATAAATGGAGATTTTGATAGTTTTCAGTTGGCTTTAAGTCACAATGTACAAGTTTAATTTTTTAAATGTTAGGACAACAATTTTAAGATAAAATGTGTGCTTTGAGTGCATTTAACATTGCTATTGTACTATCAATTACTAAAGTTTCTAGTTTTTTAGTGTGATAGTATTTCAAAAACTATATAATATATATTGGGTTTTTTTTTTTTTTTTTTGAATACAATTTTTCAAAAACTGAGACTTATTTTATGAAACTAGTATTATTTTTCATCCTGATCAGGACTTGTTGATGAATAATGTAACAGTAACATTCCAGTTTAATCAGGACTAATGGCATCCTTATTAAACTTCAGTATTCAGGTTTTTTTTGTTTTATTAATATTAATCACTAATTCATTTTAAGTTATCTATTTTGTACGTATGACTTATTTCTATAAAATTAATGCATATTTATGTTCTAATTTCTAATCTATTATAATTTTTCTATTTGTAACTAATATAATTAATGACGATAAATAATAAAATTTGGTTAAAAAGGTAGTTTAAAGATAAATTATATTAGTTATAGATATAATTTTGTAATGAATAAGTAACCTAGTAGGTTATCATATTTTCAAAAGAAAATTTTTTTTTTAAAATTTTAGGTTTTATTGCGACCTTTTACATCTAATTCAACAACTCCTTTACAAGAACGAAATGGAGTTGATTTACAAATAACTGTTGAAGGTCTTTCAAAATTGTTCATTAAATTTTTGTATGAATGTCCAAATAATTCTGCAGATATGATTCTCACTATGCTTATTACTCACTTAAAAAATCATTATCAAAAGAAAGTGTGTTTGGAACACTTACATTTAATTCGACTTAAGGTATGATTTAATATGTGTTATGTACAATGTTTTATATTACAAGTTTAATATCTAACTGGATATTTATATATTTTAAAAGTTATGTTATTAATATATATTTTATAGATTTTTGAACTATTAGTCAAACTCCGAGCAGATTCTAGGTACAGGTTGGGAGTACAAGGATCAAATGAATATTCACCATATATGTATGTGGATCACAATGGTTTTGGAGTACCATCTAGTCCAAATTCATCCACAGATGAAATAAAACTGAATGATGATTCTTTGGTGCAGTTAAAATACATATCTCTCGCTGCTGCCTGCAAAGCAGTTATTACGGCGTTGAAAGAAGAGCTCGGTAAAGCATGAAAAAAATTTGGAATGGAGTTAGGAATCTAATGGCGTTTGGTGTGAAGCAATTTAATTATAGATAATTTGCATCATGTGTTTTTAGGACGTGAGTATGTGTGTGCGAGTATGTTGGTATGTGTTGACTGACCAAATGTATGGTGTAAATTGTAAAAATGTGTTCATGTGTGAAGCTTAAGAAAAAAAATTCTAACTCCCATTGAGCAAATAAAAAAAAAAAAACATGTTTTAATATTTATTATTTTTATTAGACTGGAGAGTGTTTTCTTACATACTGAAAGAAGTACCACAAATTTTAAAGAACAAGGCATTGGTGTTATCAGGAAATTGGGAATATGGTCCAGCGTATGAATTGGCTTTAACCATGTGTTCATTGGTATATTTATGTTCACAATAAAAAAAAATGTCGCAAATTATGGGAACATTATATATTCAGTAATACCATTTTTTTGATGTTAGGTGAATGATAAAACTGTATCAAGCACTTGGAAAAATACTCCTTCAAAATCATTAGTTGAATTTCAAATAGTGATTTATCCAGCATTAGCAGCTTTTGTTTCATATCACAACTGTTTAGACCCATCTCTTCAACTAAAACTTGTAAAATGCCTACAATCAGGTATAATTATCCATGAATTGATATAATACATAATAATATTAAATACAATTTGAAATTTGAAAAAAAATTATTGACTAAAGTATCTATTTTAGTTAATAATTTGATACAGTAACTTTTCTTCTTCCAGTTATCTCATTGCTGGCCCCGTAACAGTTTTGTATATTTTCTTTTTTATTATTTTTTATTCATGAAGTACATTGTGTATATAACTGTACTATTTCATATCAAATTAATTCATTTTTGTAATGATTACATAATATAAAATAAAATATTCACTTAAAAAAATGCACCCCCTACTATTTCTGTTGATTCAATAGGTAATATAGCAAAATATCAATCACGTGAAATATAAATTGTGTTTAAATTAAATTAAAGTTTAAAAAGAAGAATATTTCAAGGTGAATAGTTGTTTTATAAAATATTAATAACTACCAAGTTATTGTGTCTTAATTAGTTTTTTTATTCAAGAACTGTAATTATTATGTTCCAGAAATGTTCTTTTTAAATTTAGTGAATTTAGTTTCAGTGTCAATGACATTTTGCAGTATTACCTACTGGATAAATTGTGTATTTCTACATGTATAAGATGTATAATATATGTTAATACAATTGTATGGAATAAAAATTAAACTAAGAGTAAAATAAGTGAAATTCTAAAACTCAAATTTCTTAATTGATCTAATTTAATTATTTTTTAAAATAATGATGTATATACTTACACTATATATTTTTTTAACATCTTTCAATTATATATTTTTTAGGCTTAGTTAATCGATGTATAATACGTCCTGTGGTAATGGCATTGACTACTTGTATTTTAGAGATGAGAGATATTATGGTTAAATTATTACCTGAAGTTTTGTTGAATATGTCAAAACTTTCAGCTACCATACAAATTGCAGTACCAGTTTTAGAATTTCTTTCTAGTGAGTAATAAAATAAAGTACAAAGCCAAGCATGGTTATGAATGATAACTGTTTTGAATACTTCTAGTGCTAAGTCGTCTTCCAAAAGTATTCTCTAACTTTGTAGCAGATCAGTATATGGCTGTTTTTGCGATTGCTTTGCCATATACTAGTCCATTTAAATATAATCATTATACTGTATCATTGGCACATCGGGTGATTGCTATTTGGTTCTTGAAATGTCGAACATCATTCCGAAGGAATTTTGTTGATTTCATTAAAAAAGTAAAACTAATTTTATTTAATTAAATCAATTATGTATGCCATTTTAATTTCTATGCTTGTCATATTAGGGATTAAATACAAATGTATTGGGACCATTTGAAGGACGCGCTATGACTAGAAATGACATCCATAATGAAGATTCGTCTAGTCGAAAACGAAGTTCTAGTTTAACAGAACAAGTAATACTAATTAATGAGCTAATTAATTTACAGGTGTCTATTCGACAATTTAAATAAATCTTAATTAGTAAGTGATCTAAATATTTATCAAATAGTTTGCCTAATTCTTCCTTAATGTCTTAATTTTGTTGAAGCCCTTCTTATCATAGCTCCATAACCATTACTTTATTTGTTTTTTTTTTCAACCGGTATTAGGTTGGTTTACAGTAGTATTTAAATTCATTCTCCAATTTGCACTATCCTCAGCTACTCTTTTTAATCCAATGTAAGTATTTATCCTTGTATCTTTTTTCAGTTGACATATTTATGGGTTCCTTGGTCTTCCTGGTAGTTTACATCCTTCAATTACATCTTCTGTTATAGTGTGGTGCAATTTTTCATCATGGCATAAGATGTGTTTTATTATATCCCCATCATTGTTTTATTACATTTATTATGGATCTTATTTCTCTGACTAGAATATTTCCTCATTCTTGACAATCTTTCCAGCTAATTTTTCTAATCTCCTCTAACACCACATTTGAAAACTTCAAGGTAACTTTTTTCCACTTCAATTCTTTGTTTAATTTCCAACATACTTTTTCTGCCTATGTTAATATTGGACACAAATTCATATACTTTTGTAAATAAAATTATATTTTTAATTTGTATAGGGAAGTAGAGCACGTGACCGTACAATAATGGGTGTTGGTCGTAGTACCATGAATGACTTGAAACCACCAATAGATAATCTACTTTTAACATTTCACAAAGAATTAACAGAAACTTGTATGGACTTATTAGCCAGATATGCTTTTGCTACTTGTTCGGCTTTACCAAAAAGGTAAGTTAAAAAAAATGTATTTTTCTTGATAAAAAAAATTTGTCAATATTTTTAGACACCCCACTGCAGATTTTATACTGGAAGGTGGTCAGTCTGCTACTTGGTTGTTAGGCACTAAACTTATAACCATTACAACAAGTGGATGTACTCAAAAACCAGTTCGTCATGGATTATGTGGAAAATGTTATCAATCTTGTCGGCAGAATAATGACCAAGCCATAATTTCTCCTAAACCAGATGAGAAGTTAAAACTTTCAGTATCACGTAGTCAGAGCAGCGAAGCCAGTGACCAGCTTGATGGGAATACATCTGCCAAAGGAGTCGCATCACCATCATGCTTGTCAACAGCAACTAATTCCCCAGGTGATGAAACAAAAAAATTTCCACATATAGAACCAAATGAACCATTTGATATGCCACGAAAAGATAGTTTTTCAAACGCAGATAGAATCGATAAAAAACAGAGTTGTTCTTGTTGGTGTCAATCGTGGGCTGAAATATGTGTTCGATGTCCTACAGGTAAATTTATAGCACAAGATTATGAACTGTAATTGCTCACCACAAGGTTCTCTATTTTAGGAGTAATGTCTTGGATGATAAGAGTGCAAAACGATAGAAATTTTCAGGATTTAAATTCTGATTCATCTATGTTTGATGTCTCTACATTATTTCATCCTTCTCTTGGTTTAAAAGTCTCAAATGGAGAAATAGATAGGATACGCCAATACCTTGAAGATGAAGTAAACTTTTTATAAAAGGTATTTTTGAAATGATTTGTGAATACATATTTAACATATTTTGTAGAAACTTATTTTGGAAAAATACATTGCTACTGATGAAGCAATAAAAATTGAAGCGAATGATAAGTTATCAAGCAGAGTACCATCTGAACCAGTTTGTATTCCTGGTTCTCCTTCAAAACTTGCTCCTTCACGACAGAATTCTCAGGAGAGTTGTGATGTGGAAGATGAATATTATGATGGTAATAATGAACATATTTTATTTGGGTATCAATATACTTATCAGATCATTTAAGTATTGCCCAATGGTGTACCAAATTTTTTCATTTGCTATTTGTACTTTTACCTCTGGGGTTTGAGGCTTAAAGAAACATTTAAACAATTGTAACTATTGAAATATTATTAGTTTAAAAATATGTTTAATATTAAATTCTATAGTTAACTTCTTCTTTTCTTTTTATTCTTTTCACTTTTATCTCGCTTGTCTCAGGGACTTCATAGACTAAAAATTGAATTTGGATTTTAGAATATAGAATTAAACTATTTTAAGTGATTTGTTAATACAGAATTTAAATTCTGAGCAGAGCCACAATGATGTTCATTATTATTATTATTATTATTTTTGTGAGAAATTTCACTCTTATTTTCAAGTATAGCATTTGTTCTGAAAGGAAATCTAACAAAGTTTTCATAATAAATGGGAAAAATGTAGGAATAATAGATAAATCTACTAAATAAATTATTTTAAAATTGTAAATATTATGGATTTTCAAAAAATATATAACCAAACTCTTTTCAGAATAGTTTTTCATTAACAATGATTGATTGTTATATACAAATATACATTCAATTTTTCCTCAACCTTCTCAACTTCTCATCTACAAGAGTGGCTAATTCATGGTGCAAAGTATGCCCCGTTTGTTTTTTTTCATTCAAAAATGAAAAACCTTTTATCTGGAATCCTGAAACATAATTAAATTACATATTTTTGCAAAATTTGTTATTTTTTTTAATGTTATGTATAGTTGAAGACTTTGAAAATGGAGAAAATCGCTTAAGAAATCCAGTTCGTAGATCAAATTCTAGTCCTGAAATGAGTTCTGGGTGGAAAAATCCATTCATGAAAGAAATGACATTTGATAGTGATGGTATTGATACAGATATGGAGGATGTTAGTAAACACTTAGAATTATTTAGCACTCCCATTGATAGTAAAAAGATGAAACAGAATTACACAAAAGATTTACGCTATAGTTCTAAGTAAGTGTTAATCTTAAAGTTATTATTTTTTTTAACATTATTTATTTGTAGAGCAAATTGTGAAGCGATTCCTGAAGAAATTTGTGGTACTGGGTCAACTCCACCATCAAATACATGTCCACCAAAACCCTTAACACTCAATTTGAACATAGATTCAACAGAAATAAAGTCCGATGTGTTAATTCATGGAAAGAAAGTTACTAAAGAAAGACCAACATTAATATTAAAAAGTACTAAATTAAATTCATTTAATGAAAGTGACTCTTCTACAAAGTCTTCAGCTGAGAGTGTTGATATTAAATTAAATTCAGAATTTCCATTAGTTGGTAATTATCAAGATGAAAAAAGTAGATCTTTAACGTCAACACCATCTTACCTTACTAAAAAGCCACCTCTATCGCCACCAATTAATTATGCTTCTCAGTTATTGGAAAAAAATGTGAGTTCTATCAATACCTCTTTCATTGGTTAATTTTAATGTCTATATGGTATTTTATATTCAAATTAGGAAAATGATGCTGATCCACCATTCCGTGGCCGTGTACACACATTGGCTGTAATGAATGCTATTAAAAAACCTGGATTATCTGCTAGTCCCAGTAAATTTTTAATAAACAGCAGAGGGAATCAATTAAAAGAGCCAGTTAGATCTGGAATTAATCCAAGGTAATTACTAATTATTTAAAACGATTTATCTTATTTTATTAACATACATAATATACTATACTTTGATTTATACTAAATAAATTTGTAAATGTTTTAGTTTCGTTTTCCTTCAACTGTATCATTCTACTCACTTTAGTAGTGTTGATAATGATGCAAAACCAATTTTATTGCCTCAAACTCAGACTGCAATTCAAAAAGCTATACAGTGTTTGGATTGGATTCCTCCATATGAGTTGCATAAGGTTTGATTTTATTAGTATAATAATAAAAATTCTAATTAGATTTTTTGTTATTTATTTTCTTTGTCAAATATTTGGTGTTTAGATTGGAGTTATTTACGTTGGGTTGGGACAAGCCAACTCTGAAGTAGATATACTTCGAAATCAGCACGGATCTCTGAGATACACAGAATTTCTCAAGGGTTTGGGCACACTAATTAAATTATCTGATACAGATTCATCCAGCGTATTTTTAGGCGGATTGGAACGTGGTGGCAATGATGGAAAATTTACTTATGTATGGCAAGATGACATTATGCAAGTAAATATACCTTTATTTACTTTGAAATATTGATTATTTTTACTATTTTTTTAAAAACTGTTTAGGTTAGGTTAGGTTATTTTTTATTATCTATAATTAATAATAATAAAATAAAATTTTACTTAGTAAATAATAAAAACTAAGTTTATTAATTTTTATTTTTTCTTGATAGGTAATATTTCATATTGCTACTTTAATGCCGACCACTGATTCTGAAGCCCAATGCAATAATAAAAAAAAAAATATTGGAAATGATTTTGTTACAATTGTTTATAATGAAAGTGGTCAAGAGTATGACATCCATACTGTTAAAGTAAAAGCACATTTTGTTCTAATTAATTTCACTTATGTGTAATATTATTATGTTTCTAGGGTCAGTTTAGTTATGGCTGTGTAATAGTGGAACCTTTAGAACATGGTGTCAATCAGATTACTGTGAAAGTAAGGGAAGAGCTACGTGATCATGTTGGTCATCAAGAACCAAAAATTGTTTCTGATCAAAATGCAGCAATGTTAGCTAGGCAGTTAGCTATACACACTGATGTACGTATTAATATTATCAATTTGTATGTAATAAAAATTTCATATGACCTTATAAATTTTTCGAGTTCTTTAACTTGAATTTATATATAGAGATTTCCAAGGAATAAAAAAAATTTTGAGTTTTCAAGATTCTACTGTATTTTATCATCATAATATTTAATATTTTAAATTATGGGTGGTACTAAAGACATTTTTGTGCTTAAAGTCTAATATTTCAAACTAGTTGGAACTATATTATTTGATAGGTATGTGTATTACTGATAGGCTGTTTTCTAAGTAATTAAGACGAAAATAAATTATTGTAAAAAGAATAATTATAATAGTGGTCCAGTTTTGGTATTTTAATAATCATTTTGATTTTGTGCAGTTGGCATCACAAATATTGAGCAGCTTGACTAAGGATAACTATAGATTACCCTATGCCAGTAACTGGCTGGAGCGTCTTAGACAAATCAAGAGGTTGCACGACAAGGTGAAAAATTTGGATAACGGCGTCCAGTTTTCTGGTGGAGAACCCATGACATCTATGCGTGGCCAAACTTCTCTGACATCAGTCGGGGCCACAAATCCAGGCAGTCGTTCCAAAATGCAAATGTCTGATTTCACTGAATATACATAATATAAATAGATAAAAAGATATTTACAGCATGAACATGAGGCCATCATTAGTGATCTCATTTTGGACTGTGTTAAAACAAAGAAAAATAAAAAATTGCAAGAGCAAATTTATTGATTGTACGATATTACCTATATTGTGGAAAACAAATATTATGTACATTGTGAATTCATGTCTTGTGAATTTTTTGCCCTTTTTCAATGTTAATACATAACATTATTGTAAAATTATACATGTTTTTTGTATACATTTATATTTCTCTGATTGTCCTTATATTTTTTGCGCAATACTGTAAAACGCACATGAGTTTGTAGACAGTGTACTGAGTATATAAGTTAAAGAAAATAGTTTATTGTATTTTTTATTTTTAATAATACTATTTTTGGTTGTACTATATACGGTTGAAAGAACTTGAAAATGTTGGTTTTCTACTTAATTATATATTATGCATATGTATATATATTTGTGTTATGGGCCTGGTGGCTGTTAAATTACCAATATGCTTAGGCATTTCAAAGAGTGCTTAACTCCTTGGGTCAAATTCCAAATAAATAAATAAACAAATAAATATACTATTTCTTTGTTATAGCCAGTTTCATGTTTTGGGCTATGTAAAATTAACAACTTTTTTATATTTTAATAATTTATATAATTTAAAATGGCATGGCTATAGAACTTCTTTCTGCGTATTGTGCTGAAAAGAGTCTATTATAAGATAGCTCAATGGGAAGTCGTGTTAAAAAGATATAGAGGTTTAAAGGTTCATCTGACAGATATGATTCTTTGGCATCCCTTGAAATCCGTCTAGGACCATTCTGTTGATTTTGATATAACTCGTGGTTTTTTGATTTCAAATATCTAATTGGTTAGATACATATTAACTAATATTTCATCTATTTATAGAATTTTAAATATAGGTTCTTATTTGTAAATCAAAAGTGGGTAGTGGTTTTATCCCTAAAAATAAGGGCAACAAAAAATAACATAAATATAAAATTGTATAGCAGCTTGTTTCTTAAATATTCTAGGAAACAAATTCTGGGAAAAGTTAATACTTTCCGAGATAACAAGTGCCTTACGATATATTGATCACCCTGTATACTATTCTAAAATTCCAAAATGTAATATTTAATTTTACACAATTTTGTATACAATGTTCATTTAAAAATATACTTATAACATTCCATTACTTAAAGTGTAAGCAACGCTTTTTGTGCTTATATGAATTCCATTCCACTGAGTGTTACACCTTTTCTGAAAGGAAATTTTATTTAGCTAGTAAAGAGATCACTTTTTAATTTTCTAAGAGGTTTTCATAATTGGGAAAAACCGGAAAGAAAATTGTAGGTAAAACAGCAAATATTTATGTGGTGTACCTACCACGGCATTCCGATTTATTTCATTGTTTTTAATTTGTACAAATTGTGTTTTCTATAAGAAATATTGTTCTAATAGAAAAACGACATGTGATAAAAGAGACAAGGTCTAGATGCTCATGAAGAAAGTCGTTTTTTGATTTTGATTTTTCATGTAGTTTTCATCATTAGCGAAACTGGATAATTTTATAAGCTAAATGATAATTATGAAGCAAATTCTAATCGCAACTTTATGGGTTAAATTATTGGTCATAACCCACTTGACCACTTGTAACAGTAAAAAAACAAAACATTTCTTGATATTACATAAAACTAACCGTCAAATTATTTGTAAACAATTAAATTTCAACTGTATTAAAATAATATTTTATACTTTTGACTATTACAGACTTCTATTATCTATACTACAAAAGACATGAAGTAAAAATCTCTATATATAAAAAGAATGTCTGTCTATCTGTCTGTCCTTTATAGATTTAAAAACTACTGGACCGATTTTAACGAAGTTTTCGCAAAATGTTCCTTGTGATCCAGAGAAGGTTTACAGCTATTGAAATTTCTAAAATTCAATTCCTAAAGACTAAGGGAAGCCTATAGGCTATAGCTGACACAGGAATTTTGGTATTTTGTAGTATAATTTTTGTTGATTGGTTACCTTGGTAACAAAGTAAATATTATTATCTAATGTATCTATTATCTATTATGTAAAATGTATCTATGGTATTTACTAAATATAGTTTGTTAATTCAGTTCAAAAAAAAAAGACGAAAATACTTCGCTCGTAGATGCAGCCGTTTTTGTAGGTGGGAAGTTGGGAAGGTAGAATACAGACGGAAATTTAATGTATATGTGTAAGCAACGATAAACCATTGCTAACGAAAAAACGATTCTGAGTGAAGTTCAGTTGATAGTGTTGCTTTGTCAACAATATATATGTTACATTATGGTAAAATGATAACAACAATATGCGTTTCCATGACAACAAAGATTATTTAAAAAAAATTTAAAAAAAATTAATACTTAATAATAACAAAAAATAAATAAAAACGATTGCAAATGACAACCTTATTTTTAATCTTTCAATCTTTTTTAACCTTAAGAACCAGGTTTTCCTCATTATCTCGAATATTAATGAGAATTTCAAAAAATGATCTCTCTAAAATACCACCTAGCGTATATTTGTTTTCGGAAAAGATGTTATACTTGATAATCGGAGTAAACTTTCTGGTTGAAAAATGTTCACTTAAAAAAAAAAAAAAAATATTATAAAACCAATATATTCCTCGCTCCACTCAGAATCTAAATAATAATAATAATAATAATAAAATCTAGCAATAGTGAAGCATTGCCGGGACAACTAAGTATATTATATAAAAATAAACGTTTGTCTGTATGTCTTTTATGCCATCCTAAACCATTCATCTGATTGTGATGAGGCTTTTTGCTAAATGATCAGAATTTTGCCGGGAAAGTTATAGGCTTTAAGATAATTTTAATATTCAACCCCTTCACCCTTAAAAATCATCCTTCGTAGTGAAAAACGATATTATTATTATTATTATAAGATTTTATATTTTGTTTATTTATTTACCCTGGAGACGTGGATAAAAGCCTAGCAAAATAACATAATATTATGACACATAGTCCACATCAGGACTACTTATTATCCACTTATTTTTTTCTGTCCAATATACTAAGCAAAACGAGAATAAGGTAAAAATAATTCAAAAAAGGCTCGAGCATCGCCGGGTGAGGGATAGCTAGAATTTTCAGCACGATTATCCTTTTCTTATAACTATAATAAAAAAATTGATAAATAAAAGTTGTAGGTAATATAAAAAACTGCGCACCGGTGAAGCTGGGTTATTCAGCTAGTTAACTATAAAATATACTTTTTGTTACACATTTTTTTTGAAAAATATGATTTAACAGTGGATTAAGTTATATTTCCCAATCAAATCTCTGGAGCCGCCCCTGAATCCATTTACAGTAGGTACGAATAGTATTACCTATGGTTTTTTTATTACTCATGCATTGCGTATATATATTTATTTAAACAAAGCGTTGCAATTTATAGGCATTTTAGATGCGGAAATTAAGTTTTTAATTTTAAATTCTATTAAGTCAGTATGTTATATAGTTAATATTAGACTAAGACACGATCTGACCAGTGGCGTTACTAGAACTTCTAATGTCCGTGGCGAAACATTGTAGATTAACCAAATTATGGGCCAAGTACAGGGCCGGCGCTATGTGGAGGAGTGTACGAATATTTATATTAGAAAATTAAAAAAGTTAAAAAATAGGCTATTAGCAAAAGAGTTATATATTTCGATTTCTATAGAGGCTGATAAAATCATCAATCTCCATTAATAATTGCTAGCAATACTATCAACCGAACTCTGCTCAGAATTGTTTTTAGTTAGTAATGGTTAATCGTTGCTTACAGATTTACATTAAATTTCCCCCTCTACCTTCCCAACTCCTCACTTACAATAACCCACCCACGTGTGAAGTGTGTTCGTCTTTTTTTTTTACTTCCGTCGAAAATTGAAACGGCCGGAAAACTCTCAACGATTTTACGTAAGTTATTTGCTCCGTCGAGGAATGCTTAAAAGTGCACTTACACCAGAATGGTGATGACCGGCGACGGACTAAATCGATTCAATGACCTGACCTCGCGTCATGCGACCGTGTGCAGTTGCACAAATTGGATAAGACCGGAAGCCATTCCTCGGGATTATTACTGTGCGTGCATATTATTATATTGATATTCGAATGTGTGTATGCCTATCTGATTTCGCACTATTATAGTCGGCCAATGTAGTGTAGGTGGCAAATTTGACAGATTTAGGACGTAGGGTTAGGGTACCTATATAGTGTATTTAGGCACCTATATACCTATAGCGTACGCAGAATTTTCACTATAGATTTATAATAGACCCGTGGGGGGTTTCTCCCTCACACAACCTCCAATCTATAGCTGACCTAGTATATAATACCAAAATTAAAACACAAATTAATTATTCCAAATTCATATATTTATATTTGTCTTAACTCTAGTTAACTCTACTTAACTCTAGTCTTAACTCTATAGTTGATATTTATGCTATGGCTTAGATACCCTCAACCATCGCACCACTACAATATTATTACGTAGATAATATCACCATGGAATACGATAGCGTATTACTCTATGCGTCGACATTGTTGTTAGTTTAAGATTCTGAGTCTAGCGAAGAATGTATTGGTTTTGCCAAGATGTTTATTATTTATTTTTTTATATACTGTGTACACAAATTCTACCAGAAATCTTGCTTAGATATATTCACGCGGCATCATTTCTTAAAGGAAATGTTATCCAGATGGTACATTTGGGAGGTCATTGTTTGATTACCCAAGCGGTTTTAATATCTGGGAAAAACCAGAATAAAACGTAAGAAAAACGGAAAATTTAAAAAAATTATTCTTTTATTATTTTTCAATTTTGTTATTTGTTGTAATTCAGTTAAAAATATTCGTAGAAACTTGAAATTTGGACAAATTTTCAAAAAATTTAAGCCATTTTTGAGCTATGCTATTTATAGACATTTTAATTTTGCGAGTTTTATGCGTACTTTTTATTCGGTAGGTACTCTGTGGTAAAATTGTTAGACTTAACAGAAATGATTGAAAATTTAACAGCAGGTTCATTAAATCTTACTTTATGGTAAAAAAAAAAAATTGAGTTTAATGTAGTATTTCTTTTTTTTTATAAAGGAATTTCAATATCAAATTTTGACGAAAAACGCTGAGTAAAATTATGTGGAACAAATGTAATTTTTCATTTTTATTTTTTGTACATATGTATATTGCCGATTTTAGAATGGTGATGAAGTCATAATTGAGCGGACTTTTTGAAGTTCTGTATTATGCGAATATTATATGTTACGTTATATAACTAAATATTGTCTTCTTTAAAGAATGTTTGTTGTAACTGAATGATTATATATACCTATATTCATCCTAGAGTTTGCGAGTTCGAATCTGTGTTTCGAAAAAAAAATTTTCACATTTTTTCCTCCTTTTACCTAAACAAGGGAAAAAAATGCATTTTGAGTGTATCTAGAGACCCAAACCATCGCTTGCTCGGATTATTTTAATTGAAAAATACCCCTCGATTTATTGTGCAAACTTTTCTACCAAAATTCTTGCCTTGTTGTAGTAAGTATAGGTTATTTTCTGAAAGGAAATTTCATCTTCATGGTAACTTAAGAAGGTCATTTTTTCGATTTTTCCAAAAGTTTTTTCAGTAAATGTGAAAAATCAGAAAAAACTGAGAAAAAACGGGAAAGTCGGTACAATAAGAAAAAAAAAACATTGGGAATTTCGAAAATTTTGTTTTAATAAAGTAAGTACCATCATCTGTTGAAAACCCACATATTTTTAGGTACGCACTGCGTGAAAAAATCGGAGCATTTGTACTAACCTAAAGTAATAAGAAAAAATAGTGTTTCCTCTACATACCTAAGACCTATATACTTACTCAGAATCTAAAATACAAACAAAAAATATATTTTTAACGTCTAAATTCATGTTAAAATACGAAAAAAAAATTGTAAAAATACTTTATTGGTACAACTGTAATAACTTTAGTTTATAGACTATAGATGGCTATGGCTTGATGCAAGAAAAGTGGAAATCTGAACATTTAAAAAAACAAAAATAAAAAAACGTCTTACAATAATTATGAACTTTACGTGAAATTTTGGGAACTTTGATACCCCTGTTTATATTTTCAATTTATTTTATTACAGTTTTTTTTTGACATTGGCCCTTTTTGTATCAAGCCACAGATAGGGGAGACTGTGATAAGTTGACGACTGGCAAGATGACGAATCGATTATGTTGTATAAGGAGTAACTAATATTTTGAGTTGAGAGTAGTCTAATAAGATTTCAATGTTTTTTTTTTTTTATAATTTTTTAAAAACGCACATATTATCGTTAGTAAATGTCCAGCTAACGTAAGGATTTTAACAAAATCATAAGTTTGATTTTTAATTCAATTTAGTTCTTTAGAAAGAGCATGGTGTAAGCTTTATTTTAAAAATATTTATACGACACATCCTAAGATTTATGTGGGGCGTTTTTAAGGGTGAGTCGATGAATGGGAATTGAATAAATATCTATCCGGGTAGATGAGAACAAACTGATGAATATAAAGTTGATGAAAATATGTTTATGAATGTACATAAAATCAAAATTAATGTTTTTTAATTGTGATATGAGTTTTTTTTTTTTTTACTATGTCATAAATACATATATTTTACGTTCAAGTCATGAATTTGGAATATTTATCGAAACAATTATAAGGAGAATTACTGAAGACAAAAGCTTCGTCTTATTAGCAGTTATTATTTATAATCTTAATAATAGTTGATTTAAAAATTTTCTATCCCATATTTGTGGTTTGAGAGCTATTCAAACCCTAAAGTCGTCAACTAACCACAGTCTCCCCTATAGGTACAAATGGCGTATGATATATACGCGCGTATACAAAGGTCAT
Source organism: Cinara cedri (assembly GCA_902439185.1). Taxonomy (NCBI): domain Eukaryota; kingdom Metazoa; phylum Arthropoda; class Insecta; order Hemiptera; family Aphididae; genus Cinara; species Cinara cedri. The sequence continues at coordinate 848,511 of CABPRJ010002375.1, forward strand.
TAATCAAAAGCGCGTGATGTTTAACGACCAGCCAAGAGGTGGGTTCGAGTTCGAAATATCAATTATGCTCGTAAACCTACATACAGGATTAACCCGTAAACGCGCGATTACACGACGGTTGTGTAGGCGAATAATTTACACCGAGTGTAGTCTCTGACGTACATTTCACCAAACCCTATTCGAAAATTTTATTTTTTATTTTGGTTCCAATATTTAGCATTTAATTAGCATATGAATTTACATGCTTTTAGTTTAGATTTTATATAAAAAAAAAATCCGAGGGGGGAGGGGGGGTTGGCTGTACAAACGTTTTTTCACTGAATTTTTATTTTTTGTTTTAATGGGCCGACCTCTGGTGATTCGTATTTACCTAATGTTGGGCATAGGGCTGTAGAGTGTAGTTTTCAGATTATGTTACTGCGCTCTCCAACTGTTCCCTGTAAGTTTACGTTTACGTAGAAATCGCAACTTTTCTACCAAAAATTTTCGTTAGATTTTCAAGTGTAGTATCTTTTTTAAAAAAAAATCGGTATGGGGAGATACTTTGGGGAGGTCATTTTTCAATTTTTCAAGATTTTTCTCATTAAATGTGAAAAACCGAAAAAGAAAACCAAGGAAAAACTGGAAAATGTACGAAATATATTAGTAAAATATTACGAATATTTTATCTGTGGACAAATTTTCTAGCAGCAATTTAGCTTTGATTTATAATGATAGCAGTTTTTCTAAAAGGAAATTTGACTGGGGTACTTTAGAGGGGACATTTTTCGATTTTCTCAAGAGTTTTTTCAATAAATTGGAAATCCTGGAAAATAGTAGAAAAAACGGGAAAATAGGTACAATATTGAACAAATATTTTTAAAGAAAATACATATTGCCCATGTGATTATTTTATCAAAGTATATGATTCATATATTGTTGACAAACAACTACACTGTCTACTGAATTCTGTTCAGAATCGTTTTTTCGTTAGCAATGGTTAATCATTGGTAACAGATATACATTAAATTATCTATAACAGTCGCTGCATCAGTCCCGATTATTCTTGGACGTCTTTTTAAATACAGTTTTGAATTTATCAATATAAGTAAATTTATTAAATTTATCTAATAACTAATAAATTAAAACAAACAAATATTATCAAAACCTATTCATTCAATTTAGATATATTATATACATAGTCTGGAATTGTATATTTCGCAATGTGTACTATGATTTTCGTACACATCACAAACTGTAAATTGTTGTTGTACAATGTAGCTAGATTGCACAAGTTATTATACAATTCGTGGTGTGTAGGTATAACAATCATTGTACAAATTACAAAATTTAAAAAAATATGAAAATCCCATTTTAACCACGTTCATACAATTTTTTACATAAATTCATCATTACTATGTAACCAAATATTTTATTGAGTCGTTTTATTAATAAAAAGTAAATCTATATTTTTTCTTAAAGGGTTTAGACATATTTTTATATTATAGTATTTATTACATATTATCAAACAAAAAAAGATATCACATTTAGTATCACAAATTATATAATCTGTGTTAATATTATCGATTGACGATTTATATTCATATTCATATTATTATTAACATTGTAAAAATTATATTCAAAAATTTATTGCTAACTAGATCAATAATGTTTCAAGAAAGTCCTTATACAACGTGTCTGATTGAAACAAAATTTCTGGTAATAAGTTATTTGCAGAGACAAAAAAATAATACATAGGTAAAACTAATACATTCTTTGCTTCGCTCAGAATTTAAAAGAAAGAAAATAAACATAAGTTAAGGTAAAGTTAGTTTTAAAACTTTGAAATAAATTCGCAGACGAATAAAAAATAATCATAAGTTTAGTTAAAAATTACTTTTTTTTTCGAATGTTTCTCGAAAAAAGAGACTATTGCATTATATTATCTTATCTTCTTTAAATTAGTTGTTGCTTGGGGAGGAGGGTGATTTCAGATCCCCCCCCCTCGTAAATCTGCCACTGAAACGATGCAGTAGGGACGGAAGACACCGGGAAAATATAATTTTGGGATTGAAGAAAAAAAAGGCAGTGTCATCATTTGGGGGGGGGGAGGCAGGGGAATATACCCCACTCTTGATTTTTATGGGCTGGTTAAATTTTCGGTATTTATAGTCGCTGGAATGGTAGCTCCAATCATAACGGGTCACTCACCCAGAACTTACAAGTCCATTTTTATAGCTTTAGTATTTTAATTGTGTTATGATTTGAAAATTTAAATAGTGGCTTACCAATGTAATTAGGTACTTTTGATTTTTTGCTTGCATATTGACAATATTGCAAATATAATACAAACAAAAAATTAAATTTCAATTAATTTAAACGCATAACTTAAATCTTCTATATAATGCTTATCATATTTTGTAATACAAGTTTCTATAGTATGGTTATAATGTAATTATTTATTTATTTATTTTATAGATTTACAAATGAACTTGATAAACACTTAAATGACACAAACAACAATATTATTTTAACCTATATTTATTTCTTTGAATCCTGATTACTTGAACTTCAAAGTTCTAATCTTCAAGCATTTTTGAATTACTTTAATTACTTTAAAATTAATCCTATATTACTAGAGTCTCAATTTCTTATTGCCAAAAATCTACTTTCTAAAAAAAAAGTTAATAGCTGTGAAGACGGTGTTCATGATCTTTTTTCCGTATTAAAAAATTTGTTGGAAATTCTAAACTCTTTTCCAGAGACAGTACAAATTATTTCCATTCTCATGACTCTACCTGTATCGGCTGCTTCAAACAAACGCTTTTTTTCTGTAACTACCTATATTTGCTAATAATGAACCGTCTGAACTGACTACCAAGAAAAATAGGCGAAGGTTGCAATATTTGTGTTGTTTCTGTTTTCTATCTGAGTGTTTTGGGAAAAAATATTTATATTTGTAAATGAACGTTGGGCCGATAAGAATGTTGGCCCAACCTAAGAAAAACTGAAATGACGCCCTTGAAAAAAGGTAATCTGCGTATGGCCATAATAACAATAATGCTAAAACAATAATACGATGCGCGGTGGATGATTATTGCAAATAATAATTATTATAAGTCGCCGTCCTTGAGTGTTGAAAAAAATAAAAAAAAACGATTGCCGCGGTGAAGGGGTAAGTGGGTCGTATAATATTATAATATACGGTGTTTCGAAGGGGTTTCTTATCCTTCCGGACGGTTGGGTGACGTTGTAAATAACAATGTTATTAGGGCGTGTCGCGTGTCACGAGACGTTAGGACACGCATCCGGACGGCAGCGATTAGTCTCGGCCGATGTACGGCGTCGATCGAAACGACAATCACGATTTTCACATAATAACACCTAACAGACACATCTATACCCGTATACGCGTGTTTTCGGATCTTATCGGTAAGTCATCATTATTGCGTACGGCGCATTGTTATTTATACAACACAAATATATGTTTGTAGAGGCGTAAGTATGCGCGATATAATATTAATATAAAAATTGTGTATAGCACACAACGATACGAGCAAAGTGCGCGACGCGGGAATGGAATAAATTCTATAGAAAAATACGTTTTCTGAGCGCGTTCACTGGTTTTTCGTATCTACAACTAGTAATAAAGTTTTTGGACCACGGCGGCGGTGCCGGGAAAATTGTGTCGTTTTAAATACCGCACGCTATTTATAATACACGCGGCCCACCTGTTAACTCTGCAGGAAAAAAATGGTAATTTTTTTTTAGATTCTGGGTGTAGCGAAATTAAAATTTAAAATTTAAAATAACACGAATCATAGTAAGCTCATACAATTCCCGCTGCGTTAAGAATCTAAATTTGGTAAAAAAAAAATGACGTTTTATCGGTTTTATTTTTGTTCAATCTAATAGTGGTCTTGAGTCCGTTTGGACCAATTTTTCTAGTATACATTTCATTTGAACCAATTTTGAAGACTCGTTTAGTTTTAAAAAAATATTAGTTTTATACAGCCCATTTGGACCTACATTTCCTTCCCATTTTAACAGGCTTAGAACTGTCTTTGGTATGGTTCAAAATACTGTTCCTTACTAGCAACACACAATTTTACAATTTGAAAGTGTATTTAAATCAGCACTGTGTGCAGATTTTTCGAAATCTGTATGCATATTTTAGTTTCTGAGCGGAGCGAGGATTGTATTGGTTTTACAATGATGATTATTATTTTTTTTTTATGTGAACATTTTTTCTACCAGAAAGCTTACTCCGATTATCAAGTATAACACCTTTTCTGAAAACAAATGTACGCTGGGTGGTATTTTAGTGAGATCTTTTTCTGAAATTCTCATTTATGTTCGAGATAATAAGGCAATTCTGGTTCTTTAGGTTAAAAAAGATTTAAAGATTAAAAATAATGTTATTTTGTTAAAATTTGTTATTATTAAGTTTTTATTATTTTAATAATCTTTTTTAAATAATCATTGTTGTCATGGAAACGCATATTGTTGAAAAAGCAATACTATATAAACCAAGCAATATTAAAATAAATTTCGATTTCAATCCATTCTTTTAATTATTAATCTTTATATTATATTTTTTAATTCTATACTTAAGCATTACTATTAATTGAACTCCACTCAGAATCGTTTTTTCGTTATCATTGGTTTATCGTTATATACATATACATTAAATTCCCTTCTGTATTCTATCTTCTCAACTTCCCCATCTACAATAGTGGCTGCACACATGTGTGAAGTATGACCGTCTTTTTTTTTCATCTAATTTTTTCCCAGTTAGATTTTAACATACAATTTTATTTCACTGCATGTATATTGGTACATTTCTAAGTTTTTGGATGAAAATAAACAAAAACAATTTATAGAAACGTAAAAATGATTTACATACGAGCACACATGTATTGTATACATCAGCTGAAGAAAGAATTTAGAAAAAAAAAATGTACCATTTCCAAAAACACGCATGCTTTTATTACATACTAAATTAAGAAATACTTTGCAAGTGCATACAAATTTTTATCCGAAAACATTTTTATCATTAAATTCGGTATTATCTCTTTCAGAGAGTATACATATTGTATCTTGGAATAGTTTTTTACGGACACAATATAATGATTTACGCACTGGAATATTCTTTATCAAATCCATTTCTTTTGAAATAATTTTGTTTTGTTTGGTTTGTAGATATTCTGTGCCTTTACGTTTTACAGATGCCCCAATGAGATTCAATTTGATCGAATTACCTTTTAGAGGAGGATAATTGTGAGGAAAATGTTTGGATTTAATTATTTAACTCAGTTTATCACTAATGATAATAGTCACGTTACACGAACGATTTGTACACTGTAAACGAATATTATTAAGTACTCTTTAAAATCTTATATTTACCTATTGAGTTTACAATTATCGACAGTTACCAGTGTGTTGCTCCGTTTGATTTAAAAACATTTTCGATTTTAATATCCGTTTTAATGACACGAATTTATGAATGCACTGTGTACTAACCAAAATACTAATTTTTACAGGTGATATCGCATACGTTATGTTAATAATAATAATAATAAAAATACTAGGATCAATAATATTTTATTAAACAGTAGACAATTATTAAATAATAATAGTACTTAATAGTACATTTATTTGACAAATACTCAACATAATTATACTATGAGTTTATACATTTCTTAAATAACAAACCTACATACTTAAAAACCTATATACTAGAAAAAAATAGCACAGGTGTTGCAATGCACACGCATTGTGCTCAAGTTTTTTTTGCGCCTTTTTGGGGTGATCGATCTTAAATAATAGACAAAAAAATAAAAAAAACAAATTCCTATAAATAAGAACCACTTTAGTGGTAAGTATATACAGGTGTCTTACAGTGTAAACAGTGTACATTAAACAATTGAAAATTAATTCTATTCACACCAATTGTCTAGAAAAACGGTTATTATACTAAGAAATTATATATTGATTGGATATGAATGTTACATTAAATTGTTCAGAACGATATCTTTCACAAAATAACTGTTTTGAAAATGTTGAGTGATAAAACAAAGGTATATTTTGTCAATAATTAAGGGACGAAAAAATAAATTAAATTTTTCTTTACACATGTGTCCTCACATAAAATCCGATTGAAAAAAAAAATTTAAAAAGACGAGCATACTTTACATGTGAATTGGTAGGCCAATATTTTAGATGAGAAGTTGAGATGGTAGAGGGGAAATTTAATGTATATATGTACGCAACGATTGCTAGCGAAAAACGATTCTGAGCGGAATTCGGTTAATAGTGTTGTTTTATCAACAATATATATGTCATTGGGATATCATTGTAGGACACCCTATGTCACTGTATAGTTTATATGTTAAACATTTGTGGGTTATTATATTATTTCTCTGTTTCCATTTCAAGAAAACTTTAAAAGTTAAAAGTATCAAAAGATGTAATATATCGGTTGAACATGCTTTATCTACTTGTAAAAATAATCTTAATCAGAATATTAAATTTTAAATGTTTAAAATTAAGGTAAAGAATTGTGAAAATATGAATTAAAATAAATATACGTGAGTGCTAGTGGTTAAAGTGAGTAGTGGGTACTTAAAAGGAGGACTATATTTATCAAGAGGGCGTTCCCGAAAATTAAACCCAACCAAACTTTCGGGAAACTCATCACGGAGAAAAGGCTTTTAAAATGTTTTTCTCCCACACACATTTGTTCATAAAAATGATAAGCTTATAGGATTTCAAAGTAAATTGTAACATCCTACTCCTGCCCAGAAAAAAAGTTATTCACATACTTTGCCTGTTCAGTAAGATTAAAATAAAATTGAATCTGATGATCACGTATAATCTAATAGATATTAAAGAATTTATTTTCCATAAAACTAATTCAAGTTTTTAGAATTGTATATTTTGAAGACTTAAAGGACACGAATAATTTAACCTTAAATAAGAACGGAACTCTATCCGCTGTCCCGTTTTTAATTACTGGTGGATTGCACAGTCTTATGTAAATTGAAATTTGCGTAAAAAATTACTGGAAATAGAATGGCACTTAATATACCACTATAATATCATCCCCCCTGGGAAAATGTTGTCAGTCCGTCTGTCTTATTTTAATTTGTAGAATTATTATAGTGAATTTTAACTATACCCGTAATTTAACGTTATATTTTAATTTTAATGAAATCGCTGTGCCTATAACAATAAACCGTACGTTTTGGAATATTACCTTAATACGGTGTATTGTTATCTAAGTGAGAAGCATTATATTATTACTATAATATTAAATATTGCGCATTTGATTCTTATGCCACAACATCCTGCGGGGTGTATTTTGATTATACAAACGTAAGATAGACGCGAAAGTTCGATGTAACATGCGACTCGCATATCAATATTCGACTGTGGGCAAACACAAATCTACATTCACAGCATAATAATTTGTTGTTATTTTAAATTCTGAGTGAAATAAGGAATGTATTTGGTTCTAAAACTATATTAGATATGTGCAAACAACTATTCTATCAGAAATCTTCATCTTTGAATATTAAATTCAGGAATGGTTTTTGATAGTGAATTTTGTCTAGTTGGTAGAGGATGTAATTTTTTGATTGTTTTAATGATTTCGGAAAACCTTGAAAAACTGGAATATGTTCGCAATAACGGTTTTTGTTGCCTATTTTATTTACTGGTGTAATTAGGTGAGAAAAAACCGTAGAGACCAGAAATTTTCGCCGAATTCTTACATCAGATGTTTTTAGACGTGGTAATTTTTAAAAATTCCGACGATTTTTTAAGCTATTTACCATATACTAATTTGAAATTTGAATAGTTTTTCGTTAGCAATTTATTGTTAATTAGTTATAATTAGTAATATAGTTATTTATTATTAATTTATTGTTACGCACAGATATTAATAAAATTACTTTATATATCTTATCTATTCAACTGCCCTCCTACAACAACGGTATATCCATCAGCAGTATCAGCTCTTGTTTTAATATTTTAAAAATAGATTAATACGATTTTTCAATATCATAGTGCCTTTTTATCTGTATTAGCGTTTCTAAACCTTTGTGTAAATTATTATGTGACTCAAGATATTCAGATACTAAATTATTTACACGACCTTTTTTTTAAATGATAATGTCTATAATTTACATGTATCAATTAGGACAATTTAATTAAATTTGGTTTTTAATTAATTTCCACGTTATATACTCGTACCAACATAAATCGTAATAACATGTACATTAATATACATTTGTATACCTACGTGTGTTTCCAAGTGAAACACGGATTTAACATTTTAAAATTATTACATTTAAGCATGTAGTGACGTCCTTGATACTGTTTTACTGATAAATCAGTTTGTGCACATTTTTTAAAATATTTTTTTTTCAACAACTTTTAAAATATTGAGGCGACCCAAACAGAATTATACGAGACCGAAAGATTTGAGAGACGCTGATAAATGTTAAATGCTCCAAGTATAAACTAGGTAGTCTGTTTTATAATAAAAAAAAAAGAACAAAACAAAAAAAACCACACGTCTAAAATATTCAGAATTGGGTGTATTACGCAGTGCGCGGATTACCGCCATTACTGAAAATTTAATAATATACATATTATATATTGTGCTTGCTGCGATCTGACAAACCGCCGTCAATGTCAATACGCGTAAGTCTGTAGGTAACTATATATAATGTACAGCTTGCTGCTGCATTTCCCCGGGGTGGCTGGCGGTTTTCTCCTATAGAGCTTGTAAAACTTGTCGTGTGCGTTACACTGCGTAATGCTTACCGAAAATCTCGTCTGGGCCCTAAAGCGAAAATATTTATTATGCGATGGAACGTTCCAATTGGGCGGGGCGGCCCACAGGTTAGGTATAAATAAATAAACGGCGCGATGAATACTTCATTAAAAGCTTCAGTTGACTTTGTCTTGGTAGTCTATGTATACATAATAAATAATAATAAACGACTAGATCAGTTATTTATTATACTTATTTATAGGTACGTGTGTGTAAAATAAAATGATTTTCAAAAAAAAATAAAACCAAAAAACTAAGTTGTAAACTGTTAAAAGTTTTGAAGTAATAAGTACCGTCGAACGTAAATTACGTCTTTAAAGGTACGATATGAAAAAATCGGAGCATTTTTACTAAAAGTATTTCTCGGAAAAGGGGAGAGAAAAACATTAAGCACAACTCACCGACTCAACTGCGACTTTCCGATTAAAATATAAATATTACAAAATCGGTTTTTAGATTTATCGTAGTGATTTTTTTGTCGATTTTATAAATTGCTGTAACTCATCACTGCAGCTGTCAAATATGTACTTACAAATTTCACAAAATTCCATATTTTATGTGAAATACACATGTATGACATGAAACACATGACATTATAATTCAAATGGGTATTGCATTCTCATAATTACGTTAAATCATAATATAAAAAAATTAAACTGATAAAATGTATTTTGGCATAAATTAAAAATATGATGAGTAACTCAAAAAACCCGTATAAAAAAAAATACATATTGATACGATGATATTCAATAAAACAATAAAATATCAAATGTTAGTGGAAAATGTTTTATACTTAAACATTGGTTTTTTAAATTATTATACGATTTAGCGAAGAAGAAATAAAATACCTTCAGCTGGTAAAAATACTAGAATATATAGAATGAGAATAATAGAATTTTCACATCGTACTTAAAAAAGAGTTGATTTTTCGATTGATTGTAATTTGTTTGAAATTTCTGATACTTAAAAAAAAAATGATTTGTATATTTTTTTTTAGACAGCAGCTTAAATTTTTCACGCAGTACTACGGAATTTTTACCCAATGATAATCTATTTGAAACATTTATCGACATTTTCAATAGTTTACTCCCTAGGTTCATTTTTGGTTTTTATTACTGAAAGTTTACGTTTATACTTATATGAAAACACATATTATTTAGTATATCGCCCGTTAGATAGATAGATGATAGATTGCATAAATGAAAAGCAAATGGCGTTGTGTGGTGAGCATAGGTTGAAATGGGCATTGTCCGCGTTAAATTATACGGTACGGCAGTGGCGGGGGGGGTGGGGTTAGGTACTTCCAAGGCTAATTTTAGGCTTCTTTCGGACTTAAACTCGGTAAACTAAAGGTGTTATTACGGATAGTGTGTTCATATATTATTGTACATTATAATATTGTCTTAATATAATATATTGACAGACGATGCCGACTTTATTGCAAGCTACAGTATTGATTAACCTATCGAATAGTGACTAGGTTGTACTTACGTAGATAAATGAAACTCATTTGAAGAAAGCAGAAATAAATTATTTAAAAATTATTATTAAATAACCAATAATAATAAATAATAGTTAAAATGTGAATGTTTACAAGGGTGAAAGACGGAAAGGTTTAAACTTTATTATTATTTACAAGTATAGCTAATAGGTATATAACACGGCTAAGCATCCACCATGCTTAGTTTTATAAATTAAATGTAAGAATGTGGCTGTATACAACAACATACAAACTTCCTATTTACTTTCAACTTAATAGGTATTTTAATAATTATAATTATTACCTATAGGTACTTATAATATATAATTGTATACAATATGTTGGGGCATGTAACGGGACTCTTTACCACTTGAAATAACTTTTGTTTCATTCAATATTTTTATGTTTTTATTTTTTTTTTCTTAGTGATTAGTATAACTCTGTGATGAAATTAAAATATTATTACGTTTTTTAAGTAGGGGGTCTTTAAATAAAAAGTTTTAAATTTGACTATACATTTTTTATAAAAAAAAATTCTAGGTAGCTATTTTTTAAAATAGATTTTTAGAAAATTGTCGGTGGTTGAAACTATTGTTTAAGTATAGTATTTTTTTATATTCTAAAATTTTTCAAACTTTGGAAAATGTGAATATTATTGTGGTTTATAATTTACTATAATATTTAATCGATAGCTAGTCAGTGGTATATAGTGTATGATATTAACTCATGGAAAAGAAAATCCTTGTCATTAAATGTGTTCTGACTACAATTGAACTTAAAGAAAAATTTGTCTTTACCAATCGCCGAATATATCCATCAATTTAAATGTCTAGGTAGTATTATAATATGTCCCCTAACCTAATCTCCTAAAAAACGTATATGTAATTTTGAGAATACTTTTTCTTTTTTTTTTACGCACTTTTACATAATAACAAAATTTTATAAATTCTGATATGCCAACGGATTTAACAAGAAACCTAATCTAACCTAACCTAACTTGATACATATATGTGTATAAACATTATGTTATTATGTATATTATACAAATTCCAGCGTTTTATTCGCAGTTGTATGGTATATATTTATATCTGCAGTGCTCTTCTCGCACATTCTTCGTTCTAACGTTTAAGCGACTTGAGAAAGTTTCGTATATCAAACAGAGATCAATGTTTACGATACCGAAATCGTCTATATGGCTCGGCAGAGAGAGAGAGAGAGAGAGAGAGAGAGACAGTGAGAAAGGGGACGTTGCATTTTTTTCCCCCCGTAAAATTTCAGACAGTTATGTCACGAAAGCCCTATTAAGTTTCCTATGGCCGAGCGAATATATATATATAATATACGTATATATATTTATATATAATGTATGTACACGCGAGAACATTATATTAAACTTTACAACGGTTTTCAATAACTCGGATTTATAGCTTTTCGCAACCGAACGCGGCGGGTCTTGTTACTCCGACCGTATACACACGCGTATACAGAATGTTCCGTTTTACCGTGCGCGTCTGCACGCGTATTATATGTGTTATACGTAATATTGTTGTGTAGTCTTTAATCGTTTTGCAGAAACGGAAAGAGAAGAAAAAAAAAAAAAAAAACAGAACCCGAACAATAAGCCATTCGTGAATGTATAAAGAACTGTACAGTGCGTCACAACACTGCACGTATTGCAGGTACCTACACGAATCGTATTGCGACTATTGAATTTTAACATGTTCCGTCATACGTTTATACGATACGTTTATTGTGTTCAAACTTTTAAAACGAATATCGTAACGCAGTGTATATATATATATATATTTATAAAAAAAATAAAGTATACTTGAGTACCTACTTCCATTATTGGAGCGCACGATATGTAGGCATATGTTACGGTGTATATGTGTGTATACAGGTATGGATGTATATATTTACAGACCGTAATGATTTTATGAACGAAACAGTAGTAGACGTATTTGTAGTGGGTATTTGTGTTGCGAAGTCGTATATTGGTCGTTTTGTATTTATTTATTTATTTTTTTTTTTTTCGATTTCGAGACCTTAGGGGGAAAATCGTTTTCTACGCATATGTACACACAGTATACTGCACGCGTACGCGTGCACAGCAAAAACGAGATCGCCGGGAAACGCTCTTCGCACGTGATCCGCCTATTGTTTTTTTCTGTACGCCTGTATGTGCGGGCCGTCTTTTTTATTATTATTATTATTTTTTCTCTATCCCCCCCTCCCACCCTCCCCACCCCCCGTCGCCGCCGCGGCGTAATATTTTTCCCGCCGCCAGACGCGGACGCTAATGACTTTCAGCCCGTGCGCCGCGCCGTCCGTGTCCGGCCGCCCGCGCGCATCCCGGGGTCAATCAACGCGGACGTTAACATCGGCGGAGCAGCAGCCGACGCCGCGGCGGGTTCGATCGAAAGGAACGGGCCGAATTGAAATGCAAAACGTCGGGTTTCCCCCGCCGCCCCCCTCCTCCCCCATCCAACGCCGTTTGCAATATAAAACGCCCGGCGAAAATATATTTCGCGCACGAGGAAAATAAAACGCAACGGGCGCGCGTACCCGCCGCCGAGCGCGTATACGCGTACGTTAATTGGTGCGAGCGTTGTGCTCGCAGATCACGTAGGTACCGGTATTACATACGCCGAGCCGGCGGCAGCGGCGTAAACCGCGAAAAGTTGATTTCGCATCCGCTCCCCGCCCCACCGCCGCCCCTCCCTCCCCGCGCAGCCGTGTTCCCGAGTAGGTGTGTGTGTATATATATATATATATATATAAATATATACACACACACAGAGAGTATTTGATCTTCTTTTGGCCATTATCGCCCGGGTCAGTGAACAATTATATCCGCGTGGGGGGAGTGGGGGAGGCCGTGCGCAGGACCGCGTATAACCGCCGCCGGAGCAAAACGAAAAAATAAAAAAAAAAAAAAACTAAAAAAATAAACAGTATATACCATACGCGAAAACGCATTTTCCGGAGCCCGTCGTAAATATTATGTATTATTATTATTTTAAAACGGTTTCTCCGAGTCGCGAGACTATTGCGCCGGCAATATAAAATAGTATTTAACGGTCCGCGGTGATAGTTTTTTTTTTTTTTTTTTTTTACAAACGTAAACCTCGGTATAACGCAAACAATAAAAAATATCGTTTATACAATCGAAAGGTCTTGTAGCGATTTTAAACGGGAAATTTAATCGGTTTTAATTTTTGTATTTGTATAATACATGCAGAAGGGCCTGCAGCGCACGATCGGTTATTCTTTTTTGCTCGAAACACGGTTTACATGGTGTTAATTCCTGTCCCGTCCGATTTTGATGTATTTTCGTTTTCGTATCTATTTTTTTTTTTTATTAAAAATATCGATTTACACATATGTTACGGATTTTTTAAAATTTTATTCGTAAAGAATGAAGGTCGCTATTTAATCTCGAATAACACGAAATAAATAATATTGTACCGTCTCGTCCGTGTAAATTAAAAATGAATATAATATTGTATACCTCAATTGTTTCTCATAGATAGTGTTTTTGTTTTTATTTTTCACGCTACGCGTACAAATTCCATAGAATCACGCTCAATCGAACGCAGTGACGTGTCCAAGGTTTTTCAATGGGAGGAGATGTAGCAAATAATTACCATGAGCCTGACTCGTGAATAAATCGTAAAATCTTTTTCTGGCACACGCCTACCCAGACAACGAGAATCTGCGTTATCCATTAAATTCCCTTCCGCATCTTACTTTTCCGATTTCTCATCTACAACAGTGGCCTGCCCGTCGTGCGAAGTATGTCCGTATCTTTTTTGTCTGTTATTTACGTAATTTTTACGGTTTTCGAAACTCTTCGTTAAATATCGCCTGTATGAGACTTACTTCTTAAATGTCGGTATGTTGTGACCTCTCCGTAAGCTAGTAACAACATCACACACACACACACACACACACACACACACACATACGTACAGGTAATAGTATACGGAAAACGCGTTAATGCAGTCGTGACGTTTTTCCAAAACACCGCCATTATACCCGTATACAACTCGGATTATATTCTCATTTCGGAATATTTCGCCCGGTGGTGTAACCGGATCGTCCCGAATTATGTTTATTTGAAGATTCCACAATGGACGATTGTGCATTGATAAACTCACGGCCGCGTATCTCACAAAACGTTACCGCTTGTTGTTATAATATTATTATTTCTTATACGCGAAATTCGCCGACAGTTGTGCACGACCGCGGGAGTTTTCAAACGCGGAGATTACATTACGTATATTATAATATGCAGGAGGATGCCGCGGTTTATCACGGACCGGCACACAGTGGTCTGAATCGTAATTTAGCTTACCTAAAAGTCAATTTTAAAATTATGTCAAATATGATTTATATTATATAATACCTCCCCACAGCCCCCCTAACTAACAGGTCAATTGAAATTAAAATTGCAAACTATACGATTTCGATTCATTCGAATATTTTTATGAAAACATAATTGCAGAGTCGTGAGTTTTGAATGTTAATTATTGTCGAAACGTGTTTACGAGGTATACCGCGGGATAAAATATGAAATTTTTTAAATAATATAGCGAATGACGACTGTCCGTAAATAAATTAATATGCTTATAAATTTGTACGATAATACCTAGATAATATTGTTTATTATTTACTAATACAGGCACACTTATTGTGAATACTTATTTATTTATTTACGGTTTGAACCCGGTATAAAGTGCTCACGCGGCGGAATCGCGAGCCTCAGGGGAACTTGGCAGATCCTTTGGACCGGAATTGAATTAGTAATATTATACCATGTTCTTCGCAGAAACGGCAAAAATTAACCTCCTTTTTGGATTATATATATCATTAAAATTACAATTTTTTTTTTCTTCATAAAAACTAAGTCTTCAGATTGTCATCTCGTGATAAATGCACCGAAAAATATAATATTATACTACAGAGAGCGGAAGAAAATATGTAGTATATAGTAAAATACTTACCTTATCGTGATGAAAAAAACCAATTCTCTTGTGCTGTTTGCGTCATCGTCGTCGTCGCCGTTGTATTTCTCTGTAAACTAATTTATTGATGATATTGATCATTTTACGGTTCGCAGATATTTCTGCCCGTCCCCTTTTCTGTCGACACGCGAAGTTCCTATAATTTATTATGTAGTCGTGCTTAAAAAAAAAAAAAAATAAATAAATAAATAATAATAATAATATTCGAGGCGATAGAATCTTGTGCAAGATCACTGTTTGTTTTATTTTTGTTTTCTGCAATAATAATTCTATTGGAATAATAATGCTCGAAACAACTCAGTTTCGAGTCGAGATAATGTCTATAGGTCTATTGGAATATATTTGAATATTCGAAAATATTTGAATTTTTAATATTAGAATATTTGTATAGAACAATATTAGCAATTTACAATGTTTAGGTATTTAAATCAATATTTGTACTTGAACTTGTATTCATTTTCTATGTTTTAATTAGTGTTAAGTGTACTGATAATTATCATTTAAGCTAAAATCAATGCGCCTTTTGCCCAGTTTATGTTAATACAGTGATATCGAAATTTATTAATACAATATACAGAGTGATTCACGGATATATATAAATATAATAATGCACTTTTGTTCTCCATGAATCACCACCCTGTAATTTATGATTATTGTTGTGTATGTTTAGGTTCTAGCGGACGTGTAATGTATAGACTATGCTGGGACAAATAACGCTACACGGTATACTAACATGTGTCATCGCCGTGATAATATTCATTTTTCAGTCGCTAAACTATTTGGTTACAGAGTTAAAAAAATATGTTGCAAGAAACGAACGTAAGTCAGTTTTGTTCAAATAGTGGTACCTTATATTATAATATAATTTGTGATTCGTTTCAACATGAACAACACTGAAACTTGGTAAATAGGTACCTAATTTACATAGACGCAAGAAAAAACACACTTTACTATAGGATTTGGGGTGGCGGCAAATGCTCTCATTATTTCTTTTCTGGACCCACTTCTATAATAATATGTCATGAAGTTTTGATATTATTCAACGAATACTATACCAATGTGCTATTTAACAAAAATACCTAGTCAATTAATATTTTGTTACTCAAAACAATAATAATAATCGTATTAAATATTATTAAATAGATTAAAAATAGTAACCATTCATTGAAAAGCGTTTAAATAGTTTATTTATATCTTCCGTAAGTTTCGCGGTAGACTTTATGATGTTTTTCGTCTGTTGAAATTGAAAATGCGTTTTACACATTGCACTGGGGCAAAGGAAAGTTGTTGAAAGTTTGAAAAGCCTACGGGAAGTCGGGGACAATAAAAACCGTGGAAGAAAAATATTATTATTACATAGCACCTGGTCAAACATGAAACGACCTTTTTTCTTATACGAGATAGTTTTATTGTTGGAACACGTCCGTTGAGTGGAAAAAAAAAACCTAAACCAATAAAAAGGAATTCGGTTATTGGAAAATGTTTAAAACTTATACGATTTAGTAGTTGTAGATAGAATTTCGAACAATTCAATACACAAAAATAAACCTTTTCAATTTTAGTTAGGCTATTTTTATTTTTATTTTCAGACGGAGAAAAAATCACTTCTATTGTGATAGCAGATACGACAATATCGTCTGATTTAAAACCGAATAACAATGCACTTGAAAATTGTATTATTGCGCAAGATCTGATTCAAAAACACTTTGACATTCCTCTGGTAAGTTTAAAATAAGAGAAGGGATTAAAAAAAAATTTAGTACTCACCTATTTTATTCTTGAAATTACTTGCTTCGTTTTATTTTCATGTGAATAATACATACCTAGTGTCTGCCTAGTTAAACAATCTTCTGTTAGTCAAAATTATTAACAGAAGACTTACAATGTTCTTGAATTACAAATTATTTAATAATTATTCATCAAAAATATAATATTACACTTATTTTTGTGTTAAATAGTATCTGTTAAATTTTTTTGGGTATGATGTTTTTAAACTACTACAGAACGACAAATTTAAATTTTGAAAAAAAAAATTGAATGAAATGTATAGGCATTTTTATTTGTATATGTTACTTTGAACGTCCGCAGTTTGTGAATGCTGACCGTCACTGGTTAATGTCGTCGTACACCAAAAACATTGATGAATGTTGGCATATTGATTAAATTTGTACTGTTTGTTAATATTCACTAGTGAATGTCGACATTGGACAAATGATATTGGTGAATATTGGTTTTGCCGATATTTTTTTTAAATTTAATCTAGGAATAACGGAAAAGTCAAAATAATACAGTATTATTATTATGATAATACTGTAATAGTAGACCTTCTACCTATAGTACTCACACAATATTCGGTATTGTAGAAGTTGATAATTTGATAAAATGTTTTATTACCTTGCTCAACTATTTTTATTATATCTGAATAACAGTCATGCTATGCTGCCTCGCCAACATTTAGTATGATTTTGTCATTCAATACAGTTATATATTTTATTGTATACTATTGATTTGTACAATAACCAAAACATTTTTTAAAATGGAAAATGTACGTGAAGTATTTTATAATAAATTTAATAACTTGGTATCTAATAAAAGACATGATATATTTTTTTTTTTCTATTGGCTGAAAAATATAAACTTTTTATTAGCTAAGTGAACATTTGTTCTTTGTTACCTATACAAAAGAAAATTCTTAAATTTAAAATTAATCAAATTTATCAATTGGTAGACAAAGATATACACGATGCAATTACAGATCAAAGCGCAAAAAAGTGTGGTTGTAGAAATGTTGCTATTTTATAACAATTTATCATGTTTTTAAAAAAAAAAATTTTATAGAGTAAAATAGTCATGATTTAAATAATGCAAATATAATATTGTGAAATAATAATAATTCATTGATACAATTGAACATGTACTTATTTTATACTTAGTGAAAACTTTTTTTAACGAAACTCTTTTTAACAAAAAATTTTATGTAACGTGTAAATTACTTAATAAAAATTGGTTTGATTTATAACCCATGCAATAGTTCTTTAATCTTTTCTATTTCGAAAACTCTTTATAACAAAAGAAATCTTTTGGTGCCATAAAATTCGTTTAAAGGGTTTTCACTGTATTGCCTATAGTCTACACTAAATTTTTTGAGAATACGTATGTCAACATTAACCAAAACCGTGTTGTGTATGTCAACATTGATCAAAAACCTGATGTAAATGTCCACATTTTTTCAATTATTCAGTATTCACCAATTTAAGAAGTGTATGTTTACATTCGCTAGATAATATTCAGCATTCACTAATAAAGATATTTATGCAATTGTATATTTTGTGTAATGTGAATTAAAAATATTTGTATAAATTCAACCTTATTAACTGACTAATTAATTAACTTTATTTTTAATAATACACATTTAGGACCGAGGTGATTTAGGTTGATTTAGGTTAGAGCCTATAATTTGGACAACTTAAATGATATAATTGTAGAACTTCGTATTATAAAAATAAATTGGGATAAAAATTATTGCTCATCAAACCTATAAAAAATATATTGATTTTTTTATGAAGTTATCTAAATATAATATCTATCTAATCGTAATTTATAAGTTATTTAAAACGGAGCAGCTCATTTGGGTCCATCACAACTTTTTTAAAACCCATCTGCAACCAAAATATTTCTAATAAAAACGTGTTAAAACCGTGTAACATTGTTGACCTGTGCTAGAATATGCTGTTATATGCTGCAATATTATTGCAAACTTTTATCACATTATTTTTAGGTTTTACGTTATACCCTTATCGATATTATTATCGATATGTTTGTATTATTGGTCAATTTTATCTTAATTGCACTTCATGACATGTCATGTTGTTCTCTCTGTAAATCCATTGTGAAATGTTATAATAATTACATGTATTTACATATTTGTCGCCTTTTAATTTCAAATTTGTATACTATTTATACCATTTTATTTTTATAAGATTGACTATTTAAAAATAAAGGAAGTAAATAAAGACAGTGAAATCTAGACGAAATGAAGAGAAACAACGTATAGAATTTGCCTGTACAACTTGGACTGAATACGAGATAAAAAATTTAACCAGGGTACAATATTTAAAAAAATGTGCATATAAATTTGGAGGGATTGATTTATAATGAAGTATTTATTATATTCATTTTTTTTTTTATTATAAATCTGTAAAAAAAATCGACAATATTTATTTTTATAACAATTGCATGTAAATACATATTTACCGTTTTTTTTTTAAAATTTAAAATTTGTATATTATTGATTATACCATTTTATTTTTGTGAGATTGATTACAATGAATAACAATTTGTGTGAATTAATTAAGTTCTGTTCAATTAATAAATCCTGTATTTTAAGTGGGTTATTGTCTTATTAATTAATATTTTTAAACACAAAATGTTGATAAAATTATGAAATTTAAATTATAGTTTTAAGAAAATTATTATTAAAGTATTAAAATCTACTAATCTGTTTAATCTACGTATCTATTTTCTTTTTTAAGATTAATTTGTTTTTTTTTTTAACTTTTCGTGTAAATTGCAAAATCAATATATACACATTACATGATATGATCAAAATTAAATGACTATGAGGATTTAATCATGACACGGCAACGATGTATGCGAAATTGGTGCATATGGGCTATACATTGGCAGGTAGTACCTTATCTTTCGGACGCATTTGTCCACATCCCTAGGGGCGCAAATGGGCCATAGCTATTTAGAATATCATTTTATACATTGGTGGGTACTTAATCTACATATTCGTTTTTAAATGTCAAGTGTTACCGCTTATAATATGCTTATTGTTACCATAATTATAAATTATATATATTTAAATAAATGTTTTAAAAAAAGGTAATATATATTGGAATATGTAAGAGAGTAATTTTTTTTTTATTTTTCAGTTAGTTGCAGAGAATGAGTCAAAAGTGGATGATTTGATTAAAAATACTCAAACCTTGATTACACGCAAAGAAAATAATGAATTTGTCGATCACTTAATTGATAATTCTTATATAGCACGTGGCTTGGGTTTGATAGCTGCTACTGTTGGACGTGAAACAGAATTTTATTTATATTCAAGATATAGTAATAGTTTCGAAAATATTGTTGTTGAACTCAAAGGACGGAATGGTGAATCTGGTAAACTTACAATATCAAAACGAAATTCCATCAGTTCTATTGAACTAACATCGATTCCCATCAGTTATATTTATGATGAAGATAGAATAAAAGTGACGTATATACCGTTAACGGAGGGTGTGCATACGTTAACATTAATTCAAAACGGTTTATCAATTTGTCGTTCACCGTATTATGTATCAGTAGATAAAAGTCCAACAAATTCCAGATCTCGGATTCGGTTAGGTACGAAGAAATACAGAATGGCAATGAAGTCTGACAAAGGAAATTATAGAAATATTGAAACCAAAGACAAAATTATTAATAATATCAATCATACAATCGAATCTAGTAAAACAACTGTTAAACAAGATATACTTCCAGCATCTAAAGAAAACTGTACAGGAACAGATGTCATGTCTATAGTAACTAAATTTGAGTCTAAAAGTTCTGGAGTTAGAAAAAAAATTCAAAAACGTATGATTAGCATCACTGAAAGAAGTCATGAATATGATTTAAATGATGGAAATTCAACTTCATTGGATGTGAAACCGGAAATTGAAACACATCGAAATTATGAAAAAAATAATGTAAATATTAATCATGAAAACGATAAATTGAATTATAAAAATATTATTGATATCAATAATTATAACAAGCAAAATAAATTTACAATCAAACCCAAAGAAAATAATGAAATTATTAACGATATAACCCAAACAGAAAATGTGTTACCAACTTTACCAAAACACATGAGCAGTGTAATAGTTCACGGTAAAGATAATGAGAATTCAAATATAATAGGAGATTACAGCCAAATATTCAAGTTTAATGAACCATTGGGACAAAACATTAATGAAATATCTATTGAGTCTGTTAAAGTACTACCAGAAATCTATAGTACTAACAGTGAACAATGTACAGCAAATGAAAATTTTTATTTTGACGAGGACAAAAAAACTGAAATTTTAATGGAAAACATAAAAAACCTAGAGCTAAATACTAATGATTGTATAGATAAAAAAAATACAGACTCTGTATTAAACAATATTGATTTCCCTATTGAAAGTATAATTGCAAGTATAACAAAACCAAATAGAGTTTGTGAAAAATGTTCTAAAGAGTTATTAGAAATATTATCAGTGGTACCTAGAAACATCAATATAATACAACATGCAAATTCAAATGATAATTGTCCAAAAATTGAAAATATTCTTGAACAACCTAACAAAGAAAATAATGGATTTGAAAATATTATAAAAAATATGAATGAGTATAAAAATGAATACTTTGAAAATGGCAACTCTGCAAATTCAAAATCTTCGATCACAATAATTGATAAGCATATAAAATGTCATTTACAAAATCAAACTGAACTCTCAAATTATAATTCTGATGAACTATGTAACAACACGAATAATTCTAAAAGTACGGAAGTAATAATCAATACAAATGAATACAATGATGATAAAATTATTGTAGAAAATATACCGAATACAATTACATCCACATGCATTAAACAAAGTTTAAAAGTAGATGAATCAAAATATCAGGAATATTCAATATCTACGAATACTGATCCAATTTATGATTCAGCTAATAAAATAGAACAAACCCAAAATTTAGAAAATCCGACAAATCACAATACAAATATATTGAAGTCAAATCAGTGTAATGAAAATATCAATACAAATTTAAAACATAATTGTAAAGAATGTGATTTAACTTTAAGTATGCATAATTCATCAATAATAAATAAAATTGAAAAACAAAATGAAACATTAGATACAAATGAATTAAAATTAATCAACAAAGTACTATCTTCATTTAACGTACCAGTTCCTGAGACTACAGAATGTGAAGAATTATATCATGAATCACAAATAAACAATATTTGTGAAACAGATGAACAAACTATAATACTATCTTCAAACCAAGATATTAACCAAAAATTAATGATTGAAAAATTGATTGAACCTGTACTAAATAGTTTTAAAATTAATATGGTTGAACAAATTGTACAATTATATTTAAATAAGAATTTATCAAACCAAAATAATATTCAACTACTCGAAAATAATTATACAACACCATTCAACGAATTACATGAATTCCCATCTAATAACCACACAAATAATGCACAGTTAAAACATGAAAATAAAAATGGTGAAAATGAAATCAATGAAATATCTACAAGTCTAGTAGACAACAAGTCATTGAATAATGTAAAACATATAATTAAAAGTAATATAACTCAAAATGATGTAGGAAGTATCTGTGAAACAGAAATATACTCAAATAGCAATCAATATAATATGGTAAACTGTGATAAAAACATAGAACAAATAAATTGTATACAATCAAAAATACTTGAAACATCAATAACAAATAATACTAAAGAAATAGCGAAAGATAAACAAAAAGACGAAAAATTTGAAAAAATCAATAATGTTAAAATGTGTACAGACAAACTCGAAAAAATATCAGATATAGGAAAAGTAGATCATGTACCTGCTTCGAAATTAGAAAGAATTGCCGAAACAGAAAAAATAATTGAATCAAATTTAGAAAAAGAAGAAACTAAATATAAAACTCCGAAACCATGTGATATAATATTAGTAGAAAATATAAAAGCAATTGAATTAAATACTACATGTAACACATCAATATCTAATTCATCTGAAACTGGTAAAATAGAAGAATCTATTAAAGAAGAAATAGAAATTTTACATTTTAAAAAACCAGATGACGCTCAAACATCAATTATTGAATTAAAAACTACACCAAAATCAAATGTAGTAAATGTTTCAGAGATCACCACAATTAACAAACCAAATGTAAGAGGTATAGAAACTACAACTGAAATCACGGAATATGAAAATACCGCTTCAGTAAAAAAACCATCAATAATACCAAATGATTCTAGAGAGCTAGGTGCATCAAATAAAGTTGATTTAAAAAATAAAACGTTTACTATAATATCAAATAATAATGATTATATAGCAGTAGATAAAAATACTATAAGGGAAAAAGAAATCAATAAAGTAGATGGTGAAAAATCTGTAATAGACAAAATAACTGAATTAAAATTACAGCCAATTAATTTAACAGATATTGTTGTTACAGAAAAATTTACTTCAGAAGATATAAAAACTAAACCTCACAAATTACTTTCAAATAACCCAACAATAGTAAATATAGAAATAAAAACTACAGACACACAATCGTTGTCGAATACCACAGTAATTGTATCAGTAGAACAACCAAACACAATAACTATACAAAATAAATCTGATATTCCAGTTTTAAGCCTAAACAAAAATGTATTAACAACAGAATCAAAATCTAAAAAACAAGACTTCGAAAAACAAACTACAAATATTCAAGAACCGTGCGGCTTAAATGTCGTTATGGAACCAACCAGATTACAAGATGAACATAAATACATACTACACAAAAACTATACAGAAACTACACCAGAAAAAAATCTAGAAGATAATTTAGATTTATTAATTATTAAAGAACCTATTAAGACTAAAACAGATATTGAAACAATAGATCCATTATCAGATGATATCCCATCGGTAAATGACGTAAAAGAACATGAAATTGATTATGATAGTATAAATACAATTTCGAAAATTAATGAAGCGCATTCAGATTTACTAGATAAAAATTCAGAAATAGAACATACATCAGAACCGAAAATAAATAAATGTAACTTTATAACAAATGAAGACACCATCAAGGTTAAAACAGAAAAGGAAACAGAGCAAACATTATCAAATGATGCTTCTTTAAAATCAGTTGAAAATGTAAGTGAAAATAATATTGATACTATACATGGGAATTTAGTAAAAAATGAAGCACAATCAGAATCAATAAATACTAATAATGAAAGAAAATTAGAACATACCTCAAAAAGCTTATTAGATAATAATGACTTAGTAACTAATGATGAATCAATTAAGGATAAAACAGTAGATCCATTATCAAACGATAAGGATTTATTAGCAGTTGTACATACAAGTGAAATTGATATGGAAAATGTACGAGTAGAACTACAAATCACATCAAAAATAATAAAAGATAATAGTTTTGGAGAATCCATCAATGTTACAATGTTAACTGAGACAGAAGACCGATTATTGAAAGAAAAAAATGATAATAAAATTGAAACTGACACAGCTGCTATGCATATAAATCCTGTAGTACTAGTTGAAAATACTAGTGAGGTTGATGTTGATACAACACATGAAGATGGGACATTAATAGTTTGTCCATCAGAAATATTAGTAAAACATAATAATCAAGTAGAATCAGAAAATGAATTAAATATATTAGATGATAACACTGATTTAGTTGATATTAAAGAATTCATTAAAGCTAAAGTAGATATTAAAACAGTAGATCCATTATCAAATGATATTCCATTAGAAACAATTATATATCAAATTAAAAAAGCTATAGAAACTAATAACGATGCTCACTTCACAATTTGTTCTCAATCCGAATCAAAAGATGAACTTATAAAATCAGAAAAAGGATCAGAAATAAATATAATTAATACTGATAAAATAAATAAAAACATATTCAAACATAAGTCAGATATGTCAACACAGCATCAATTAATTAAAGAAGAATCTGAACTGCTAGACATACACAGTGAATCACAAACAATCAAATCATTAGAGTCAATAATCGACCATAATCAATTTTTACCTAATAAAGAACATATAAAAGGTAATACAGATAATATAATACCTGTGAGTGTTTTAGCAGACAATGACCATATAATGTCATTAGAAAGTCCTAGTAAAATTGATATTTATACTAAACATAACACTTTAGTAATAAATGAAGTTCAATCAATATCAATAAATGATAGACAAAACATAGAATCAGAAAATATATCAAAAAACATACAAGAAGATGAAATAGAATTAGTAAATAATGATGAATCCATCAAGGATAAAATAGATATTACAATAGTAGATCCATTATCAAACGATACTACTTTATTGGCAGTTATAAATTCAAGTGAAGCTGACCCGGAAAATGCACAAGTCGAATTACAAACCACATCAGAGATAATAGAAGATAATAATATCAAAGAATCCATCATTGGTAAAATCATGACTGGGAAAGTAGATCAATTATTCTCTGAAAAAGTCGAAGAACAAAATGAAACTGAAATAGACGCTATAAATACAACTCATTTAGTTACAGTTGAAAATAATAGTGAAATGACAATAGACACTAAACACGAAACTCATGTTAAAAATTATTCTCAACCAGAATTGATAGATGAACTTCCAAAAATAAACATTTCATCAGAGGTGATAATAACAAATACTGATCTTGTACCTAATAAAAACCCTATTACGGCTAACACAAATATGGTATCAGAGATATCATTACCAGACGTTAATCCTTTAATACCAGTTGAAAACAAAAGTGATGTTGGCATCAATAATGTATACAAGGTTGGGAAATGTACAGATTGTCCATTTGAATCACTAGTTAACAAACATAATCAAATAGAATCAGAAAAGTTAAAAAATGATACAAGCTTAGATGATATTGAAGAATCCATTGAGGCTAAAACAGATATTGAAGAAGTAGATTCATTATCAAACGAAGTCCCATCAGTAATGATTGTAAATGAACATAAAGTTGATAATACCAATATTCATGAGATTTCAGTAATTATTGAATCACATTCAACTTTACTAGATAAAAATGCAGAATTAATAACCAAGGATGCTAAGGATGACACAGATATGACAATAGAACATGTGTTATCAAATAATACTTCTTTCAAACCAGTTCAAAATGAAAGTGAAATTGTTGTTGATACTACACCTGGAACATTGGCAAAAATTGAAGCTCAAACAAAATCAATAAACACTAATAATGAAATAAAATTAAAATCTACCTCAATAAGTGTATTGGATGGTGAAGCCTTAGTTACTATTAATGAAACTGTCAAAGATATAATAGATACTGAAACAGCGGATACATTATCAAACGAAAACAATTCTCCTTTGACAGCGTCGGTTATGAATATTAGTGACACTGATATAAATAATGCGCACATGGAGTTAGAAAGAACATCGGAGATATTAGAAGATAATTTTAATGAAGAATCCAACAATGCTAAAATGATGACTGGAACATATGACAATGAAGAAAAAATAATAAATCTGAATGAAACTTTACATAAAACTTCTTTCATACCAGTTGAAAATACCAGTGAAATAACAATAGACACTTTACATGAAACTCACATTACAAATCATTNTAAATGATTCAACTTCTGTATCAGGTGAAAACACAAGTAAAGTTGATATGGATAATATGCATGGAATTGGGACATTTATAGATTACCCATCAGAATTATTAGTTAATCATAATAAATTAGAATCAGAAACCGAAGTAATGGCGTTAGAAGATCACACTCGTCTTGATGATAATGAAGAAAAAATTAAGCCTAAAATAGATATTAAAACAGTTTATCCACCAACAAACGATATCTCATTCGAAGGCATTTCAAATCAAATTGAAATTTATAAAGACCCTCAGCTTGAGACTAAATTTATAATTTGTTCTAATCAGGAATTAATAGAAGAACCTTCAAAATCAAATATTAAATCAGAAACTGATTTAAATAACACATATATAATACCAACAATTCCATTATTAAACAATGACCATTTACGAATGGCAAATATAAGTGAATTTGTCATTGATATTACACAAAACACTTTAATTTTAAATGAAAATCAATCAGTATCATCGAATGAGAGTGTGGAACTAAAAACTATATCAGATAAATTTTTAGAAAATAATTCAAATCTCGAATGTATTGAAGAACCTATCAAGAATAAAACAGATGCATCAAAAATGAATTTATTGTCAAACAATATACCTCTAGTACCAGTTGTACATAAAACCAAAATTAATAATAACTATACGCATACAAGTTTGGTAATGAATGATGGTCATTTAGAGTTATGTGATAAAAATGCAGTATCAGAAATTACATCAAATCTGATCATTAATAATAATAATAATGCTACTAATGTAGAAACCATTAATTCTAATACACTTATAGTAGTGGATAATCAATATTTAAATTATGTTGAATTAGTACCAATTGAAAATACTGCTGATACTGACATGGATGAGGCGCAAGAGGTTTTGTTAAAATTAGATTGTCTATCAGAATCTGTGGATAAATGTAATGAAGTAGAATCAGAAACCCAATTCGAGGTTTTAGAAAGTGATACTGTCCAAGGTGATATTGATGAACTCATTAGAACTAATACAAATATTGGAACGGGGGAATTATTATCAAATGAAAACGATTCTAGTTTGGTAGTGACAGTTATAAATTCAAGTGAAGCTGACCCGGAAAATGCACAAGTCGAATTACAAACTACATCAGAGATAATAGAAGATAATAGTATGAAAGAATCCATCATTGGTAAAATCATGACTGGGAAAGTAGATCAATTATTCTCTGAAAAAGTCGAAGAACAAAATGAAACTGAAATAGACGCTATAAATACAACTCATTTAGTTACAGTTGAAAATAATAGTGAAATGACAATAGACACTAAACACGAAACTCATGTTAAAAATTATTCTCAACCAGAATTGATAGATGAACTTCCAAAAATAAACATTTCATCAGAGGTGATAATAACAAATACTGATCTTGTACCTAATAAAAACCCTATTACGGCTAACACAAATATGGTATCAGAGATATCATTACCAGACGTTAATCCTTTAATACCAGTTGAAAACAAAAGTGATGTTGGCATCAATAATGTATACAAGGTTGGGAAATGTACAGATTGTCCATTTGAATCACTAGTTAACAAACATAATCAAATAGAATCAGAAAAGTTAAAAAATGATACAAGCTTAGATGATATTGAAGAATCCATTGAGGCTAAAACAGATATTGAAGAAGTAGATTCATTATCAAACGAAGTCCCATCAGTACTGATTGTAAATGAACATAAAGTTGATAATACCAATATTCATGAGATTTCAGTAATTATTGAATCACATTCAACTTTACTAGATAAAAATGCAGAATTGATAACCAAGGATGCTAAGGATGACACAGATATGACAATAGAACATGTGTTATCAAATGATACTTCTTTCAAACCAGTTCAAAATGAAAGTGAAATTGTTGTTGATACTACANACAAAATCAATAAACACTAATAATGAAATAAAATTAAAATCTACCTCAATAAGTGTATTGGATGGTGAAGCCTTAGTTACTATTAATGAAACTGTCAAAGATATAATAGATACTGAAACAGCGGATACATTATCAAACGAAAACAATTCTCCTTTGACAGCGTCGGTTATGAACATAAGTGACACTGACATAAATAATGCGCACATGGAGTTAGAAAGAACATTGGAGATATTAGAAGATATTTATATTGAAGAATCCAACAATGCTAAAATGATAATTGGAACAGATGACGATGAAGAAAAAATAAAAAATCTGAATGAAACTATACATAAAACTTCTTTCATACCAGTTGAAAATACCAGCGAAATAACAATAGACACTTTACATGAAACTCACATTACAAATCATTCTCAATCAGATTCTATAGATGAAATTTCAAAAACAGAAATTTCAACAGAGCTGATCATAGTCAATATTGATCTTGAAACTAATGAAAATCCTATCACGTCAATTACTGATTTGACATCAGAGACGTCATCTTCAAATGATTCACCTTCTGTACCAGGTGAAAACACAAGTAATGTTGACATGGATAATATGCATGGAATTGGGACATTTATAGATTACTCATCAGAATTATTAGGTAATCATAATAAAATAGAATCAGAAACCGAAGTAATGACGTTAGAAGATCACACTCGTCTTGATGATAATGAAGAAAAAATTAAGCCTAAAATAGATATTAAAACAGTTTACCCACCAACAAACGATATCTCATTCGAAGGTATTTCAAATCAAATTGAAAATTATAAAAATACTGAGCATGAGACAGGTAATGATGATACAGCTTATACAAGTTTAGTAATGAATGAAGTTCAATCAGAATTATTAGATAAATATCAAGATTCGGAAATAGAAACGTCAAAAATATTGGGCTGCAATACTGACAATAAAAGTAACGAAGAACCTACCCAAAATAAAATAGATAGTTTATCAGAAATGCTATTATCAAATGAATCTCGAATACCTATTGAAGAAAATAAACGTGAAATTGATACTGATGCTACACCTGATACTATAGTTATAAATAAAATCCAATCAGAATCATTAACTCTCAATAAAGAAGTAGAGTTACAATTTTTATCAGAAGATCAATTGACGATTGATGATTATCTAATACCGGTGCAAAATACAAGTACAATGATAATTAATATTGACACTGTGTATGAAACTCAGGTTACAGTTTGTTCTCAATCAGAATCGGTAGATGAGCTTGAAAAAACAGATATTTCATTTGAATCTAATATATATAATACTGACCTTGTAACTAATGAAGAAAATGAAAACATAGATGATAATACTAATATGACAACAGAATGTTCAGTATCGAACGATGCTTTTTTAAAATCAGTTATAAACACAAGTGATATCGACATAAATATTAAACACGAACATTTGGTATTGAACGACTCTCCAGCAGAAGAAATTAAAGATTTAGAAATACAGAGAATATGTGGAATAGAAAATTTAAATATTTTAATACCTGAAACTAACATTTCGAATGGCAATTCAATTTTGAAAGAGACAACCGAACAAAAGGTTCCAATTGATGTAGATACTAAAACTGATATACCAACCGAGGATATATCATTAAATAAAAACCCCTTACTACCTGTTCAAAAAACAATGGAAATAGACATACTTCAACAAACAATGCATACTGAAACAGAAATTCCAATAGATATTCCATTACCTAACGATGCTCTTGCAGTAACAGTTGAAAATTCAAGCGAATTTAACAGAGTTACAACTGAAGAATTATTGTTATCAACCAATTCTTCATTAACTTGTATTTTAAACAATACTGGAAGTAAATCTAAAAATAAATTAAATGATATAGTTACAACTGAAGAAATTGAAAATTCTGAAGTTAAAAATAAAAATGCCCAACCAAATTTATTTTGTGACACGGTCGATACAAACGATGTTGATATTTTAAATAATATACCAAAACATAGAAAAGCATCCGACGAATTTCAATTAAGTTCTGATCATAATTTACGAGTAAAATCATGTGACATTCCCGAATCCGAATTATCTGTACAAGATGTTGAAACATATGCCACAGATAGTTTTGAAGAAACGTTTGTGCAGTCAGAACAAACCAGTCGGAACAAAATTTCCATGAATACAGTTGACAATGAAAACAAAACGACAATAGATGATAAGTTATACACAGTAAACGAATCGGACCTAAATGCTATACTATGTGCGTCGTCGCTCCAAGAGGCTTTGACTCTGTTGGATTCAAAGATAAAGTTAAAATTTAAAAATAATACTAAAAAGGTATCTAGTAAGGTTAAGACGGCTACATATGATTCAAGCATGCAGCTACCTAGTAGTAGTAATAGTGAAAACAATTTTAATTTTACAGAAGCCCGAGATTTCTTTAAACAAATAGAGCAAAAATCTAAAAATAACTGAAATTATTATGATGGATAATACAAGTAAAAAAAATTATTTATTTATTTAACCCTTTCGTTCCCAATTTTTCTTTTTTAAAACATAATTTTTTCTCATGTTTAAATAGCCATAAATATCATCTTCATACAATTTCAGAAAAAATAAAAATAAATAACTATAACTAAGTTATACGCAAATTTTCATCGTCTACTTCTACAAGTAGGTCGGGTTAAGTTAGGTTGGATGGAACAGGAGTCAAAAAAAAATAATTTCTAACTACTTCTATGACTAGGTCGGGTAGTAATGAAGTAAAAACAGAACACAAAATAATATTAAAGCATTTCAGTATATTACAAAATAAATAACATTAGGTACCTTCTGTAAAGTGAAAATTAATAATTAAAAGGGTTAAAAATCGCCGGTTTTGTCTAATGATGATAAATAAATTGTACGAGGAGCGTTTAAACACTGAAATGCACCCAGTGGCCAGTACTTTATTATTAGTACTGATGAACTTGTAGCGAACAAATTATTTGTGTTTACACTGTCAAATGGAATATGCTGTACATGGTGTACAAAACCTAAAATATATGATGTTTGTAACATAATACGTATACAATAAAATTTTAATAAAAAAAATTAATTTTACTTTTTTACCATTTGTGTTGTCTTCATTGTGGTGTATAGTAAATCCAACAGTTTATTCTTTGTGATTAATGATTTTCCATTTTTCTCCACTTTAAATATCAAGGGACATTTATAACAAACAATAATATTAGAAAATTGAATCCTCTATGTAATAATATTACATAATTTTTGGTGAAAGGAAAATTAAAGAATATGATGACAATAACGACATAACATTATATATAAATACAGGTGTTGTACGGATTTATATATCTCTGTTAACAGTATTTTTTTTAGATATCAAGCGTAGCAAGGGAGCTATTGGTTTTACTAAAATTTAATTTTTAAATTTTTTTCTAGGACACGGTTTTTTCCGAGTAAACATGCTCCGATTTTTACGTGTAGCAATTCTTCTAAAAGCTCAAGTTGTCTAGATGGTTCTTTAAAAAATTAATTTTTTGATTTTCGATACCATTTCTTAAATAAAAGTACTTAAGTGGGAATAAACGTAGGAAAACGTACAATTTCACGATTTTATTATTTTATAAAAACACGGACGACGTTTTATACCAGAAAAAGTGATTTAATCTAAAAATCACAAAATCTTTTTTATGTTGTCTTTTTGATTTACTTTCTTACTGTATCATCGCTAAAACTATTGAGCCACTTTTGAGCTTTAAAGGAATTTTAATTTTTGGAAGTTTTTTTGCTGTACTTCAGTTATAAATACACGTAAACTTGATAATTGGTAATAACACTTATATTGGACATATCATTTACCTAGACGTGGTAAAATTTCCAAAATCATCAAACAATTTTTTTTTTTAATAAGCGTTTTGAAATCAAATTTAAACGAAAATCGCAAAAAAAAATTACGGCACTTCAAATTATCTATTATTGAACTGCCCTGGAATCTTCATTCGTCCAGCAATGGTTTATCATTGCTTGCAGATATAAATGAAATAACCTTATGTATCCTACCTTCTTAACTTCTTACCTACAACAGTGGCCGTTCCCATCCTCAGAATCAGTTCTCTTTTTATTTTTCAATCGGATCGATTATGATGGTACTGGTATATAAAAAAATTGTTATATTATTATTTTTATAATATTTGTATTTTTACCTTGATACATATCGATTCATTATGCGTGAAAACTAATACTAATGTGATGTCCATTGATATAATAATTATTAAAATTAAAAATAATAAAATATTATGTAATTTCTTTACTATCTAAACATTTTAAACATTTATTTTACAAAATTAGCAGACATTTAGACGGGACATTGGTTTGTTTAGACGTATCAGAAAGTAATTTGAGCCCGTATGATCTATACCGCCTATCAGCCTCTAAAATAAAAGAACTACATTTGTGATCCAATAATCTGACAACATTCCCGAGGAAATTTTGGATGACCATTGGTTCTTGTCACTTGAACTTCTAAACTTGAGTGACAATTGCCTAGCCTGTCCTCAAACTTTCTATATTTTGTCAACTCTACGTAGTTTATGCGAATTGAACTTGAGTGGCAACCAAATATTATTTATACCATATTCAGTAACATTAGTAATAAAAAAGGTGAGATAATATGATTATGTACACATATTATATAATTTTATACATATATGGTGTTCCACCATGTTGTACAGATTTTCATATTTCTAGTAATATTAAATTCAAATATTTTTTTTCATTTAAATTTTATTTAGAACATAAATTTTAAACAAAATTTTAAAAAAGAATAGATAAACAATTTTTTTTTAAGGTGTAAATTCTATAGATAGAATTACATTTGCACTTTTACCTAATAATCACTAAACATTCAAAAAGTAATTTGATTGAAAAAAGTAGTGACACCAACTTTGGTTTTTCAAATAAGAACCTCAGTACGCGAGGAGTGTTCATTAAGAACATTTGCATAATTAACTTGTATTTGATACTGAGTGGATCATTTTAAATCGGAAAGAAATTGCTTGTAGAAAAGTTTGCACAACAAATCGAGGGGTATTTTGCAACTAAAATAGTACGAGGAAGTGATGGCTTGTGTCTCTAGGTACATCCAAAATGCATTTGTTTTTTCTTGGTTTAGGTAAAAACTAAATTTTGTTTAATTGGTGTATAAAACAAAAATATAAATTATCTTTTTTTTTTTTTTTATTTCAAAACAATTGATAATATCTTTAATATTTTAGATTATATACATTTGCTTAATGTTGTGTTAATTCATCAATAATAAGAACAAATTAAAAAACATACATTTTCATATAATTAAATTTAACATTTGTTAATTTAGAAACAATATGATTTATTGTAATTTTTTTTATATACATTTTATTTTGGCTTTTTTATAGTAAAATAATTAGGAATAACATTAGCATTTTAAAGAAGTTTGGATTTTACACTATATACTTGCTTTACAATGTTAACTCAATATCACAAGAGTAAAAAATAATTTAAATAAAATTACATTTTTACATGATTAAATTTTAGCATTTAATCAGTTAGAAATAACCATTTTTAATTTGTTTAAAATAATTTTAATTTCAGTCAAATATTACAACTTTTTTTTTATTGTAAAACAATGAGAATCAACATTCTCATTTTGTTGAAACTGTAAATCAAGTAAATTTACTTTACATTTTGCTAACTCAATATCATCAGAATTATTATTTAATGCAACAGTTAATATTTCA
Organism: Cinara cedri; assembly: GCA_902439185.1. Lineage (NCBI taxonomy): Eukaryota > Metazoa > Arthropoda > Insecta > Hemiptera > Aphididae > Cinara > Cinara cedri. Next base: position 883,006 of record CABPRJ010002375.1, read on the forward strand.
TCAGTACCATCAACAAACTCGTTTATGATTGTATCAAATACTTGCCAAAATTCTGATGGTAAACGTTTATTATTATCATTAACTGTGTTATTTTTGAATGTATTCAATGATTTAATACGGTAATGGAATGTTCTATCTGTTTCTAGGCGTTGTAGTTCATAATGTATTGACTCATTTTCAGGTTCAAGTTTTAACGCTCTTTGGAGCTTTTTTTTTCCTTCTGTGAAATCTTTCAATAACCGTAAAGCTTTACCCCAATTAAACCATAATTTTACATTGTTTTTAGAATATTTTCCTGAATACCTCATCGCCTCTGAGCCCATACGACATACTTTGTTAAAAACACATATCTTTAAGTAACAGATACTTAAATTTGAATACAATTTATCTAGATATTTAAACATTTCAATTTCTTCTTGGTCATTATTGCATCCAGTTAAATGTAATAATTCTTTGGCCTTTTCATACTTAACAACAGCTTTATTAATTTTATTAGTTTTAAAACATTCGTTGCCCTCATAGTGTAGTTTTTTGACTATTTTTAGGTTTGTTTGAAATTTATTTAGATCATTTTCACCTTCATCACAGAGACGAGAATTAGTTGAAGGGTAGTAACTGACAAGATGGACATCAAATACAATAGTGGCATTTGGTGGTATACGAGGTGGACAACCCATTTCTCTATAAGCATATTTTGGGCTCAAAATAATTCTTGCATTTTCACCATATCTCATAGTTAGTATGGCAACCTCTAACCCTAGCAATAGATCACCAATTCCCAATCTAAAGCTTTTAGGACGCCTACCTTGAAGATAAGTTACATCAAAAGGTTCATGAAAGTTTGATACATATCCAATATAATGCAATAAAACAATACTGTCTTCAGGTACAACTTGGCCAACTCCTGCAATAAGAATAAAATATCAGTGAAGCAGTTAAACTACAGTTAATACTATCATGTCACCAAGTAGGAACAGACAGTTTTTAAATTATAGGGTTGTGATGGCTGTGAAGATTGGAGTGAAAAGTTTATAGAAATTCTTGACAAGTTTTGAAAAGGATATCTTTATAAAGAGTATCATTTGATGTATGTGGTTTTGATTACTTGACGAAGTCATTTAAATAGGCAGTGGCAGTTATAAGGGGGAAGGAGGTCTTGGGATTTGATTTTTTAAAATGTAGTTTATCCCTGGGCCAACAACANAGCCGTGGGTTTTTCGTTATATATTGCTATCAAATGGTAGAGTTTGATATCATCTCAGTCCATAGATTATTACTCTAAATAAAAACTTTTTTTGTAATTATTGAATTGGATTGTGATCATAAACAATGTTGATAAAGGTTCGCTGCTCACAACTGCAGTATGGCCACTTTTATACTAAATTATATGTTTGATTTTATTAACTAACATGATGCTCACTGACCTTGAACATTATGTATAAATGCCACAGTAAATGGGAATGTATTTATAATGTTGGACAGTTTGATGGCTCCCCATATTAGAACTTCATAGGTCTAAAGTGGTTTTTGAAGCAGTTTAAATTTGTTTATTGTGTTCAAATGCGAGACAAAAATATAGTTGGTAAGAAAGTTTAAATATAGACCTAGATAATGGACACTTTAGACAGACGGTAGCTGTAGGTGATTAAGATAGATAGGAGGGCAAACAACTCGTAAAAGTATGTATTGAGTGGATCTTGCTTTATTGACTTCTATACCAGGTTGAGAAAAAAACTATTAAGTTTATTAGGAAAAAACGTACAATTATTGTACAATAAGTAAATTTGGTAACTTAAATAGATACTTACAATATAAGATAAGTGAGAAGGTAAGCCCACCAATGTGAAAATCCTCTAACTTGGGAGCGGTAAAAGATCTACATGCTTTTGGATGATATTTTAGACCAGGATAGGAGTGTCTTGTCATCAGCAGTAGTTGTATAGAGGGTAGTGCAATAGTCTGAAGTAAGTAGTTGTATAGAGGGTAAAGCAGTGGTCTAAAGTAAGTAGATAAATAATAGTGGTGCAAAGTGATAATTTAGATATAGAAGATCTTGAATGCACAGTAAAATGTCTATATACAAGACAAAACTTAAAACTATCACAAACTAGGGCCAGGAATTCACCAGTACATATTAACTTTTAAATGACTGATTTGTATATATAGTGCTTGTTTAAAAACAAATACGTACAATATTGCTGTATTACATTCTAGGTTTACAGGTAGCGCCTTGAAGTCAGTAATAGCTTATTCTCCCATTTACTATTAAACATTTTTATTTTTTAATTTCCCATTAAATTTATAAATTATAATGTAAAATATTTTTAAATTTAAAGATTCCAAATTAATAGAAGTGTTGCAGTCAGATAGAAAAGTTATAGGTATACAACACCCAACTTGCCCTGCTTATGTTTTAATTGGTTTTTAAATTTCAATTCAATATATAATGTAATATAATAAAAACTTATCATGTAAATTAATAAATTCGGCCAACTCGCTAGAATCGTATGGCTTATAGAATGTTTTTTCATTTACTGTTTCGTCATTATCAACTGAGAAACAGAATCTATCATTTTTGGACAGAATCTCTTGCGACGCTTTCAGTAATATACTGTCCATGTTTAACGGGTCAGTAATTTTGGCTTCGTTCGACATGTTTGAAAGCTAGCAAGAAAACAAATAAAATTGATGTAAGTATTGTGTTTACACTGTACACATTTGTAAATAAATATTACTCACGTAGGCTGAACCGTTATAATTTGTAATAATTCAGCAACTCCCGTATCAGTAGTGTATAGTAAATGTTCAATCATTGAATGAAAATAATTCATGGTTGATGCGCTATAGTACCTCCTGATAACGTAATGTTTATTCTTTACAAACAGTGATACCCCGATCTGCGACCGAAGCACGACAAAAATCCATCCGACAAATAACCATCCGAGATAAGGCCACACGATAATAATCTACGGATTAAAATCCGACAAAACGCCGCGCGACACAAAACCACCATACAACACTACCAACTTTTACGTTTACACATTTTAGTATGTATTTAGGAAATTAAATCGTCATAAAGTCCTAGAAAATATATATACACGGATGGGACATCCCTATATCTATTGCACACGGTATACTGTGAGCCAAGACTACTGGTTACCACAATAGTAATATGTGGTTACAGATACTGGTTTACGATAAACCACATTTTAATCATTCTGATTTGTGCCAATTTATTTTTTACTATTGTAATTACCTACTAATTTGCCACTGTTTTAAGTTACAAAGTACAAGCAAAAAATGGTGTATAAACGTTTATTTTGTAATTCTACTTCAAAAAAAAAAAAAAATAACGACCATGCCTTATCTTTTTATCTTTAGAAAAATTGTATACGTTTTATCTTTATCATAATGAGTTATTTCTCAGACAACATTGACCATTCCATTTAGGCAAATGACTAATAATTTCAAAACAGCATTATCTAAATCCAAAGTAATTATATTACCCATAAATATAAGAAAAAAAAAGCAAGAATATCATTAAAATTACTTTATGTTGCTTTGTCGTTGGTTCATAGAAAATCCAAAATATGTCTACAAACTTACCGATACAAATATATCGGTATGTATATCGATATAAATATATAAATACGATATAAATTGACATGGATAATTCACAATTAGAATTAGAAAATACAGCAGAAACATTAAATAATAATCATGATCTAGTAAAGTAGAAATACTAAGTAAAATATTTAGATAACTTAAGTAAAAAAAAAATGTATTTCTTAAAAATCCACACTAACGTGTTAGTTTTATTTCATACACACTTAAGGTGGATTTCAATTTATTATATTTTAAAATATTTTTATTTGAACTAATAATATTGGCCGTTAGTATGACATTTTTCAACGATGGCCAACAAATCATTGATAACACAGACGAACTTGACGTAATTAAATTGTTTGTCAAATTAATTGCCTTAAGACTGACAAATGGAATATGCTGTACATGGTATACAAAACCTAAAATATATGACGTTCGTAACATAAAACGTATGTAATAAAATTTTAATAAAAAAAAAAAAAAAATTAATTTTACTATTTGTGTTGTCTTCATTTTGGTGTTTAGTAAATCCATCAGTTTCTTTTTTGTGATTAATGGTCTTCTTATTTTTTCCACTAATATTTTCAATATCAAGGGACTGTTTAATGACAAACGATAATATAATTCAATTAAATTCATTATGCAATCATACCATCTAATTTTTGGTAAGATGAAAAGTAAAGAATGTGATGACGAGTACCGCACAAAACTGTGTGCAGCATGTACAAGTGTTTTACGGATTTTTATATCTGTTAATATTAGTTTTTACAATTTTTTTTTTTCCCCCCATACGGAGAAAGAATATTACATTTGTATTTTTACCATCTAATCACTGAACATTCGAAAAGTGATTTGATTGACAAAAAATCTATTTAAATTTAATATTTATAGAAATCTGAAATTCCGTACAACATGGTGGGACACCCATATATATATATAAAATTATATAATATGTGTACATAATAATATTATCTCACCTTTTTCGTTGCCAATGTTACTAAATATGGTATAAACGATATTTGATTGCCACTCAAGTTCAATTCGTGTAGATTGTGTAGAGTTGACAGGATGTAGAAAGTTTGAGGACAGGCTAGGCAATTGTCACTTAAGTTTAAAAGTTCAAGTGACAAGAAGCAATGGTCATCCAAAATCTCCTCAGGAATAGTCGTCAGATTATTGGCTGACAAATGTAGTTCTTTTATTTTAGAGGCTGATAGGCGGTATAGATCATACGGATTTAAATTATTTTCTGACACGTCTAAACGAACCAATGTCTCGTCTAAATGTCTGCCAATTCTGCAAAATAAATGTTTAGAATGTTTAGTTGATAAAGAAATAGCATATTTTATTATTTTAAATTTTAAAAATTATCATATTAATTAATATCACATTTGTATTTAGTTTTTATGCATACCGAATTAATACGAATTAATTCATTTTTGTCTACTTTTTTTTTATTATATAGATATTAAAATTATATATGTATACAATCCGTTTTTGGATGAGATTAGCAGATTGATAGCAGGTTGATAGTAGAATTTAGAATGTTAGGTATATGATTATTCAAACATAATCGAATGAATATTTTTTTCACATAATATGAATATTGTGTTGCTAGTTGGATAATAATATCTGTACCTACTTGAATCTTTCGATAATATCGTCGAAACTTTTAACATAACGTTTAAAACCATACCGATATATAGGTACTAAATTATTATGTGTGGAAATAAATGTAATCATATAATATAATAAAAATGTACCGAAAATAATAAACAAATACATTTTAATCATTATCTGATTTCTGTTTAAATATCTAGTATTTTTTAATAATCCTACAGTACTACAGTACACATACACATTTCCTTTGATTAGGTGCCTGTTTAGTGTTTATATCAGATAGAGTGTTTATCGTTTGTTCGTGAATTATTTTGTTTTACAGATGTATATTGCAATAACATGACGTGTGTAACCTATGTATCTATTACTTTTTACTCTCACTTTCTTATTAAAGTTACCGAACTATTGATGAAAATGGATTAATGAATATCGAACAGACGTTCTAGATTTATTATGTACGCACTGGTCAACGGATTTCAAGCGATTTCGACGCAGGCTCAGTCGCCGAAGGGACTTGAATGTATTGAATGTGGCAATTCGAAGTTGGTTGTCGTCCGCGTTTACGGTGTTTATCCGGTCGAATAATTCTCCGGTGAAATTTTCACCGTTCACGTGCAAGTACCCTTTGCCCGAAACGTTCAAGAAACCTTCCGTGGCACCGTTTAGGATTTGGGTTATGTTTTTAGCGGCAAATCCCTGCGGCGTTTTCCGGCTGCAGCAACCCTTTAAATAACAGTAGGTATAAATTATCCGAAAAAGACTAGGTACCAACCATCAGTTATAGGTATTGTTAAATTCATAGATAAAATAAATAACTTCTGAATGAATGTTTGAGAGATCTAATAAAAAAAAATACAAAAAGGTAAGTAGATACTAGGTGCCCGAAAGCTCGATTGTATTTATTATTTACCCAAATCATATTATACTATTGATTGGCACCTACACATTTTCGTAAAAAATATTATAACAATAGTCAAGATTTAATAGGTACCGCTTTGGAAGATTCAGAATTATTTTTTCGTCGATTTTCGTCACATTCTTTTACCAGTACCCAGTGTCCAAACGAAGATTTTTTTTTGTGCTCTTCCAGTTCCGATTCTGTTGTTATAGGTATACATAATATAAATAGCTAACCAAAGGACACATGGCAATAAATGATCTCAAAAATTCAGGTTTTACCTTTAAGCACGAAACGTTTCCCTCTCGGCATCATATTTTTATAGGTGTTTTATATTAATTATTAATATTATAATATACCTAAAGAATTTTTTTTTTTATGAAAGATATAGCAATGTTAATATTTAATACCAAAAATCCGTGGTAACAAACTGTATAACTCTAGTTAAAACTGTATTATGTTAAATATTGTTAATTGTTATATACTTACTGCTAAAGAATAGAAAAAATGACGAGTTTCTTGCCGAAAATGTTAAAGTACCACCTGTAGGAATAGCATTTAAGGTAAATACTACGTGAATAAATCTAATCAATTTGCTAATCAGAAAAGTGCTCAAATAAAAAATAAACGCAATTTTTTGAAAAAAGATTTGAAAATTGCGAATACTGTTTAAAATAAAATACCACTTAGAGGAAATTCGGCATATTTTTAAGGTATTTCATGAATACTAAAGCAATTTTACTTACCAAAAAAGCGATTTCCCGAAAAAAAAAATCGTATATTTAATTGGCAGGATTTTTCGTTCCAAATGTCGTGGGTCGAAATACTTATACACCTATGTTAATTGAACGGTCCCTCGAGTTTCGCCTGGTCTTTTCGCCTGGACTTTTCGAATTTCTTGGAAGATGGGTAACTTGAAAAATTCATATTTTATAACGGCGTCTCGGACGAGGTATTTTTTGAGCGCTTTTAACTCTTCGGAAAATGATTTCCTAGTAAAAAATTAAGAGACACGATTACACGAGCGTATAAAACTAATAATCACATATTGTTGTACACATCGTGGGCGAGGTAGGCGATGACTTACTGCGAAAATATTGCATCAGTACAGTCATTGCTACTAATAATATTCTTTTACACGATTTTGCGTTGTAGTAAATATTTCGTGTTTCACTCGCATAATAAAATTCACGAGACGTACGACTCTATAATAATAATACTATTATAGCACGAGGAAGACGTGATTCATTTTTCAGATTATTCAAATTCATTTGCGCATAGCCGTATAGAAATGTGCATTGTTCAACCGGTAAATATTACCGGGAATCAACAAAATCGTAAAACAACGCGTAAATTACTTATACATCTACGTAGTAGCGTATTTAAGAGGGGCGATTGGGGCAATTATCCCTTTCCCCCACGAGATTTATTTGCAAACCATGTTTTATGTGTGTCGAATTTATAAGCGTTTCTATACATCTAATCAATAAATAAACATTTTTTCTTAATTTAGATTTTATTAGGTAATATAATAGTTAAGTTCTCTTTTTTTTTTGGTTATTACTCTTCTAACATCCACTTTTTGACTTAACATTTTCTTTTTTTTTATATCCATACATCAGTCGTATATTATGCTACTTTCATTATTTTGTTAACAGATTAAAAACTTGACTGAGATTAAAAAATGGGCTAGGATCGGGTTTGGCATTGCTTAATCATATATCAATTGTATTACACGTCGATGGTGTCATTGATATATTTACAATTAATTAAAAAAATCTTGTTTTTAAAATTAAAATATGTTCTGTTTTTTTTTTCGAGAGGGTTGAACTCCTTTTATTTCACTCCCCCCTCAGAGGTGAAGTGTCAACTGTGCTACTGTACTTGTACGGACAACTTCCTGCGATTATTTTATCCGTTGGCTATAGTTTATTTGAAAATTAGATTCAGATCATTTAATATTGACGCACATATTACGATATCGTAATATCAAAAACGAACTCTGAAAAAAAAAAAAAAAAACAACTCCGAATTAGAATTGTGAATTTAATCAAATAGGTGGAAAAAATGCATCAGCCACAATAGTAATTATGATATTTGTCTTTAAACGGCGAAACTACATAATTTATAATAATATCGAATGTAATATTATGTAATAATGATATAGAAAATGGTCGTTTTTGAAATTACAACAAAATAACCGCAAACTAAAACCGGGTCGTTTGCCGTAAATGCTATAGCGGTAATCGATATTCCCTTCGGGTTTTTCGTATACAAGCGTTTCGAAAGGTTATTGGGAATATACGTATATTGAAAAATATCGTCTCTTTCAAACTATAAACTAGATAAAAAAATTTTCCCGGATAGCAGGTGAGCTTAAAAGATTGGAGTACCGTATAAAATATATATGTATACATATATATATATATAAGTATTCCTGTACTCTTTTGCTCTAAAAAACGCATACAATAAAATATATAAATACAAAGAAATACGCAACATTGTGAAAAACCAATAGTTTCCTTGTTCCGCTTGGAATCTTAAGTAAACATTATTGCAAAACCGATACGTTCCTCGGTCGCGGGATTTTTCTAAACTTCTTCCGATGAGAATTGTATTTTTTTTCAATCAAATTAATAGATCAAGTAGTTATTTTTTTTTTTAACATTATATAGTACCTATATTAAAGGCAATTTGCTTTAATTAGTACTAAGTCTTTTACCTTTTTTTTTGATTTTCCAAGCGGTTTTCAGAATAATTGAGACAATTTACGCAAATAATGCTTTTGTTATTTTAAATTTTGTTTTTGTATTGTAAATTAGTTAAAAATATTCGTGGAAACTTGAAATTTTGGCAGAAAACTTATATATGCTTTTTGCTGAGCTATTTATAGACATTTTAATTTTAAAAGTTTCTTATGTCATTTTTATTTGACAGATAAAATTGTTAGACACAACAAAAGTGTTTGAAAATTTGACAGGAGGTTCATTATCTTAAGTAGTACTTAGTGGTAAAAAAAAAAAAAATTACGTAATGTTCACTTTTTCTTTTTATAAGAGCTTTAAAATCAAAATTTATGAAAAATAGAAATTGTTAAATAGAAATATAAAATGTTACGGCCTTTAAAAACATGTATAACCGAACTTCACTCCAAATCGTCTTTCGTTAGCAATGGTTTATCTTTGCGTAGAGATATAAATTAAATAACTACCTATCCATTCTGTCTTCTCAATTTTTCATCTACAACAGAGTATAGGCGCAACTAGAGGCCTAACACTGGGGGTGCTAAAATGATGTAGAGGACACAAACTCGTGGAGGCCACGCCTCCATACTCCCAAATACCATATTTTAATTTTATAATTACTATAAACATTCTTAAATGCACAGTAAAAAGATAAGCATACTAATATTAAAGTATATAAAAAGTAATATATCTGATACATACAATAGGTATTATATTATTTAGGGTAACAAAAATTGTGACTAAGTATAAACAGACTGAAAAAATTATTTCGATTAGTAACTATTATGTTAAAATAATTATCCAATTTAAATTTTTTAGCAGTTACTTGTATAAGGTACATTGTATAGTTAAATCTATCTATAATTCAACATAATATATTTACATTTACATACATTATATCACACTAATATTATTTTTCTATTACCAATGGAATACTTTTTCAGTATTTTTGAAGAAGTAATTTTATTGATAACATCTCTTTCAATATTTAATATTGATAAAAAACGCTGTTGTTTCATACTTGCTTTTAGCCAGTTTTTTTAGATGACCCATTGACGAGAAGCTTCTCTCACATGCAGCAGAACTCATCAGGATTGTAATTGACTGAAGAATTATAATCTATCAGACTGTAACGAAAGTATCGATGTTACGTACCTAATATTTTATAGGTATAACTAATCATCACAAAAAAACTGTCTTTCTGCAAAAAACCTCAAATAAAAAAAAAATCCTATGTAAAACAAAGAAAACACTTTTTAGATTTTGAGTAAAGCAAAGAAGTCTATGGTTTTACAAAGATGTTTTATTTTTATGGACAACTTTTCTATCAGAGATCTTGCTTAGATTTTTAAGAGTAGTACCTTTTCTGAAAGGAAATCTGACTAGGAAGATACTTTAAAGAGGTCATTTTTTTGATTTTCCCAGAATTTTTCTCAATAAATATGAAAAACCGAAAAAAAAAATCGAGGAAAAACTGGAAAATCGGTATATTAAACAAATATTATTAAAGAAAATATAAAATGCTTATAGAATTATTTTACCATAATATGACATATATGTTGTTAAAAAAACATCACTTTCAACTGAACTCCGCTTAGAATCATTTTTCGTTAGCAATGGTTTATCATTGCTGATATATATACATTAATTTCTCATCTGTATCCTATTTTCCCAACTTCCTACCTACAACAGTGGCTGCACTCACATGTGAAGTATGTCCATCTTTTTATTTGTATGTACGTTTAAAGCTCAATTTTTTATAAAAATCGATCAATCGTAAAATCATACAATTGTATACTGATATTATTTAAGATATTTACCTTACTTTGCTTGAAACACGTATCGGTTGCACTATCAGTACCAAAATGCGCCAAAGTAACAAAAATTGTAGGTACGTTTACTCATTAATTTTATTTATTTATCTGAACGATAATAAATATCTCAAAACTACGTGGTAGCTAGTAATGTTAGCAATACTATTGATTTTGTTTATTGTACGCGTATTTAATTTCGAATCGTAATAAATTATATTTCTTAAATTTGTTTTTAAACATTTATTTTTCTAAATGTTTTTATAATTATTCCTTTAAACTTTTTCATCGGTTAATTAAATTTCTTTATCGGTATAATAGTAGTATTTTCTATCTTTTCGTAAATCTCATTTTTTTGCTTTATGGTTTTTCCCCAGTTTATTTGCATGTGAACTCTTCGAGCCAAGACTGCTGGTAGCTGCGGATGACTTTAAGGAACGAGGATCGGGATTCGGTGATCATATTATGCTATAAAGTAAAATATTATGGATTTAAGGTGAGGTTAGGTTAATCGACACAGTGGATTAGGAGCGTCGTGCAAAACCTGATACGATTTACGTTTTACGTCAAATACTCTTAATAATATTTCATTGGCGTTTGTCGATAGTCAAGGTGGTGCGGAATATTGCACATGGGTTTTATCCGTATATTTGTAGTAATCATTGAATAATATTCGATATTTATACGTTATAATTTTTCTTTAATAATATTTGTTTAATATTGTACCGATTTTCTCGTTTTTCCTACGTTTATCCCAGTTTACCGATGTTTTTCCCATTTAATGAGAAAACTCTTGAGAAAATCGAAAAACGATCTTATCATAGATTTATAGTACCTTCCCAGTACGATTTCAATTACAATTATACATTAAATTATCTATAACAGTGGCTGCACCCGTCTTCATTATCCTTGGACATTTTTTCCACACTATTTTTCAATTTTTGTCGTTTTTGAACTGGGGATGCTAAATTAGAGTTTGGGGGTATTGAAGTATCTCTTTTAGCATCCCTTTAGTTGCACCTAAGCAACAGAGGCTACGCCCGTCCGTATTATCAGCTTTTTTTTTTGATTTATTGATTTTAAATATTAATAAAGACATTTTGATGTATACGAGCACAAATACCACGAACGGGGAATTATACCGTTGTATATGTACATCACATTTACTGTTAATAATAGTATTATCACACAAAATTGTTAGAGACGATCGGGAATCTAGAAAAATTGTTTAAACAAACCATTCAGGCGTAAAATCGTGCGAACGATTTGGGACATTACCTATAATTAACCGAAAAATTATTTTTCTAAGAGGAATACTAAAAAAAAAAATCTAGTGGGTAGATTGCTGAGAATTTTAAAACAATTTTTAAAATAAAATGCCACTATTAATCAAAAAATCCGCATATTTCGTGGTACGATATAGAAAATATGGTAAGATATAATAAGAGCATTTTTATTAACCTAAAAAGGGTTTTCGGTAAAAAAAAAAAATGCATGTTAGTATAAAACCAATAGCTTTTTCGTTACACTGTCTAAAAATAATTAATTTACAACATTGGAATAGATTTTTTTTTTTTAGACAAATCGAATTCACACGCGTATAGAGATAAATCGACCAACATTAGAAAAGTGAAAAATCAAATAATGAAATATTTTGGTGGTGCAATGGGGTAATAAAAAAAAAAAAAATCGTCACCTTTTTATTAATTTTGTTCACACTAATTGAAATAAATTTGAATCATATGTGTATAAAAAATTTCTACAATTGCTTATTGCAGCGTAAACTGGAAATAATTCGAAAAGTCCTAAAATTGCGACACGCATTTTAATTTAAATAAGTAGATCGTAAAATAGAGGACATGATGGTTATACTTCACACATGGATGGACTACTGTTGTAGACGAGAAGTTGGGAAGGTAGAGGAGAAATTTAATGTATATCTGTACGCAACGATTAACCATTGCTAATGAAAAACGATTTTGAGCAAAGTTTCGTTTATAGTATTGCTTTGCTATAATGTGAAATTTGTTAGATTGTGGTAAAATAATTACATAATATGCATTATATTATATTTTCTTTAGTAATATTTGTTTAATATTGTATTTATTTTCCCGTTCTTCCTACGTTTTTTCCATTTATTGGGAAAGTCAAAAAATGACCTCCTTAAAGTGCCATCCCAGTCAGATTTCTTTTCAGAAAAAGTGCTATCATTGTAAATCGGAGTAAAATTGCTGGTAGAAATAATATTAAAAAAAAATGAACATCATTATAAAACTAAAAAACAAACAGTTTGTTCATATTGATAATATTATTATTATATAATTCTGAAGTAAAATAAATGGTCTGTTTTTTTTCTCGAGCACATGTTATATAATATTATAACAATAATTTTTAATATGAACGTTAAAACGCCGTTTCCAAAACGTATCAGTAGACTTATATTATTACTTTTGTTACAATTTTTATGAAAAGTAATTGAGACAATATATTCGTGAAAAAAAAATTGCGTATCATATGAAAGAAAAAAAAAAGAAAAAAAACTCATATCCGACAATTTATACCAAGAAACGGTGGGTCTGAGACACACACACGAGCGCAAGGAAGCACTTCAGTAATATTACTTAGTTGTTTTTTTTATACTGCCGCGATAATTCGCTGCAGTGAAGCGGGTATGTTAATTTTGATCATAGTATAAATACATTTTTTGAAGACACCGTGAGTATATATGTGTATATTTTCTTTTTTAAATTTAATTAAAACGTTCGCAACTATCGAAAATAAAATATTGATAATATTGTATTTAATTCGATTACCTATAAGATAGTAATATTATGTACAACAATTAATAGTTTTAATTTTTTTTTTTTTCAAATACCCAGAGGCTTTTTTATTTAAACGACTTGAAGGTCTATATATGTATTTAACAAGATATATCTTACATATTAGATGTTAATATATACTTTACACGTTTATGAAGTCACATTTTCAATGTTGTGGCTCCTACCCTTAATTTAAATTCATAAACTAAGTTGTATGGTTTAAGACGATTAAGGCGTTTAATGTTTTTTGAGTTTTCTAATAATTGAATGGCCAGTGGATTGACATGGTGATCTAATACTTTTTCGTGTTTGTATGCAAACTTTTGGATTTCATTAGCTATTGTAGGCGGCATTATATCGCGGTGAATGGCATCGTTTCTTTCAAATCGATAAGCTGCAGTGATGGTCCAAAGAGCGATGTTTTGACAGCGTTGTATTATATCAATGTTAGACTTACTGGAACAACCCCATAGTTGAATTTCATAGGCTCAAATTGGTTTTATGATGGCTACATATAGTAGACGTTTGTTTTCTATAGTGAACTCAAAGTGGAGTCTAACTAATCAATAGAGCTTTCGCATTTTTTTCTTTAATCTGTATTTTTTTCTGGCTGACATGGTGTTTTTAATTTAAACGGGAGTCTAGGTGTATTCTAAGGTACTTTGATGAATCTTTTTGTAGGATTAATGTTTAATTTAACATAATTTGGATTTCTTCAGTTTTACGTAACGTATAATTGACGTGTACTGATTTATTACCATTTTTCTTTATTTTCCAACGTCTCGTCCAGGCAAAGACATTGTCAATTAATTCTTATAAATTATCAGTTGCAGTTAGCTGATTTTTACTTGTCGACAAAATTGCCTTATCATCGGTAAACATAGCTATTGTTATGTTGTAATCGTTTGGTATATCAGCTATGTAGAGTAAGTACAGGATAGGTCTTAAGACACTACCTTGTGGTACTTCAGCTGATATATCTTTCTATTCGGTTACCGCTTCTTTATGTATGATTCGGCATTGAACGGTCAGTTAAATATGATTCGAAAAATGCACACCAGATATGTGGCAGTTTATCACGCAATTTGATGAGGAAACCCTTATGCTAGACTTTGTCAAAAGCCTGAGCTACGTCATGGAATACTCCACATCAGTAATATTTTTCTTCAAGAGCTTTACTTATAACGTTAGTGACGCGATGGACTTGATAGACTGCCGAATGTTTGTAGCGGAATCCAAACTGATGGTCTAGTATAAGATGTTTTTCTTCTATAATTAGTTTTAGACGTTTAAGTAAAAGTTTCTCTAAAAGTATAGACAAACTTGGAAGGAGTGATATCGGTCAGTATGATGTAATATCTTCTGGTGATTTTCCCGGTTTGAGTAACATAATCACTTGTGCCCGTTTCTATTGCTTTGGAATGTATTCCAAGCGAAAAATAGCATTGTATATGTGCGTAAGATGAATGATAGCCTTCTTTGGAAGCTTTTTAAGTATTTTTGGACTTATGTCACCATAGCCTGGTGCTTTTTTGGGGTTTAAGTTGTCATCTATTACTTTAGCAACTTTTAATGGAATGAAATGTTTAATCTTTTCACGTGTTGCACTAAGCTTTTGACATTACACAATATCAAGCTTAGAGTCTATGTCGTGTGGTAGAAATACGTGTTGAAGATGTCAAGCGTATATTTCTGCGTTTTCTTGTTCATTGTAAGCCCAGGTGCCATATTCCTTGTGGGTGGGTGATACCTGAACACGAGGTCTCTTCATATGTCTTGTGACTTTCCATAACGAATAATCGGTATTATCCGTTGCAGAGAGATCACTTACGTATGATCTGAAAGTTTAATTTTTCATTTCGTTAATTTTGTTATGAAGTATTTTGCTTACACGGTTCTATTCGGTTTTATCCATTAGATGCCGTGTATTATGCCATATTCTTCTCGCCCGGCGTTTTTGTTGAACTAGATTTCTTACATCTAGTGGGTATGTAGTCTGGCGTTTACCATTGGTAGCTTTTGGAGTTGCTAATTTTGCCGCATTAATAATATCGTCGGTCAATTATTTAATTTTTTTAATGTCGGCTATTGTTCTTGTTCTAATTGAAAGAGTTATGTTTTCATTGAAAGAACTTTTAAATAAGTTCCAATTCGTTTTTTGTTTGCTATGGAAATTTTCTTTTGTTTCACTATTACATTGGAACTTAATGAGAGAAGCACGGGAATATGATCCGATGTTAGCTCAATTAGACCTTCAACTTCTTCATAATTTGATGAAATTCCTTTCATTACATAAAAGTTAATAAGATCAGGTAGTTTATCTGGGCCAGTTGGCCAGTAGGTTGATTTTATAGTTGTGATGAATGGTGCTTTAATTTTATTTACAGATGTAAACAAATCACGTCCTTTAGTAGTGATCAATCTCGATCCCCAGAAAGTATGTTTGTCTACTTTATATCGTGGTGGACAATATATAGCAGATATAGTAGAGCCGTTATCACCGTCATTTACACGGATATTTGTTGCTTGTAAATATTTTTGAGAATGTTTTCCAAGTTCATGATTGATTCTTTTATTATTACTGCAATCCCTCCATGAGTGCGGTTGCTTGGATGTTCTGTTGTATATATTTGATATCCACGTATCTTTAGACTAGTCCATGTTGTAATATGTGTTTCTGAAATTAGAGGTATGTCTATTTTTTAATTTTGCATAAGATGTTCAAGTTCTTGTTTTCACTGTAGAAGCTCGTTCGCGTTTCATGTTACAATTTAAAGTGTTCTATTCATTTTCTATTTTGTTGTACTTTGTTTTTTGATTGGTTATTTTTGAGCTTGTCGAATCTCGGGTTTATTTTTGTTAATTCAGCCATCATGTCAAAAAGCGATGGACACATTTTTTCCTATTATGTATGAGTTTGAGTTTGTGGACCCTTGTGTTTATCATTCGAAGATCTTGCCATCTGTGCAAAAGAAACATTTTGAGTTACTGGTTTCGCAGGTTTTATTTTATTCTTACTACTGCTGATATTTTTTTTTAGATGAGTTTTCTCTACTGCTTTTTTTAAACAGAGTATCCTTTCCAATCTGAAGTGTGACCTTCTCCATAATTTGCGCATTTAGCCTTGGACTTCTTAGACTTGGTGCAATTCAGCGAAGTGTGTCGCTACATTTCACACACTTTGGTGCTTTAAAAAAGTAATTTTGAGTGTGACCAAAAGTTTGACAATTTTGCATTTTCTTGGTAGTTCCACTTTAGTTTTGTGATAACACAAATTTTTAAGATCATAGATATCTTTATTATTTGCTTATGGCTCCAGATCAACGAAGAATAGTGGAAACCTCACAATAATAAAATCACTGCCCTTGTTGTTAGGGTCGACTTTTTTTAATCTAGATGTTCGTAGCATTATGTAAAATATATCCTAATTTGGATAGCTAATTTTTAATGTCACAAAAGTCGGTTTCAGGGAAAAAGAGTTGGTATCTGTGGTGCTCAAATTTTTGTTTTTGTAATACTTTTATAGTTAAGCGAAACTGGTGTTCATCACCCATTAGTATCTTAATTTCACCATTAGTCAAAGTTTTTAATTGTTACTCATGTCCCTCAGCTTTTTCGAGTTTCAGATTATCCATTAGTTTTTTTTAAAATCATTTACACCGCATACTGTTATTAGAGGTGGTTTGTGAATTTTTATAGAAGTTCTCGCAATTTCTTTTAGCACTTTTATTGGTTTTTTAGAAGGGCTCAAATTGTCTTTTGAGCTCCCTGTGGTCATTTCATCAGAAATCATCATTTCAGAAATCTGAAGATCTAATTTTTTAATGCTTGATTGTAATTCCGCTACCATTTGTTTCAAGGCTGAATTGTCATTTTGAATTTGTGTCCATATACTCACATTAATTACAATATTATGTGGTGGATTTGTAATATTTTCATACATTGTAATTCGATCAGTTTACGTGTGACCAACTTAAAATATGTTTATTTATAAAAACTTACTAACCATCCTAGGCGGTTTTCTGCATTATAAACATTGACAAAAAAAAAAAAAAAAAAAGTTTTTATATATCAAAAATTTTCGCGAACTGCGAGAGCGAAACGTACGTGTTGCTTGTTCGGTGTGCAAATCGCAACTAATTTGAATTTGAAATTATTTTTAAAGTTAGTATGTATATTATTTATCGTTTTATCAAACTTTTTATTGTGAAAAAAAAAAAACAAAGTTTTTATATATCAAAAATGGCGATAATTAATTTTAATTAAACGCGCGGGTTCCCCAAAAAGCAGAGGCCTAGCATAGGCCCCTCAGCGCACGGATTTATGCATACAGTACGGACTTTTAAACGCGGTTCTCGTAATTTATACAACATTATTATAATAATAATAAAAAGTTATCAATATTACCCCGATAAACTGTACAGCAGTAATATAGTATTCATGTGTTCAGTACAGTATGCATAGAATTCGGAAATTCGGTCATTATCTAACCATGACCTAACCTCTATAAAAATAATTTAAACGATTAATTGATTAAATCGATTTTAATTGATCGTACCAGTGTGATTTGAAAATCGATAGGTCCGACAGTTCAACGGAGCAATATATTTGCTAAATAATAATTTATATAATATTAATATAGAGCCGACTTAATGATCATGAATCATACAATATAATAGTGGGAATAGCATTTCCGAGTCTATACAGCCTTTGATTTACAGTATACGTAGTACGTAGGTAGTGTATAATAATATGTCCAGAGAAGTTGTTGCCAAAAGTATTTTCGGGGAAACCTTTACTCGATATTTCTTTTACGTCCCACTCTTTGGCCGACCCAACCGTGCCTTTTTGGCAGCACATTCGTGTAATATATACGAATTTCATGTTTTAAGTAAAACAAAAGACACACGTACAATAACACTATTATAAAGAATATTGCAATCTTTCTCCCGGCGTTTCAGATTTATATGTTTCATAATATAGAATATAGAAATAATATTGTAAATTTTCGATTTATTATTACAATAGTATAACATATTATGATTTTTCGACTGTTCGTTTTGAGATCAACTCACCCGTATTTTGATTTTATTTGTGAGGTTGTGACGCCGC
Organism: Cinara cedri; assembly: GCA_902439185.1. Taxonomy (NCBI): domain Eukaryota; kingdom Metazoa; phylum Arthropoda; class Insecta; order Hemiptera; family Aphididae; genus Cinara; species Cinara cedri. Next base: position 901,616 of record CABPRJ010002375.1, read on the forward strand.
ACGTGTCTAGGGAGTTGTGTATAGACAATTTTCACGTGGCATAATGAAATAAATTGGAAATTGATCAACTCATAAATATTCAAATTCATTTTCATTATACAAATTGATTTTTCGTTCATTATTTTTAATTAAATCAATTCATTAATAAAATATGTACAAGTAGTCATTGTGGACTCATTATCACAAGTATTATTTTGTGTTGTCATGATGTATTATAAACATTTTTGATAAACAGTTTAGCGAAGGAAAACTCTATATTATTCTAATATACCTACTATTAACTCGTACATTTATTGTAACCACAACTTCACAACTTATAAGAAGACATTTTTATCTAGGCCGTTAAGTGTTTATTTATTTTTTTACTCTTGACGGAAATCATAAATGTCTACAATAACATGTATTCGAACTAATAATCTATTTATGGAAATTTTAATATAGGTTGATATTTGAAAATGAATAAGAGTTAGTCGCTTTACCTCCAAAAGAAGAGTGACAAAAAAATAACGGTAATGCGATATTATAATATGAAAAACAAAAAAATTATCCGAAAAGAGAAAACGTTTCGAGATATCGCAATGGGTATTATCTTTATGGGACACCCTGTATATTCATTTTATGAATAACATTTATAATTGTCAGTATATAGTGATGGTTGACGACTTTGTATAATACGTAGTTTTTTATTTCATAAAAAGGTTTATCGCACCTTAATTTATTAAACTATAATTAAAAATCTCGTAATGTATTCTCCGACTCTTAAGTATATATTTTGTTAAAATTTTAATATTTAACGTTTTTACGATGGAATTAAAATAAATTAATTTCGTATTCATTTTTCATTTTTATTTACTTTATTATAGGTATGAAATTTAATATTTCATAACTGGTGAACTATTAAAAAATCGTAAAAAAAAAAAAAAAAATCGTTTTTTCACATTAAGTATTTATTAAAATGTATCCACGTATAGGCACCGACAGTAATACATATTTTAAAAATCGAAAAATCATCATCATCAATATTCTAACAAACTTCAGCGTAACTCCGTTTGGAATTGGTTTTTTACGGATATTTCTTTTTAAATGTATTACGATTTATAATAATATAATCTAAGCGTTTCATGCGTTCAATACAGCCAATTTTCGTATTGTTATTATTGTTTTTTTTTTTTTTTTAAATAATGCCTTAAGGACTGGTTCAACAATATAATATATATATATATATATATATATATATAAGCATGCGCACGATAATTGATGAGTATGAAATGTTTAAAATAATAAAATAAATATCTATCTCCGCTCACTGTACCTATTACCTGTATTCTATTTATCTAATTTTTAATCTTCTCCTCCGAATTCGTACAAAACATCTTCAATTTTTAAACAGCAACTCCGTGTACCTTAGGCACCTACATACATATTATAATGTGTAATAATATATACGACGGCGTATCTTTCGCTTAAAACCTCGAAATAGGTACTTTGATACGATTAAATATTAACCGAATAACTGTTCATTAATTAATTATAGAGGTACCTTACTAAAATTTAAAGTTTGGGAGTAAATTAATATTTTATTTTCGCGGGCCATTCAAACATATTGTATATCCATTATATACTAAACAGAACCCCTATTATTATTCTCTCTGACACTTTAATAACACGATTAACAGATTAAGTCTGAAATATGTCGATACAATTATTACCGCATTATTTTACAGAATTCATGTAAGCACGGCGAGAAAATTCGTTATAACAGATTTTGCCGAAGACTGGCGTTTCATTATTGGTATTCTGCAGTCAAATTTTTTTTACGGGGATCAACGAAACAACGATTTTGGTGGATGAAGAATGGTAGCGATCAGTCGTACAAATTATTTATAGGACCTAAATATAGTTTGTACGACCGATACCTACATTGTAGGTATTAAAATAACGAACAAAATAAATAATGTTAAAAATTATTATTTTTTATTGAAAAGGTTTTGTGTAAAATATTTACTAAATAACAACAGAAAAAACATACCAAAAAGTCTACGGGGAGATCAAGAAGTGTACCTACATAGTTGTAACATTAAAATAATTTTACCTATTATCGAATATGTACAGATAAGAACAATCATCAGTGTAACTATATCGGATATTTCGGTATTTAAATTTTTAAGCGAGATATAAGCATGATGAAATTGTGATATTTCACATACCTACGTCATACTACGTTACTTATAAATTAAAATATCGGGATTAAATCACCGTAGTTGCACGTACAGTATTATTATCATTAGTTTTGATTCTACGATAAGGTAGGTCAATTCACTCTAATATTGAAATTATCAGTACAGAGTTGTCTCGGCCGAATACAAATTTGCTACGTCGTACGTTTGTAATACGGAAACAGCACATTCGGTTGTGACGTCCTCTTAAAACATTCTATTTATCGCAATGTGTATTGGATCGGGGTTTTTTTTTTTTTATTGTATTTAAACAACAAAAGAAGCCAATCAAAACACCTCTGTAGCCTCTATAAAAACCTATCTGTATATTTAATGAACAATTTTTTTTATTTATTCTCTTTTGTTGTATTCCAGTATTCGGTTCAGTGATGTGGAAATAATTTAGTTATGTTCCGCGATGTCGATAAATCAAATATATAACTACTGTAAAGAAGGAATTTGTACAAGTTTAAATTAAGGTAAATATTATGTGCAAGTATTTTATATTTTTATTAGGTCTCGGAAAATTGAGAAATAATAACAAAGTAATAGAATAAATAAAATCACGTTATATTTATTTAACACGACGTGTTGTCCTGTTATTGCTGTCAAAACTCAATATCATGTTTTCGATTTTATTTTTGATTTACTGTAATTCAATTTTCCTTGGAACAAAATATAATATTTTAGTGTAGGTGGCTAAAATTGCCGAGTAAAAGTCCTTGATCTTCATCGTAAAAAAGAAAAGTCGAACGGAAAACTTTGAATGGGTAACTAATTAGTATTAAGATTATAATTAATTTTTGTCAAAAAAAAAATAAAAAAAAAATAACTAAAAAATATGGTAAAATTTATTATACTATATCTATGTAGGTTATACCTCCCTCCCTCGGTATTCGGTAACATTAACTTATAAGCGTGAAAGCACTGAAAGTTTTTTTTATTTTTTTGAAATTATGATTTTTTATGAAAAAAAAAAATGTACAAGTGAAATTGTTAAGTTTTTTGTATTAATTTTGTATGGCTCGTCGACGTTTTATAATAATTAATCAGCCGATTTTTTATTAATAACGCACTTGCATTATTCACGATAGTAATTTATTGATGTATTTTCGTATAAAGCGGCCTTTAAATTTTAAAAAAATATTCCTTTTGAAACTTTTTTTTTAAATTATTTATTTATTTAATACAACACAGTTTTCTCCCCTAAAGAAGGGGAGGGGAAGTCATAATGTTATCAACTATATTTTTTAAAACTTTTTTGAGTGTTTAATTAAATAATGTTACTAACGTTCGATTCCGTTTATATTGTTATTATTAAAACAATAATATGCCCATTTTTTCCGGTGCAGTTTATTGGGTGCTACTTTCCTTAACATTTCGTTAGTAATTTGGTTTAAAAAAAAAATTTTTATTTAAACATTTTTTCTTATATTATCTTTGTAGCTCGAGATATCAACGAAATCCTCCGAACTTTGTAATTAGTCTGGCCCGGATTTAAATGCACTACAAAATGCTCTAAAAAAAGCTAAAAACGCTTTTAAAAATAAATTTTACCGCGAAAATTCCCTTAAAAAATGAAATGTAACTTTTTAAATTTATTATTTTATTGGATAATTTTTGGATATTTTTAATTTAAAAAAAAAATAAAATTGAATATTGAAAAATTTGACTTGTGACTATAGCGACGAAAGTATCTTGTTGGTGCTGTATTTGACTGATTGACTGGAAAACCCTTAAAACATGAGTAATGTTTTGAATTATGGCTAAATTTAAATTATCAAATCGGATCGTAGATTAATTATACTAAGTATATTTAATCGATGGTCGTATTATGTACAAACATTATATATACACGTTATATTCGTATATTGTACAAATATGCGATAAAACGAAAAAAAATGACCAAAACAATTCTAACAAGTGCTCTAAGTATGAAAAACATTGAAAAAAGACAAAATGAAAATTTCACCTTTTAAGTCTCTGTATTGTTTAATATCAATCGAAAAAAAGATGCGTTTTGCATTGAAATCCGGGCCCTAGTTATTGTTTTTTTTTTTATTTACTCTCGAATTAATCTGTACATAAAATCGCGTTTTCCCAGTAGTTATATGTATGTATATATAAATTTATATACATGTCCCGTATCGTTTATGTTTTATTTCGGAATAAAATAGGCATCCTGCAATATTGACCATTCGTTATGCTCCTCGCGTTCAGGCGTTAATTTCGATTTTCCGTCACTATATCTACGAGATGTGATCTAAAAGTTCGGAACTGTTCGTATTGTACGGCAACGGAGCGTTGTAGAGCCGTAAGATTGATATCGCTGGATTTTGTGACTTTTCCTGAGCACGTTTGTTTTCGTAGATTCTATCTATAATCTTCTTTGATTTAATGTTAACTGCATGGTTTTGTGAAATATATTATTCCGTGTTTGTTAATTTTGTAATGAAACCAAAATAAGAGCAGCTTGAAGAGGTTTAAAAGAATTATTATATAATAATATGGGTAATAATAATTATTATGATAACATTTGAAAAAATTCTTATTGGCATTCATTATATCGAAAAATTTCTAATAAACCTGAAATTAGATTTGTTTTCAACTCTTGAAATTTCTTCAACATTCCCAGGAAAATTACTCGATGCTCTGCAGTTTTTAAGTTACAATTTTTTTGTATGAACTATGTCAAGTATTACATTTCTCTGATAACAAACGTTCTGCCATCACAACAAAAGAAAAAAATTCTCCAAGCCCCCTAAATAGCTCTTCCTTTATATTCATTACGAAATTAGCTAATACGGGAAAATAAGTTTTACAAATCCACGTAGGTTACATCAAAACGAAGAAGAGGTTAGACAATCTATGAAAAAAAAAACGGACTCGGGAAAAGTCACAAAAGACAGAGATATAAATCTTATTACTTTTCGAAGATTTTCGCCACGTTTTGAATACACATCGTATATAAGTGTATAGGTTAACTGTTTAAAAATATTTTAGTGCCTCACTTTTGAAAAAAAAGATAAAAGAAGAAATTAAATACAAATAAACCGTATTGTATCACCGTAAAAACTAGGACAAATTCCTGGATTTCTGTTCGGATTTTCTCTCGTACCTTCCTCATTCTCCGAGTTTGTTCGTTAGAGATGTGCGGGATAGAGGATTAATAGAAACCTGTAAAGCCATTGCCACAGACTAAATAATAATAATTAGAAGCCTTACCGATGGTGCATATATAATAGAGGGATTAATGGTGGGTATATATGTGTTTCGGATTTAACGTCGGATGTCGAGTTGTTCTCAACAGACTACCATTGCTGCCCGGGTGCAGTAATAATGTGCGACCGTTTCCCCTTTGTAGATTTACCACGTTTGATCTACCGGGGGAAAAAAAAACATCTCTGCTGTAGCGAACCCGCCTCTGGAGACCGTAAAAATAAATAAGGAACAGAAAAAAAATATCGTTTTCGGATGGCTTTCCCCTGGTGGATTTTGTATAACTCGTAAAGACGATAAATTATAATTTATAGTTTTATGCATTTCACACCAATTAAAATTACTATTATCATCTTTGGTGGTAATTTATATAATATACGATCGAACAAAAAATTATTATCTCCCCGTTTTTATATTTTCGTTATAATTATAATACATATATGGAATACTCGAACTTATATTTTAATGTGTAGTTATTAGTTTTGTTTTGTTTTGTTTTTTTTTTGTTTAATGGCGTTAGAAATTGTTTTGTAGCCGACAATTGTTCTAGAACGAATTACAAGTTAATAATAATTGAGGCGTTTATTTTCATAATCAGCTGTAAATTGTTTACAAACTACAAATAACGAGAATAGGGTTAAGATGTTACTTGATGATTTTATCATCAATATGAAACCAAAGCTTTGGAGTTTGCGGACATGGCATATGAAAATATGTATTTTATTTAATGATTATAATGCTATAAACAGTGTTGGGATTATCTAGATAAAATTATCTAAACGATATGAGATATGATGTACTGATGTACTATCTTAATAAAAATATTGATCATCTTTCCCTTTACTAGGGAGCTGTTACTAGCTAATTAATCTACTGCTAAGTAGATTCCTAATTTTAATGTAGCTGGTTTTGTTGAAAAATTCCTCCTAAAGCTATTCATGAACACAAAACTTTGGTTATTTTGTTACATATAGTTGGTTTTTAAAACAATTTATCAATTAAAACTTACCACTTTGAAATATGTAAATAGTATAAAAACCATTTGATGGTGATTTACTAAAACTTTTTCATACACAATTTTGACCGGCTAGAGGATTTTGTGTGGTATGTAATAATATTTTCTACATCATGTAATACAGTATGGCTAATTCAGAAAACATAAAAATCTCATTTTTTGTACGTTTGCTTATATAGCTGATATGATTAATGCAGTAATATAATTTTATTTCATTTTCGTGTGTACAGTTTGCACTTTAAAGAAAATAATTTTGGTGTAATATTAGTTTATTCAAAGTAATATTAATAATATTACTTCGAGACATTTTCTTATCATGATATAATTATATAATTTTGTATAATCAATTTTACACGAAAGTTTGTGTCTTGCAGATGCTACAAAATGCAGATGCCTGTCAGTGGCGAACCTAGGTATTTTCAAAGAGGGTTAAAAATGACGGAAGGAGATATAACAAATAATAATCATGAATTTTCTCCTTTAACCATATCGACTATGGGCATTGTAAAGCTGAATTTAAAATAGCCAATTTTTGATTAATAAATTAAGTTTTTCTTTGTAACCAACTAAATTTAAATTACTAAATAAATACTCATATTTGTGGTATATTTAAAGTAATAAAAGGGAGTTTATCCCTTATCTTCCCTTTTGCACATACCAAATACCGCATACCACTGATACCTATTGTAATAATCCATATTGTGTGTATTTAAAACTCTATTATACAAATGCTATTATTATATATATATTATTACATATTATATGTATGTATGCTTTTAAAACCTCCATTCTGTTGAAGAAAATAAAAAATGATCCTAATCACCCTCGAGACGTTAATTATACACAAAAAAAGTTTTTAGAGCGATAAGAATGGCGTTATTACAGTATAATGACGACGACGACGACGATCCTCACGGCTTAAACCAATTTTTCGTTAGGAACTAAAACTAGCGTTGGAAATTCTGCACATTTTTGAGTCGATAATCACGCGTTTTTAAATTGTTATTATTTTTGAAAACAACACTCAATAAATATAGATAACAAGGGAAGGACGGGTTAATAATTACAAACATATTTTAAAAGATGCCGTTTTTTCGAACGTTTCTAAAAAATAGTATTCAAATCAAAAAGTCGTTCGTCTTATAATAACTTTCTTTGATCTTGTGTCTTGTATTTATTCAAAACGTGATTACGTACATATGGAGTATATGACGTATAATATGCATGGACTGGTAAAAGAAGAGTTTGGGATGTTACATAAATCATAATAATAAAACAAATTTAAAAAAGTTGACATATTATTAATTCATATCATGAGTGGGCTGCAGTTGTTAGTTGGGAACGTAAGATATCCATAGGGTATCTACCTAATTTAGTTTATATCTGTATGCAATAATGAATCAATGCAAACGAAAAATGACTCTGAAGTAAGTTCGGTTAAATTTGTTTCGACACATTAAAATTAAAAATTGTGCATTATATCGTAACTTGTTTGTGTTATTAACAAATTTCAGCATATAATTTTGATGATAATAAATTAAAAAATGTATAGCTACATCCACATAAAAGACAAAATTTTTTTTCATTTTCATTTTAAACATTAATTAGTATGAAGAAGGCTGAGACAATGAGATTGTTCAGTAATAGAACCCTCAACAATTTCGAAAATATTATGATTATTGTACCACGCGTAGAAAGTGCACATCATGTAATGCAAAATAATTAAAGAAGTATTGAATTGTTGTAAACAAGTTATTTATAATTTATTTACTAATTTATATATGTGTATCTTCTTAATTTTATAAGAGAATTATAAATGTCGTAATAAAAATTAATTTATATTTTAAGTAGATAAATAACAATTTTAGAATATGGAATGTTACAACATCTCAGCATTCCAGCCAGTTCACGCCTGATTGCATACGATTTGTTAAAAAAAAAAAAGAAACTTAAATTACGCTATGATAATAATATAATGATGAGAACACTAGAAATAAAACAACTGTAGTTTTCTTTGAAAAGAATCCATATAAATATAGGTGTAATTACCTGTAATAACATTTATCCGATCAATTTTACTCAATGTATTTTCTATAGTTTCGCTCACCGCGGAAATCTTCCCTTTTACGTATAGAGAAGTTTCTGAAAGGGATTTCCAGCCGGTAGCTTCTCATGATTATACTATTTTGAATTAACTGAAAACTGTATTAAAATCATTAGGCTGCTGTAACAGCAGCAGCAGCAGCAGCAGAAGCATTGTGTCACGTACAAAATATTATCAAAATGCCCCTTTTAGTTTATTAAGTACATAATAAAAACCGCGTTTTTATAATTATCGTGACAAATATTTATTTCATTTTTATAATGAAATAACGCATAGGTCTTCAAATAATGCCTTTTACCGAATAAATGTTTTCACAGTTGAATTTTTTCATTTTTCCGCAACATTTTTTTACAGGACAAAGATTGTACGAGTGAAATTTTACTATAGGTATGCATTGCAGCCTTTCGAAACGTACAGATACGAAATCAGTGTCATAAAGATAAATTTCAAAATAGGTATCTAGACAAAGATAGAATAATGATCTTGACGAAGATAAAATATAAATAACAAATTAATTATCTATATACAGATTAAATAAACGAAAACTTTTTATCTAGAAACAAAAATAGATAATTTTGGTCATTAGTTTTTATAAAACTAAGTGTTCAATAAAAGCGGATTTGATAGATTTAAAAACGATTATGTGATTGATTTAGTTTAATAATATTAATTCATCATTAAATATAAATTAAGTATTTCGCTTATTATTTCTAATACATATTTTAATCGCGATTTAAAAATGGTCCATTATATCTCACATAGATGATCAACATTTAGATAAGTTATTTCTGATTTAAGATGCCGAGGCCTAGGCAGACTAGTCGGTGGATAATTAGGAGACATTTGGAGTACAAGGATCGATAAGGACGGGTTTCGGTCAACCCCAGAAGAAGTGCATTTTTAGTTTCGGTTCATAAACGTTGCAACGCGAGGGGAGGTAACGATAACATAGTTTCTCCAGCCATGCTGTGGTGGTGACAAATAAAAATAAAACAAAATATAAAACTATAATTTACTAATTCAAAATAAGACACAACACTGGACGCGATTTACGTGTTACGCAAAATCCGAACTTGACAGCAGGTCTTTCGACGAGTTAAATATTATAGAAATGTATTTCCGGAAATATGTCTTGTTCGAGACGGTCACATTATGCAGTAACATAGGTAGTCAACCGAACGATTTACGAACACGAATTCGCGAATATCGTTCGCAAGAACGTCGCGCGTCGTTTGCCCGCGAATTTAAACTAAAACTTTAAAATCTTCTTTTTTTTTTTTTTTTTTTTATTAGATTTTATATAAAATATACGACCGTACCGCTATATATTATGTTTATTATAAAACTCTGCACATATAATATTCGCGGGTTCTATAGTATATAGGTGTATAGATTTTGCGGTTTAGTTTTGATTGGATTTTCGCTTCCGAAGAATAAATCTGCGCGGCGGCTGCGGGAAATAAATTATTATTTCGCCCGATACGCCACGCCGTCGAATTCGTCATTTCCGTTCGTGAAAATTACCCGATCTATTTTATACGCGTTTGAGACGGTGAAAAACACACACGCCTGTATATAAATATATATATATATATAATAGTTTCATCATTTGCGGTTCAAAAACGTCCGTGAATCCCGACGATTCGATTTAGCGATAATCCGCCATACCTATTTATCTGAATTTTTCTTATTCGGTTGATGTTACAGCCTTTTCGCATACTTCTTACGTTCTCCCCGTCAGTACTAGGGAAATCGATTTAAGTCTATACATAGCTTGCCAGTCCAGCATCGGAAATGATTCTTTCTATGAGCGTATTGTTCGCGGGTGACCTCTTACGCCTTCAATTCTCTGCGGGTCTAGATCATTTTGTGATGCATTAGTCGGCCAACTAATTTCCAAGGTCAAATTTATCTGAATTGCGCCTACAACGAAATAAACCGCGTACCTCGTGTACCCTTCAATCCGATGGTATTCGTAATTTTATTAGAATATATGAGAAATATGCGTTGATTTCATTATGATTTGCGTTTTAATTTATATTGTTTGGTTTTTTTTTTTTGGTCTATGAACAACTTTTGTACTATAGCAATCTTGTTTTAATCATAAAACGACGAGTCAAAGAGACTTTATGTAGTATATTTATTTTTATCCAGTTGGTGCAATTGGGAGGTCTTTTTTAATTTTCCCTATAGTTTTCTTAATAATCGGTAAAACCTAAAGGAAATAACGTCAGAAAAATGGGAAAAATTACTATTAACGGTCTATGTTATTTTTGATTTTGCTTTTTTGTTGTAATTCAGCTAAAAATAAACGTAGAATATCTGAAATTTTGAATATTGAAAAATTGATTAATATTAGACCTTTCGATCTAGACGTGTTAAAATTATCAAAACGTTTTTCGAGCCATTCAACATTTTGAGCTTTTTTTTTTTTAATTTTGAGTGGATGATGAAATTATTTTGGCCCGTAAAAATTGTGATATTTTTAAACATATTTAACCGAGCTTCGCTCATAATCGTTTTTCGTTACCGATGATTTGTCGTTGCGTACAGATATAAATTACAATACATTGAATAACTATACATTATATAACCTACTTTCCAAACTTTCCACCTATAACAGTTACGTATCACACACCCCATCAACAGCACTTTTTTGAACTGAATTATTTTTTACATTACGAAATTATAGTTAATCGCCGCCACCACCAACACACCGTTTAACGGATAGTTAAAAGCAATTATACTGTTAATTGGCTATTTAACGAAAACGTTCCGAGCGGCTGTTATGACAGTACTAGTTAGTGCATCGTCGATCCGTTAAAATCGATATGCATCATTATGCGACTCGGTAATAAATTATTGTACACCGGAAGTCTGTAAATAGTATTACAGAGACCGTTTGAATATGCGCTTTTTACATTTTCATTTGCGTTTTAATTATCTAGGTACAAGTATATTAAAATACAAAAAAATACGGTTTCGATCGATACCCACACGAACAGCATTTTTTTTTTCTGCTGCTCTTGGTAAATAATCATTCAATATTGCATCCTGAGTATACCTATATAATTCGATTTGTGTAGTAGGTATGATTTACTTTTATCATGGCCCGTCCATCGTGTGAAGTATGACCGTATCTTTTTTTATGCGCATTTCTGTGAGTTCATATTGTTAAATCAGGAAATTAAAAATATTTTCTCGAAACATTTTTTTTTCACTGTCAATTCTATTTTATGATTTGTAATTTAATTACTTAATTAATTAATTAACGTATTAATATAATGCGTATCTCCCCCCTCTGTTTTTACTATGAATCTACGCATTTAGAGGACTGCATCCATTAAATTTCATTCGTTTTCAAAATAATGCATTCACGAATGTAATTACTTTCATTTTAAGGATGGTAAATGCAAATAATAAAATTCCAAACAAACGTAATGAAAATATATTTATTTTTTTTTTTTTTTAGTGATGCATTACAAATTATGACGAATGTGAAATACATCCATTATGCAAATAAGGAACGATGAATGCAGAAATGTGTTGATTTTTTGTACTAAGGAATAACTTGTTTTTCAAGTCGATAATCTCGTGGCGACATGTAATAGTTTTAAATTCTGTTGTCAGACTGTTATGTAGCCCCGCGTGCGTTGATGTGCGCAAAAACCGGGACGATCGATGTCAACATTGTCAACTCCGGAATCGCCGCAATCCTATAAAAATACCGTTTATCCAGGTTATTCCTTTTTTTTCCTTTTTTTTTTCTCCTACGAAGCGGGGGTCTTATATTAAAGTAACATTTACCCGTTTTATGCTTTTAAAGCGCGTATACGAAATAATATCCGCAACAATTTAAGGGATTATGCGATCCATTCTCGTACACCAGTAGTAGTGATATACCTAATAATACTAAATAACTAAACATATCGTTCATTTTCTTTAATTAAAAAATACATTACACTGCAGTCGAAACACCGCCGCGCCAATAATAATTAATAATTGTGTTACGCAATGGCTGTGTATAATATTCGTTTATATTTTGCATTTGAAGTAACACTCTTCGTTCGCGTTCGTGTATGAATTAATGACAAAACATAATATTTTAACACACGCTTTGATAATATTACTATACTGCTAATTACATCTTTATGCACGAGGAAAGTGAGGGGAAAAGCACGGGTACGTCGTAATTGTTTTGCTGAACGTATACATCTGATTTATTCGCGCAAAAGATCCCGCGGTGATAACATTTTATCTCCGATTTAATTTATTCGTCGTAATGGTTTCGACGAATATGCGAACAACAATGATTGTACACAATGACGTAGAAACGAACGTACCGGAAACAACATTATAATTATATATTTGAGCATTAAAACTGGCGATAAGCAATTTTTGAAACTGTTTACGACACGAAACGGAAACGAGGCGCACGGTTTTACACTGCAGTTTTAAAATCAATATGGAATGAAAGCCGTGGGGTATGTTCACATAGTGTACGTAGATATGGTTATGAAAACATTATTACAAGGGTTTTGTAGACCACACGATTTTGTTACATCCGGGTTTTTCTCCAAATTTGTATTATATTATAGCCGTTTTCGAAACGAACAATTTCGTTAATTTTTTTTATATGTTTCTGAAACTAACATTGAAATAAAATCTAAACAATATTAGTGTGTTACACTTTGGATGTTTAATTATAATTCATATGATTATCAGTTCTAATAGTTTAAAGTCGTAAACAGACAACTATTTTAGCGTTAATTTTTTTTTTTTTGTACACACGTTTGATTATAACCTATAACCGTAGGTTTTGAAATACTAATTGTCAGATGGATGATTTTGAAACCAAACACAATTAATTTCCTCACTCAATTTAGATTATAGCTACTTTTGATGTTCAATTTTTTTTACACACGATGAAATACAATGTGACCATTTAAAAAAAAAAAAAAAAATGTTCATTGAAAATTAGTTCTTTTAGCTGGTTGTAATATTATTAAGCCCGTTTATACTGAATTATTATTTATTTTTTTAATGCAAACTACTGTGTTGGTATCCAATTTATTTTGAAGAAGACATTTTTGTTTTGTATTGCATATTGTTATGAGTCAAAAATATTATGATACTGATTATGATTATGATTACTGATTATAAAATGTAAAACCTAGCACCCTCCTAGTTGCGCATATTCTTGTAAATGATTATTCCGCTTTGCATAATTTTTACGGACCGATTTCATTCAGCTGACCATTATGGTTGTCCTTATAGTATTACATTAATCCACGGAAATCCGTCTTCATATTATTATTATGCTAATCGAACGTTCTGGGAGACACAGCAGTTGTTGTAGATCGCGCAAAATCGCTTTATACACGCAAACATAATATTATATAACTCTGATCGTTTCTCCGTTCGCCAAAATCTTTCTATCCGTACAAAACACCGGCGGGCTCGTGTATATACTATAATAGGTATAAACGAACAAAAGGCGTAAAAGGTTTCCGACTAGCATCAGCTCCTCGCATTTCCGACTGGCAGGCGAGGAGGAGGCGAGGTGCCTATATTATTTTAAACGATCGTTCGCCCGACAAAGCGCAGCGTTCGCCAACACGAATAATTAAAACGAAAATTGCCTCCGAAGTGCACATTAATCAGACGGCAGTAGTTTTCAGAGAACGCGAATTCTCATGGGTACATAAATCTTATTTATACCGTTTGAAACCGATAGGTGTAGAGAAAACAAGACTCTATAATAACTACAACACTAGTAGTAGTTCGAATTGCAGTATTACGATGTGTTAATTACTACACACCCACCTTTTTGTACTTTCGTTATGTTTTAGACTCTGAGCGAAGCGAGGAACGCATTGAATTTACTATGCTGTATGCTGTAGCTCTGTGTCCTGTAACCAGAGATCTTGCTTTAACTATCGAATTTAGGCAGCGGCTGTTTAACCAAACTTCAAGGGAAGAGACGATAGTGGTGGAATTATGTGGGACTCAAAGTTATAGCCTCCAATTGACTGCCAAGTCCTTCGATTTTTTGACAGATCATCCCGTAAAGCGCCTCCTTATATTCGCCAAGATATCCGCGAATAGGGGTGACTTAAAATGTCAACCCCTTCCCCACCAACCTAATTGAAACACACGACACACGTATGAATGCATTAAATCAATATAGATACGCAGATTATTTCAACTAAAAACAAAGCAATTTAAGATTATAAGAAAATGAACAATGTACATTTTCAATATGCAATTAAAACAGTCATATTATTAAAGTACAAAATATTTTAAATAAATTATATGAGTCTCATTAAAGCAATATTGGTTTTTTTTTTTTTTGATTTGATGAAAAATGATATTATTACTGGGCCCGTAAATTTCTTAAATATCTTCAGCTATAGTTACGTCACATGCACACATATATATAATGTATATAGTTCAGGGGGGTTATTTTGGATCCAAAGACACATTTATCATGTTATTTAATGTTGCGGTAAAATAATTATTTCAGTCAATAACATTTTTAGTTTACTACTCCCCCCCCTCCCCGAAATTTATTTTCAGTTACGGTCTTGTATTATACGTAGGGTATATAGGTGTACGTCACGCGGCGTGTGAAATTTCGACAGCTGTCTCCGGTGTACCTGTAACGGTACGAGGAATAGCGAAATTCGACGAGTCCGAAAGGTTCTCATTTATGTACCGCAACTCTAAAATGTTTACAGAGACCGTGTACTCGTAGTCGAATTACACGTAAACATCGTTAACATTATATGTATACACCCAAGTTTAATTAATTACACACGTTGTATATGAATCGGCTCGTGTAAGCAATGGCGGTGAAAACAAAGTCCGACGGTGGGTGGGTGACTCCACGCGCGGCCGGGGAGGGGCGATGGGGGAGTCTATTGATTATTTCTTTAAAAACCGTATCCGGTTTGCTACGCGTTTATATTGGGCCTAATGCCTTACAGCGCACCTACGTGTTTATTTTCTGCGCTTTAATAATATTGTTATAATATACCGTTCGTCTGTAGATTTTCTATGAGTTTCCAGGCATACTTGGACGACCGGGTATACATTGTCCAACGAGGACGATTTTTCAAGTCATTGGATTAGAAGACCACGACGGTTCGATTATAGGTCCTACCACGTATAACGCGGAAATTTCCGTCAAAAAGAGCATCGTTGTTGCATCATTTTCCTACACTATAATGTACAGAGTAATTTTTTGTACCGTAAACCATATATGGTTATAAATGTATAAATAAATAATTTTTTGGATCACGGTTTTTACATTTGATATATTATATTATTATGCATATTTTTGGTATGCAAAACGAAACGTATCAAATGAGTTTTGAAACCAAAATCATATCAAAATTCAACATCTCCGTATGATTTAGATAATCGAGATTTCGACGGTTTTTCCATCGTGTTCGATAATAAAAAACCAAGAAACCACGGAAGAAATGAAACCATCTCTCCCTTCTGACCTATTTGACGCGGTTTTGCACATATCAAACCGAAAGTTATTGTCAATTGTAATACTGGACCATTTGAAGTTATATCTATTTCTTAGTCAGGCGAACGGGAGAAGATTCGATCCGATACCTATAGTTTATCGCCGATTCTTCCTGATAAAAGAATAACCCTGTATAAAATATGTTTTTTTATTTTATTCAGTATATATTTATTGTAACACTGAAAACTCATTTCAAGCATCAATCAATACGTACAAATACACGTATTGATTTGCTATTTGCATGTTATTATTATTAATAATACACGAGCGTGTAGTTTTATAATAATAATTTGTTTTCCATAATCCGTTAGTAGGGAGTGCGGGAGAGTTTATACTAAAATAATTTTTATATAGTTGACATTTTTTTTTTTTTTTTTTTCCAAACGAATCGATAAAATGTTCATGGTTAATATTCCGTTTTAGGCACCTCGTATTTTGGGTTAAAGAGATTCGAAATGAAACGGAGACTTCCTCATCTTTATTTTTCTAACACATACGTAGAAGAGCAATTTAGACCAATAGGTTCGGCAACTTTTTAAAATTTCACTCATTAGTTTAGATACATTTGATTTGGAAATTTCGAAATGTATATATATAAAATTTAAGTAATTATATATAAATTATATAAATGATGGCCTAGCTGATCTCATGTATACTTCATCCTGAATTAAAAAATATTTTCAGAACTTTTATTCTTTAACTAAATCGAATTTAACATTTCAAAACAAATAAGTGTAAGTGGTGTTTTACAAAAATTAAACGAGACTTTCTCAATAAAAGTGGTTTATTTTTAAAATAATACAATTTAATATTTATCGCAATTAAACTAGTTTTCTTCAGCATCTACACACTTACTTACGTTGCTGTCATTTTTGAAAACAGTGCTGCCAATCACTTTCAGTCAGCCTTTTTAGAAGTTTTGTCGGTTTCTGTTTTATGTTATCAACTATTTGATAATGGGTTCCTTTTAATGAAGTTTTAAGTTTTAGGAATAGGTCATAAAGCGGCGTTGAAGTATAGATATTTTTGTCCAGTTAAAAAATGATGAAGCACCCAGCTATTCGTCCATAGGTCAGGCCGCTTATTTTTAATACGTTCTCCAAATTTAATTATAGTTCCAAAATATTAGTGATTGACTGTTCGACGATCTTGCCGAACGATTCTGTCAATTTTATCAATATTTAAATTTTTTGAAGACGAAAATGAAATAATAAAACGTGCTATGCATGAACTTATAGTGCATAATTATGCAATTGCAATTCGTAAAAAAAAAAAAAAAACTTTAGAATAAGAAATGATTATTTTGTTTAAGTGATTTTCAAAAATGTTTGTCTATCGGAAGAATATAATATAAAATAATCATCATTTTTAGATCGGTTCCGAGCGGACAATTTTATTATTACCATGTAAGTACTATCTAATGAATACTTATTCATTTCGATTTCATATATCCTCTATGGAAAAAATGTTATTTCAAATCGCGGAATTAATAACCCTTATGGATGTGGACAAGAATAAATCCACAGCAGTCCGTGCCTGTCCCAAAAGCAGACTTAAATGGATCTAAATAGCCACTCAGAACAGCAACGTTACTATTATTGAGTTATTATTATCTATCCTTACATAGAGTTTTCATAGGATATTTGGTCTGCGACGTGGAGGAAGCCAAGACTAAACAAAAAAGATACAGATATACTTTGCATGGTAGTTGGGTTACTGTTGTAAGTGAGAAATTGGGATGGTAGAAGGGAAATTTAATGCATTTCTGTAGGTAAAAATTAGTCATTGCTAACCAAAAAGCGGTTAATAAGCGATAATAATTATTATTAATTAATGAAAGAACCGGTAGATGTTATATAGCGTCCGTACGTGCTTCGACCACGTAAATTACAGCCGTATTTCGAATTATGCATTATAATTTACACGTACATGTGTGTAAATGCAATAACCTTCTGCAGGTGGGCGAGGGGTCATTTCGGTGCGGCACACGGGAGTATAAAGAACCTAATTTCAACACATAATCAGAGACAGACTTTCACCTCGTCCGCAACACTGTGGGTACTTTGAAGTCTATAAACCTGTATTATATTATTATATTTTTGGACGTTGAATAATTTCGCTATTCAAACTAATCGTATTAACTCCGGTGTGGTGGTTTTACGGGATTATGTGATTCTATTAGACTCGACGAACGGTCGTTCATGGTTTATTTTCAAACCGTCAATGATTTTAGAAAAACGAAATATGAGAATTCCGGGAAAAGGAACAAGAGCCAGGAGAAAAAGTCGGAGCAAGGGCCACGAGTGGTGGTAATAGCGATGGTCACGATCACGGTGGGCTCATAGCTTTTGCTCCCGCTCATTGTTTCGGAACTCCCTTTTCCATCCTATCGATGTTCTTATAATTTACTCGTTGCGGTTTAAACATCATGGCGTATCATTAATAAAATCGCGAAATATACGTGGCGTGTATAATAATATAACGACAAGTGTAGCGAAAAAAATAATTAAATCTTCAACTGCAAATCGAAAAATAGCTAATGGGTTTTGGGTAAATCTTTCAAAATAATCCGAGAAATTCTTTACAGACGGATTATATTTAATATGATTATGGTATCGTACAATGACTGTATCGTCGGATCGCGCGGAAATAATTGAAGTTAGACGGGTAACAGGAATCTTAGACGACGAAAGTAGTGTTTTTTTTTTTTTTTTTGTCTTATGCAACGATGATACCAGATTATATTATTATATTATGTTATGAGATTATTACGACTTAACGAATCCGGAGATAAATTATGCGAAATCAGCGTAGTTGATCTGCCGGACGATGCTGCAGCTGCATTTTAAAGGATATGGATCGCGCGGAGTTCGATTAAAATCCTTGTTTTTGCGGCGACGTTTAAGCGAAGGAACCCCGGGGGAAAAAAAAATCTAAAAATTCAAACGTCAGCTTCCTCACAGAAATATAAAATACGATTAACATCCGGCTTCGAGAGACGCGGTCCGGTTCTCTCCGTACTGTTTACAAACTGTCTGATCTCTGCGTGCTAGGTAATTTGTCTGTATTAGTGTACAGTTTACGTATTTTTTGTCGATTTTTCTATGTATTTCCTATAACGTTACGACGGTTCGAATGAAACGTGCCACCTGGGTGGGCGTGAAGAATCCGTTTTTTTTTCAATGTAGTTATTCGGGTGTGAAAGTTTTTGGTAGATTTTTACGAGCACCATCAAAAATATGTATTCGGAGAAAGGAAAACCACGTCTAATAGCTTTATCGTTCCGCTCAGAATCTGAAAAATAACCAAAAAAAAACCGACCCTATGTAGTCGCGTCATTAACGTCGTCACCAAAACGGTCGTTTGCATAAATAATTCGGCCACCGTATAATAATATAATTATTATGGTCTCGATTGCAGCATCACCGTCGAGCTCCGAAAAGAGGTGCGACGGGATTACGATCCTTATCGAAATGGGTTTTTTTTAATTTTTTTTTTTTTTTTTAGTTTTGTTTATCGTCTTTTCAAAGTACCTTTATATACCTACGTATAAGTCTCACATCGCTGCCGTGGGGGAAAACATTTCGTTGGTATTTGCATAGTATTATTATTTTTTTTTTTTGTTGCCGGTAAAATATCGCCATAAGCAAAAAACACAAAAAAAAAAAAACCGTTCGCGTCGTAATGTCGTCGCGTGAACGAAATTACCTATAAGTGAAATTTCTCGGGCTCACCTCGCGTATTTTGATTATTTTTTCGCGGCGGATTTTGGAACGAGTTCAAATAAATTTCGGGAATAATTCTTTTTTTTTTTTCATTGATACGAAATATATCTATGCGTTTTTTTTCGGTCGTTCTGTACATTGTTGTAATAATGTTGTACATTAATTCCGGTGTAAAACAGAAAATCTCTATTAATTGTATCAAATTAATTTAAGTGCAAATAAAACTTTATGCATAATAACTGTCCGTAACTTTACCATATAATAAATAATGCTACGGTCGCAGTGATTATTGACCACGTGAAATTAAACCATACGTGGGGGTGGATGGGAGGGGCGTGAAATATTACAGGGGTCCAGTAATTACTAGTAAAATTTTATCCCACAATTTCATATTTTACATCTTGAATTTGGCGAAGAATAAGTTGGTTTTCCTAAGACAGATTTGTGTGTTTTTGTTTTCTGTCCGTTAAAATTTTTTCAAGTATAGCATCTTTTTTAGAAACAAATTAGTTGGCGAGCTGGTAGGTTTGTTACGGTTTTGTTGTAATAGTTTTCTTAGTAACTGTCAAAATCCGGGAAAAAATATGGGAAATTTTGGAAAGTTTACGGTTTAAACGGTTTCATTAATTTTAATTTTGTTTTTAAATTCGGAGAGTAGCCAGGGATCTATTGGATTTACTATGATGTGTGTGTTTTTTTTTTTTGTAATTTTTCTGCTTTTAAACAACTTTTGTACCATAGAACTTGTTCCGAAGTATAGACTATAGCGTCTTTTTTGAAAGGTGACTTTTTCTAGTTGGAGGTTTCGAAAAAATTGAGAACAACCCGAAAGAAAATTATAGGTAAAATGGTATATATTTACACCACCCCGCGGCATTACAGTTTTTATTAATTTTATTATGTTAACACGATGTTCTATCAGAAATATTGTTCCAATATAAAACAAAAAAAAGATCAATTTTGTAGAATTGTTGGTGAGTAATTTAGTAGTTTTTTCATTTTCTTTGTAGTTTTACTGATAATTGAGAAAAACCGAAAATACATAGAAAGAACGGGAAAATTTACGAAAATTTATTTAAATTAATTTTTTTTTTTTTAAATGTCATTCAGTTAAAAATATTCGCAAAGATTTAAAATGTTGACAGAAAACTTATATTTATTTTTCTAGACGTGGTAAAACTTTCAGAATATTAAAACGATTTTTGAGTTATTTATAGACATTTAAATTTTACGAGTTTTGTTTACGTAATTTTTATTTGGTATTAACTGGTACTCTATAGATAAATTATTAGACTCTATAGAAACGCTTGAAAATTTGATAGGAAGTTGATTATAAGCCATATTCAGTGGTAAAAGAAAATAATTAGTTTAATATTGTATTTTTTATTATTATAAGAGTTTTAAAATCCAATTTTGATGTAAATCGTAAATATTCCGGCATTTCAAAACATGTATAACCGAACTTCGCTCCGAATTATTTTTCGTTGTTAATGGTTTATCGTTGGTTACGGATGTTAATTTAATAACTTTATGTATCCCATCTTTTCCATTTCCCGTCTAAAACTACAGTGACCGCACCCGTATCCAGTATCAGCTCTTTTTTTTTTTTGGTACACGTCTTAATACCTATTCTCAAAATATTCCGAATATTTTTCGCAAATTATGCTAATAGATATTCCGAATATTATTCGTCATATGTATTCGAACATTTTTAAAAAATATTTTACTCAAATCCGACGTATGCCCGTACTGTACATAATATTTTGTAATAATCTAGTAAAACCATATATATATACATATATTTATATATTTTTTTTTAACCGAGACCATAATGTATTATTATTTTAATAGTGCGAGGAGGATAATAGTATTTTGTTCGCGCGCGGGCGATACATTATTTCATTACGGCGGCGCGGCGGCGGCGGCGGAAACGGAACGTCGAAATTTTCCGGAACGCGTTTTGACGTTTATTAGTTTTTATGGCGCGTAAAACGAATTTAAAATCGTAATGTGCGTTACTGCCGTATATATTATTTTAATATAATATATTATTGTGTCGTAAAACGTATAATATTTACTGGTACATATATAAATATTTTTACGGAAGAGAAAAACAACGAAAATGCCTCGCAAACCGACGACGCATGAATGTATTGAGATAAAAAAAAAATGTTACAAAAAAAAAACCGAGTGACGCCAGCGAAAAATCTCTTCGAGGAGAGAACTATTCGTCTTCACGAGCGTGGTACGAAATATTTTTCAAGAATAAATATTAGGTACATAATGTAATTTCCTTAGAGTAGGTACTTGACCCGAATTTATACGGTTTTAGTACAACATTTTGGGCGATATAAGCAAAATTTATAACGTTACGTATTGCTTGTAAATTGTGGTGTTCAGGTCAAAATCGAAGTTTAAACGTAAATAGGTATAAAAGCTGTGCTAGGATAATGGGGATGGGTGCAGCCACTGTCATAGGTAAGAAGTTGGGAAGGTAGTAGAGAGGAAATTTACAAATTTTAACGCATCATATATTCATATCCGATCAATAGTTTCTTAGTTATAGCCGGTTTAATATCTAGAAAAATGCCTGAAAACGAGACTGCCACGCTACGCAATACTGAATCATAATCGTAATACAAGGTTGGTAATGAAACTGTCAAAAGATAACAATAATTACAATAAAGGCCAAGTGAGTTTCCATTAGAAATAGCTAATACTAAGAAACTATTAAATCGGATAGGTGTAAACGTATGATACATTCAGATTTTTAGAATAATAAAATTGCTATTTTGAATGTTTTAAAAAATACAAATTTATTTTTTGCAGCGATTAAGACGGTGGTTCTCAACCTTTTTTTATTCTACGCCCCCCTTGAATACTTTTAAAAATCTCACGAACCCCCTACTCTTAAATTAGATTAGACGACTTTTTTTTAAAAATAAATTTTACGAAATAACTTCATACATATTATAGATAATACAATTAAAATTAATTTATTGTTTTCAATTTTATTGATTGTAAAATAACATGAATATTTTAACAACGAAATTCTCATTATTTCATCATCACTTTATTTCCCTCCCACTGTCACTAAATTCTTACCCCCCGAGTTGGGAACCACTGGATTAAGGGATGAAAATACAAATTTAATTTTTCTCAACCTTTGTGTCCCTTCGACAAAAAATCCGATTAAAAAAAAAAAAGGATATCTACAGAGTTATTAGTATTCGGATAACATTATACCATCCTCTTAATTCTTATAGGTGTACAAATGTAAATATTATCATGAAGTGGAATATTGCCATGATATTTACTAATTTTTTTTTTTTTATGTACGTTTTATGAGCTTTTAAACTTTACTTTAATTGTATACCTTTTTCGAAAACATTTTTTGCCCAGCAGCAAGACGGCGCAATTCTGTTTTTCTTTTGTTCTCTTAAACTTTTAACGAAACGAAGGAAGTAGCATGTCTTCCTTTCCGTCCACTCTGCTGATATAATATAAGAAAGAGTTTTAATGATTAAATGTAAACGGAGGCTGAAATTGTAATTTCGAGAGAAAAATCCCAGTCGAGAAAATAATATAATTCAATGAATCGAAATTTCACAAAAAAAAAAAAAAAAAAAAAAAAAACTAGTTGATGTAAATATTATTTAAAACAAGTGATTTAACAGTACATACAGTTTTTAGTTTGCGTGTTTTTGGTATATATTTTTTCGTTTTCAGAATTCGTTAAAATTGTTTTTTCTTTTCAGCGGTTAAAGTGTGGTTTTTACATGAAATTAATTAAGTAGATAGCGCTGTCGTGATAATCGTTCGGCAAAAACAGCGGTGGTGTTGACGACCAAACGCAACGTCGCAATGGATCTTTAGGTTTAACGAAACCAAAAATGAGCCATGCGATAAAATTTTTTTCCTAGAGTTATCTAATAAAAACTTATCTCTTTGGCATTATGTTATAAGTTGGTAACTGAAACGGTGATCAAAATGCAATATATCGTTTAGGTATGAACGACATTTTTTTCTTTTGGAATATAGCGAAAATCATAAGAAATATTTATAGTAGACATTAGGTTCCGGACGCCTAAACGAGGAGGATAAAAAATTCTTCACGGGATGTCGTTGCTGAATCGTAACTTTTCCGAACGGACATTTATAACGAAATTAGCGGAATCCTCTGACAATTCCGGTTTCGTGGATAATTTAAAAGGCTGACAGGTTAAATACACGGAGTAAAACGGTGACGTCCGTCCGTCGTATAGGAGGGATGAACTTCTTTTTTTTAAATCTATTAAACCGTCTCGCGTCCTATTGTATCGCCGCCGAAGGTTTTGCGATTATTATTCGACCGGAAACGGTTACGGCTTTTCCGGGGATCGTTGGCCAATAATATATTATATTCCCGACTTTACTGCAATATACGCCCACGTCACGTGATCCGGTAAATTCTAAGTTTCTTTTGGATTCCGAACCAATATAAGCACGCGGATGAAGACCTAATCACCAGGTAGAGAAATGTAATATCGTTTTTCCGCAAAATATATTTTGTGATTTAAATAATATTGATTTTTTTATTAAAATTTTTACTTCTATACATGTGAATAATTTTGAAAAATGTTTAATTTGACAATAATTACTTGCGTAGTAAAAAAACACCAGTGTGGTGTTCTCTTTAATAAAACTATAACTCATATTGTTGAACATGTTTATTGTTAAATACAGATAGGGTGAACGTTTTTTTAAAAAAAAATCACTGTATTACAATGATCGGAGGGAAATATTATTTGAAATGTCGGTTAAACAGCATCATCTTTAAAGGGTGTGCCCATCGTTCCGGTGCTTATAAAAAAAAAAAAATTCGAATTTATTATGTATAAAGGTGGTCATGAGATAAGGGATAGAAAAATAATAGCATAACCCATTGAATTTTAGAGCTACAAATATTTATTTATAATTTCCAGTTGGGATATAATTTTCTTTGCAAGGTTTCAAAAGAAAATCGAGCCGTCCGTCTTGTTTTTAACGCGAAGCAAATCGAATTGTCAATTTATAGTGAATTTATTTGTAACTGTACACAAACCAGTCACTTTGGGGCTATGCAGCGGTCGTTAATGGAGGCTTTGAGGGATACTGCAACATAAAAACGGCAGTTTTATTTCTTCATAAAATCGCTACGATGTAATAAAGCCATTTCCAGAAAGTGCGCCTCATCACTCATAAACATCAACATATTCATCATTCGTCCCGAATAAAGAAAGTATTTTTAACGCAAATTCATTCGTTTCAGAATTATTGGTTTTCATCGTATATGAACACATGGTTAACGACATTTCACCATTCAGTAATCGTAACTAAACGGCATAAATTTACGGATCACATAAGATATTCTAGGCCTTTTCACTTCCATTTCGCGTGGAGAAAAATCTCGCGTGTTTTTGGTCTTTTACCGTGACTCTATATGTATAATATTATGCACGTCAGTGGCATTCTTATACCCTTTTATTTGGGGGGAGGGGGAGGCGAGAATTTATGCATAAATTCATTTTTAGAGTAGAAATTAATTAACTTTAAAACACGAAATACACATAGTATATTATAATATATTTAAATATTTATTAAACTAGAAAATCTATTTACTAATGGTTGGATTTATTTTCACAATTTGCTGGCATAAGTTTCTGTTATAATTTGCTATTTTATTTGTAGTTTAATTGTTACTATTTAAGAAATCAACAACAACTTGTATAGCATTTTTGTCGTATAAATCTTTCAATCACATTGTGGGCTATGCTCTTGAAAATATCCATCTACACTCAATATTTTTGCTTACTTGTTTAGTGAAACATTAAAAATTAGTTTAAAGTCACGTTTTTGCCTTTTTGACCTTTATCATAAAATAAAACACAGTACTTACAAAATAAATAGCATTTTGAAATTGAATAATGAAGCCATTGTTCAAAAAGTGTTCGTTTAAGAAAATGTTTTTCTTCTTTAGTTATTTTGTGAGTCCTGTTTAAATAAATAAAGTTATTTTGAAGGATATTAGACATATGCGTACAGTAATATTGTTTAATAATCTTATTTAACTACCAGATGGATGAGTTTTAGGTAAGAAATTTCCAATATCAGAACTTTAAGATTCAGTTAAATTATTTGAAATAATAGTTGTGCTCATAGATGCATTTCAGCCATAATGAAAGAATATTCTTTTGGCTCTCGTGTATTTTTTTATACGTAATTAGCGTTCACACTTTGCAAAAGGTACAAGGCATAATTTTAATTTATAACTAAGAAAAGCAATTATAGCTTTTACAGGAAATCCTCAAAGACAAAAAAAAAAAAATGTTATTCACGTTTGGTATACTATTGCATTATCAATTTTATCGTATTTTTATCATAATTCCACCTTTAATATTTCAATTATCTAGTCAATAATAATTTGGTTGTTATACAAAATTAATTTCACTAGTATTGCTAGTATATTTCACTAGTATATTTTCATTTTTGTGATTTATATGATCACAATATAAGAGAATAATAATAATAATAATATCGTTTATCAAAAAAGGTGAATGTTCTGAAAAAATGTACTGCTAATCGTGGAATCAAAATGAATTACTAACTGATAGTAATATGTATTATATTTTGATAAAGAAAAAGGTCGTGGAGATGACTACTCTATTAACCCTTCCCCCTCTCTCACTCTAAGAACATCTCTGATGTATGCGGTTTTAGCCAGGCAAGAAGTTTTATGGATATTTTGTTCGATTGAAAAAAACCATTTCAACATTTTGGAAATCGGTGCCCATATACGGTATAATATAGATTTCAAGTTAAATAGGTCACCCGTATACGTATATAGAAAGAGAGGTCGTTGCACATTAACGTAGTAGCTAGGTATATTATTATGCTTAGACGGGCTGGAAAATGGCGGAAAGCATAATAATACAATCGGCGGGTATAACACGATAATAGCATAGTAGGTGAAAGAAAATTGAAAAAGGTTCGCGGAAATGCCTACCAAATACCCGCCTAATGCAGTTGGTCGGGGATATAGGCAGTAGGTACACGTGTCGCGATTTCAGTGTTTATCGGTGACGACTAGATTCCTCTACCTAGAAGAATATGGGGTGAAATGGATAAGCGGGAATAAAATTTAAAAAGTGAAAATCACGCGTAAAAAAAATAAGACATTTATATCAATTAATTTTGATATATTAAGCATATTTTAACATTTAATATATTTCAATATTTATAATATACTCTGGGGAAAGATTAGGTTAGGTATTAGATACAATTTTCAAAATTATCAGGAATATGATTTTTTTCAAAAAATGAAATAATTTTTTAACAATAGTGTCGCAGGACTCAAGAGTCAAGTTAAGATATTTTAATTAAACATAAATTAACATTTTATAAAACTTATTTCAATTTTAACTTCTGTTTATATGGCTTTAGTTAATAAAAATGTTATACAAAAAAAGTCAGTTGGGGCAAAACGCATTCAAAAAAGACGTCCTAGGATAATAGGAGTGGATGCAGTCACTGTAATAAGTAATTTAATGTATTTATCTGTAAGCAATAATAAAGCATTAATTACGAAAAAAACGATTCTGAGCAGAGTTCAGTTGATAATGATGCTTTGTCAACAATATATATGTAATTTCATAGTAAAATAATTAAATAGAGTTTCTTTAATAAAATGTATTTAATGTTGAACCGATTTTCTAGTTTTCTTACGTTTTTGTCATGTTTTATCCCGGTTTTTCAAACTCGATGAGGAAACTCCTGAGAAAATCAAAAATTACCTTTGTAAAATACCTCCCCACACCGATTTGCTTTCAGAAAAGGTGCTACATTTATAAATCCGAGTAATTCATCTGGTAGAAAAGTTTTGCACAGATAAAAAAAAAAAAAAAAACATCTTTGTAAAACTATAAGCTTCTTTGTTCCACTTAGAATCTAAAATAACCACCTACCATAACAACCATTTCGAGAAAATGAATATTATTTGTTTTTAGAACTAATTATTTCAGTTAGTAAGTATAGCAAGCTAAAGTGGTTGTAAAAAAAAAATAAATAAATAATCATTATTAAATATTGGTTTACAACTAAAAGTCTTAATCTTGTTATTGTATTTATTTTATAGAGCACATTGCGGTTATTTTTAGGGCACTAGTATTTATATTTTGAATTAAATTTATGAAACGTGTAATTTATTCAAAATGCCTTGTATTTTATAATTTTTTTCAGAAGGACACCATATCATTTGGTATAATTTTAACGTTTCCTATTTACCGGTTAACCGACCTCCGCTAAGAATCGTTATTTGATTGTATCGTTGTTTTATAAACGAAATGGCTTTATGTATATCCTATAACCCATAACTTATAACCTTTTCGACTTCCCGCCTTTAATGGCGACCAATCCACGGTACCAAATACATCACGTATATTTTTTTTATGAATGTGTTTTTTTTTTTCATAACGAACCATCAGCTACCTTATAATCAACGGGGAAGAAAATAAAATCAATACAAACTGTCACCTCGCGATGATATAATATTATTATTATAATGTTCGACGCTGACATTCGCGGCCGTAGTGAACACTGAACCCCATTATCATTATTACACTCTCGTTTTAACGAACTGTGAGGAAGTGCATTTTTTGCAGCTTTAATCTATTATGTGTGTAATAACGTGATTATCACAATAAAAAATAATACCTATAGCGCACCAAAATCATTAAATTATTTCCGTGTACGTTGGAGTTTTATAAACGGTCTCGTCGTAATACCGGATAAATACATCCTGAATATTAAAACAATATAATATAAAATACAAAAAAAAAAAACTTTGCGTTTCAGATTCCGAGTATAACGATTCATTTATAGTATTACTTATATTAATTTTACAAAGATATGGGTTTATTTTTTATTTTCTCATTTGTACAGTTAGTAAAAGTACTCTGATTTGTTCGTTTCCTACCTAAAAATTAACCTGATTTTCGAAGTCTAACATAATCATTCATTTTAATTTTGGGCAAGATCAGGATCAGAAGCAGTGTTCTAGAATCGTTGTTTCTATATTACTACTAGTATCGCATAATATTATAATATTAAAATCGGAAACGGGAACGTGTAAAGATTTTAGAGGATAAAACGGTTCGAACTCGAACTTATCTAAATATACCCTTAAAGCAATTATTCTACTATAATGAAGAATATGCAAAACTGAGCATTTGCGTCAAAATATATTATGCAAAAATATGTAAGTGGGTACGCTTTAAAATGTCGAATAAATATGTATTACTCGTATATATAGTCGCCATGAAACAAATTTGTATAAAATTAATTATTATTTATTTTTAGCAAGCATAGCGAAAAAGTATATGCAAATGCAATAACGAATAGTCAATGGCTGTGGTGATACCGCGTCCGTATTTTAACGAGGAATTTTCAAGCGGGTAAAAATTGTCTTGGAAACTTTTGTATAATTTTTATTCTTCTATCAGAAAAAAAAAGACGTATAAATATATAATCGTCAAGGTTGATATAGCGAACGAAATAGAGAAAACTCACTAAAACGAAACTTTGTATGCATAGATACGATTACTTCCTATAACGCAATTATTAAGTATTTTAATTACGAGTGTGAATATATTATCGAATAATAATAAATTTTGATTATCAATGTTTTCTACGAGATTCCACGAGTAATCATTTCCGATTTTTATAAATTTATTTTTCCGAAAATGCCGTCAAAATTATCTACACAACAGTGACGTATCGAGGACGTCTGGGGATGAGTGGAAACAACAAATTCCGTTCGCAGATCCGTGGAGGGCTACGCTCATATCCCTCGCCCCAGTGTGTGTATTAAAATAAAGGAATTTTCTCTTTCACGGAATTTCTTAAGTAGGCTTTTAATCTTTTCAAACGTGAAAAGCTCCTTTCTGCGGAAATAGGTAAAGTACGAAATATTTTAACTTTTGAGTAGAAAGCGTGAATTTGGAATTATGTCTTTATCACAACACTAAGCTATGTACGCACCGTGAACATTTTACTACGGCGGTCGTGCGTTTCGCCCTATTATCGTGATTACGGAACCGCACGGACTATATTATGTTTTATTGATTTGTTTACTATGAAATTATCAATTAATACTAATATTCAAGTTCCGTTAGATGTTCGAGTAACAACGTACAGATATTATAGTGCATTATGATTTAATAATAACATATTTCGTATGAAAAAAAAGCCACGGGAGGGGAGCCGTGTATAACACCGGGTCGTGTCGGGTTCGATTAATATTCGACGTACATAATAATATTATTATTTGATTAATATTTTATGTATCAGACTCGTGTTTGCGTCACGCCGGAGGCAAACGGTACAATGGATTAATTGTCCGATATCGTTTTAATCGAGTTATTAAACGTATTTTATCCGACTACTATTATTCGTAGGTATGTATATATATGTATATAAACACAAACGAATACGACGGGCTCTCTAATTTGAGACTGCTGCCGTTCGTATAATAATAATTGCCTTATATATATGTATAATATAATACACCTAACTGGAAACTGCGTAAATGAAGACGCACAGGAGTTGGCGGAGGGGAGGGTGGTGTCGACGCCCCTTTACACGGGGTTCCGATTCCCAGGGACGATATAATAATAATAATTTGTCCGTCAAAAGCCAGCCGGCGGCCGCGGCGGCGGACGAGAAAACACGGTAAATTAGACGGATGAGTGGCGAATTGCAGCAGCTCATCGCTCTCTTTGTACATTGCATCGACGGTATATATTTTTGTTCCGGGATTTCGCTGTGCCGCGGCACACTGAATAATTTCAGTCCGGTGACGATTATTAACTCGGCGCCGGCGGTGCTGGGTGTTACCGTTGTCGTCGTTTTGTTTAAATCTTCTTTTCACCCATGCAACCCACTCCTTTCCTTCAACTTCCCTCTATCCCCTCTCCCCCCCCGTCGACAACGGACCGGGTTCGATCGAACTATATACGTATATATATATATATATATACATAATCAGCTATATATTGAAACTGAACGACGAGAAACGCGAAAAAGAAACTTTTTTTTTTTAAATTCGATTTAACGTAGTCTCCTTTGAGTTTTCAGACGCGACTCGACTGCTGCAGAGCCATTACAAAACGTGACTTCTTTGTGCACACACCCAGCTGATGCTATCGCGTCGTTCGCGCAACGACTATATTATTATTATTCCCGCGGGACTCGTATAATACGGCCGATATTATTGCACTTGACTCGAAAAGTCGAAACTAAGTGAAATTGATTAGGCGGTACTGTACAGAAGCTACTGGTGATGAATCGCTAAAATATTGCACACCATACGAATAAAAAAAATTCATGTCTTGGGCAACAGAGTTGTAGACTTGTGCGTACAGTATAAAACCGGTCAAATTACCTTAAATTTGCATAGTGTATGACAAATACAATTTTCAAAAAGATTCAATTTCAAATGTTAGTTACCATCAAAGTAAGATGGAGTTTGTCTAATTAATAATGTTATTAAAAATGTTTAAAATTAAACTACAGTACTTTGAAAATTTTATGATAAGTAAGTATAATCTCTGCTAAAATACGATATCACGTATCGGCGTATTTACGAGTGAGATTCGGGCGGATAGATCCTCTCTTGGTTTTTATTTGCTAAAATAATAGGATTTAAGTTATAATTATGTATAATATCTTCAATAATTTATCCTGACTGTCTGAATGACTGACTGATTCATCATCGCCTAGTCCAAACCACTGGACGGATCGGGCTGATAGCCATTATGACGTAAGCATCCGCTAAGAAAGGATCTTTGAAAATTCAATCCTTAAGGGGATAAAATAGGGGATTTTAGGTATATTTGGTACGCATAATATATAATTACTGATTTATTTATTTTTGTTTATTCAAGGGTTACCTTGGTGTTACGGATGATAATTTGGTTGTAACGGAAAAGAAAACTATTATAATTATTATTATTACTATTATTTACACTATTCAAATTTCATAATAGAACACCCGAAAGTGTTACCAAAAATGAATATGGCTAAAATAATAATAATAAAAATATATATCTAGACACTAAATTGCGTTTATAATAAACTATCTTAGAGTATTTTTCAGTGGTTTTTTCCATTTTTGTAGTTGCAGCAAGACATTTTTAATTAATATGTAGTAAACAAAAAATGTGGCGTACTTACAGTTATAACCGAGGTCACATGCGAAGTGTTTTAAATGTTCAAAAATTATATTAAAATTACTAATTTGTTCTAAAGAGTAAAGAAATGTTTTTTTTTTTTTTTTTTATCTTAAAGCTTCGCTGTGTCACTGCAACCATTCTTCTCTTTTATTTTTTCATTTTTTCATAACTTGTTGGAGATGATAGCTTTTTCATATTCCCTAGATTAGTTTCCCTTGGTCACTTCCTTATTTTTTTCCCATTTATCTTCTTTTCCATAATATTTGTAATATACGTGCTAATGTTGATTAAAAGTTCAAAAAACTTAATTTTTCTTATTTCTATAATTTTGATAATTTGTCTTGGTTCGTCTACCATATGTATTATTTCCATATTCGATTTCCTTTCCGTTCCGTCTTTATAATTTTCCTTCATGTTCACACCTCTAATGCTTCTATTCTTCTTTTATTTAAGGAGCACAAAGTCCAAGACACACAACGACATTTTAATAAATAGCTTTCTAATTTTAATCAATACATTTAGTATCTCAATAATTTTAACATTATTTTTAAACTTTCTCATTGCTCTATGTTTTTCTCGACTTTTTTCTATTAAGAAAACTACGTGGAAAATAAAAAATAAAGTACCTCATTCACACTAACTAGAATAAATTTTATTTCAGAAACTTTTGATTCATATTTTTGGTAGAAAGGAAAACTGGAAAAACTAAAAATAATGTAATTTTAAACGCCGTAAATTCGTCGTTTTTTATTTTACTTT
Source organism: Cinara cedri (assembly GCA_902439185.1). Classification (NCBI taxonomy): domain Eukaryota; kingdom Metazoa; phylum Arthropoda; class Insecta; order Hemiptera; family Aphididae; genus Cinara; species Cinara cedri. Next base: position 934,442 of record CABPRJ010002375.1, read on the forward strand.
TTTCCCAATTATTATGAAAACTGGTTGGAAAATCAGAACACCATTTTCTTATTCATCAATAAGAATCAGAATGTAAAAAAAAAAAAAAACTCTTGTCGTACTTTGATTAAATCAAGATTTCTGATAGATGGAAAACATAAATCGTTAAAATTAAAAATAATAATATCGATAAACCCGCAGCACGACGTAATTACTTATTTGTTTTACCTAAAAAATTACTTTCTTAAAGTATCAACTAGATCCAAAATTCAACAAAAACAGTATTTTCACAGTTTTTGTTATAAAAAAATATATATTAAAATAAAAAAAAAAATACACGTCATAATAGTACAACCAATATATTCTTTGGTCCGCTCAGAATCTGAAATATAATGATATTAGCATACTGTAAAAACTAGAAAAATGATAATGCTTTTTTCGAAAAAGCGCCCCTCAATTATTATCCGTGTCCAAAACATCTTGGTATCTTGTGTGATGGTGCTATTATAATCCACAGATTACTCTGATTAGATAAAACCAAAATACAAGTAGTAGATATTGTATCCTTTTTATTATTTATGATTCTCTAATAATAAAATGATAGAATTGCATGGAAATCTAAAAATACTAATAACTATTTAAACTCTAGAGTAATGACTTCGAGCTGGAACAAAATTGTCTGGAAAAAAACCAATATTTCTATTTATAATATTATTTAGAAAATTAAACATTCTTTAATTTACAGAACATTATTTTAAGGAGTGCACACATTACCTAACGCATCGGAGCACGTTTTATTGAGAGTTACTCTCGGCGATTGGATTATCCCGTACACGGAAAATTGTACACGAGCCTTTGAACAGTGTGAAACTATTTAATTTATTCAGGTTTCTGCACATAAGCACTATAATTTTGCTCCGGTTTACATAATGATAGCATTTTTCTTAAAGGAAATCTAATTGGAGAGGTACTTTTAAGGAGGTCATTTTTTGATTTTCTCGTGCATTTTCCAACGGAAAAACAGGAGAACGGGAGAATAGGTACAATATTGAACACATATTATTGAAAAATATGTCTAATGCTTATGTAATTATTTTACCATAACATAACTACGGGTATATACAAAGTAACACTATCAACTTTACTCCGCTCCGAACCGTTTGTTCGTTAGCAACGGTTTATCGTCGCATGCAGATTTACATTAAATCCCCCCTATACTACCCTCCCAGCTTCTCAAATACGTTTCAATGTACAGGTGCAGTTTTGAAGTTTCCGTAACGCCAAAAACCGCGGAGAAAACGAACGGTAACCCCGTGACCGTTTGCAGACCGTTTTACTACTGTCCGTAAACCGTACAACAATAATAATAATAATAATAATAATAATAATAATAATAATAATAATAATAATAATAATAATTTATCGTTACCTATTAGGTGCCGCATTGAAAAGACACCCGTGCGGCGGCGGCGGCTATTAGAACGGACATTTTTGTCGCGCCGTTATTATTTTCGGTAGGTATTCGTCGGGGCCGCGGCGGCTTACGGACAGTGGACTCCTGCGCACGGCACCGCGGATATAATTCCGGGGGCTTTACAATAATGCGTTCATTAACGTTTTACGAGCGTCGAGAAAATTCCGAGGCGACTCCGAGGTCCGGTCGTTTAATGTCCGCGATTATTGGTACGCGACGACCCCTCGCTAATTGAAATTATACGTCCCGCGGACGTATTAAAAACGCTACACCGAATATTATTATACCGTCCCGTAACGGGCGTCCGAGTACAATGGTAATATTATAATACGAATAGAACACGATCATTGTTTATGCATCGTCGATCGCCGTTTGTTGGACGAACGCCGTTTTTCTCGCAGTAAAAAACGTATTGACAATGTACCTATTGTGCCTACCGATGAGCCGTAGATTTTCGTGCGATGAAAAAAATTCAAAATATCTAAACACGGAGGTATGTAACAGTTTTATCAAATTTGTGTTTTAAATTCATTTTTTTAATTTGAATCGTTTAACAACGTACTGTAGATATAGGTCAATTATAAAAATCGTTTATTGTTTTATTTATTAAATCCTCACTGTCGTACGTTTGAAGTTTTAGATTCTGATTGGCGCGAGTAATGCATTGGTTTTACAATGATGTTTATTTATTTATTTTTTCTGTAGGTCATTTTCATACCAGCAATTTTGCTCCGATTTATAGTGATAGCACTTTTTCTGAAAGGAGATCGGACTGGGGAGGTACTTTAGGGAGGTTACTTTTTTGATTTTCCCAGAAGTTTTCTCAATAAATCGGAGAACGAGAAAAAACGTAGGAAAAACCGGGAAATAGGTACAATATTAAACGAATATTATTAAAGAAAATGTTTAATGTATGTAACTATTTCATCTCAATTTGACGTATATATTGTAGACAAAGAATACTATCAACCGAACTCCGCTCAGAATTATTTTTTCGGTAGCAATTTATTGTTTATCGTCGCGTACATGTAATTCCCGTCTATACCCTACCTTGTCAACTTTCCACTAACAACAGGGGCTTTTTACGTCGGTCCTTACTACCCTAGTACAGCTTTTTTTCAAATTCAAAAATCGGCCGTAAGGTCTCAACATTGATTTGTAGCGACTGAATGAACGTTCAACACGTCGGCCGACGATAATGGAACGTACCTATTTCCTATATGACAAATAATATCAGATAATGTAAATTCGAATTCCGTTAACGCGATTTCATTTTCATTCAAAGGAATATTATTTCTAATAGTTTTTATGTTTTGTAAACCAATATTTTTAGCGAGTACGTACGTAATTAAATTTTTTTGTATTTTTACTCCGGACAAAATTTCCAGTATAATAATAGTGACGTTATTGTCGATATTTTCGTTAAATTTATAGTATGTCCCTAAATATGAATTATAAAAAACGTAGGTACTTATTGGCAATTTAAAAATAAGTATTTACATTTAACTATGTGAAAATATGTAAAATAAAATAAAAAAATGTTATTTTATTCAGAGTATAACGAAACGCGCTAATTTTTAATTAAAAATAATAAATCTGTATTCAATAAAATTATGTACCTATTTACATAAAAATCCGCATCCTACTAATATTTGATATTGCGGGTTAATTACACTAGTGAAATAATAAACAAAAAAGTCGATACCGCTGATGGGTGTGCCGCTGTTTTAGAAGGGAGGATACGATAAACCGTTGGTAACGAAAACCGGCTCTGAGCCGAGTATTATTGGCCGTATTCTTTTATGTGTTTCGAATTATAAAAATAATAAAAGAGAGACTATAAGACTAGAAAAAAAAAATAAAAAATACAAATTAGCGTTCTTTACTATTATTGATATAGATCTAACCCGGGGGATTCCCTCACACCTTATATCAATTTTCAAACATAAATCATTTATAAAAAAAAATCAAACACACAATAAAACACTATGATGTGTGTTTTTGTATAGTAATTTTCTATCTGTAAATTAATTTTCTACCAGAAAATGAGTAAGGAACGGAGTCCTCCTGCGTTCCCTTACAATTTGAGCATTGGCAATAAACAAACATTGTAAGTTCTTCCATATTTATCATAAGAACACTAAAAGGAAATCAAAATATGACCTCATTCTCAATGCACCGACTAAATCAAAAGATGATATAAGCGATGAGTTTCTATAAAGATTTTGATCGGATCCAGATTTTTCGTCGAAAAGTTGTATACAGATATAAATTTAAAAAGCTCGTTTTTATCGTCACATTATTCATGGCACAAACGACAATATTTCACGAAATGGGTATTATTCGTACAATTTGTTTCCTTATAGCGTAATACGCGCGACGGCTGCCGACTTCATACCTCTCATAATATAGGACACAATAATATTACGCGCGTTACATTTATTTCGATACAATACATTTTTTTGACGCAATTTCGCGAGCAAAATAATATAACACATATTTTTCGCATTATGCCTATACCAATATAGGTACTAGTCGTCTCGCCCCGTGGCATTTGTAAAAATATTACAAATTTCAATATTAGCATAAAATTAATATAATATAATACACAAGGGTAGTCATATTTCGTATATTAGTCCTTGACCCTGCACACGCCGCCGTAAAATCAATATGAACAAAAAATTGTGTATTCATCATCGTATTATTATTTTATGGTGCGTAAAAAAGGTCATTTTGAAGATGTATTGAGTTGTAAAACTCGTATAAATTTGCCGTTTTCGAGTTGTTTCTCGTCGTCGCGTTTTAATACGTGATGATAGTACCAATAAATATAAAACACCGTTGTACCTATCTGCTCGTAAAATTAATTAATTAATAATTTAATAATAAAACGCGTTCAATCTGGTAAAGTTTTGCATGTAGATTAGGGATCGGTTAAAATTTTCTTTTTCGCGAGTGTATCTTTGTATTTTATTAATTGTACAGGTGTATACCATGGAATCGTTTTTACGAAAAAAAAAAAAAAAAAAAAAAAAAAAAAAAATAACATCATTGTAAAACCAATAGCTCCCAGCTCTCACGCTACGCTCGGAATTTGAAATATTTCTTAAGCAGCTATTTTTAGTGAATTAAACCCGTGTCTATGTTACCTGGAATCGAAACCTCCTAATTTTTCAAGCAACTTTTATTTATATTGTATTCTTTAATTCAAAAATTATCTGAAATGTAGCCAAATAAAGTTGTTTGAAAAAAATACGATTTATCGATTTGAAAAAAAATTTAAAACTCACGGTTTTAGTGAGATAATTGTATTGCAGTTTTATACGAGATAAATTCAGATAATCATAAAATAACACATACATAATAATATACGTTGAATTATGAAAAATTGAAACACTAACCATATTTTTAACCAATTTTAGTTTTTAGAATCTTTGGTAATTTTTAAAATGAAAAAAAAAATTTTACTGGTTAAAATGGCTTGCTATAAATATAACCATTCGGATGTAGCATTGAAAACACGTGTTTCTATTAAAAACAAGTCATTTGAATTGTGCATGTGTGCACCAATTTGAAAATTATTATTTTCCCGTATATTTATTTATTAACCGTTACTTTCAGAACAAATCGATCCCGTAAAGTTGATATTAGATGGTTTATATTTTATTAAAATCCCGAATATCGGTACATCGTGGTGTGAAAATGCAGTTTGTTTTATATATTAAAGGATGCAATTTTTTGCATGAAAAATTAACTTACCTACATGCAGAGATTTTTATTTGTGCTTTTAAATTTATTGTTACTATTATACCCTACGATGACGTAAATTTCGTAGAGTTTTTTTCGAAAGAAAAATTGTTGGTTTTACGTTGTGTGCCGTTAAAGAGATTTCCACCACTCCCCCGAGGCGTGGACGTTTAGAAATTTATGTCCAGGGTTAACGGCGTTTTTGGGGATTTTATTTCCCGCTTTTTCTCTTTCAGAATATACCCGTAGGTGTGGCAACGGATATAAAACACGTTTAGAACGGGATTAAAGACCCGCAGAGTCCCCCTGGTTTTTTTTTTTTTGACTGAATTACGTTGGCCGAGATAAGTACCACCACCAGCTCAACGATTGCATGAACATTCCGAAAAGAAACTTTTTTCTTTCTATGCTTTTATAAATAAAAAAATAAAATAAATAAAATACAAAGTAATTTCTGCACGGAACAGACGGAGACTGTTTGAAAATCCTTATTTTTTATAGGCTACGCTGCAATATCTTTTTATTAGAATATTTAAATTTTTATATGGACTTTGCCACTTATAAAGAATGATTCTGTACATTGGCAATTACCGTCATTGGATAGGTACCTAAGTATATCATGATAACAGAATGGAAAAACATTTGAGACCTCAACAGTGTCATGTTTCGACATGGAAAAGTTTATGAATTCGATATTATAAGGTGACACAGAATATGACTATTATTATTACCCATATACTGTTTCAGTGGCGTAAATTGATACGAATTTCCGTCGGCACAGTAAAATATTTAATTATCCAACTCACTAATACTAATTTCTTGTTTCACTTAATAAACAATTCATGACCACCTCTAACATTTTTTTTTCATACAAAAATTTAAATTTTAACATTAAATTATTTGAACAGCAAAAACTTTATTTATCATGAAATATTGTATTCAATATGTGAGGTGAGTATAGCAGTGTATAATGCCACTGGATCTAATTCACGTGGTATAGCTTGGCGTACCTACTTTTTAGTTATACGTTATTCTGTGGTTGAGTTATCCCATCAAAAAATTACATCACAACGAAAATTCCATTTTTTTTTGTTAAAAAAAAAAAAAACGTTTACTTTTGAAAACGGAAATAGTAGGTATATGTACACATTGAAAAAATATACAATATGAAAACCAAATGATTAATGGATTGAGTAGTAATATATTAGTAGTTTTGTAATGGTCAACTGTGTTGTATTCATTTTAATTTGCAAGTCGTGTAATTGTTTGTTTCGACTGGGCTGTGCAAAATGAATATAAACAGCTTTAAAAACAATAAAAAAGTTTCTTGCTTCCTAATAATAAAATTAGTTTAAAACTGAAGAATCACTACTCATAGAATACTTTATTATGATTGCATGTACTATAAAGAACCAAATTCAGTTTATGTACTAAGCAATGAATGTAAATAACTTCAGAGTATCTATCTATTGTTTTTACACCACAGTACCAGACATGATATTTGCCCCATCATATGACTATGCCACCATAGGAACTTCATTAATATTAAGTTCTTTTGAGAGAAACAAAATTAAATTGGAAAAATGTTCAGCTCTTTATCCACCAAATGAATCAAAAAACTAATAAACCGTTAAAATATATTCAGATTGTTAACAACAATTCGAGCACAATATTTAGAAATTTGAACTTGCTTGTAAGACCTATAACACATTAATATGTTCACAAAAAAAATTCCTTCATTACAAAATAAAGCATACATTCTACAGTTTTTAAGTTCTTGTATACAGTTTTTTTTTACAATATTGTCATTTATATTTAAAATTGTATTCTGAATATAGGTACCAGCTGCTATATTTGATTTTTTTTCGCTTTTTCCGCAAGTATGTGGTTTTTGGGGTCCAATATGTTATAATGTGAACTTCCGCAATTGTGTTGTTAAAAAAGTTGTTCAGATAACTGATAAGGACCGATAAGTACCCCACTTTTTATCGTGTATTGTGTTCTCCGCCACTCTCGAGATCCATATACGAAATTCACATTGGTATTTTTACTGACATACCTACTGAAATATTTTGTCATGCACTTCACGTTGATGGCCTTGTATTTCGTTTGAAGAATGGCAATGCCATTTTTCTCTGTACCATTTTATATATTTTATGCAATCGAAACCATTAAATGAAACGAATAATTCGAAAGAGCAACGAATTAGATACAATAAAAAAAAAATTTCGGTTTTTTTTATTCACATATCATATCATAATTAGGGATGAGAACTTTTAGTACTTTCATGTTTTTTCTATATTATTTTATAGCAAACCATGATACAAATATAGGTAATAAGCCCTAAAGTTAAAATATGATTTTTTTTTTCTTTTATATTTAACTGTTTTTAACATAAATGCATATTTGCTTATTTTGTTCATGTTTCATATATTTTATAGGGGAAAAAAATATACTTTAGTGTAACATTAAATATTTTACCAGAATGTCGGAATACCCGATTGCACTGGATGACTTAACATTTTATAAATATACGGCTTATCTACAGATATAGAAAACAATTTGATCCTTTTTGCAAAATAGTATTGGCTGTATTGAATATTCAATGTCAAAAATATTTAAAAAAAACTTTCGTTGTACAATTCGACAATAGTTTTTCATCACGCGAAAAAAACCGGTTAAATAATATTGTACTAATTTTTATTTTTAGCATAATATGAAGAACTCAATCAATTTGAAATATACATTTTACATAAATCTCGGTTTTTTAATTAGTATTTCGTGGATGTTAATAAGGTTGATCCTATTTCGTGAATTTCGGCGTTGCTATTAAAAATTTGTACAAAATCTATAACAAGTTTTGAGTATTATTTCTGACCTGCGGATGCCAGTAACATGCAGCTTAATCATACAACCCATATTCGTTTGAAATTTATAAAAATGACACATACAAAGTTTTAGAAGAATTGAACAACATTAACCCGCGCGTTCATATGGTGAATGCACATTTTCAATTTTTTTTTGTGCATATTAGTACGTATATTCTGCCAGATTTTATTTCTATAACTTTCCATCCTTTCAGTTGTAATATTGCACTCGTGACGGAAAAGAGAAAAATCGATAATGAAATTAATTGTAAATGGGGGTACCCAGGTAATATTAATGCTGATGCTGATTTACTAAAAAATAAGTATAATAAAAACAATAAATTATTTAGACGTCTTCCGGTATTATCTGTGTTGTGAGTTTCTATCGAATTAACGATTTCGCCGGCGGGCGACGCTTGTTCCGTTTGCGCAATATTATAATTTATTATATAGTGAGAGATTTATTTAACATTTTTATCGAAACGGATGAGTGCACAGCAAAAGTAAAACTGATTATTTTACGGGCACAGATTCGGAATCAATATATATTCTGAATTTAGGAGTTTTTTTTTTTTTTTTTTTAAAGAAAAAATGTATAAATTACGGATGCCGCTGTAATATGTGACTCAGAGATTTTCTTGACGGCTGAGCATAATTTAGTTCAATGAAAATCGAACCTAACTCTAGACAAATAAAAATGATTAAAGAAAATATGTATAGATATTATAATACGCCGAAGAAAATAAGACATTTAAAACGGAAACAAATTTTATGCGGACGCGAAATTCGTGTCAATATTTAATCGTCTAGGGTTTTGATGAAAAGCTCTCGTGAAAAAAAAAATGTAACTATTAAAATCTTTTTTCTTGTGGTATAGGGTCGGAGAACGCCACAAGAATAATATCGGGAATAGAAAAAAATAATAGTTCCGTAATTGAATCCAACCCGTTTTTAATTTTTTTCGCAGAAAACGAGAAATTGCCTTTTCCGAGGAACGCCGGCGCTATACAACAGCAGCAATAGCCGGCGCTTTTGACGTTATATCAAAATAAGAAGACTCTGTGGCGAGACAATGCGCATTGAATCTCTGAGGCGTTTTAATGAGATTTTAAATGAAAACAACATAATTATCGGGCGATGAAACGTACCTTTTATATTGTATTGTACCTAGGTATAAATCTCGTGCACGAAACGTGCTGTATACACTACACAATTTAAAACGAAATCATTATTGTATAAAATATTCGTGTTAATGTCGTCGCCGTCGTCTTTGTATTAATTTCGTCAGAAAGCATTAACGAAGTTGATTGTATAGACGCGGCAAAATGTCTATGTCGACACAATGGCACAATGCGTGACAGCGATTTTCGGTAAGAAAAAAAAAAAAAAATTATAAAATGTTTAGGACGCTGTTGTCGTTGGGAAGCTAAGAAGGAAGGACGGTATAAACGGTAATTTTATTTATCTATATCTCTATTTGCCGCGAAAAATATCTCTGTTAACAAAGTCCAGTTAATTATGCTTCGATAAACTTAAATCGAAAATTGTAACTACGAAATAAATAGCGATTGTTCGTGTTTTTTCGTCTCAAATTTTCCAGCATTTTTATAGGGCCAACAAAGTTTTTTCTACCGATATAAACCAACAGAGAGCTAATACTGGAAACGGGTGTTGCCATTTTTTTCGTTGGAAAGGCGGGATACATAAAGCTATTTAATTAATACCCGTAACCAACAACGTAACCATTGCCAACAGAAACGATTTGGAGTGAAGTTTAGCTATACGTGTTTTAAAAGATTGTAATATTTACAAAATTTTATTTTAATTCTCATAAAAAATACTACATAAAACTAATTGTTCGTTTTTTATCACTAAGTACGACTTATAATGAACCTACTAGTAAATTTTAAAGCATTTCTACTAAGTTTAACAATCTACCAAACTAAAGCATTATGCTACATATTAAAAAAAAAAAAAAAAAATAAGCTCAAATCAGAGTAAAACCAATACACACTCCACGAAAATATATTATTCGTACTGCCTAAAATTAACAATAGATGTAATTTCTATTGATTGATGACGTTTAACAGTAAACTTTAACTTTTATATTTTTACATTTTTATTATTTTTTTTTTTTGTAAGTAAATTTACTTGATAAACTATATTATTATATTATAAATTAACTAGATAAAAAAATCTATGATACTATAATTATATTTGCCTATTTTATCTAACGCAAATGAAAATAAATCCTACACATTGTATCCAAATCATCACCGAATGATTAATTTTATCTTGTATCTTTGACATTTGTGTCAAGTATCTTGTATCTTTTTTTTTTTTGTAATGTATCCCGTCCTACGCCCCGTGTCGTGGGTAAGCCGGGTGGAAAATGATTATAATTTAACTTTTTTTTCAAATATTTTTACAGCGCGACAATCCGCCCGTTTTTTTCGGTTTAACCGGGAAAAAACTAAGCGCACGAACCACCCGGTAAGTAATTATTATATTGCGCATGTATTGTCGTCGCCACTTGTACAGTTAATATACCGCGCCGTTTAAACAGCAACCGGAAATCAATACCGGATCCGCGAATCGCAAGAACGGGTATACGTACGTATCCAGTGTTGGCGTATCATATTGCGCCATAGTATGTTCGGCGGCGGCGGCGTATAGTCGGACGTAAGGGAGCGGAATCGTTTCGGATTCATGTGTATATATTAGTAATAATAAAACGCGCGCACAATATCATGTGTGTATCGTAGGTCGGTCTCGTGTGGTGCGACTTTGACGTGTGCTCGTCCCCGGGACCCCCGGCTCGTTAAATCCGGCCCGATGATTAATTATAAACCATACGCGTACCTATTCTCAATCGCGAACTACCCGACCGTTCCCGGGCCGACGCGTCCGTTACAAAGATATTGTAATTTATGCGCACGCCTGGCACATCGCAGCCACAGACTTACCACAACGCCTAGACGGAGCACTCGGTACGGTACCGCGTGAAAGACGCGAGCGGTCCGTGGTCGTGCTAACTGCCGGCCGTCAGCGTGCGCCTTAAAATAAGCGCTGTTGCCTATTCCTTTAATTCGACATTAAAGACAAACGCAACGATCTATATTATTTTTGTATCGAGAGTGTTTTTAGCGATTTTAAATTGGTAAATTACAGATATATACACGGCCAATAAATCAATAAAATAAACTAGAATAAAAAAACGCGGATTGAATGCGGCTATGCAAAATTATCTAAATAACAAGAGAACAGTGCGATTCGTACGACATTTACGAAAAACACGCTATCGTTGCGCATTAGCGGAAAACGGCGCGAGAAATCCAAAATGCTTGAAACTCTCGCGCGAAAATATGCAAAAAAAAAAAACGAAAGTCGGATATTCGAAATCTCCTTAACGCACAAACCGCGATACCCGGCTCACTCTGTTATATTTATCTGCGTCGTTTATAATAGTTATGGCGAATGTCATACGAAATCCGGGCCCTGCTTATCGGTCTGCGTACTGTCCAGATCCGTTTGACACGATCCCGGTTAGGTTAGATTCTCGATACCGTTGGTTTTACAATGTACTGCAGTTACACTGTGAAACCGACGCCGGCGCTAAAACGCCGTCCGTCCGGAAGTCCACGATTACTTATTACCGTGTGCACATACATAATACGCGCAGACGCGAACCGACTATTAACGATATCGTCGGTACACCCGGTATAATACCCATGCATGCGAGTATATATGTATTGCTGTGCGCGCAATCCGATCGCGGTAATTCGACCGAATTAATACGATTATTACGATTGTTGTTATTGCTATTACGACGTGTACCTGTACAGCCGGGACGCACGAACGCGCGGTACGTTGCGATATTATAACACTGCGGCGGTGTATTATTATTATACACGTATCGGTGTGTGTGTGTGCGTGTGTGTATACGCGTAATAATATCCACTCGACGACGATTCCCGGCGGACCGGAAGTGTCGTTTCACCCCGGGCCCGATGCGCCTATCCGCGGGGCGGGTTTAATTATTTGTCGTCCCTATATTGTGATACTGGTGCCCCCCCCCCCCCCCTCACCTATATAATATTATCTATACGCGGACGGTTTTAAACAGCGTAATAATAATAATAATAATAATAATACGAGTGCTCGTACACCCTCTGTGCGGACACCGTACTTCACTCCGCACAATATACCTGCATACGCGTACCTACACGAACAGAGGTACCTTTGGGAGTGCTCGTGTTTGTACGACCGTGTGTGTACACCCGGCGCATGAATAATAATATTATTATTGTACGGCCCGCCCGGAGTCCGTCATCGGCGCCGTCCGCGCCGAGCTCCTCGCGCGGTGCGTTTTGTGTCGGTCCGCGGTGAACGTTTTAATCGCTCCGACGACTTATTCCTTTCGGGTACAGGCGGTACACGTCGTCGTCGTCGTCGACACTCATATACGATTCCGCTGCTACACGCCCAGAGAACAACAACGCGATGATACTCAAGTGTTGTGCGACGCCTACGGGTACTCGGCGCTTGGGACATTTGTTTAAATAACGTGAGCGCGCAATTCACTTCCGCGCGTTCGTTGCCTAAATAAAACGAACGCGTTCGCGTTCGCCGTCGGAGTCGACACCTTCCTAAAATTGGACGAAATCGGTAGATTTTGCGGTGGATAGGACGTACCGTTGTCGGGTCCTCCTTCCTCTTATAGTACCGTATTCGTTATCGGACTTTGGCAATCGCGTTAGCGATTCGCTATAAAATAATAGCTGCTCCGAACAATGGATTTGTAGATATCTTGAACCGACTTCTGATGTTATCTGCCTAAGACATTCGAGGTCTTCCATGGGGCTTCTTCCTACATCTTGATTATTAACATTTTAGTAGAATATTCTACGGTATATTCACATCTAAAATTCCCGGACTTAACTGATCAAAGCTTTAGGTAGATTCCAAGTCTTAAATTTATAAAAAAGCACGAAAAATGTATTGCGATAATGGACCATTGTGATTCGGAAATCCAAGCCTGGTTAATGGCAACAGAATATATTACTCGTTTTCATAAACTACCTGCGCGGTATTTTATTTAGTAAGAATGATCCCAGTTGTCTATTATCGGTATGAATTCAATTTAAGTAATTTTATGTACCTTATCTTAGGGGGCATTATTAAGTTTAAGCACATTTACACGGTTTTATTGCTCATAGATTTGATTATGTATCACATCATCGTAACAGTACAAAATATATAGAAAATATTATGGCACATTATGGCGGGCGGATTGCTGTTTTGGGTAGGCCAATGGAGAATATCGCAGTTGTGATATTTAATAATTAATTATAAATCATTTATATAAACCATACATTTCATGTTTTTCTAAAAACTATACAATTTTTTCGGGGTATTTATATTAATCTTGACGATTTGAATCTGGTGGACCATTTTTTCAAGGAGGCTTTTCGTGTTCAAATGAACAGAAAGTCAAGTCCAATCAAAACCCAGAGGACAAAGATCTCGCTTACTTTACGTTCATTGTAATAAATGGTAAACTAAAGACATACGACTTACTTAACATTTTGGATTGGGTATTTTGAATAGGTAATTTTTATACATTTTTGATGGGAGGGTAAAAAAGACACGTTGTGTATATTCACTAAAAAAAAAAAAATGACCCGGAAACCGGGTCAATTATTTCGGATGTCGGATCTCCTCGGATAAATGCGTGCTGCGGTGGAATACTACACATCCCGGAGAGTATACACAATATGAAAATTCCACACCCCTCCGTGTATGTATATACTTTACTTACTTTACGACCCTCGGCGGTTTCCAGCATTAGTTTCGATATTATACAAACGTTGTATTTTGTTATATTATAATACGTGTGCTCGTTATACAACACAGCGCGAGTATTATATGCACGGTGATGCGTGCCGACCGAATAAGAGGAGAAAATCGCGTGCATAATATACGCGCGTATAACGTCGAGAACCAAAATGGATCAACGGAGGGGTCGGGGGAGATGATAAAAACACGCAATTCCCTGCGCCCGGCCCGAGTTTCCCGCGGGAACTGTTTTTCTAACCAGCCACCGCCGTCTGCGGGACTTTATTTACGACAAAGTCAATTAGCAATTCAAATGCGCGCGCGTTCTCCGTCGTGTGGACCGGGATACGGCGGAATGCGGTCCGGAGCGGTTCCCTACTCTAGAACGATGTCGGTTTATTATTAGCGGATTCGGTCTGCGGCCCCGTCCTCGTCGTATATTATTCTTATCAATATTGAATAATATACGTATACGTCTCTGTATCGTAACACAATGATTGTTTTTAAAATTATTTTTATCGCGATCCGGCGGTGGTTTTCAATCGAAGAATTCCGTGTAGAGGTCTCGATTGAAAACGGCATTGTTGACAAGTGCGCGGAAACGTAGTCCGTGTACACGTGATTGAAAAATCTATAGTCACGTATATTTAATACACGTGCATTTACTATCTGTCTTCACGCGTTTTATTTTGTTATTCACGTGAATACGCGTAGTGAAAATACGTGAAAAATATTATGAAATACGTGTGAATACACATTGTACGGATACACTGTTCTGTAGATTCGAATGTTAATTTCACGTATACACACTACACGGGAAGTAAGGAGCTCTGATTTTAAGTAACATATCTGTTTTCAATCGTTGTAATTTGGAATCGTCCAAGTTTATAATAATGTACGGAAAGTGTGAAAAAAAAAAATAACTATTGCTATCACTGCGGCCCGATACGGTTTGTTGTATCACCGTAGGGTATTTAGAACATTGCTGCAAATAAACAATATCCGCTCGACTCGTTCTTGCGTGTATTGATTATCGGTCACCGCACGTTTAATATCCCGGTGCGTGCACAGTACACACGTCGTATACTTTAACGGGCGGTTGTTGTTTTTACGCATACGCATTTTTGTGATATCTATATAATTATAAGAAAAGTCGAATTAGCGGCACAGAAGACGAGACCGCGCACACGATAAAAACCCGTAGTGGAAAAACACTAAATACCGAGGGTGCGGGCCATGGCCGCTCTCGGTCGCCGCGAGTCGAACCTTCCGACCTTTGCGAACGGTGTCTACACACGAAGTACTCGCAGAACACTAACAACAATAAAAAAACCGAAACAACGGACGGTGGGGCGTATCTAAACCGGGCGTTTTTTGTGCTCGATTGGGAAATTTCAAAAACGGTAGCAATGTCGAGCGACGTGTGCCCGGAATAAAATACTTAAACACAACTGTCAGCTGGTCCGTGGAAATCATAACGCTCAAAAGCATAAATTATGATAAAGGTCGCTAACAGGCAATTCATGAGCGTCGTCCGCAGGAAGGAGCTCGTCTCTGAGGTCACAGTGTTGATTTCCAAGCGGGACATCGCAAATTTCATAAGAACTCGGGATCACGAGACGTGTACGCAATCGAATAAGTCACTTGGTAATTTGTAGTTAAATTTGTATTTTGTGTTTGATTGTTATTTCTATTGACCATTTTTTTCTAAGTTTGTTTATCACGTTATGTGCAATTTCAATTTATTTTTTTTCCTAGACATTTTTTCATATTTTGTGCATTATTAGTAGAATCACAAACGCCTTTGTAGTCACCATTGTCATTAACACAGAGTGTTCTGTCTAAGTTGGTGCATTCATAATCTCGGAAAGTATTAACTTTTTTCGGACTTTGTTTTGTAGAATATTTAAGATACGTGTTTACAACATACTACATACGCGTTTAGTACATTCAATTTTTGTTTCCAACATCAGCTTCAACACTGTCATTCTATCACACTTTCTTAGTTAAAGATAACAGTTTTGTGTATAAAATCGTAATTGCCTTACATAAATACCGTTTCATGCATAAAAAAAAAAAAAAAGTAGTTACGCGCCGCCATAATGAAATATTCTCAAATGAATTCGCTATCGTTATCCTTCATAGTATTTTGAGCCCTATTAATAATTATAGAGTAATATATAAGTTATCCCGCAGTTTTCGCTATATAGTAATATACGATCTTAAATATTATTATATTCGTTTGATCGGTTTTCGTAATTATTATAAAACAACTTTCTCTTTGTCGGAAGGTTATATTTTTATTATTATTATAGTGATCGATAATTTTATTGACCGGGAAATGGATTTCGCAAAATATAATGTATATATATATATTATCCGATACTGCTACTTCAAAGGCTGGCGAATGATTATAATGGTTCGCTGTGCACGATGTAATTATTAACTGTATTTAAGACGGAACGCACAAAAGAAATCACCCCTCCTACCACGTCTGAAAAACAGAAAAACATACAGGGATCACGATTTCTGTAATATTCGATTAAGTCTTTTATTATTGTAATTTGGTTAGGAATAACTATAGAAACCGGTAATTTTCATCGGATACCGAATATTATACTTTTTATTTTTTTACGACGTAGTAAAATTTACCAACGTTTCTGAAGAGTTTTGAGCTAAGTCCATTTGAAATTTTTAAGCTTTTTTTTTTTATAAGAGTTTAAAGTTCAAATTTTGACGACAGTTTTAAAAATCAGGACATTAAAAACATATGTTAAACCGAACTACTCATAAAGTCGTTTTTCGTTTGCAATGGATAACTGTCGCGAACAGATGTTAATTAAATTATTCTACTTTCCCAACTTTTCATTTCCAACGCTGGCTCACCTGTCAGCAATATAATATTATCTGCTATTTTTTTTTAAATTCGTCGAAAATGTTGTGATTTTTTTTGTTCGACATAATTTCAATGAAAATAATAAGTAATTCGATTATTAAAAAGACCATAGTATTATACGAATGATGATATAAATTTAAAATTGAATTACGTTTTTTTCCCCCAAAAAAAAAAAATAACTGCACAATTCTTATTGTTATTTATTTTATGCTGTCTACATATTTTTTTTATTTAAATTCTAAGAATGTTTTTTTTTTTAACGTTAATAATATGTTTTTCTTTCGCTTGTCTTTCCATATTTATTATGTCCCGGTACTTTATCGTTTCCTACGTTATTATAATATTTCCGCTCTAGTTATTCTATATAGACAAAAATATATTCCGTTTTAACATAATGATTTAAATGCAAGTATATATTAAGTACCTGCCAAGTACCTATATATATATATATATATATATATATATATATGTATTTATACAATTTTTAATGCGTCCTTTTTATACTATACAGGCGATTTTTTAGATTTTTGAACGTACAAACGAAGAAGCTATTCGTTTTGCAAAAATGGGTTTGTTACGTTTTTTTTTTCTGGCAAAAACAAATCTTTGGTCCTAGTAGAGCTCTGCACGGTCTGGTCCACACCGGTCCGGTCTCTTTTCAGCCTTCTTATTTTGATTTTGGAATTTACAACAGTCTTGTCCGGTTTGGTCCGAATCTTGAAATTAAACTGTTTGGTCCGGTCTTGTCCTATCGTGTAATTAATATCACGAATCCATGATATTTGATTTGCTTTATTTATCGTCTATATTAAATTAAAATATCATATTATAATTATTTTAGTTTTGATAAATTTTTTGATATTAAATACTCGTGCAAATAATGTAAATAGTGGGTATTCATAGAATGTACAGAGAACTCAAGAAGTCTTACACTACATACAATACTAACATACAATTTTATAAATAATAAACAAATTCTCTATTAGGACAGGTTCGGTCCCACGGTTTATCTCATCAGTTCGGTTTGGTTCTTGGTTCTTAATTTTATTCCATTGGTGCGGTTCGGTCATTAAAACTCGTGCAGAACTCTAGGTCCTAAAGATAAACCCTAGAATTGTTAGTGTTTTATTAAAACACAATTGTTTTATGTAATTTTTCTCTTTATTTAATGGTTTAAATGAAATATGTGTACAGATATAATTAAGCACAATATATTACACTGAAAATTTAAATATCTTAAGTTAGTATATGATTTACTTTTCTTTTTTTTTCTAAAAGGTATAAGTCATATCATTTTATAATTTAAATCATTCAGAACAATATAATGTTTGGATAAATTTGGTAATTTAGCAATAATTAAGAATTAATTTGCTTGTATTTGCTTTGTACTGAAAACTGTTTACGCTATACAGAATTTAGTTAAGCCCTTCTTCCTTGAAACCAGAGAAATACAAAGAAAACCAAAGAAAAGTGCCCACTTTTGTATACGATTGTATATGATTAGCCAGCTTTTAATATTTAATGGTAAAATCGGCCACCGTCTATGGTCGTTTTATGTTTTGAAAATCTATAAATCTGCAATAGAGCAATATTATAGAATTAGTGGTGAAGAAATCTGAATTTGCCGAAGTTCGATAATCCATGATTTGGAATCCAAAATCCGAAAATATATTGCACATTTTTTAATTACGAAGAATAAAAAAATTAATATAATATAATAGATTTAAACGAATCAAAAACTCGTATTTTTAAATTTAAAATTGGAATTTTCGTAACTATTTTAAATTCGGAAATCCGTATTTTCTGACATTGAAACCTGAAATCCGTGTTTATATCCCATCACTAATTAGAAAATATAATATAATTCCGTTTACAAGCGTAGAGCTATACTGCCGCAGTTATTGTTTTGTTTATTTGAGAACAACAACTGCACAAAACTCGTTATAATTATTATATTATATACTTTAGTTCATTAAAATGTATAAAAGTTCGTATACGAATTTTGTTGTTCCAAGGTGTGTTTGCCCAGCATTATTTTAACGGTTTACCTCGTAACAATTTGCAGACCGTAAATTTTAAAAGAAAACAATAATTTATCGAAGTTCCCGGCGTCGCAGTTATTATATAATCAATAACGGCTCTTTCTTTCTCTCATTCTCTTTTTCTCGCGTGCGCACATCCTTCAGAGTCACGACTTATGGCAATTATTTACGTCACACGGCTTTGTATTATATATATTTTTAAACTCACCGCGGGTGTAAATGTGTGTACAAAACGAAGTAATTTAAAACGACAACACATTTGCACATGTGTCGTTATTATAAGTATTATATATGATATGTTAACTTTTCCCTTTTTTCCTCCTAAGTAATTTTATATGTGTTGACGAGTATTTTCCAAAAACTATGCGCACGTTTTTATCCAGTACCTCTCACTCTATGGCACCAATCCGAAAATTGGTTTACAACCAATTTCCACACTTTTCTATTATCCGCTTTATTTTTCATTTGCACATTTAAATCGCATCCTTAGTGCTTTATTAGCTGTTGGATGTATTCTAGTCTTAGCCTCCCTTTATGGTTCTTTCTTTCCGCACATCTTTTTTTAATTAGTTTTAGTAATCCTTCATTTTAAATTATCCTGTCCATTTATTCCGTATTTTTACTATATTTGACCATATTAGCTTTTGTTCCGAAATTATTTCAAGAAACTTATTAGTTATTCTGTCCATCCAACTCCAATATCCTATAGGATATTGAAAATATTACATTTCAAATATTTCCAATTTTTTTTTGCTTTTCCACTGATATTGTCCCGGTCTCACACTCATAAAGGGCGTGATATATTATGTCTTTAATAGGATTTCTGACTTCAAGGCTAATGTTCTTTGTAGTAAATAGGATTTTTATTTTACTGTTTTACTAAGCTATTTTGATGTGGCAAACAAATTTTAATATTTCACTCTTATATCCATGCTTGCTTATTGTACTTCATAATTACATACATTTATCTACTTTATCTATTCTATGATTTCCTTGTAGCTTTATGTGTAGATTCTGTATTTTACCTTTCACATACAAGCACTTTTGTTTTTTGAATATTTATTTTCATCCTCAGATCGTTGTTAAATATTTCATCCGTGGTTCTTATTAATCAGTGAACGGATGAAGCGTAACATTATACTTATTCTTTGACCATTAATCTTTACGCCCGAATTGTTCTCTTCCTTTATTTTATTTATTGTTTCTTGGATATAAACATTGAATATGATTGAGCGTACATCCTTATCTAACATCTTTATTTATTTTCGCTTTCTCTATATTATCTTGAACTCCTATGATAGCTGATTCATACTTGTATAGGTTGTATAGAAGCCCCTTATTTACATGCTTTATCCTAACTATATTCATCATGTTAAACATTACCATCCAATCCATATTATTAAATGCTTTTTAGCTATCCAAAAAGTTATGCGTGTTTGCTTATATTTTCCAATTTTTTTTTTGATTAATTATCCTTAATACCAATATTGATTCCCTCTTTCCATGTTCTTTTTGAACCTGAAGTGGTTTAACAGCGACTGTTTTATCTTGGTTTCAATACGTAAGAATATCATTTTTTTTAAATATTTTTGAGACATTAGATAGTAGGCTAATGATACGGTATTCTTCACATTTTTTCACTGCTGCATTTTTTGAGATGGACAAATTATTAACCTTTATAAGTAATCCTCGGGCAGCTCATCTATGTCGTACAACAATGTAATAAATAAAGTACAAATAAACGTCCATTCTTTCACAATAGGTACATACGTTTGTATAGTTAATACCTATATTGTGTTTTAGATTACGATTCGAGCTGCAAGGGAATAATTTGTAATAAGGTAAGAAAATAATGAGAGTAATAACCAAATACATAGGCTCAAATAAAAATTTTATTTCGGTTTTAAGCGAAAAAAAAATTAATAAAAAAGAGCTGATATTGGGGATGGATGTGGCCACTGTTATAGGTGGGTAGTTGGGAAGGCGGGATACATAAAGTAATTCAATTGAAACTAGTAATTAACTATAAATCATTTCCAATAAAAAACGATTTGAAGCGAAGTTCATTTATACATATTTTAAAAGGTCGGAACATTTATAATTTTTGCCGAAATTTGATTTTAAAACTCTTATAAAAAAATTAAAAATATTACATTACACTCAACTTTTTTTTTGAACACTATGTTCGGTTTAAAATGAACCTCTTGTCAAATTTTGAAACATTTGTGTTTTATATTTCAATTGTTTTTACAGGGTATTTACCGCGTAAAAAACTCGTAAAATTAAAATGTTTATACATAGCTCAAAAAAAAAAAAAAATTATCACGTCTAGAAAAAACAAATATAAGTTTTTGGTACTAATTTCAGGTTTCTACGAATATTTTTGATTGAATTACATTAAAAAAAAAAAAGAAAATTTACTATAATAAAAGTTATTATTAATTATAAATATATTGTCATAATTATTTTATACATTTTCCCGTATTTTCTACGGATTTTTCGTAGTTTTTGATTTTTCCCAATTATTATAAAAACTACTTTTTATATACCAAAAAAGGAAAAAAAATTACTTACTTTGACAGTGGATACTGGATAAAATATACTAAAAGGAACAAAATCAATTGCTTGTTATTTTCCGATTTAAGCAATATTTCTGGTAGAAAAATAGTGAACACAAATTAAAAACAATGAAAACGGTAACACTGTACCGTAAATATATGACGTTTGATTAATAACAAATAAAACAAAATTAATTATTGAAATTGAAATAAACATAATAACTTTATTTTACGTTTAACGTTTACATTTTTTTTAAAAATATACCAACAACAAGATGGTATATTTCACTATATATATATACCCGGATAATACTACTCGGCAGGAAGTAGTGTTATGAACTTGTAGTCGAATGACAAAAATATTAATTCTAGAATCATCATGATGCATCAAATAACGAAAAATTAGTGAATTCTCCGGAATGAAGTACTTAATTATACAAATTAATTATAAAAAAATAAAACACATACATATCATTGTAAAACCAGTAGATCCCTCGCTACGCTCCGAGTCTAAAAGTGTACGTACCTATTTACATATTTTGATTAAGAGCAAAAATGAAGTAATAACAAAATGCCACAAAAAAAAAAAAAAATTACAAACAAACTGAAATGAAATAAATTGAGTTTAAATCACAAAAAAAAATGACAATCCTTTAATAATATTTTGTTAGATTATTTTAAATAAAACTTATTCTATTCACAGCTAAAACATTTTTGTTCGCCAAAAACATAACGATTCGCAGCCTAATTTGTGGAGTTGACGTGGTTGGCGCGAAATGCCATATGGATCAGGAACGAAAGAAAAATCGATTAATTAATGCCTATCGATAGGTCGTCGCAGTCTACGGACGGGAAATTCACTCGCTCATCGGATCGGTTTGCAGGCCCTCGAAAAGTAACTCTGAATAGTTCCGAATACTGAGTACACGTGTCCCGGAAACGGAAACAACCATCTCTAAAAAGATTAACGATGAACATATTTTTATTTCTAACAAATTTCTCGACCTTCTAAGTGTAAAGGCTTGCAAAAACTAGGTTTCCATAACGGAATATTTTGATTTTTTTTTTTCTGAACGCATTACAATTGTTTGTCCTAATAGTATTATAATTGCTTTTTAAAATGTAATTTTTATAAAATGCCAATACAATTAATAATATTTTTGCAGTAGTTTTACATTTTCAAACGGAATACTTTCATGTAATAATGACGCTGCCTTTGTCTAACATAACGAAAAAGTCACGTTTATATTACCGATAAATAATCTCTTTAGAATTCCGTTGTATATACGAAAAATAAATACAGAAAAACGTTTCAGCGACGTCTGCAGATATATTTGTTCACCTCTATTTTTCCGAGCTCTTTAGTTTTTAGAAATATACACATATATATATATCTCAATAGAGTCGCGATTCGTGGCGTTTACAGATCGTTTATCAAGAATAGTATTAAAAAATACGGCCGCCGCAAATATCGACAGTTTCGATCTCATTTCTTTTTGACGGTGCGCACACATATACGTTATTCCGTTTGAAACCAGATTCTATACATTTTATTATCGCGAAAATCTCATTTCGAACGTGAATCCCGTAATAATGCGCGTACGCGGTGTGGTGCCGGATCGTATTTATAGACAAAAACGGTTATACACGGGCGATAAACATCTTTAATTTCACGTGTTTATTTACTCGTCTTTCACGTCGTCGTAGCTCTGTGTAGGTATTATAAGTGCGATAAACTGTCATTCGATACCTGCGAGTACAATACCGTACGAACGCGTATGATAAAACGAGGTTTGTCTTGCCGTTCGCGGCGGTTGACGAAAGTTCGACCGATATACGTTTTTAACCGGGCCTGCCGTATTATAGGAAAAATACGAAAATAATACGGGGATACGAAACGTTTTGTGACGGTGACGGGTACGTGTTACCACTGACGGTTCTTAACAACTCCCAACGGGCAGGGAGTAGGGCTAAAATATTCTGTATATAAAACATGCACATTCCGTTTGCCTCCCCCCCATTTTCAGGGACATGATATTTAATTTCGGTCGACTGTGCATCCGCGTTCTACCAGTCGCTTGCGGCTACAGTCATTTGTCTATAGCTCGATTAGCTCGATTGTTATCAACCGCAAAAATGTGAGTGATTCTACGAAAACTACCGCGATTCGAACGTTTCTACAGTATCCTGCATCATATGTATTGATATATAACACTGCCGTGATAAGGCATCGCTGAAAAATTAAGAATATGGTATCCCCCAACGGGTCGAATACAAGTACATTATACTGATTAGAGTGATTACGTATACAACCCCTTTGTAAATGAAGTATACATGTAACAAAAAAAACCAAATATTTACTAAAAGAAAACCGTGCCAAAGGACACGCTGTTCGTGCGGTTTAAGTTTGGTCGTCGATTCGTATGTCCGTTGCAGCAGACTCCCTGTTGTGAGGAGATTCATTCAGAATAAATCGAAAATCAACGTCGACAACATGCCTTGTTAATAATATTCTAATATCAAATCCGTCTATAACTCAATGAAAAAGTGGTCTGAAAAACCGATACATTTGATAAAAAAAAAAACGGACATACTTTTCACGTGGATGGGCAATTGCTGTAGGTGAGGAGGTAGAGGGAAAATGTAATATACATACGTAACGATTAATTATTGCTAACGAAAAACAATTCTGAGCAGTATTCAGTAAATAATATTGCTTAGTCAACGATATCACATATATACATATTTACACACACACATATATATATATGTTATATTATGGTAAAATAATTATATATGCATCATATATAATTTTCTTTAGTAATATTTATTTAGGTTACGTAGGAAAAACGGGAAAATAAATACAATATATTTTCTCGTTTCCCTACGTTTTTTCTCGGGTTTTCCAGGGTTTTATCGGTTTTACCCATTTATTATATAAAAAAGCTAGGGAAATCAAAAAATGACCCCCCTAAAGTGCTACTCCAGTCAAATTTCCTTTTAGAAAAAATGCTATTATTGTAAAAAGGAGCAAAATGCCGGTAGAAAAATTGTTCACAGATGAAAAAAGCTAGATATTGGTTATACTTGAAAACAATTATTTTTACGTATACGAGTATACTTAAGAGGTCTTCACAATTATGTTTACCACCTAAGGCAATATAGTAGAAATGTATTCATCTAAAACAAACGAAAAGTTCTTTAAAATCGGCTTTAGAACTAAAATGACAACTATTATGAAATAATGGCGACATTTTGGAAGCTAACACGGTTTTTCAAACTATCTACATATTTAACACGTTATGGAATATATGAAAAATCGTAGTTTTGATCATTTGTTTTGCACGAATTACATTTATATGATTTAAACTTTTACGCATTTTTCGATCGGTTATGTAATGAAAAAGTTCGGTAGCCCGCCCGGCTGCCAAACCTTGCGAAAACAGCCAACGCCTGCAATAATTTTTGAATAATCATATTTATTAAACCAATCGAATGGATACATTTTTCCGAACTGATTTATTGTGTAATTTGAGTAAATATGTGGTTATCGAATTGCTCCGAAAAATATTAAAAATACAGCGTTATACTTACACATAAATATGATATTTGATTTCGATTTAAGAAAAATAAGATTTTTAAAATATTGTGTAAACGCAATAAATAAACACGGTTTCTTCTCCAAATCAATACACTCTCCACCGACGAGCGGCGGAGTATATTTGGAAGCATTGGTTTGTCGATTTTGTATTTCATTAAATTAACTCACGTTTTATTTGTTTTCGCGTAATGAGCACATACGACTAAAATCACACACGTTTATACAGAATACGATTTAGACTATATTATATTATACAATATGTGGTATACATGTATTTTTAACCCAAATCATGCTCAGAATTTTCGGTCAGTGAGTGGTAAAAAGAAAAATGAAATAATTTTGTTTACCTACCTACAGAATATATCCATCACGTTGGAATATATTATTATTGTTTAACCTTTAACCGGATTATATTAAAAAAAATATAACATACTCAGTGGCGGATCCAGATATTTTTTAAAGGGGGCACATTATTTATATTTTCAATAAATTAACTATAAATTATGCATCAAATGAGTATAAAATGTATGAATTAAAACTGTGATTCATTTACTAGGGGGCACGTGCACCTGTCTCCCCTTCCCCTGGATCCACCACTGAACATGTTTAATGCGAGTCGTCGCAACTATTATAGCATTACAAATATTTCACTAAGATGTGCCTATTTTATGTTTATGAGTTTTTCGCATACTGTAGATTGTAGACGAGAGGATAAATTTATTTAGGATCATATATTCTAACAGTTTTCCGAAAACACTTTTTAAAAATATAGTCGTACTCTGTTTTCCTTGGACTTGGTTTCCCAATATGTATTTTCACGTACGTTCCCTCGAGTAATTGTGATAATATTTCATTGTTAATTTGTCTAATCTATAGACTGTAGATATCAGTATGCGTAAATGATAGTGTTGTGATCGGATTTTACATTTGAACCGAAATTTACCGTTGGTTGTTGACTATTGACTGTTGTGACTCGTGTTGAAATAAACAAAATATAAATTTAGTAATCACTTACTGTGTTTCGTTAAGTGTGCTCTTGTGAAAATAACAATAATGTTAAAAAATGGACCTATCTATACCAAAAAGGTTTGGAACTGAAAAAAGTAAGCCATTTATATTGTTTAACATAAATGGTCATAAATATGGGGAATATAAAGTACTTAGAAACATAGTATTCGGTATCGGTGTACTGACAAAGATTGTTAATCAAGTACGTATGTTGACAATAACGTCACGAATGTCCTTAGCATGCTAAATGAACACAATCGTGATATTATTTTTCGGAAAATATCGTTAGTAGATAAATAGTAAATTCCCGAATCAAAAGAAAATGTGAAAACGACTTATTTACAAGACCGAATAAAATAATTCGACAAAAACTACGTAGCACTAAAAATGATTAAAATACCGTTCATTTTGGTATTAGATTGTGAAGAAAAAGTATGTACGATTTCCGTGGAAAAAACAACTGCCAACAATCACTGGAAGAATCAAAATTTCAATTGTTAACTAGCGCGATACTCTTAAAACTAATACAAATTATTATTTTTGTTACACGGAAGAAATTTCAAATATAGTTGTATTGACTTTCTCAACTAATCTAGATGTATTGAATTGTCAAATCATATTTCTGCTGATGGCACATTTTTACATTCGTTAAAATACAACCATCGACTTTATAAAATACATACATTACAAAACGGATTTTACATTCCGTTAATATACTGTTTTTCGATGTCGAAATTAACTGAATTTTATATAGATATGTGGCGCACGATTACAATATTATCTTTAAAGTTGACAGGCATAAATTTATTAATAAAATTGGCTAATTGTAATTTCAATTTCGATTTTGAAAAAAAGCGCACACAATGCTATTAAANGTTAAAATGTTTTTTTGCTCTTGGTTTTTACCAGAAAATTTAGTCGGCAATGTCTTTTCGTGTTTAATTAAAAATGCTCTTACCGAAAACTTTGATTTTGCGGATTATATATTTGACAGTTATGTATTCCCTGATGCGGTTTTTCCACTAATTTTATGGGCTGGTGAACCTCCAGAAGAACTTGGAACGACCAATGGACTAGAATCGTTCCACCGACATTATAACTCACAGTTTTACATTTCACATCCTTCTATTCATGAAGTTGTTAATATATTGTTAGACGTCCGAAGTGAAACTTATTTAAAAATTAAAAGTAATAAAAAAAACCTCGAAAAGAACGAGAAGATAAATTGACATTTATAATGCAAATATGGAATGGACAGAATTAAAACATGTTAGAAAATAATGCGACCAAAATGTGGGTCAAAAAATTGAAATTCATAGTAGTAATATTATTATTATTTTTTTTTAAAAAAAAAA
Source organism: Cinara cedri (assembly GCA_902439185.1). Lineage (NCBI taxonomy): Eukaryota > Metazoa > Arthropoda > Insecta > Hemiptera > Aphididae > Cinara > Cinara cedri. The sequence continues at coordinate 961,807 of CABPRJ010002375.1, forward strand.
AAAATCGTAGTTTTATTGTGTATATTTATATATTATATTTGGACAAATATTATTATTAATAAAAAATAAGAAACAACTTTAACCGAGTCAACAATTTAGTTTTGTTGTCAGTCCTAAGCCTGTAAAATTGGAAAAGAAAATTGTTAAGTGTTAATATGATGAAAAAAAAAGTATGACAAATATTTATAATGCCGTTGTATGCCATAAACATTGAACTTGGTTAATTCGAACTTTTACAGCTTGAAATCGAACTTTTAACTGAAACATCGAGTTAACCAAATCCAAGGAAAACCAAGCCCGACTGTGTTTTAAATAGTGTATTGGAAAAATTGTTAAAATATATGTATATGTTGTATATATATACATATTTATATATAAAGGACATATATATATATTGGAGCGCAATCGTGTTGCACAGCACTCGGAATATCATCAAAAAAAAAAAAATCAATCGTATCGTACCAAAATCGAATAGCGCCAAAATCCTAAGTAGTAGGTGTGCTACCTGTGAGCTAGTTACTGGCTGTATGCTTCATTCCAGATATTAAATCTGGAATTATATCAAAAATTTTAAGCTTCCAATCTTAATTAAAAAATTATCTACCCGAATGGAGCCGCACGCACTACTGTCGGACTATAGTGTCATACGTTTTAAATATTTTGAATTGTATGAAATATTAATATTGGTTCAAATATTACTTTTTTTTTTTTTATATCTATATCGTTTTTTTCATACATTAGGTAAAATTTTGTATTGGTAATTATGTTCTACTAAAAATCAGTAGAGTAGCAGTAGTAGTAGTAGTAGTTTTTACACTATTAGTGCATATTTCATGTAGCCATTCTTAAAGCTCGATTATCATTATTATTATTATACATTAGACAATTTGTATACGTTGGTGAATGACAGATACAAATGTACAGCGGTTACAAAATGTATCTATAATAAATGGTACATGAGTTAAAATGAGGTACAAGAATTGAATGTAGTTCAAGACGTAGGCATCGTATGAATGGGGTGGGTATAGCCATAAGAAGCTGTGTGGGTAGAAAATGCAAACAGCCCGGTGGCTTCTAGCGTTGAATAAAGGAACGCGAAAGCATATCAATGATTATCATTTACAATATCGCGTAACATTGAAATTTCTAGGAACGCCGTTGAGTGACTCTTCTAATCAACAACTTCTGCATAGCAGGAAAAAAATAAGCGAAAATCTAAAATTATGCAAAAAAAATGTTTAGATCCTACACGCGAGTCGATCGTATCTGTTTTACGAAATTTCCGCACGTCTATATAAACGTGCGGATGATTTTTTTTTTTTTAAGTAACTTCGTTATTGTGTATAACCGGAATGATATAAACCCCACGCACAGCAATTTTGTTCCATATTATTATAATAATAAATGATGAGTTAGGAATAATTTTGTTGTATAGTTTGTGAAATAATATAATATATGAAAACTTTTATGTATTGTTTGCGGGACGAGGTCGACTTTGAAAATCGTCCCGATGACAGTTTTTTTTTTTTTGTAATTCGGTATTTATATTGCCCTTTTCCAAACGTGTTTTCCAAACTTTTCAAGTTATTCATAGGCATTTAACATTTTCGGGGTTTTTTTTAAAATATGTATTTAATTTTATATAGATAAAATTGTTTTTCCGAACAGAAATGACTGGTAATTTTACACGGGATCCATCAAAACTTGTAATTAGTAGTTTAATTAAAAAAGTTAAGCGTAATGTAGTAATTATTTTTTTTAGGCATTTTAAATTTAAATTTCGACAAAAATCGTAAAAATACTTACCATTTCACGTATTATTTTTCAATTTACGTAAATACAATTGTTTGGCCGAGCTAAAACGTTTAAAAATTTTCTCGGGGTAAATCATAAGTTTTACTTAAGTTAAAGTGGTAAAAAAAAAAAATGTTTGACGCAATATGGTATCTCTTTTATAAGCATTTTAAGTCCAAGTTTGGGCTAAAATGATAAAAATAACAGGATTTTAAAACACGATAAACGAAAATTTGTTTACAATCGTATTTCATTGTGCCAATGATTTATCGTTGCGTACATATATAAATTAAGTAACTCTATGTATTTTATCTTCTAGATTCTAGAATATTCCCATTTACAAAAGTAGCACATCTATCAGCAGTATCAGCCCAGTTTTATTTTTATTTTAGATATATGTAATTGAAAACTATATTAATAAAAAAATAAAATCCTTGGCACCGTTTGGAGAACTTAGCGCGAAAAAAAATATTCCATACACAGACGGGCAAAGGTTTTAAGCTTTGAATAATAATATAATGTATACGTACGGGTACGGTGCACTGCGTCCGCAGCATACACGCGAATGCTAAATAATGCATACGATGCGGTATCGATAATAATAACTGGCACGGACTTTGGTGCATCGAATGCATATATTACACCCGCAATAACATTGAAACGCGGCCGTGGTGATAGGTTGTTCGTTTAAAAAAAAAAAAAAAATATAATGTATATGTATATATTTGTATTTATTTTATATTGTACATATATTTTAATAAATTGGGACGATATGAACAAGGTTTGGCACTTTAGAGCATTGAAAAATATTTAAAATAAACAAAAAAATACGCTCCGAATCTAAAAAATCAATCACTATGAAATGTTAGATACCCTTATTAACCAAAGAAAATGAACAAAAAAAGGATTATACTTACCACAAAGACGACGAGATAACAATGAAACGAATGAGAATTGAGTATATTATTACTCGATAGCAGCACTCAAAGTAGTATAAAGAATAAAAAAAGCGGAATTATTTTTAATTTTAGAGTTTTATAATATAGCGTAGATTATAGAAAAAATCATAAAAAAAAATCCACCGACCGTCTATGTGCGTCGTCATAAAATAGAAAATATAGGTATAAATAAAAATAAAATATCTGTTACTACCGATGAGTGTGCCACTGTTATAGGTGGAAAGTTGAGAAGTTATGATACTTAGATAGACCGTTGAGTCGTTGTTGGTTGGGATATCGACTGTGTAGAGTAAGTAAAAATTTGTTCCTAGGACCGTGTGGTATTCCAGTTGATATATTTTTCCAATTTGTTATTGCTTCTTCACGTACGACTCGAAATTGCCGATCGGTCAGATTATATTCTAGTAGCGCACATCAGGTGTGTGGCAGCTGTTCACATTTTATGAGTATTCCTTTGTGTCGAACTTCTTTAAAAATTTGAGCTACTTCCAGAAATATTCCACAGTAATACTTTTTTTTTTTTCGAGCGCTTTGTTAATCACGTTTGTGACGTGATGTACTCGGTCTGTGGTTGAATGTTTATTTCGAAATCCAAACTGATGGTCTGGCATGCTTTTTTTTTCCCTCTGTAAATGGTTTTAGCCGAATAAGAAAAAGTATTTCGAAGATCTTCGACGAGCTTGTTAGGAACGATATGGGTGCGTTTGTAAACGTACCTTTTTTTAGTGTACCTTTTTTTGACGGGCGCAATATATGTATATAATATCGGTAGTATCCCAAAATCGGTGCAATCAACGAACACCGGAAATTTGCCGCCATCAAAGGGTGCAACCTATATAAATAACATGTTATATTATTATTCTGCCGGCATCCGTTTTGCAGTCAACTTGACTTAACGACGAAAATGCCAATGTGCAATGGAAAAAAAATTTACTGAACTTATTCATTACTGTACGTGACGGATTCGAAAAGTAATTAAATTCCTAAATTTATTTTGACTTAATGATGTTTCATTTTGCATAATTCTTCTATTGATATTTTCTTATTCGTAAAATGACTCGTGTTTTTTTTTTCCGGAAAAATTCCTGAATGTTTTACGGAATATTGATAAAATGATACAATAATAAATTATTTATTCCCATATGTCGTACTTATTATTGTGTTTTTACTAATAATTTATTCTAGTCATTCTTACAGCTAAATTCAAACAAGTTTTAAGTGATGTATTTTTTTTTGTTGTTGTTGGTTGCAGTTACACGTCATAGGTCATAATAATAGAAATAATATATTATGTACATCGATCTTTGATATTTCGTTTCGAAACTCGTTTTGCGAAATGTATGCATATTACTATGGAATCAGTGAAATTTTAAAACGTTCTATATACTTGCATATTTTCGGTGTTATCTACGTAGGTATATAGAATCTTTTTTTCCATCTTTAAATACAACTTATGATGAATTTTTTATTTCGCTAGGCCAAAATGTCGTTATAAAACCAAGTAAAAAATAAAAAAATGCGCGACAATTTCAAATATGGTTGTACATAACTCAAGAAATCCCAAGAAGAAAGTTTTAAAATTTATATCGTGTATCGTGTAATCGATATCGGAGAACATTTTAGTTGTCTATGAAAATTTCTAACTGAATTTCAAAAGCAAAATCAAAAATAACAAAGATCGTAATTGCCTAAATTTGTTTGTTTTTACAATGTTTCTTCCCCGTTTTTTTCTCAACTATTAAGAAAACTGGAAGGAAAATTAAAAAATTTCCCCCCCTCTCCCAATATACCGATCAGAGAAAATTTTCTTCCAGAAACCAACACAAAATGTTGATGACCGGACCAAGATTACTGCTCACCTACGCACTCCGATGGACTCACTCCACAGTTAAACAATTCATAGGAGTAATTGTATAGAACTTTTGAATTTCGAATCCAGTCGAAGAGGTGATTTGTTACATTTTTTATGTAATTTCCTAATATTGGAGAAATAAAACCAAAAATATTTCGGGAATCTGGAGATATTTACACAGGTTTTGCAAAATCGATACCTACCCATTGCTTTTTATTGTAACTCGGTGAGTAATAATCGTAGAGACCCGACATTTTCACCGGGTACATATTTTAGGTATATGTTAGGTAATATTTTCTAGACACAATACAATTTTCGTAGTTTCTATAGAGATTTGCTTATTGATTGATTTCGCGTAAAAACGCTCGAATATTCGACTCATCTGTTCAAGAATTGAGTTGTTTTCTTTTTTTTTTTATACCGACGAAAAAAATAAAGAGTCAATACGCTCGCCTTTTTGCTTAATATAAGTAGCTGGTTAAAATTATCCGTTTTGCGCGGCCTTTTGATGCGGTTTTCGTCCGGCAGGTGGGGCAACGATCGGGTCGAGGGTTAATGCGCGTAATCCGCGAGTATCTATCTAATATTTCGTATCCCTTTCATACACTCAGCCTTCGACGACTAGAGAGCATGCGTGGGGCTTTAAGCCATGTCATTTGCAAATTGAATCCGTAAATTATCGTGATACGTGTTGTCGGGTTTCACCTGCGTAGCGTTGTTATATAGGTAATGGTATACACGTTATACACGTTGCACTTATCCGACACCGTTGTATACGTTGTAATTTTACGATACACAGGATACACGGGCATGGTGTTTTCCCGCGGGCAGTATATGTTTTTGCATAAATTTTTGTTATGCAAAAAAGTGCAGCGAAAATGCTACGGTGTAACCTATACAGAAATACTACGCTTTCGTATAATGTAAAAAAATCGGTCAAACATACCGTCCGGTCGGTAAAAGTGAAGGAAAGGGAAACGAATGTTTCCCGAAACGGACGCTAATCGAAATTATCGTAATCTCTGTGATCAAAACGGTTTATCATTATTAATTGTCGAAAATATTATAAATACTATACACGTAATATACAATAATATGTTACGGGAAAACTTTATTTTTACATACAGTTTTAAAAAAAAACTGGCGATCGAGCAAATGTAACATGAGCATTATCGATTTTCACTTCATCTCGAATCCTGCACAACGCCCACATTTATATATTTACATATATTTACCGTGGTTGCGTTGCAACGGACATTACAATGAGGGATGTCGGTGAAATTTAGAACGTTGAAAAACGTCCAACAGAAAGTTATAATAAATATATCGGACTCTAATAATATTTATGATAGCGGCCGGATACCGCGTGATGGGAAACCGGAAAACACAGTTTTGGACATCCAGTGTACACGACACAAGAGGACCGATAATCGCATTCGGACGAATATTCAGTACCGTCACACCCCCACCACCCACTTCCACCTATCGCACCGCTCACTCTGCGCACGTGACATCCCGTAAATTAAATTATAAACTACCGATGTAAAAAAAAAAAAAAAAAAAAAAAAAAAACACAATATATTATTAAACGTTTCAACACCGAAATATTTTATGGGGTTTGAAAATAATTGTATACAGTTGAGTGCCGAGTTCATCGTACAGCCGCACCACCTTTTTCGGTAATTTAATCCATCGTCATCGTCGTAAAAAACGCGTAGCTGCACATTTTATGTTTTATTAACGTTGCAAACCCGTCGCAAAATAAATAACGACACCGTTTCGGAGAATCGATCATCGGACAAGAGTCTGGGGTCCAGAATAATCCCGATGAATTCCGAGGGCAATAAACAGGCGTCTTATAGCTGTGTACCTACCTTACAAACATATAACCGCTGTAAAGTTGTTGTTGGGATACACATATACGATTTGGCGTCACTAACAACAACTTGCAAACGGTAAACCCAAACTTTCCGGCTCGTAAATGCACACCGGAAAAGGGTTTTCTCTGTAAGCTTTATACGGGTAGGATGTTATTACGAATTATAATTGTACATTCGTAATGATTTTTTTTTTTCTTTACTATAGGTTTGGCATTGATCTCATACCATATAATGTATTCTTTCGCTATATTCGTAAATGTAATGATTTAAATTTAAATGCGAAGTTTTCACGCGAGAGGGAATGCAAGGGAGAGGTGATCTGAAAATAACCAGTTATAGGTACAAAACCATTAAACGTATTTCATGTAGAAATTGACACAACACTCGGTACCGACTTATTCAAACATTACATCTGTTATGGGAAATAATACGCGATCACATTATGTCATAATAAAATAGAATAATAAGTAAATAAGTAATGAATTTACATTGATTATTGATTATTACCAATGAAAAATACAAAAATTACAGGAAATTCATAAAGCATTAATGAGTAATTAAAAAAAAAAAAGTTAAAGAGGTAGATATGACAATGTCTCCCTACCCTCTATGAGCACGCCCCTGTACGAATAATCTGTAAAAACTATTTACATTATATTTGATTTTCACGTAAATTTGGACGGGAAACAAGAACAGGATAATGATTACACTTATGGTTTTATATTTGCATGAAAATTATATTTTTATAAAATTTCATGAAAATATATAACATATATATAATTAATGTAATTTATTCTTAAATTTAAATTTCTGATTACAATTACGGTAGACCGCAGACGTTTAGTTATGAGTTAAGATACTGAACGGTTTTGTTCGTGGCTTTAAAAACAATTTTATCAGCAAATTGAAAACACTTAAAATATCCGTTTATTTATTTTGTTTATTTATTATTGATAATAGTCTATACCAGTGGTTTTCAACCGTAGTTACACGAGTCATCCAACACATTTCGAAAGGTTTTTATAATATAATAAAAAGAGTGGTTTCTTTTGTTATCATAATCACGGAACCAGCGGCATGAGTAAATTTTTACTCAACATTTTGGTATTATAAATATAAATTTATAGAATCGAACAAAAATCGCTGATGAAAATTTTACGCTTATTCTGCGTGGTAAATACCACGAAAACGCTATAATTTTAGATTTTAAACCCAACATTTATCTGATGCAGTAGATTCAAATTCGAAAAAAAACAATGTTTTTTTTTTTTTATTTAAACTTAAGACACGCATCTAAATCTACTGCAGTATATTGATCTAGTTCACTACACTGTGAGCGGGTTAAAACACAAAAATTGCAGCGTATTTGTGTACAATCGTTTCCAGGTTCATGGTTAAATTATAATTCTGTGTACGTATTGCAATTTACCTGCACGTCGTGGTATTGGACAACGTGAAAATCACGGTTTTCATCTTATAGCGCTTTTTTACTTTCCAGTGATGCTCAAAGATATCCGTTAATCAAATAGCCGATCATCTTCCTACCCTAACCTTCATATACGTATAGACAAATATTAACACCTGTAATTGATAAACAATAATCACTAAATATTATAACGGTACTTTATTTATTTAAATAATTTAAATATACATACCGGTAATAGTTTTAAACATTTGTAATTCTTGTACAGATTAATGAAATAATAGTTTTTATATTATATATATAAAAAAAAAAACAACTTATATTTGACTAAACGAAGGAAAAATCTAAAAATAATAAACTTATGATGTAACACGCTGTGCAGAGAGTAAATTAATATTTCATTTCAATTATTATGATTATTTTCGAATTTGATTTTTTTTTTCTTTCGTTATTATTAAACAATTATAAATATATTTTTTAATAAACTATTTTTAATTTTAAAACAAAAATTAATATCCCGCTACTTATAATTTATTCTGGGATGAAATAATTTAAAATACTATATATAGGTATAAAATAGGTATTTATATAAATAAAATATTTAATATTTAAATTTTAATTAAGCGGCATTTTTTGTGAATAAATATCTAAAAATGATTATTTAATAATTAAAATATAAACAGTAAAAAGTCGAACGTATACTTCGCGAACGGGTAGGAAACTGTTACAGGAGGCCATTAAGTAGGTATAGACGTAAATAGGGGGGCTTAGGCTCCCTGACCTATTTCAAGCCGTACCTATATTTAAATTAATTGGGCCTAATACATTTTTAAATTCTGCTTACATTTATAGATAATTTTTATTTACTATTTAATATATGGTAATTGTATTTTTTATACTAAAACCAATGATAAATCATTGCGATCGAAAAATGATTCTGAACGTAGTATTATTGAATTAGTGGTGATTTCTCCTAGGTAATATTAGTATAGATTTGTGCATTCTATTGTGCAGCAAAACCTCACATTACAAGTACGCAGTAGGCTTTTTTGAATGAAAATATAACTAAAAATGTCTGTTTTTATTTGAGACCTAACTCATGCTTGTCATGTGGTGTTTTGCTGCACAGTAAAACACACGAATCTACAATACTTGCAAAAATACTTAAAATACTTTGAAAAATCAACAAAAATAAAACCGATGTATCGTCGAAATTTGTTATTAGTTTTTGAGTTTTATAGAAAAACCGTCAGTAATCTAGATATGTTTTTTCAAATAGTATCACCGGGTAAAATATCCGCATTTTTAAATGTAAGACGCCAAAATGTCTGAGCGTTTTCACTTACCGAATATGTGTTGGGATGGACAACGAACACGTGTTAATAAAACAACATTCAGAAAAAAATGGCATTCTAATAGAGACAGACATTTTTCCATTCGTAATAAACAGCGGCGAGTATTTGCAACTTTCTTTTTTTTTTTTTTTTAAACGGCGGCTTATTCCGCAACGGCACACGTTGGCGGCCACCGTGCGGCAAATAATTTAATAATATATACTCCGAAGTACTTAAATAAAATAAAAGTCTTTCTCCAGTATTTTCTCTGGGAGTTTAATTATTTGTATACATAAATATATACGTATTTAGTAAAAATATATTATAGCAGTTTTAGTATTCCGTACGATCCGCCTTTATTCCTTTATAATTGGATTTTGTCCTTTTGTGCGCAGCGTTTTTCCACCATGTATATATATATATATATATTTATATGTATATATATATGTGTGTGTGTGTATATATACACGAGATCTGCTTGCAGAACGTCACTATCGTACTCAGTTTGTTTATTATTAAATATTATTATTTTCCATTACGCGATTTTTTTTTTTTTTTTTGTTATGATACAAAAACCGTTTTAAACAGTATTAAGTATTATTTAAATACTATAACTACTAATCATTTGTATTTAATTGCAATCTATCTGCATTGCAATTGTTTTAAAATTTGATCAAATTAGATTGTGTCTGTCGGAGTTTATAAAAAAAAAAATAAGTGTTTGTCAGCAGCTAACCGATTATTGATTTTTCATCAAATTCCCATAAAAATAACATCTAAACTCACTAGGCACCAGGCGCCCGCCAATTTTCTGAGAGGTGTCAGTTGACACCGCAGACCCCTCCGATGTGCGCCACTGATAGTTTAGTACCTTAAAATATTTCATTTAGCGTATCAATGAGATATGCATATCTAGTTTTATTGTACTATAACAACTTGTCGGATTGAGTCGTTGTTACAACTCACCCGCGTTTACAGTTGTAATATATGTATATTATATTTTTAAAACAGAAACACACCTTCTATATCTGTAATACATATACTGGATATTAAGCTAAATTCAAGGATGGAAATTGGGTACCCCTAATCATTTTCAACTCTTCTATAGTCAATAAAACATTCGATGCACAAACGATGTATGACTAAAACTCTTAACGGTGTGCAAATGTGCTATCCAACAAATCGAGAAATTGTTATACGGTTATACGCCGTATATCCGCGTGTACCGTCGACTACACCACTGAATTTTTAATGCGTCAAATCCTAAAACAGAATACACGCATTATCTACACACAATTTATATATAACCATTGGTTATAAAGAATGGATAGGACATAAATCCGACAGCCGTGGTTCCATATACATGGTGACGAAGAGGGGGAGGTCTAAGTCAAATTTTCAGAAAAATTAAGTTTTTTTTTCGTTTTGGCAAAAATATTCATAATATCATCATACCCCTAATTACAAACCTGTACATGTCTATAGTATTCGATAAAATATATCTTTTGGTTGTAATTTTGTTTGTTAACAATATGTCAATTTACAATTTTTTGAACATACAAGTTTGGGGGGGGCGGCTTTTTACCTCTCATAGAGCTGCCCCTTCTATCCACACATCCAGACTGTTTATCGTTTATTACTTAGGTGATTTGTTTGGTTTTTTTTTTTAATTAGTCAAGTTAAAAATAGTTAATTTTCTAACTTGACTACATTTTAGATTCTGAATTGAACGAAGAAGCTTATGGTTTTATAATGATGTTTATTTGTTCTGTAAATAAATTTTCTACCAGCAATATTGCTCCGATTTAAAATGATATCAATTTTTCTGAAAGGAAAATGGACTTGTGGCAGGGGGTTGTGGGCACATTAAAGAGGTCATTTTTTAATTTTCTCAGCTGTTTTAATAATGAATAAGAAAAACATGGAAAAACCATTGAAAAACGCAGGAAAAAAATGAAAATAGTTAGAATATTAAACATATATTATTACAGAAAATATAAAAAGCATAAGTGATTATTTTACTTTTAAATGACATACTGACGAACTGCACTCAGCATCGTTTTTTCGTTAGCCATGGTTTATTATTGCTTACAAATATACATTCAATTACTTATAATAGTGGCTGCACCCGTCCCATTGTTCTAGGACGACTTTTAGATACTGAATGTAGCGAAGAATATATTGGTTTTTCTAATATGTGTATTTATTTATTTTTTTTTTTTTTATAGTGTGTATGAAAATTCTACCGGAAACCTTGCTCAGATATATACGCTTGGCACAATTTATGAAAAGAAATGTTGTCCGGATGGTACTTTTGGAAGGTCATTTCTTTGATTTTCCAATCGGTTTTCATAATATCTAGGAAAAACCAGGATAAAACGTAAGAAAAACGGGAAATGCTTTTACTATTTTTCAATTTAGTTATTCGTAGTAATTCAGTTTTAAATATACCTAAAGACTTGTACTTTGAATAGAAAACGTATATTTGTCTTTTATAGATGTGGTAAAGTTTCAGTAATTTTTGAGCTATTCATAGACATTTTAGTTTTGAGAGTGTAGTACGTAATTTTTTTTCGGTAGGTACTTTGTGGTAAAATTATTAGACTCAGTAGAAATATTTAAAAATTTAACAGGAGGTTCATTAAGAATCTTATTTTGTGGTAAAAAAAAAAATTGAGTTTAATGTAGTTTTTTTTTTTTTTATAAAAGAATTTTAATATCAAATTTTGACGAAAATCGGTTAAGTAAAAAAAAAATATGTGAAATAAATTTAATTTTCCAATTTTTTGTTTTCAACATTTGTATAGCCGATTTAAGAACGGCGATAAATTGAGCGGACGGACGTAGTTTTGAAATTAAAGCTTTTTGAAGTTCCGATATTATGCGGATATTATATGATATGTTAAATAATTAAATATTGTTTACTTTTTAATATGTTTGTCTTGGCCGAATAGTTATTCATACCTAATTTCATCCTAGAGTTTGAAAGATCAAACTCCGTGCTTTGAAAAATAAATTTTGCATTTAATTTCTTTTCTTTTACTTAAGCCGGGAAAAAAAACAAATGCATTTTAGGTGTACCTAGAGACCCAGCTATCACTCGCTGGGACTATTTTAATCGACAAATACCCCTCGATTCGTTGGGCAAACTTTTCTACCAGAAATCTTGCTCCGATGTATCAAGTGTAGCTTATTTTATGAAAGGAAATTTCATCTCTATAGTAATTTAAGGAGATTATTTTTCGATTTTCCCAGGAGTTTTCTCAACAAATGTGAAAAACCGAAAAAAAAAAACCGGGAAAATTTACGAAATATACGTATTAAATGAAAAATATTTCGACCTTCATTTTTCCTGCGTACAACATTTCTATCAGAAATTTTGCTCCAATTTATAATGATAGCACTATTTTTGAAAGGAAATCTGACTAGAAAGGTATACTTTAGAAAGATCATTTTACCATTTTCCAAAATGTTTTCCCAAATGTGATAAACCGAGAAAAATATGGGAAAACTGGGAAAATTTTACAAACAACATTGAACAAATATTATTGAAAACAATATTTAATAGCTCTTATTTACCATAATATGACATTGTATTGTTGGCAAAGCATCACTATTAACTGAACTGCCTTCAGAATAGTTTTTTGGTTACCAGTAGTTTATCGTTGCTTAATGATATACATTAAATTACCTATATCAATGGCTGCACCCATGTCCATTATCCTCGGACGTCTTTTTTATATTGTTAACTACAATTTAATTGTCCGATATTTTTAGTCTAGTTTTCGTTACAGTACTTACAAATAAACTTATTGACCATACGTAAAACATTTCCATAAAAATGCAGTTGGGAGAACTGCAAGTTGCAGAACCGGTATATAACAGATGAATAATGTATACATGAATAAAAAATGGGTACTGACTTGTACTTCATATACATACACGTGAATTTATTATCTTCACGTCTATGTTCATGTTTGTGATATTCACAAATTCACGTATGCACGGATATTTATTTAGGCAATAACGCGCACCTATTATATTACATTTTTTATATCATTTGAATTTATTTTATTGTTAAAAACAATTTTTTAACAATATTATGAACTTGAAATGTAAATATTAAACGAAAATAGAACACACGAATAGGTATGTGAACACACGTGTAAACGTGAATAATTAAACGTATACTCGGATTTTTCAAGTAGGTGCACTTTTCTATAGATTTGGATGCTAATTTCACATGAATACATGAAAATATACGACCAAATACCACTCACCAACCGAGTGCGAACAAAATAAATTCCGATTGTTTAGCAAAACCATGTTGGGTAGGTAACAGAGAAAAAACGAAATTTGCATTATACGCCAAGTGTTTTATTGTGGTCATGTACATTATAATATGTTGAGGGTAACTAGTAAATTTTACTCTAGGTACTTTTGAGGGAATTATTATAAAAAAAGGTACTCTTGGGGGCTGCTAGTATCTGCATGCCCGAAATAGGGAGCTCTAGTTTACGATAATAATTAGTTTTTATCATTTTTTTCTCAAAAATAATCTAATATAGATAATGGTGTGAATAATATTGTGGACTACATTGTATGCATAATTTTATATTTATCGAAGTGATATACGTCTATCGAATCGATGATTATTTATGAAAATTATATTAACTCTTTTTTTATTCGCTCAGTCCTTAGGTATATGAATTTACCGGTTTACGACAGATATTTTCAATATCTACAGCCAATAATATTCGGCTTTTTTTTTTTGTGCGATTTCATATGCAATACAATTAGGTAGCATTAATCGTCTGCTATTAATTCGTTTCTATTTAAATGAAATAAATAATAAAAAAAAAAAAACACAAAATAATTTCCACCGGCTTTAATAAGGGTAAACAATAAAAGTAAAAGTGAAAGTTTTAATAAATAAAGCGTTTCGAAATCTACAGAAAACCAAAACTCCTAACTTATTCCTGCGCCAGTGGAGTAATAAGTCGAATGAAGAATGAGTTATACTTCACAACTGTCTACTTATACTTTTAAATCGAGACATTCTATGAATTCGTGTTCGCGAAATACTGCAGTGTTAGTCGAAAGTGAGCGACATAATATTATAATATAATATAACAACGCGATAACTTTTGACATGTACATTTAACGTTTCATTCTCTGCAGTAGACACTTGAATAAATTGTTATAATTTTACTTTTTCGCGCTCATTAAAAAAAAATAAAAAAAAAATTTGTTGACACTACCAGGGCCAGGGAGAGATGACAGGGGGGTGTCATTCGATAATAACTGTCACCGTGTGGAACAGGCTGTATGATAATTTATACTAGTAGATAACTATATTATTAAAATAATTTTTCCACCGTAACAGTATAATGTACCCCGCAGTGCTCGAATCGGATAAATAAAAGAAGAGGGACTTAATACTTAACAATATAATGCCATTATACGTATGAAAAAAAAAATTGCGATCCCTTGCAGTTATTATGGAACGCGACCTAACCCGTGGAGGGATTTTCCCATCACAACTCCCACGCCAATTTTTAAAAATAATTCAGTAATTAATAATTTCTGAAAATAAACGCTAATAACATTATCCACTGCAGACGAACTTTTCGCTTACCTACATAATAGATGATATTTATTTTGTTTTTGTTTTTTTTTTTCTGTACACGAACAACTTCTCTATCAGACATCTTGCTCAAGTCGTCAACTCTAGAGGTGATGGTTCTTATAGTAAAACTTGTTGTCTCGTCGGTACAATGAGTCGGGCCTTTTTCTTGATTATCTTTGTAGTATTCTTAACTAAGGGGAAAATCCTAGAACAACCATCGAGAAAATACTTTTGATTGTTACATTTATATAGTAGATGATGCACCAAAAATTGTTTGTTATAATATATTATTCGTTTATTCAGTGAAAAATATACATAGAAGCCGGACATTTTACGGAATACTCATGTATTGGACATTATCTTTTATATAGAGCGCTAAGCTCTTTCCGAACATAGTACATTGTTTAAATCATTCTGAACAATTTTCAATTTTAATTTTATGTGAATATTTTACAAATGGACCAGGTTAACTTGAGGGTTTTACATTGCAAAAAAAAAAAAAAAAGAGGAAAATTCTAAAAATCTATTATGGGACTACATATTTACACTATAACATTTCATAAATAGTATATAATTTGGTACACCCTGTATAATTAAAGCGTAATCGGATTTTTAATGCACGCGATTTCGTTTTTGAGAAGAAACCTCAAGGCGACTTTCGAAGTTATTAAATTCCGTGTACCTACATATAATATTATTATATGCGTATACATAAATACTTTGATCGTCGCCGTCGCCGTTTAATTTAATAGTTTTTCGATTAAAGTATTATTTCCATCTCGGAAAATATCGTGATATTACGACGATGTAGCTACACCGATGAACGATTTTTAAAAATAATATTAAAACCGTGAAAATGTAGTATTACGATAAAATAATATTAATTATTGCCCCGTAAAGTGCGGCGGAGGCGTCGGTGGGCGCGACAAGATTAAACTACACGTATAAAAATTAAGTTTTTGTTGATAAAAAAAAAAAAAAAACACCAAGCTTTTTTTACACTATCCGTTATTTATAAGCGAAAAATACACATCTTACGGGAACAACAAATACCGAATTGCGTTGCAGTCAAATCGGTTTGCGAGTCGGTAATTTGTGCGTCCAATCGAAAACCATTATAGGAAAACCACATTTTGGAATACTTTGAACGGCGAGTTGTAAGTACGGTGTTCGCACCACGGAGACTCTCAGAGATACGTGTATTTTAGTCAGAGGCTCAGCAGAAGAAGAGGACGAGAAAAATCGTAAACTTTGTTAACCGCAGGTTAGGAATGCGTTTTTTCATTTTTCACCAAAAGAAAAAAAACCATTTTCTATGTAAAACGACCAATCTGTATCAATTTTTGTCTGTATATTCCTTCATTACATTTTTACTGTGATATAACTGATGATGAATTTTTGATTCGAACCGATCGTATAATACACTAGTCATAATACTCCAGGCGACGCATTAATTAATTAATTAAATTTTTATTTTATACAAACATTTTTTTTTGATTTTTTCTTTCATTTACTTATTTACTTATTTATTTACGAGTGTTAACCATTTTAATAATTTTTTTTTCCTTTATTATTTTGTTAATCAGACAACATTCGATAGTATAAGCAATGGAAATACAAATTTAATTTTTCTCTACGTGTATGTCTCCCTCGCATAAAACCCGATTGAACAAAAAAAAAAATGTGAAAAAAAAAAATTTAATATTGACAGAAATATTAGCATAAGGATAACGCTGTAGGACACTCTGTATAATGAAACTCTGTATTATGGTATTATAGTTAATAGGTCACTGCGAAAAACAGCCGTACCTATTATATTGATTAACGTTCGTACTATACAAAGGTATTAATTTTTATTTTGTTTTAATTTTTTAACCCTACCCCCAGCCCCTGGGACATAATGAGCTCCGCGGTCCGTTATCGAAACACAAAATCAGTTTAATAAACGCAAATGTCCGTATACACTAACTTTTGTACAACGAGCCGTTTCACAAAAAAACAACAATATTCAAGTTTTATACCGCGGGAATAAATTTCACGTTTTATGCGGATTTGATACCGTATATAAATTATAATTTATCTATATATTCGCGTTCCGAGTTTTCCAGCAGGCAGGCAGTTTTCGGTGCGAAAAAACCGTAATTTCCCCCGACAAATGATAAACGAGACGGGGAGGTGCCGCGGGTATATTATACGACCGGATACGGAGGAAATCCGTACGAGTTTTGTATAATATGGTGCGTACGACGGTTTCCTCGCCACCCGGTCGTCTTTGTACATTTTTTTTTTTTTTTCAGTAATATACTTGCAATTCCCCGCAGCGTTGCCTATGACAACCGTATTATAATATAAATAAAAGTTATTTATGACTTGCCCGTGACAACCGCATTAATAATATGAATAATAATTGCATAATAACTACGCAGTATCTCGTATCGCGTTGCAGAGTTTAACATTTTATTTTTAATATAATTATTGTTAGGGCCCGAAGTTCAATGGTTAATTTTTTAGGTGATCTCAGAGAACGCTTTCCGAGTACATAATTTGTCTCGTTTTACGTTTACTTGAAAGGTGAAACTTTTATTATGCATTTTATTTGGACTTCGACTGTTTTGTTAAACAATTTAAAATTTTAACAAAACAAATAAAAATACGAGCAACAAAACACCGTACACAAGAGCACAACAGTTGATAGTGTTTCAATGCTGTTCGAAACCAAAATCTTCATACATGCAAACGTTGTTTCGCTGTATATAAATACCCCTCTAGAGCAATGAATATCTTACACATAATACAGTGAAAACTCTGTAACGAAATTCAATTTAACGAAAAACTCCGTGTGTTACGTGCAAATTTACTTGATAATGGTTTAAAACCCATGCACGTGTTCTTTAAACTTCTCTATAGCAAAAACTCTATAATACGAAAAATATGTGTTGGGCCCTTAAGTTCGTTACAAAAACTCGTTGACTGTGTATGACAAATGACACTACTCAAACGGTTCAAACATTTTTATCGGTTATAGTGGTACACTAAGCGTTTATTACAAGTGGGGGGTGGGAGATCTAAACGTAACTATAGTCTTAATATATAATAGTTATATAAAATAATAATATATTATATTTTGGGGTGGGTATAACTTTAATTTTATACAATATTCGGTGTCTACTCTTTCAAACAATATATCTGTTATTACAAATAATATAACTTATTAAAATAGATTAATATAAGTGAATATATGATTTGCACTATAATTTTTTATCTCTAACATTTTAGATTCTGAGTTGAGAAAAGAAGCTTATTGTTTTACAAAGATGTTTATTGTTTTTTTTTTTTTTTTTTTGTGGACAACCTTTCTTCTAGAGATCTTGCTCCAATTTGTATGTGTAGCAATTTTTCTAAAAGAAACTTTGACTGAAGAAGTATTTTAGGGAGACAGTTTTTGCATTTTCCCAGCAAATGTGACAAATCAGGAAAAACATGGGAAAAACAGAAAAAACGAGAAAATCGGTACAATATTAAACAAATATTATTAAAGACAATATTTAATGTTTATTTAATTATTTACATTATTTGTTGACAAAGTATCATTATCAATTGAACCTCGCTCAGAATCGTTTTTTCGTTATGGACGGTTTGTTGTTGCTTACATTTATACACTAAATTACTTGTGGTTGCACCCGACCCCATTGTCCTAAGACGTCTTTTTTTTCTGTTTGTCTGTCTTGCGCAACAAAGGCATTCCGCATTTCAACGATCACGACTTTCTAGTAGAGTTTAGAGTAAAGCGACTTATTTTTACATTATATAAGCAAGAGTATTTAAAATAATATGATTTCTACGAACGATTGTTCTTATATTTTCATTTCTATGTCAGTTTATTTTCGATAAAGGTTAAAATTAAGAGAAAATCATAAACAGTTGTACTTTGATAATAAAATTGAAGAAAATCGTTTGTTGGATTCATAGTAAACAATACTCTTCTTTGTAAAATTTGTAAAACATTTAGCAGTTCCCGTTGCTCTAAAGTCACTCAGAGAGTCGCAATCTTGGAAATGCGGAATGCCTTTTGACTGTATTATTTTACGCGTGATAGTTATAGACAGAGAAATATAATGTTAGTGACGAGTTCCCTTAAGTATCTATTTATTATAATATTAAAATTATGTTACCGTTCGGTTGTTCGTTCGCGTGTGATCCATAGCAGTTGTGAATCTATCGCACGTAGATTTACATACTAAAGAGGATGATGACGGGTTGGGTGCACTTTAAAACCAGATTTCTGAAATTATACCCATGAGCGTTGGCGGACAAGGGGTTTTCGGTGTTTTCGGAAGGAAAATCTAATTATTTTTGGCGATATATTGGTTGAATTGTTTACACGTGTGTCACAGAATAATACCTACTCGTAATAGAAAAGCGAATAATATTCATCGTTTTACACGGAGAGCCACGGATGAAATAAAACGAGAGACAGGGCTGATATGTCAAATTGAATTGGTTTCAGTGATTTCGGCTTTTGAAACTGTTAAAAATGTCTCCCGGTAATAACATGACGTATGTATGTAAAACTATAATGTATACACACTTCCAGTAAATTCCAATGCGATCGCGTTTACTATGTAGGTACGCACCGTACGTTTTATTTTCTACGCCTATAACGTGCGGCTGCGTGGGAAATACTCGTAAATGAAATTGCACGAGAAATTTCGGGAGAGCGACAGATGTAACAGAGTAAACTGTCCCTCCGGAATTGAATGTAAGTTTGTTCGCATCAAATCGCAGCAACAATGCGATTAATAATCGGACCCGTGATTTTGAACGCCAACGCGGTGAACTGTCAAATATTGTTGCGGCCCGGTGAACGTTTCACCGTTTTAGCGACCGCACGATGCGGTAACACTGGTGACAGTGGTGGTAACCCACGTACAGACCGTGTATGTGTGCAGTATATACACAGGGTATACACGGGAGCTGAGTGTGAATTTGAAATTGCATTACACCCGGTTTCTGGTGCGGAGTAGCGATTCGTTTTGCACGTGTTAACGCGGGGAGGGGAGGAGGGGGGGGGGGGGAACCCGACCGAAATGTCGCGAGGATGTGACCGTACCGTCGAAAATATTACGCGCGTAGTGATACAAAGGGTTTTGCGATTTCGTGTATATTTGTATCGTCTCTGTGTTATAGCGGCAAGTGGCCGCCGATATAATACCGAGGACAATCTGCAGGCGTCTCGAGCGAACCGCTCGAAAGCGTCCAATTAGTTTTGTCCGACGACCCGGAACGACGGCGGCGGCGTACGTCTGCAGAACTCCGCAGAGATGCGACCCCCGGTAGGTCGTATTATTATTTATCCGATAGGGGACGTGTTTTTTTTTTTTCTTTCTTTTTATCAATTCCGATATTTTATTGCTTTTGGTTTTGTTCAAAGTACATATTATCGTACAATACAATATACAGGCGATAACGCGACGGGGGAAAAATGCGTACATCGTTTATAATTAGGCGCGACAGAAATATACCCGCGGAGTCTATTAAATATCTACATTGTAAATAGCGTCTACGATTATAATTATTGTTCGCGGTATATTCGATTTTTTCTACGGAATCTTCCGTTTATTATTGTTTTGTTGAACAGTTTTCCGTATTCCGTCGTACAACCAGACGTATTTTCATCGGCCCGAAAACATAAAAATTTTCGCAGCCCACCGAGTTTTACGCGGTAACTCGCCGGCTCGATCCGGCCCTGTGACGCCGGCGACAAAAACGTTTTTGGATAAGACCAAGTTCGTATAGTATTATTATTATTATGATTGTTGTCAGTGGCGTGCCCGGGTACTATCAATGGGACGGGATGTAGCGAACGAGAATCATGAATCCGTTTTCTCCACCCAATTCGACTGTGAAAATTGCCAAATTCAATAGTCGGATCATAAAAAAAGGCGTATGTTTCTAATCAATATGTCAGGTTTTTCCTCGTAGTGACTTGGCCGAGATGTACGCAGTTGACATTAGATTACTCGTATTGTTTTTGCACTTTAAGCCGATGGAAGGTGGGCAATATAACCCCTAACCTCCTCACCTGCGCACGTCAATGACTGTTATCAACCACGCGTATCCACTACGATAGTATGTGAAAACATTTCCGCGGGGGGAGCGGAATGGAAAACGCGAAAAAAACCTCATTAGAAAACAGCCGTTCGTTCGCGTTGTATCCGGTATAATTATTAGAGTAGTTTCTAAAAACGAATGTACCTACCTATACGTATATAGTAGGTACGGCGTCCCTCGAGGGCCCGCACTAATTTAAAGTGGTGGGTTAATGGAGTTTACATTATTATTATTGTTATAATTATTGTTATTGTTACCGGCACACTTTAAAATAGTATAAATCTCATCCGGGTGACTGGGTAGTACGCAATTTACGTATACCTACTTATATATATATATATGATATAGTAAATAGGTATTGTGTACAGCCGAAACGGAACGGCGACGAAACACACAACGTCGTGCGTTACCAGTCGGTTGTACATTTTTTTTTTACGAGTTTGTATGTACCGTTTTGTTTTTTTTCCCCCGTGTTCGCCGTGCGTAATATTACTACAGTCGAACACAGCGGCGAGTGATATTAGTTTGATTGTCTGACAAAACTTCAGGTTTTTACTGTCAATACACTTGCTCTGGCCGACAAACGCGTGAGGAATTTTCGTAGCGTTTTAGTCAACACTTTATTTAAGTAATTTTTCGAAATACCTGCACCACGTTTCGGAATAATGGGAAAACATTGACAATTTCGTACCGGCTATAAGATCAAAATTAGACGGTCGTCTAATAATAATTTAGATCCGGTTATCGCTGGGGCGTGTGTCGGACGTATTGACGCGGTGAATGATATTTGATTTATAAACAATTCTATTCTACTGAATTTACCTAGAATAGACAATTTAAAATTGTTTTTTTTTTTTCTAGATTTTGCGATTTTGTTCGAAGCAGTTCATCTCTAAAGTTATCAAGGGTCGTGTTTTTTCAAGTTGGGAAGAAACACAGAAGCCTGAATAGTTGAACTAAGGTAAGATGGGGGATAACGAAGTGGGTTTGTTGAGAGGAGAGAACGCGTTGGAAATTATTATTAATGACTAGAGGAGTTACGCGATACACGGATGACCCCCGAGCATTTCGGGCGATCGAAGAGAATATTGGACGTGTGTCACGAATCGAGGGGTGGTGAAAACAGAGAGTGGAATCGTTCGCCGAAACCGAGAACCAACAAGAATGAAGTGAGGTGCGGCTAAATCCGAGTAAAAAGGACATTATTGATTTTCTAAATAGATTAATACCGCAGGACCGGAGGGCGGAACGAATTATAATATAATATTACCATTATGCAAAAACAATGTTCACAACTATAACCGAACCGTTCAGCGCGTGCACGTTATTGGGTGCGTAAACTGTGTTTGAAACATTATTGGCCGCGAGCAATCGCCCGTTTCAACCTTTGCGCGCCGCGTCACTGCCGAGGTTAAACATAATACGTCATGTTCGCCGTCGACCGCCGCAGTCGGCGCGTCCGCGACCGGCGCCGGCGTAACGGACGCGGTATAAATTGTTTTATGTTATTACGGACAAAATACGGACAGCGCGTCCGTGTGCCGGTGTTGTCTCGTGACCAATTCGCGGAGAACGAACGTTCAAAATACTATAATGTCGTTCTACTTCTAAACGTTCCCCGTGTACCGATTATACCGACGCGAAACACGTAAATAATTATCGGTTTTTCGTTTACCCGTTTCACCGGCCGTTTTTCGCATTACGATATTACGCGACTATACATGTTCTCAAACCGAAACTTTTACCGCGCGTTTTCCTACGGCATGCGAAAAAGTTTTAATAAAATGTATTACTGTACAGACTGTTGGTTATATCTGGGATTTTTAAACGGAACGGCCGAAAAACGACCTTACGAGTATGACGAAAAGCGGAACACGCGCCGCGGGAAAATCTCCCGGAAAACCGGATATTGGCGACTAAACGCGAAAAAAAAAAAAAAACATAAAAAATAACGATTTCGAACGACCCGTCTCGATCCGTCGACCGGGAGTGGGCCGCGCGCGACTCCGCGCCGATAGACCGAGCGTACCGCAGTCCGCTGTTCGGCCGGCGCCGCCTTTAAGACGACAACCGGCGCGTACCGGGGCCGTTCGTTAGCGCGGGCCCGTGCACGGCGTGCGCCGAGTGTGCCGCGGCGGCAGCCGGGCGGGTCCGTGCACGGCGCATCCGTTGGCCGAAAACGAAACGCGTCGGCTCCGGGCTTTGTCCGACTGAACGCCGACCGCCTTGCGCGAGACACGGACGACCGCCATCGAGTAACCGATAAATCTCACCGGCCGGCGGCCACCGACCGCGACATTACTCGTTATCGCCGTCTCGAGTCCATGGTTTACCGTGACAACGGCGATGCCGGGTTGTTTGAATTCCGTTTACGTCGCAATGATGTTTATCGCGCGTATAAAAACGATATCGGACGATTTGTATCGCGGTCGTGCCCGCGCGTGTTGCGACGCATTGCGACGTTCTCGCGAAACCCGGGTAGCAAACGCGCTGTATTGCATTTCATAACGAGTCGGCGTTTCGCATCCGCCGTCCTATTTTTCGTTTGGGAGAGGCGGCGACCGGTTCTAAGGTCGGACCGTGTAAAGGACACCGGCCTGTTTTCTTCACGGCGCACCCCGCGAAAAAATGCTGCACGCGCGCCTCGTGTTTGCTAGCCGAATGTATACAGTTCTCAATCAGGATTGCGCGTTATCGATGTTGCATAGTATATTTTTATGTTGCGTGTACCTATATTTTTGTTTTTTTTTTTTTTTTTTTTATCGTACCCAGATAAACGAGAAATAAATTATCGCGTTATCCGTACACACTTATCCAAAGTATAACGTATTATCCGTAGTATAACGATTATACTACGAGTGAGTGCGAGTGATACATTATTAATCACACAATTTTTTGAAATCTCGACGTATCTGCCCGCACACGTAGCAGTCTTTGCTTTTTACGATGTAGGTAATGAAAACAACTTTTTTGTTTTATTTTCGAGTCAATAGACGAATACAATTACCGATTATTTATCTACTACTAAATTAACTAAATCAACTAAATTCACTCGGTTAATTATTCTGGCGAATGTCTCTTATCTTTATATAGATATTTCAAAATGTATCCTTTGTACAACACGACACGGTGACGAATAATATTTTCATTTTTTCAACGTTTCGCTACGGGCGTGTATCGATTTTTGTACAAAAACAATTATTTATCTATCATACACGAGAATAACGTTGTTGTTATTGGCGCACGTTTATCGTTATTTTGTCCGTCCGAGTATCGTAACAGTTACAGTATATTCAATCCGCCATCAGTATGCCATTACAGTAGGAATAATTAAGAAAAAAAAAAAAAAAAAACAAACAACACCAAGAAGATATAATCTCGATTAATTTAGAAACATAATTGCGCCCCAAAATAAATTTCACCATCTCATGAATATTTATTCGTAGAATTAATGTTATAGTTTACTACAATAAATAATCGAATTTCTTTTTTTATCATTATTATAAAACGCATATTATCGGTTTTATTTCTGTCGCGAATTTTTTACGCTATCATAATATTATTATTATTATTATAAGAGGAGAAAACAAAAAACAAAATCGCAGTATATTATATTCTGCAGCTGTCAGTCGGTTAATAAACAATACGCTACATAAACAACTTTCGGTAACATTAATTTAAAAATATCGTACCACCTACACACATAAAGTTATAATATGTTTGTATACTATGTTTTTTTTTCTCCATTTCGACAAAATAATAAAATATATACGTTTATACACACACATATATATATACTTACGTTTTGCTGCAAAGTTTTCGAATTCGCCGCGTTACGCGTTCCTACGCGTATATACATTATTATTTTAAATTCCGAAAGTTAAAAACGTCATCATAATACGAAATTCGTATTGCGAATATTATATATATATAGATATATATGTATGTACGTTTAAAAAAAAAATACACGTTCAATTATTATTTGTTGTTTTTTTTTTTTGCGAAAAAAGAGAAACTTTTTTAATAACGTCGGCTCGCGCGTATACCTACCGAGGTAAGCTGAGAATAGCTGAAAAATACAATACTCCGTGTTGTTATATCCGTGGTAAATGGCAAAGGCGTCGTCATATTTTCGGAACGTAGCCGGAGCTGGAGATGTGTAAAGAGAGCGTGACAACGACAATATTGCCACAATATCGTTACGGCGGTGGAGGATTTTTTTTTTTCAGATTTCGAACGCGGCGGCGAGGAATGTACGGGGGGGGAGTTTTTTATTATTGTTATTATTATTAATAGCTTTTATAAAAAAATGTATAAAAGGTATATTGCCGTTCGACGTAGTTCGCGCGCGAGAATAAAAAAAAAACACGCACGCAATACGCCTACTATATTGTCCGTTCATAATCATACGAGTATTGTATGTATACATATATGCGCAAGAAAACTCAAGGGAAAAGGGGAGCGACCCGAATTTTCGTTAGATGGTATCAAAAGCGTTACTTTTATTATTTTCTAGCTTCTGAACCGCAGAGAGGAATGTATCGGTTTTACTACACGACTACATGACTACTATCTGTTAACGAACCGTTCTACCGGAAATCTTGCTCCGGTTTTGTGTATTCCGTCTTTTCTGCACGGAAACGTTATCTTGTTGGCGCATCGGGGAGGCGGTTTTTTTTTTTGGTAGTTTTTTAAATAATTTTGAAAAACCGTTAAATACCTTTGGGAAAACGAAAAAATATTGCACGTACGATACACATTAGGGTGGAGCGATTTTGATTTTTTTTTGAAAATGACTTTGGCGGGGTGTAAAATAGATGCACGGTATGTATACTAGTCGAAATTGTACGAAACAAATTTCGATATTTTAGCTTCAAGTTCCACCACACTGAGGTTGAACATTTAAATTTAGTTAATATTTGTATACAAATTAAATAGTAATACATAAAATGAAACGAGCTATAGAACATTTATGATTAAAATAAAAGATTGATGTATAATTTATAAATGGCTTATTTAGTATCTAAATTGTATTTTTTTTTTTGTATTGAAATTTGGCATGTTTGGCAAATTTGGCATTAATACTACGAGATTCTAGTCTAGTTTTGATAAATTCATCTCTTCTTTCGACTCCACACACAGCAGCATTAGCTTCGGTTATTAATTTTACTCACCTTTAACTGATTGAGTATGACAGGTCATTTGAGAGAATTTATCAGAAATCGCAGTACGTACTAGATCCATGTCACTTATTGCCTCAAGTATTAGTTGCGTATTTATTATTTTTGTTAGTGAAGGCCCAGCATTTAGTTATTGAGTTTGTTATTTGTTGGACATATTTCAGAATTATTTTTCATTTTCTACGGGCCGTAATGACAGGAATACTGATGAGGGGCTGTAAAAACTTTTCTCCGGAGAGATTTCGAATGAGTTTGACATTGGTTTTATTTTTTTGGATTCTGAGGGTATTTTCAAATTAGAATATAATCTTGTTTGTATCTAGTTTTTCTAAACTTCTCCAAAGTGCCTTATGCCATTTAAGGAAAATTTTATACTAAATTTTGATTTTCAAATAAAGCAATCAATGCACGTTTTTAAATTCAAAATGTTTAATTTAGTAGCAGTGTGTCTTGTTTGTTTCTTTTTTTCGTTTTTCAACGCGTCATTTTGGGGAAATTAAAAAAAATAAATTCTAAAGTGAGCTGCAGCCATCTGCGTTCAATTACCTATTAAAAAAGTTTTCAGATATAAGACTTTCTCGAAAACGTTTTTACGATCCCGAAACGTGTTTTCTGCGTAATAATAAAAAGCACACGCATTATTGTAAAACTAATATAATAATAAAATATTTTCCACTGTGTCCAAAATCTAAACATTACGAACTCGCCTTCTGGTACCTACACGCGCGCGTTGCCGTCATTTGGAAAATTAAATATATTATACTCCCAAAAGTGAGTAGTTCCTATACATAAATAATCTGAGTATATTTTCTGGAAAAATATCAAATTTGTGAGTACCGAAATATAGCTAATACCCGATAATTATAACCGATGTGTGCACGTCATGCGTGAATTAAATGCGTATGCTTATTCAGTTTTACTTGTTTTAATTTTATAAGCGGTTTTTTAATATTTCAATTTGTGTACAGGTGTTCCTTCGTAGTGAATTTTCCCCGAAAACAGAAACTATATTTTGCACATGTATTGTGTTTGTCATGTAACACATGTAACTATTTCTTTTTTCCGCTACGTTTGGATACTTTAGCTGCTTCCTTTGGACCAAAACATCTCAAATTCAGGAATTATAATTTTTTTTTATTTATAGACGTGTGAAAATATTTGTATTGAATTAAAATATGAACTTTACCGCATGCTTTTGTTGGAGAAAGGTGTATTTTCATCTTTGTGGGCCCCCATAGACTTTCCAAATGAAGCTAGACGATATAAATCGTGTATATTCCTATACACGGTGCCTTTTGACACCATGCGCCATCATGTGATTTAAACTATTGACGTTCTCCTCAATTATTTTTGTGCTTAGATTTCATAGTTTCATAGGAAATACCAGTTTTTAAGTACCTTTACGGAATTATGAAAGTAGCTTGGTTAAAATGTGCATAACTATGTATGTAAATAGAATTGTCGCCTTTAATAGGTTTGAACTTTCAACACCCGAACCCACCGTCTTTTTGTAATATTAGTAAACGTTTCAAAATCTATTTTATCTGTTTTCACAGAATTTGTTGTGTTTAATACAATAATTTATCATTAAAAAAAAAAAAAAAAAGGAAATATTGCAACGGCAATAAGTAAGCCTGGAGAATATTCAACTCTAGTGACGGAGCTCTGCTGCTCATTTGTTTTATTTATAATTCGACTACATTGGTTTTTTTCTCTTAGTAATATTCTGCTTAAAACTTCTTCAGTTGTTATGGAGTTTTAACACGACATCTTGAGCATTTCTCGGTAACACTGCGTTTTAAAGTTCTCTCTTTTCGATGATGCTCATCGATGTCAAGGTTTCATACGATATATTATCATAATGACGTATTTATTAAAATCCATAATTACGGCCATGTACAGTGTTCCTGCGTCCGAAAATTGTAGCTGAAAACTAGAATACTGTAGCCAGATAAAATATTCAGATATCAAATGGGATAATAAACCGAATAAAAAACAATAATATATCGCCATTATTTTTAATTTTAATTTAACGCGTCGAATTTGTTAGTGCGCATCGAATATATACACCGGAGATATGCGGACCCCGCTGATTAGTCCCTGTAGGTTGTATAATATTATATTTTACAATGTCGTAGTCATAAAAAAAAAAAATGAAAAAAAAAATAGAAAATAAAAATTGAACGAGAAATGTTTAAATATACGTTGTCGTCCGTGGGGGTTAAAATAAAAAAAGTCCGTCACGCGCGTCCGCACACGCCCTTTGTACATACCTACGTGTTATATACATTTTTTTTTATTATGTGGGACGTACTACGAGGCGTTGTGTATGTATGTGTTGCATATACGGGCCATTAACTGATTAAAGATGACAAAAAAAAAAATAAAAAAAAAAAACTACTCACTAAGCCTTTTACGACGGGTCTGCTGCAGAAAACGAACACGCAAACCATGTGCGGCGATGGTCCTCGTAAATATGTATTAATTATCTCCTATCGTGTTATGTGAACGCAAGAATATTAACATTACAGCGCGGACAAAACCGGGTCGGTACAAATCTGGATGTTTTTTATTTTGCGGAAATCCCGAACTGCACCCGAATTCCCGAGTGTCACGGGAACTTTCTGAAATCTACGTAGGTATGTTTGTTTGTTGTGGAACCGTGAATGCGTATTGGGGGTACGTCACAAATCAGGCCCAAAATAATCGCGCCCAGAGACGATGGCGCAAAGTCGGGGTACAAATTCGAATTTTTTTTCTACGAAAACGAGAATTTCTATCCCGCGATGCATTTGATTTAGTCATGTAGGAATCAGTTTAGAAATATTTCAACTGACGTGTTTAACCTGCGTAGATGTTACTACACCAGACGGTTAGGACAAGATTGGGATCAAAGATAAATTATTGAAGAAATCGAAACCACGGTTATACAGCGTATTTATAGCGATTCACTAGTCATAAGGCACTCGTGAGTGCTAGATAGTATATTTTAGCGGTCACCTTACGAAAAATTCTAGAGGACGATCTACGGATATTAAAAAATAGCAACGAGACGCTTATGTGATAAGACCAAACAAAAATCTCTATAGGAACCATTTGAAAAACAAAATATTAGTAGCTAACATCCGAGACAAGGGATTTAATTTGTTTGGGGGTCAGTATATATTAAGATCCGAACGCCAAATCGATAAACAATTATGTCATAAACTATCCTCTATTTTGAAATGCCTATTGGAATACTGAAACAGAGATCATATTGAAAAAAGTAAAAAGAAATCATGGACAGGGAATATTGGTGAAGTAGCTCAAGGATACAGAAAGTTTGTATTGCAGCAATGTACCTCGATGACCTTTGAAGTATGTATTAACACGCAAATTGGATCAATTCAAACGGCGGATTGACCGAATACAGAATCGTAACAGTCTGTATAATAACCCCGGTTCAATGACGAATGTGAACTAATAATGTCGATGACCGGGTCAAGATTTCTGGTTGAAATGTCGTTCAATGACGACGGGGACGGTGGTCTTTTTCAATTTTCTTAATAACTTCGAACGGGACGGCATTTTACTGCGTATTTATGGGCGTACACGAGCCGGCTCCGACAAACGGCAACGCTAATTTGATCGGACTTAACTACACGCCGAGCGAAGGATATACACGACGAGGCGGTCGGATAATAATTTATTTATTTACAGTGCGGCAAACGTTATTGCGTTACTTAGTCAAACTGCGCGGGCGTTAAAATTATTATGAAAAATTAATGGGAAAAGTCACTGCGGCAGTTCCCGCGCGCGGTTAACTTATTATAATATACTTATTCGGCACGCACGAGGTCATTTCACTCGAGGGGATAGTTGTTATTATTACTTTTTTTTTTTTTAATTAAAAATATTTTTTCTCGCAATATATTATAATATTATATACATATATATATATATTAATACATTTTAAAGATTAATTACCTCGAACGAATACATATATATATATCTACCTATCGTATAATCATAAATAATATATTTTTATTTTTATTTTTTTTGTTACATTACGCGCGACCCGCTTTGCAGATAATATACGAGTTTAATTAAGGTGTCTATAAAAACTTTTTTTCCCCGGTAGGGAAGGGGGGGGAGGGAGAGGTTTTCTTCTGTTACGGTTACTCCGCCCGAGTCGCGAGTCGTCGAAGTTTTCGCGGGATAAACTTTGCGGTCGGTGACGATAAATTTTAAACCGTTATAAGCGCGCGACGAAAATATGGCGATCCACTCGGCAGCGCTTTTCGCGAGTAACGCGCTCTCAGAACCACTATGTATATTAGTGCCGGGTACTTAGTTATGATCAATCCGGTCCATTTCGAAATTCGGATTTCAATCCATATCGGAGAAACGGTATCGACCTATTTAATTTAGATGAGAATAATCAATCCGGACTAGAATGACTAATCCGGATTCGCCGAAATGGGCATTCGGTAGTGGGGATTATATATTTACTTTTGTAGACTCAAAAGTCAATAAACCATATCCATAATCAATGTTTTCATTATTGAATCAAAATCTTGTTTGAACGTACGGATTCACGGATCGAATCTATGAATCCGGATTAAACCGGATTACTCCGAAGCCGTTGAATATAATTTTCAATTCAAAATCCGTATTGTTCTGATTTGTGTCCAGCACTACTATGTACCTATGTACCCGGGTTTACACTTAAGATGCTGCACAAACAAGCAGTATCAGTGATAACCAGTGGGAACATACGGTTTTGCATATAGACTATTATCGGGGGGGGGGGACGAGATCTAACTTAATCAGAGCGTAGTGGCTCCGAGGGCACAATATAAGTATTATGCGAAAATAAGCCACCGGGAGTGATGTAAAAAAAATGCACGGCAAATGCTTTTCTTTATTACATTGAAGTCCGGGGATTTCAAGGAATTCGTGTGTTGCGGCAAGCTCGTTAACGCGATGACGACGGCGGCGCTCTCGGAAAATAATACAATTATAAATATTTGCATTTCTGATTAATGATTTTTATTTTTAGTTTTTTTTTTTTTATATTATTATTATTATTATTATTATTATTAGATAAACGTTTGCGCCGTTTCCGACGGTTAAATTCAATTTAGAACCCGAGGGCGTGCAGAGATTGCGCACGGATATAGGTATATACCTACATAGGTTCTGTTATTATATTTGTCGGACGAGTCACTTTTACGCTCGAAGCTTTTCGATTATACGTATTACGAGGTTAACGTGGAAACCGACGACGATTGCCCCGCCACTCGGGTATATATTTTTCAAATCTTTGTATTTCAGATTACTTACCTGCCTGTATACCTAGTTGTCGTCTTCCGGAGTTTTGCAGGTTTAGGACGCAATGAGGTATTTTTTGTGTTAGGGTAAAAATCAATTTCGCAGAGATCGGGATTCAATCGTAGAAAACAATTTCACGTGTATGTATTCGAGTTAATTTATATTTTTGAAATACGTACAGGCACGTGTTTTATTGACGACTATAGTTTAGTTCTCTCGCACAATAATCGATTTGTGTCTTTTCAAACACAAAAAAAGTCCCTGGCTTGCACGACGTCGGACACACCGTTCAATGACGTATAGTTGCGTGGCAACAACATTAGTGTCGATTGATCAATTCGGTTTTTTGATTTTTACTATTGTAATAGGCACGTTTAATATTTTTCGTCAGTTGTTCTGAATCGTTTGACCGAGGTGGACTATTTTACATAATACGATCGCGGGACATGGTCGTCCGACGTTGTTGGAGAGTGAATTTATCGAAAAACGTCTCGACAAATCGATGCCGAATTCTGGAAAACGTCCACGACCTGGGCAAGTGAACATTTTCTCGCAAAATTGTATGTACAAAACGTTTGAAGTTGGTAACGGAGTATTCAGACAGTAATATACCTTTGTTTGGTTTTATAGGAAGAACTGCTAAAGTGTTAATTTTGTGTAGTTTTCTAACTGGATGGCGGGTAACGGTGATTTTGGCGGAATTATGTACCCGGTTTAAGATCCTAGCAAGTGGGTTGTTTTTGGCTAAATTAGATAGTATATTACCGGTAGTGTTATTCGAAGAGGAAGTTTCGATTTCAGGAGAAGGTATGTGTTTTAGGATTCTGAGCAGCGGGTCACTTGCAGTGAAAGTCGTTTTCAGAGTTGGCTGGTCGACGACTGGTCCGGCGGAAATATGTTGAGTGAAAGACGACGCAATGATATAAGTTAGCGGCCGTTCCGGACGGTACTCTACGACAAAAACGTGCGTAAACCACTTGCTTGTCACGGTGATCAGCAGGCGATCAGGCGGTCCGCCTAATGGTACCGAAATATTCGGGTTCACGATTAACTCGGATGCGGATATGGGTCGCAACAAAACCTTTTTCACCTCCAGCCGGATCCTGGCCACGACCACCGTCCCGTCTTCGTAGACCGTCTGGTACTCGCCAAAATCATTGTAAAATTGGTCCACGTACTCCGGTGTCGTACGCATTACAGCGTAATAATGTTCCGCGAAACTGAAACCGACGCGAGTCGCGTACGCGATGATCGTCAACGGGGCAGCTATCGTGACTGTTTCAGATCTCTTACTTCTGCGTTGCGTTTTGACGGAAATATTAATGAACGTATGCAAAAAATAACTATTTTATGTTTCGCAATCATGTTTTTCATTCGTCGGATCGTAAATTTCGGTAGGCGGATACTATAATATGATTATAATAACAACATTGTCATTAAATGCGATAAAAAACTATTAATTTTTCTAATTATTTATTTACGTGAAAAATGATTTTCAACTATAATCAACATCAAAACAAAACAATGAAATGTCATACACGGCATGCGCATCAGTTTATCTGAAATTGTACCCCGGTGGGAAATATTATGCATCAACATTCAGAATCTGCCTTCACACTAACTCTCATTGAAATTATTTTATCATCATATTATTCTTATTCGATTTTTTTATTTTTTAAAAGTACCAAAAATAATTTTCATATTATTAGCAATTTTATATTAAATATTTCAATTATATTCAAATCGAATGATAAAATTACTTTTATTACAAATCTATTCATATTAGTTTTATTATTAATATAATTGATTGTTATGTATTAAACCGTTATAGCATACTTGATTTTATACATATTTTGTTTGATGTGGATCGCATACTCGAAAAAGTGTAAATACGTGGGTCGCCTTAACGAAAAGGTCGGGAACCACTGGCTTAAATGATTCCATATCGATCGAAAATAGACAATCATAATCAAATTCACTTTGAATCCTCGGATAAAATCATCGTGAGTTGAAATACAAAACAGAACTATACTGTAATCACGGAAAACTTCGCGAGCTATTTAAGTTCGTCCACTCGTTTCGAAAACCAAAGTCAGAGGAGTATAAACAATTAATTAAAGTTATTACATTGTATTCGTTGTCGGCCGTAGCGTAGATGAGTATCGCCAACTAGTTTCCGTGCAGCTATAGAACAATATAGTGTAACAGTATCAAGGCATAAAGTCTAATAAAATGTCCAGTTGAATGTTTTCAAAAAAAATATCTTGTATCCCGCTATTTAAAAAAAAAAAAACCAAATTTCCTCGCGATTATATTATAGTTGAAGCTTTAATAAATCACGATTTTATAGAGGTATTATATGATGATATATAATACACTCGATTCGTGGTTTCGAATTTCCAAGTTATATAATAATAATAAATTATGGGTAAAATTTTTTTCAAATTTATCGTTACGTGTTCTTGTATAATATATTATTCTAAAACCAATGCGCATAAAAGCAACAAACCTCGTTTCTATCTGCGTAATATACGACTCGGAAAATTACGGTTTGTTCATATAATATAATATACAGCGTGATCAACATAACGTAGGACACTCATTATCTAGGAATGTATCACAATCTTTTGAAATTCGATTTTTAGATAGTTTAAGTAACGAACAGTTCTAAAATGTCTACACGATTGTTGTTTATTGCCGCTTACATTTTTTGGTAAAGAAACCACCTATCTATTTTCGATTTTCAAATAGCAACTTATATTCGAAATACCATAATAATAATATATGAAGTTTTAATATAGAATAATGGTTAGTATTCTGGCATTTTTAATTTCCATCAACCCGTTGACGTGATATTCCATTTTTTAGTTTTAACGTTACGCCGCAGCATGCCGTCACACGCACGATGCTCCGCTACTCTCTACTCGCCCGCAAAACAGCAAACTTAAAAGTGAAACACGTCGTCAACGAAATGATGGAAATTAAAAATCACAACTCCGACTAAAATATCATATATTTATGGCATTTTTTTTATTAATATAGATTGTTATCTGTGAAATTCGTGAGTAGATCGGGGGTGACACCGCCCAAAAATAAGGGCGACAAAAAATAACGGCAATTTAATAACGTCGCAGAAATGCTCGCATTCTTATAATTTTCATGTAAACGAAATTTCGAAAACGTTAATACTTTTCAAGATAAGGATACCGTGTTTTATAGTCTCGCGTTATTATGATGCCATTCGCCCTGTATACCTTAACTTTACCGAAAACGTTACTATAAGATTATTCCGTTTCGGTTACCGCCATTATAATAACCGGCCCGCTCGTAGATTATTTTTGGTTTTGTAAGTACAATCTCGCATTTTATTTCATTTCTATATTATGTACGCGCGCGCGTATGCGGATCCAGATATATTGCTTTAAGCGCAAACCGAAAAAAAAAAAAAAACGGTATTATATATTATTATGGCACGTACGTGTAGTGCGTACTTAAAAAAAATAAAAAAAAAAAAAAACCTCGCTTTAAGAATATATATATTAATATTATAATAAAGAGGTATACGCGAATAATAGTAAAATCGTATTATTTATCGTATATACCGGCGTAACAAATACGGTGAAAAATTGTTTTTTCTTATTTCTCCTTTTTTCTGAAATATATAGTTTACGACACGAACGCGCTTATATGGTTATAATAGTTTTCGATTCTCTCGTCCGATGGACTTTATGATTATCTTTTTTTTAATCGAGTTTTTCGTGTTATTCATTATTATATTTTATATTGTGTTTAGCGCACTAATTCGGAACGAAATTATAATAAAAGCTGATTATATTCGGGAGATTATAATACTGTACAGTATATACAAGTACTTACTTGCGAATCGCTGTGTAGTGTACGATATTTGAGTTTAAACAATACAAAAAGACGCTACTATTGAAATTCGGTACGAAATTTTCGAAAGAAAACACACAAATCGAGACAATTGTAAATAATGAATTCAAAAAATTATCTCTTAAATTCCAATGCACCATCTAGATTCAAAGTTCGACGCAAAAGGTTCATTGTTATTTTTAAATCGGAGCGAGACGACTGGTAAAAAAATTACTCACGGACAGAAAAAAAAAAAAATTAAATTAATGCATACATCACATAGAAAAAACAATACCGTATACAATTTGCATACCTCTTCGAAACGAAATTATATACAACAGTTACGAAATATCAATTAACAACTGCCACAAGGTACTTGTGGGTACTTACTATAGTATGATAAAGAATCAATAGCGGAGGAATGTTAAGAATTTCTAAAAAAAAAAAAAACGTTTTCGTAACACGCGTGAGTCTGTTTTCGCGTTTAGTGTGCGCCACCATTTGCTACACGTCGTCGCATGCGGCCAAGGAGCCGCAGCGGGAATTGCGCAACGGGTAGTGTCGATAAAGGCGCGACGGCAACGGAGAAAACCTGATAAAGAAACTAATTACATTCTGTAGTTACAGAATAAATTTGTTTACACTTCTACGTTCTAGTTGAGAATATGTTTTAAACAATTCGTTTTCCCAATTGTAAGAGATCCGAAAGCTACGAAATTCAATTTCAAATTTATTTCTATAAAAAGTTACGCAATCATAACTACTATTCCCTCGTGTGATACGTTGCTATAGGCTCTTCAACTTTTGATTTTAAATATTCGTACATTTACAGTTTGTTTAGCGGAATACACTAGGTATCCATAGAAGCAAATCGACAGATTTATTTTAGTTGTTCAGTGAACACCACAAAATAATAATATCTATTATTTTTTTTTTTTTTAAAAAAACATTTCATATTTGTTACGATGTACAAATCTACTTACCAAAAAGATTTCATTCCTTCCGTACAGATACTGGACTCAGATTCTACGAGCCGTCGGTAAGAGCTATAAAACCATTTTGTTTTTAAAACATGATGGAAACGTGTGATGCGGCAATAGCAATAATGACCTCTAAATCTAAGAAAAAGAATTAAAAAAATGAAAATATGATATGAGTCTAATAATAATATTATGTACCGTTATAATCGTAACATACAGAATCGAACCCGTGTACGCTGTGATTCCTGAGCTAGACGAAGATGGGCTAAAACAAATGTACACGCCTAAAATCATATTCAGAGCACTGAGCGACAACAAGGGGATCGAGCCACCTTTGGAATATGCAAAACGGGATTTAGATCCGTTGATTACCGTGAGCACAGTATAGCTGTTAAATTACCAATAACTCCCGTAGTCGATTCGCGCCGGTAAGACGCGTTTACAATTCTTTTTTTATTGTCACTTCTCCTCCAGCTGAAAATCCCCAGGCACGCTACTGCGATTGACGATCAAAACCGCGGTTTTGTCAGTAGCTGAAACAAAAAAAAGAGCTGAGACACTGGATGTGGGAGCGGCCGCTGTTGTAGGTGAAAAGTTGGCAAGTTAGGATATATTAGTTAAGATATATCATTTATATCCGTAAGCAACAATAAACCATTGCTTGACGAAAGACGATTCCGAGCGCAATTTGGTATTACTTAATTTAAAGTGTCGTAATTTTTTTTTAAGATTTTCGTTTAAATTTGATTTCAAAAGTCTTGTCAAAAATCATCGGACGAATTTTTTTTTTTTAATAAGACTTAATTTTACCACGTCTAGGTAAGTTTAATATAAGTATTACCAAGTTTTAAGTCTCTACGTGTATTTATATATATTTACCGAATTATAAGAAAAATTTAAATTCCTTAAAAGTTCAAAAAAAAATATCAAAAGTTTTGGAGATGATACCATAAAAAAGTAAATCAAAACGGCAATAAAAAAAAATATTTGTGATTTTTCGATCAATTTATTTTTTCTGTTAAAAACGTCGTCCGTGTTTTTATAAAATAATGAAATCGTGAAATTGAACGATTTCCTACGTTTGTCCCCACTTAAGAACTTTTATTTAAAAAATGGCGCCGAAAAACAAAAAATTACCTCTCTAAAATACAATCTAGTCTACTTGAGTTGATTAGAACAAAGAAAAAAAAAAATAAACATCTTAGTAAAACCAATAGCTCAATCGCTACGCTCGGAATCTAAAATCGAGGTACAATGCGCTCTGTAGGAATCTGTACTCTTTTTAACAAAAACAAACATCAACAATTCTACGTCTATAGAGACGTAGAATAGAGTGAACTGCAACCTTGTGAACTATGTTCAAATTGTAAGTTTTGCCAATTTCGTATCAGTTTACAATTCATGTAAGGACTGTGAGCTGTGCATTAATTGATTCCGTTGAATGCAAATTATTGCCGAGTAGTTTGCAACAGTATAATTACAAACGCATATGTATCCTCTTAAGGCGATTGATATTATGTATTTATTTTCTTCACGATTGCACACCATGCATACACGAAATTCGCCGTGGCAGCACTAATCTTTTACAGTACAATGTAAAAAAAAAAAAAACGTTCAACGAGCCTCTGTGTGTATATTGTGCTATATAGTTCGAAAATCCATATATTTTTAGGTTATTGTGACGATTATTTATTAAATTTTTTTTCCGCCGCTAAATATTATAAGAGTAAATATTTATAAAATATCTTTCACCCCGTTCGCCGTTATTATTATATTGTCGCGTGACGCATAATATTCGAACGGAAACATTGTGCACCTACCTATACATTCTGCAACAATATTAATGATACCTGCAGCAGCTTTCGTGCGGGTGAGAGCGTATAATAAATTGTTATTTATTATTGTTTTGTGAAAAACAAATTCGCAGAATGCGTTCAGGGATTATACAGGGTGTCCCATATCCAGAGATAACAGAGATAATCAAATTATAACTAACAATTATTTGTATTTGATTTAATTGTTTATGTTTGGGTAAAAAAAAAAAAAATAACTAAAACAATTAATTTGTATTTTATTATTTCCGAAAACTTTTTAAAAAAAAAAAAAAAACATTTTTTAGTCTATTATTGTTTTAAAAATGTTGACATTTCAACTTTTTATTTTATTTGAACTCGTGATTTTTAATCATTTTTTTAAAGTTCAGTAAAAAGTATCTATAACTCTACAGAAAGCTGTAATCGCATTCGCTAGTTGATTATTATTATTTTGGCTGATTGGGTACATACTACTTTTCCCTGAAATCTTTTTTTTTTTTTTTGAATACCCGAAATTGATTAGCGGAAAACGATTAACAGCGAGGTTTGATTATGCTTGTTTTTAAATGCCGTACAAATGGCGATTTTCGTTAAAATTTGATAACATAAAACGCCCATAAAAAAAAAAAAGAAATTGCCAAAACATTATGAAAATTTAACAGATCTAGAAAAGTGTAGTATAAGTATGCAGTTCAAATATCAGCTCACTAAAATAATTTATGACCGATTTCCAACAAAAAACCGAAATTAAACGTTTTAGGTACAATTATCTATTATTATTTAATAATCTTAATTTGTATGTTGATATCAATGCAGGATGATCGGAAGAGATGGATATCTCTATACAAAGATTCCTATACGCTGCGAGCGGCGGCCAATGAAAAAGGTTTGTCTAACTTTTAACATATAAATTGTATGTTTTTTTTTTTTATCATTAACAATTGTTTCTTTTTTATTTATTAGAGGAAACGCTGGAAGAATGGGCACTGAAATTAAAAAAAAAAATATGCAACGTTCCGTATGCCGAAGATTTGGTGCAGCAATTGTCGAATCAATTGTCGCCAGGCACATAATCGGACGTTCCAGATTGCGGGTCGGATGAAAATAGTTTGTAGTAGAGTGACTGAATACGAGTTTCACTAAAAAAAAGCTCCGTTGCGTTTTTATTATAATTGCAATTCAAAATTATTTTGCTTTTTAAACTCAATTTAAATTTAATTTGTATAATATTTTAGATGCTGAACTAAGTTGTGCAGCGTAAAGAAATGCGTTGAGTAAAAAAAAATAAATGCGTTTCGACGTGTAAACGTCGAAACTGTTTAGATTGTGAGTGTTGTGAAAGAGTTTTTAGTTTGATTAAAATGTTTCTTAAATGTTTTGTTTGGAAAAAACAATTTGGTCAGTTCACTCCAATTTTTTTATGCTGAATTTCTAATGGTACTTAGTTTTCAGCACTTCATCCACTAGGGTTTATTCTTCTGTTGATTTTGTTAGCCACAAGTAAAACTAGACACGAACCATATTACTACTCCACTAATAATCGCTTTTTTGTTAGCAATAGTTTATTGTTGCAAAATACCCTGGATACTCTAACTTTAGCGTGACTAACCTGTGTCGCCTTTTTTTTTTTCTAATTACGCTTTGTCATCGCGGTTTTAACTTTTCACAGTGGAAATGTGATAACATAAAAAGAAAGAACTTTTTAATAACTTTTTTAATAAGATAAAATAGTAGAGGGAGATTGTAGGAGATTGTAAGGAGGGAATTCAATTCATTAGTTGGATTATTATCGTCCTCCAGGTGTTCGGAAGGTTTTAGGAAGAATGGTGATGATATCAAAAAGCAAGGAATAATGTTGAAAACCTGTACATTGTGTTGGAATGCTAGGGTACGAGTATATATCTGTAGGAATCCTCACGCGATTCTGGACTGACTGGATGACGGTTACAACATATTTGCAACGTTTTAATTTAAAATAGTTTACACTTCAAAACTCCGTGCACTCGGACGAGTGTTAATACTTAAATATGATCAGCAAAAGGTTGAATTATTAAAAGAAATTAATATTGAAAGCTGCTAAAAGTCAGAGCTAGGTACTAGTTGTGTATGGGGTTCTCGAAAAAGAGTTTATCCAGGAGCGCGGGCGAAACGCTCGAAACGAAAAAAGGGTTATATTTTGATTTAAGAAACTTACACACGTCGAGGCTGATGGATTATGATCTGTAAATCGCGAAACCCATTTTATTTAATAATGATTTTGTTCAGGCTATGATTGATTGAGCGTGATGGTGATATCGCTTCACGAAGCGTCGAGTGTGAATTTTATTTTTCTAACCGTATTATAATGTTTTGACTAGGTACTAAAAATTATATGTGCTTCTTCACATCTCATTCGAATAACAAATGCCCTTAACTATTGTTAAGTAAATAGTAAATAGTACTCGGTCGTATCTAAATCTCTTATTCACACCGTTACAAATATAAATAGTTCCATGCATTTACAAAACTAGACAATTTATTTGAACAGATAAAATGATAAATATAAAAAAAAAATATTCCAATTATAATTCATTACTCTATGAGTTAGGTTATCGATCTTATGGCCCACTCGAAACGGAAACAATTTGTTTTTATCAAGCAATAGTTTGCTATTGCTTGATATAACATGGAAATAATCGTACAATTATTTGTATACGATTGAATTTCAAGGAATTCTATCAAACCCTCATTTACTGTAAGTATGATTGGTATTACCAATTGTTAATTACGTATGTATATATTATATTTATTTTTTTAAAAAAAAAAACCATCATAGGAATGTTATATACGGAAATAAAGCTTTTAATTTAAAATTCTATTAAGTCGGTTATTCAGTCTGTTATCCAGTCAGCATTAGCTGGTCAGGATAGGACCTGACTGGTCTGACCCGTAGTTTCGCATCCGTAGATTTTATAAATGTCGAGTCAGCATAGCATACCAGACAATAGTAAAAACGAATAAACATCATTGAAACGCGATAGTTTCGTCGCGAGCCAATTTGAAAAAGGTACGTGGTTTTGTCGTAAGACAATATTGGACGAAAAGGACAATTTCGATTGAAAAAAAAAAAATAATAATAATAAAAATAATACACATTTTTATTATTGTACGCCGAATCAATTATTCAAAACACAATACAATATGGAATAAAGTAAGTATACGTTTTTAAAATGATAAATAAATTTAGATTCTGAACGTAGCGATGAATATATTGGAGGGGTGTTTTGCTGTCTGTAAACAACTTTTCTATTAGAAATTTTGCATTTATCGAAAAATAACTAGAGACGGGATTTTTTCTTAAATTTTGAATCTAGTGGGCGCAAGAGGTTTTTTTTTGTTTTTCCAAGGGACTTTCAAAATAATCGCGTGAAAAATGGGAAAAAACATAAAAAAAATACCAGAAAAATTACGGCAATAATGCTTTTGATATTTTAGATTCGGAGCGAAGTTAAACCGAACTTCGCCCTGAATCGTTTTTCGTTAGCAATTGTTTATCGGAGCTTTCAAATATAAATTAAAATTACTTTATGTATTTTACCTTCTCAACTTTACGCCTGCAACTATTAAAACGGCGGCACACCCGTCCACATTAATTGTTCTTTTTTTTTTTGTTTTATTATTTTTGGTTGTTAATCGATTAAAAATAATATACCTGGGTAGATGGGTATAAAATGTCGTCTCACGCCTATTGCAATAGCCTTCAGCCCTCATCGTCACGGACCACGTAAAAACTCGTCGCGGCCGGAATAGATATCTCGCGTATATAGAACGTAATAACGAAAATATTAAATCGAGTTAAAACTGTATAATATCATTTTCCGTGGCGCGGGTTGAAGGGACAAGTGGCGAGCAATATTATATCCCCTGTAAAGAGAAAAAAAAAAATAACGTAGTTGTTCTTTTCTTATTATATATTATTTTTGTTTTTTTTGATTTTTTTTTTAATAAACCAACTTGTTCTCGACGTTTCTTTGTTTGTATATTCAGTCTACACGACTTTGCAATAGGGTAGCAGTCGGTATAGTATTCTATATTAAAACTTTAATTTACTGAAAAATATAACGAGATGCGTACAAAACGACGTATATTATAATATAATAATATAACGTGCTCGCAGTTCATATTGCGCGCCTCGCAGTAGTTGCTAAACGGTATCTTATAGTATTCGTGACAATTCTGTCGCGATGTTACCGATGACGAGCTCACTCGACCGCGAAGTCGCGATATCATCGATTTTTCTTCCTGACGGTCTTTTCTAAAAAAAAAAAAAATCTGAATCACGAAAAGGCCGATTATTTTATACCGACGAGCGTTTATTTTTCACTGTGGTATAATCGTCCGATAACGACGTGTAAGCATATCGGTTTTTCGACCGAAAAAAAAACATCGAGACTCAAGACGGTAGGACGGTAGGACTATTTTAGAAACATATTGTTGGGTGCCTAGAGTCTCTAGAGAATTTCATATGGACTTTCAGTTTTTAATGCGTTCAACGTTATAATCAGGACTAGAAATTTGCAGCATTTGCATCTTTTTTCTTAATACTTTAACATAATATATGATGACGTATCAAAAACAAAATTCGATTCGTATATCACAAAGTCCAAAGACAAAATTGTTCGTTGCGTTTTGATGAATTTTCTTATGATTTTCAAGCATTAATGCATTTTCGGTACTTTAATGTCAGTTAATCAGCTGTTTAGTATTTATTTTTTTGTTTTTTTGAAAGAGGAAAAGGCACTCTGGACTTATTTTTGCATGAACAAGGCAAGAGAATTAACCATTTAGAACATGTTTTTGGACAAACGACCGGTCGTGCATAGTCCCCTAAACAACTTTCCACTTTATTTGTCAGTAATTTTCGTCCACACAAAATATGCATATGAACCCAATGTGTGGTAGGATTTTTTTTTTTTTTTTTGGGGGTGGGTCCGAACATAAAATTGATCACCGGCTACCAATAATCTGATTTTTTTTTTGTGAGAAGCTTATATTCCGGGGGGAGGGGAGGAGGCATTCAGATCTCATGGTCTTCCCATCTGGCTACGTGCCTGAGTCCGAGTGCAGCAAATACGGCTTTTGACACGCACCTCCACACGTCATAATCTCAATGTTGTACAATATTGATTTAATTCTCGAAATTATTTCGTTGTTATAATATTTTAACCAACGAGAAAATTATTGCGCCATCTCCTCACTCGTGGAATACCCGAATGTTTGCCAATAGAATGATGATTGCGCGTACTATTATTTATTATGTACACGACGAGCGGAACCGGAAACGTTTCGTCGGTGGACGTTTCCGCGGTTACAAACGGTCCCCACGGACGAATTTCAGCGGGTGGATTTATATTATATAGGTTTCCGAACGCGAACACTCCTCGACCCGATCTTTGTCTTTGTCGTATTTTTTTTTATGGGGTGGTTTTTTTTTGTTGCCGCAAGCGAAAACTATTGCCTCAGCTTCACGTACCGATCAAATCTGCCGTCGTAAAGAAAAAAAAAAAAATAAAGAAACAACATCGTTATTGGTATGCCCACCTCGTGTGTTCCGTTGACGCCCGTTGGTCGGAAATGTTCACATACTTTGGCGTTAATCATTTCTCATACAACTCGAAATTATTACTTTGATGACTAGGTACGTTATGATTCACGTGAGTGAATAAAAAAAAACATTTTTGTTTTTGATATGAAAAGCACGTCGACAGTTTTCAGATTCCGAGAATGACAAAAAAGATATTATTATACATATATTTTTACAGAGATGCATTTATTTTATTTTTTTCTTGTCCATAATGAAAGCTAGGTTAATTTTTCGCTGCTCTTTCACGTCGCGAGTTGTCTGTCGGGGGACATGAAATTTCCCACTGAACCGCAAATGTATTAGTCGTGTTTACGGTATGACCCCGGGCAGAGGACGTTTTTCAAACACTCCCGGCGATACGAGTGTATAACGTAGAATATAAAACGGAAAAAAAATCTGTACGCCGGAAAGCAAAAAAAAACTTTCGGTACGATCTGATACAATATAATTATAATTGCAATTGCCTACGCGCACAAGACTATTAAAATTACAGTTATTATAGCGAAATGAAATGATTAATTTTAGAGATGTACGACTTGTGCGCGAATTTCTCGATAACTGCAGGCGACATCGATTGATAATCGGTGATGCATATACGAATCGTTTCTAAAAAATTTCACTACAGTCTTCAAAATGACCATCGTTTTCATTGGGTTCAATCAGAAATACTTGCCGTGAAAACAAACGTTTTCTTTCGTGGTTTTTCGAAGACTCTACAGGGGCATTGACCGGTTTCTCTCAGATGCTGTTTTTGACATTTAAAAAATATGCCAGCTGTCCTCTACCAAATAGACGTTCTAAAAAAACCAATTTCTCTCAACTACTAAATGTACCAGCTGCCCTCGCCGTATAAA
Organism: Cinara cedri; assembly: GCA_902439185.1. NCBI lineage: Eukaryota > Metazoa > Arthropoda > Insecta > Hemiptera > Aphididae > Cinara > Cinara cedri. The sequence goes on from CABPRJ010002375.1 coordinate 1,006,426, forward strand.
ATAGCGGTTATATTGCAAAAAGATGGGAATTATTATCAAAGCGGGTAACTCTTTTAATTACAGTTAAAATTGTGTACGGTAAATAATGGCTATAGTGATGATACTAGATGGCCGATCTATACCTACGCAACAATAATAAATTGGTCTTGTATTTACGCGTGTTATTGGCACCTTTAAACATTTTCATTATTTTCGATAATACACAATGTATGCTAATTCTTTATTTGTCATTGCGAATATTTTATTTATTATTTTATTATATTAAAAATGTTTGCTTAAGAATTTACCTCACCTATTTTACGAAAAGTGTGATTTAATGGTCATGTATATAATATGTTTAAGGGGGGGGGGGCTTGGTCAGTTTCCGCCAAACACGTACCTTTCCATTTTCGGCCAATTCGCATTTCCGCAAAGTCCTACCTTTCCTTTTCCCTAAATAAAGAAATTTAGTCTAATATTCGAATATCAATGTATTCTATGTAATGTATATAATTATCATTAATTACACAAATTAATAAATTACATATTAGCAAGTTTTTTATATTTGTGTATGGTACACATTGTATTTATTATTTATTGAACACTATTTAAAAACAGTTGTTAATCCTCATAACGGTTGTTCTAACTACAATTGTTTAATCAAAAATATAATCACTTTCACTTTTTTAGTTATTGGATATAAGTTCAAACTTATTTTAGATTCCGAGCGTAGTGAAGGAGCTATTGGATTTACTAAGATGTTTATTTTTTTTCTTTGTTCTAAATGAACAAAAAAAATTTTGAAAACGTACAATTTCACGATTTTATTATTTTATAAAAACACGGACGACGTTTTCTACCAGAAAAAATGATTTAATCGAAAAATCACAGGATAGTTTTTTATTGCTGTTTTGATTTACTTTTTTACGGTATCATCTCCAAAACTTTTGATCTTCTTTTGAGCTTTTAAGGAATTTTAAATTTTTGTTATAATTCGATTATAAATACACGTAGAGACTTGACACTTGGTAATAGTATTATTACTTATATACTTATACTAGACTTACCATATCGTGGCGAAATTTCCGAAATCATCTGAAGTTTTTTTTTATTATTATTATTATTTTTCTGTCGTAACTATAACTTATCGTAATTTCGACCAATGATAAATTTATTGCTGATTATCGTATTTTTCCAACGCTATCGATTGCTAATTTGCTTGCTATAATATCAGTTGATACTGTTGTACGAAATGTACGAAACCGACGCTGCAGCCTTAGTCATTGACTTTTGAACCGAACCGCGTTTCCAACAGTAAAATATAGTTTTATAATACAATAATAATAATAATAATTTATAATACAATTTTCCATTAATATTCGAATAGTAGGTTAAATTTTTTTATTTTTTGCGAAAAAGTGGGCTCCATCCAAATTCCGTCCTAATAAACTTTTGTTATGCCGATTCCGTCCCAGGTGAAAAAAAGGTATATACCGATTCCGCCCCGATTAAAAATTTTCTTAATAATGTTAAATACAAAAAATTCAAATGCGGTGTATACTTTTATAAATACAAATTTGTTATTGGATTAAATTAATATGATATAAAAAAATTATAATTTATGTAGACATTTTTCTTATTAATACTTAAATAGAAATAAATTCTAATACTATTAATAAAGTATATTAATACTTTTACATAAGTACACAAATTTGATTATTTAGTGCGATAACTGAAAGCTATATATTATGATTGTTTCTAAATAATATAAAGTTGTGACTGTACTCGCGAATTGAATACTATATTAATATGGTGTAGAAAATGCAAAACAGGACGTAACTCGTGAGATTGAATAAATTACACGGTACGGAGCTAGTATATCCTTAAATTCGAATTTTACATTTGGGTCGGAACTCGGATGCAGCCGAAAAGGGAATCTACCAATTTTATAATATAGCGGAAAGGTGAATCATCGGAAAAGGGACGTTTTTGGCGGAAACGTGTAAATCTTGTTGAAGGCAACTGATGCATTTTACTATAAACAGTTTGGGAGAAATCGGTATTTTAGAATCTAGAACTTTTAAGGGAAACTGGTGTACCCCCCTTTGCAGGACAATCGGTTAATCGAAAACGGCCGTTTATTCAAAACGCCGGAGGTGAGTTGTATATGCGTACCTATTTTACAGCTACTCGTGGTTTTCTTTTCTTGTCCTTATTTTTTTTTATCTCGCCGTAATGTCAAAAACGCATTTTGAAAATATTATATAATACAATATATTTTATTTATTTGTTGGCCGATAAAAACGATTTGAGACGGGAACTTTTCGGCACCTAGCCAGCGAACCGACGACGTTATTATTGCAGGGGTTTCCTGTGCAAGGGGAACGAAATATTATTATGATTATCGAAAGGAGACCGGGAAAAAAAATACAGAAACATAAACTCGACCATAATAAATCACCGGCGGGGTGGCAACAATAAAAAACGACGGTATCGGCATCGGAGAGGTATCACCTATCCGACAGACCCGCGAATTGTCCTGTATTGTAAAGTATAGACATATTTTTTTATCGTTGTCGTGTATCGGACCAACTCTTATCTATTCATCCCAGAAAAGTTTCGAAAGTCCGTAAGCTGTTTTTTAGCTAAAGTACGAGTATTTTAATATTGGCGTGTAAATCGCGGATATGTTTTCGGAAAGGTTCGGTGAAAACACGCACGCGATTTTTTGTGGAAAATTTAGACGGTTTTGCCCACGAAGAAACCGACAAAAAGTCGTAAATGGTTTTCAGTATGAAGGTTGATCGTTTATTTTATTTGTTTCAACATTAATCATCAAAAATATAGACAGCTATATAATTTTGAAAAAATTATACTCACCTATTCACTGTATACGTATTATAATAATGATTTTTTTTTTTGTGAACAACTTTTCTACCAGAAATTTTGCCCCGATTTTTAAGTGTAACACTCTTTTTGAAAAGAAATCTGACTAGGGTGGTACTTCAAGGAATTTTTTTTTGGTTTTACGGATGGTTTTCATAATAAATGTGGAAAATTGTTAAAATACACAAGAAAAGCAGGAAAATTTACGGAATGTATTATTTTCAAATCGTTAATATTACTGACTTTCAAAACAGGTTTAACCGAAGTTCACAATTATTTTTCGTTAGCGATGACTAATGTCTACGTACATAAATGCATTCAATTTCCTTTATACGAATTATATCCATTTGTTAATATTAATTTTGGTCAATAAATTAATTTGTTTATTTGTAAGTCAAAATTATTTATTAAAATAAATAAGTTATTTTATAATATTTTATTTTTATTTTTTTAAGCTAATCAATTTTAAATGTTATCAAAAAATTAATTTTGAACTTTTTAACTAGTATTACTGCTCATCTATGATCAAAACGCGATTTAAAATGAACGCAGTGCGTAAACACGAAGTCATGTCATCAAAATATCTGATCTACGTCTAATAAATTGAAAGACGCGACCGATGTTTGCTGGATCCGGGCCAATTTATTTGACCACTCTAAGTGAATCATTAATAAACTACTGTTTTCGACTTTACTGTTTCCGCTATATTACTATAGCACAAAACACAAGTTGATAGGAACTAATGCCAACGGAGTTGATGAAAAATAAAAAAAAAATTTATTTTATTTACCTTTGTTCGTGTTATTTGAAAACACTGAACAGACTGGTTCAGACAGTCGTTATTATAATATTATTACATTTGGTCATTGTAAGAAACGAGGTAAATAGTTCGTGTAAAATTGCACGGATAGGGGGGGTGTTGATATACACGGAGAGACAGTATAATTTAATGGAGAAGGTAGGAAATATGAAATTAAAATATTTTACTTCAAGATTAAACCCAGTTGATTCTTTTTTTTTTTTTTTTTTTGTGTTAAATCTACCAATATTATTTTGCGCGTTTTCACTGTCCGGTTCATAAACAAAAACGTTGCGAGTTTTAATTCGTATGTACGGTATAGTGAGTTTTCGGAAATTATTATAATGCTTTTTCTCGGGGAATGCGTTTTAATATAACATAATATAACCCTAAATTCATAAGGTTTTACGGAATTATAATATATAGAGACTATATAATTACGACGTTTCGTGCAGAGGGCAAAAAACTTTGGGAGACAAACAATAATATTAATCGTTTTCGTTTGTATAATTCTTACAAGTTAAATATTGTTCAATTATCGTTCAACGGGAGAAAAAGAAACTTTCTTTAGGAATAAATTAAAAAAAACAAAAGTGTTTAAAAAATACACTTGTTTTTAAACGACTTTAAGACCGGGTTAATTATAAGTCGGGTTTTCGATGAATAAGTCATCGTGGCGTCATTATTAATTTCGAAAATCGCTCATCTATTATACAGACCGTAATATTATTAATTGTTTCGTATAAAAACTCACCGGCCAGTAACTTACCAGTAACTGAAATCCGTTTACAGCGTGTTTGTTTTTTTTTTTATAGACTTTATTTTTTTTATCGCAATATCATTTCGGAACAATGCCAACTGTTATTGTTGTTCTGGGCTATGATACGATTTCACGGAAAACCTAAAAATAATGAAAATGTGGTCTTGGAAAAGATTACTTCGTATTAGTTGGACTGAAACGGAGAGCCATACATAGAAATTCTATGTAGGTAATATATCGGGGAAAAGAAACTATTGTTGTGTACCATCAGATCGGGATCGAGAAACTTATTGGATGCTAAATGAGACAAAACTACGCAATAACTGGCATAATGAAAGGCAGTACCGTTAGACGCAAAGTAAGAGGTATACCGTGGAAAACATTCAAGGGGGAAGCGATTAAAATGGCTTGACGCAGCGGGTATTCACATACTACCATGAAGAATCTGGTATTGCCTTCAAAAAAAAAAAAAAAATAAATTAAGAAAAAGATGAAGTATTTCATATGTAATTGGTACTTGATAATTGTTGTCGAATTTACTATACATACTTTTACACAAAAGTATACCTACGTAAAATATACAATTATCTATGTAATAATGTCTGCCGAATTGTCTCGTAAGTTTAAAAAAACAAAATGAAATATAAAAACACTTTGTTAAGTATTTTATCGATTTTTTCGGAAAACTGTAAATTTACGAGGAATTTGGTCAAGATATTTTTCACAGATAATTTTGGATTTCTGAAATTGTAAGATTCGATACGTTTTTATGTAAAAACAACTATTGCTTTTTTTTAAAAATATATTCAATTCAAATAAATTGCATGTAAATTTCGAAAACGAGAAAATCGCGTTCACTTTGATATTATAATGCCGAGTAGATATGCGCACGTTTCGCGCGTATAGCACGAGGGAAAAACAACGCTATCAGATCGGACGCTGATACACGAGGCCCGATTAATGGATTTGCCCTCCCCGACCCCTCACAAGGTATGCTGTAGGCTGGGGCGGTGTATTTTTTCTCGCAGTTCATGGCCGAATATTCGTTACGGTTGACCCTCCCCGTATAAATCGGCAAAAACGGCCCCAATACAAAACAACAAAAAACTAACCCTAGCGCTGTCGTGGATGCTTACCGACCGCGGTAGTCGGTTCGCGTAGTAAATCGTCTTGTGGCGCCTTCCACCATCCCTTCCCCTAAACCATATTTAACGTTGACCGATCGACGCCCTGGGCTCTGTTCGGCTCGTATCAGTCAATCAGGTCTTGCGTGTAAAAAATTCGTAAATCTCGCGAGAATAGTAGTACATCGGACACCGGGGTTACGGATAATACAATTATCGGTGCGAGGGGAAAGAACGAGTGGGGGGAGGGGAAGGGAATAATAATAAAAAAAAAAAAACCGCCGAACGGACGTCCCGTCGCTACGCGGATACCTACGCGATATTCCGGTCGATCGATAATAATACGTAATAATAACAATTTGTTTTTCCGGGACCGTACGAGTGCTTTTTTTTTTTTTATTATTTTTTGGCATACGCGCTGCAGGTGTATGCGGTTACGATCAAACGTCGCCGCCGGGGCCTCCCTTCCCCCCTCCTCCCGTCGTTCTATTACGTGTAAATGTAATATGTGCAAACGACGTAGAGAAAGAAAAAAAAAAGTAAAAAAATAATATAAAACGGAGAAAAAAAGACCGGGTCGGAAAAAAAAAATAAAACCGCAGACGGAGTACTAACGAGAGAAAAAAACACCGCGTAAATCCACCGCGCGCGAGTACACGGGGAAAACGGATTTAACTGCATGTATATATGTAAATAAATATACACACTACAGGATGGCCTCGATTCGGATGCAAAATGCGATTTTTTTTTTTCGCGACGATTTCCCACTTTCCCGGTACACGGAGAATTCGTTACGCGGCCCGTATATCGAAAATTAAACTTTCATATTTTCGTGCCGGGGAGGGGAGGCGCGTTTTCCAATGTCGTCTATAAATAATCGCGGTTTGTTTACCGTGCGTGCGCTCCCTCCGTCTCTCACTCTCTCACACTGTCTCCCTCTCTTTCGTAAATATTTTATTTTATTTTTTTCGCCAACAACGAGAGACACGGTATTTCTTTGTTTTTTTTCAAAATCGTTTTCCCCCGGGTAGAATAATTGTCGCGGTGGTACTGTTGCTATTGTAGTCTTATGGCGTGTCGGTACAGAAAATCCTGCGTATAGTCGTCGTATCTGTCACACGACACGCCGTCCGAATTCACCGAACTTGGCATACTTACATACGTACGTACGTGCTTACGCGGACAGTGTTGTGCGTGTTTTTATTAACGCTTGTGTCCGGATAAAATATCTCGACGGACACGTTATTCGTGTATTTAATCTTATCCGGGATACGCGGAAAATCGATATTATAATAACCTGACTGGGAAAAAAAATAAATAAAAATATTTGTAATGTGTACGCGAAACATCTGAAAAAACCGCGGGAGATACATAGACGGATCGATCGAATATAATAAGTGCAGGATGCGTAGCGCGGAAAATTCGCATATTTTCAACTAACCACGCGAATAGAGTTCGGAGCGTTTTCAATAACCGCGAAAAACATTTTAAGAAAAACGAAAAAAAAAAAAACCGCGTTTCGTTTAAATAGCGTTCGCCCCTCTCGGAATGTCTGAAGACGGTTTCAAGCGAGACCTTCAGCTATCGGAACAACCCGCTGTTTTAAAACCTGACCCTCAAAAAACGGCCCTGACACTGCGAGCACCCGCAACCTTCTGCGGAGCATCGGCACATGCGGAGAATTCAGCAATATACATTATCGACGGCTTGAACGCCAAACATAATCCGTCCGCTTGTTCGAAAATTTTTTTTACGTGTCCGACCATTTAGAAGAGTGCAGGGTCTTCGTTTTACTCTGTCGAATATTGAGTGCCAGAAACCATCAAAGCTTTGCGTTGTTTGTACGCGTAATGATATTCGGAGCGAGTTTACTAGAAAAAAACGTAATCACAAAAAGAAGAAGAAGAAGAAGAAAATTAACATCTTAGAAAAATCAAAATAGATCCCTCGCTACGCTCGGAATCTAAAAAACAACCATAGGAATTAAAAAATTCAGAAGTCTTTACCATAGATAATTTAACGTTTGTGATACCAGTATGTATCATATTTAGATTTTAAACACTCGATATCTCGGGAGGGGGTTTATTTTTTAAAATCGCATATTATTTCACCCCCACTACACGGCAGATGGAGAGGATAGACAAAATGTCCGAAATTTACAAAAAAAAAACCCCACAATCTTCTAGCTTCGGATCGTTTAAATCCGATTGTCCGATTGTACCGGGGGGACTTTGAGCTGGTCGTCGGCTAGTCGGCGCATACCTATAGGGTGGGCACAATAATTGTGCCGCGACGGAAGAGAATTAATTTACGTGCGCGCTTACCTATGCGGGCGCATACCTAGGGGGCTGACAGCGGTGCGGTTTCGGTCGCGGGCCGACGGGCGGACGCAGAGAGAAAAAGGGTTGCGTCTGCGTGCGATCGTCCCGTGCCGACGGCGGCGGCGGCGACGGCGACGGCGACGACGACGACGACGACGACCGTGTCCCGTCGGCCGCCGCCGCCACCGCCGCCGCCGGCGGCGCATCCCGCGGGGTGGTAAAACGCGATGCGCCGCCAAAACCGCACACACCGCTCTCGGAGTCTGTGACGGAATGACTTTTGGTACAACCGACTAGTCGCGAGTCCGGCTCCAGCAGTAGTACGCGTTCCCGTCATCGGTACCGGCGGCGTACCACGGCCGCAACAGCGAGACGATTCACCCGCCGTGAGTATTATAATAATAATAATAATAATTATAATAATAAAAATAATGATAATAATAATAATAATAATAATAATAATAATAATAATAATAATAATGATGATAATAATAATGATAACGGCAATGTTATCACGGCCCCCCGCGCATTGTCGTCACAAATTCCCGGGGTACCCGTCGGCATTATCGCCGCGGCGAACACGACGGTTTCGGGGAAAACACGATCGCCACGATGCGTAATTTTTGCCGAGCGCGTTTCCGTAAAACCGCGACGAAAACCATTACTGCCCCGCGGTCAGGCGATCGTCGTGTTACAAATCGTACCTACGTAAAGCGTGTGTCCCGCGAGTTAAACGGTCGATCGCCCGCGATTATCCGACACCCCCTACTCCCCCTCTGTGCTCCCCCCCCGGCATTGAATAAAATATCGCGCGCGGGTATTATGCCGCCGTTTTGTATCCGATTAAAAACGAATATTATTCGAATCGGCGGTACTGGCCGGTGTCGGTCCGGTAATCCGCTCGTCCCACGCCGGTACGTTTGGCGTTGCCGGAGAGAACGCGGAAACGTCTTGCGGAACTCGCCGCCCGACTACAGGTACAGGTACCTGCGGCTCTATGCTTACGATCGCGGATTCCCTCCGATCATCGAGCGACATCGGATATCCGCGCAGTTTTAATAAAATTGCAACGTAAATTTTACAGAAAAAAAATAACGGCCGCGATCCGTATACATACGACCGCAGCAGATTGAGTTACCGCGCGTCCCGGGACGGTTTCGTTAAATTCGCAAATTGAAATTATTTTTAGCGCGATATAGATTTTGGTGTTACTTATACTCGCGTTTACTTTGCACGATGTTCGTTATTCTCGATTATTTCCAACGTTTTTAACGTCGTCGACTGGGCATTAATTGAAATCGCCGCTAAAAACGATAAATCCGTAATTGTAACCGACTTCAAGAATTTTCAACTGTCTGTACACAATAAAAAAAAAAAGTACCCGACTATTACACTACAACGGTTCGTTAAAATATTTCCACTTAAGGCCGAGGACCCCCCGAGTACCGGTTACGCGTCTGTTTGAATATGCTTTAGGCGACCGCGCGGAATCTTGGCGGGTACCGAGCGGATTCGCACCACCGACACCGCCGCAGCCGCCGGCCGAACGTTGGTGTGGCACCGCGAAATCGGAATTCACGACGGGAGGGGATGTGTATAGTGAATGCGACGATCGCAGAATCGTTTTCCGTAATTTCCGAACAGACGACGGCGGGAAAAGTCATTTAAAAAAAAAAAAAAAAAAACAAACCTTTTAAAAGCCGGACCGAAAAAAAATTCTCTGATCCGCGTGTTCGATAAATCGAGCGTTTTCCTTCAGTCACTCGGCCGAAACGAATGACATTTCAAGACGAAATCGCCGAATAATTAATGACGCTCGCAGTCGCTGTATTTTCAAGCAAATCGCGAATGGGGAGGGGGTATATAACCCCTAACCTCCTCGCTCCCCGGGTGCCACCGACCGCAAAACAGCGCGGCGGGGCCTAAATCAAAAATGCGCTAATGCGAATTCGTGCTGCACTAAAATTATTGTTATATTTTGTGAGCGCGCCGCAAAATATTATTTCGAACCCTCGACGAGGAGGGTTCGAAATAATTGGACGAGTGTAACACGACATTACCGGTTCGCGTTGCATAACAATTAGTTTTGTCTTTGTCAATAGTCGACTCGACGGTTGACAAAGACCATTAACTTCGGCACCGGAACACGTAGAAAAAGTATTTTAATTCTTGGCGTAGATTGTATCTTTTGTTAAAGAAAAAAAGTTTGTGTATGTATTTTTTGTTTTTGAAAAATTCGGTATCGATAATTATGTATCGGTTAATTCACGAGTTTCGTCCACCGATATCCAGAAATTCGTCCGTCTCCGCGCCGAGATCGCGACCGCGGAGGCCGTCATATAATAATCAACCCGACACGAGTCTGAAAAAAAAAAAAATTATCCGTATCGTATCTAAAATGTTTTCGTAGAAATTTAGAATCTGAGTGGAACAAAGAAGCTTAAGGTTTTACGAAAATAAGTTATTATTTTTTTTTATCTGTAAGTTTGCTCCGATTTTAAAGTATAGCAATTTTTCGGAAAGAAATCGATGTGGGGAGGTACTTTAAGAAGGTGATTTTTTGATTTTCTCAGCAGTTGTCTCATAGAGTTTTAAAAACCGAAAAAACTAAAGGAAAAACGGAAAAATATAATTAATGCATTAATATATGTATTAGTTTAAATATATTATGGCCTTTGACTGGGAGTGTAATTTAGGGAGGATACTTTTTAATTTTCCCAAGAATTTTCACAGAAAATGTGAATAACCGGGATAACCGTAGGAAAACCGGGAAAACCGTTGACAAAGTCTCACTATCAACCGAACTCCGTTCAGATTCATTTTTCCGTTAGCAATGGTTTATCTTTGCTAATAGGTATACATTAAATTACCTATAACAGTGGCTGCATCCGTCACTATTATCCTAGGACGTATTTTTAGAATCGTAGCGTACCGAGAGATCTATTGGTTTTACTATGATGTGTGGTTTTGTATATTTTTTTATATCTGTTAACAACTTATAGAAAAAATGAATGCTTGTTCCGATGCATAGAATGTATCACATTTTCTAAAAGAAGATTTTCTCTATTTGGTAAAAAAATGTTCACCATGGAATTTTCAAAATAATCGGAAAAAAAGTGGAAAGAAAATTATAAGTAAAACGAAAAATATTTACGGCACCTTGATTTCCCTTGACTACAAAGTACAAATTATTTCTTTTTAGTTTAACAATTTTATTCGCAGAGTACCAAAAAAATAAAAATTACGTCTTAAATTAAAATGTCTATAAACAGTTCATAATGGCTCAAATGTTTTACCATCTCTAGAAAAGCCAAATATAAGTTTTTTGTTCACGTTTTACGTCTCTAAACTCTACGAATATTTTGAACTGAATTACAAAAATAAAACATAATTCAAAATAATAAAAAAACATTATTTTCGTTCCTTTTATTCGTTTTTCTATGTTTTTTTTTCAGTTTTACTAAATTAATAAAAGGCTAACAAAAAAAAAATCTAAAAAAAAATTTCTTGGTCACTAAAAACAAAAAAAATGCAACAAAAAAGGTGTCTTGTTGTTTTTATAATGGAGCATTAATTCTGGTAGAAAACATTAAGCGTACAAATTTTAAATAATGAAATCGCAACGCTATAAATTTGACAGTTTTTTTTTTTGTCTTTTAATAATTCCCGGAATAATTAATAACGAATGATTATATTTTATTATTTTACTGAGGTCGGTAACAGTCAACTAAAGTCTCATATATACAGCATATATTTAAAACAATGAATATAAAACACAGTCGGTGGTTTTATAAGTTTTCGGATCTGAGTAACCCTAAGACACAAAGACAATGAAAAATTCCCGACCATGATGGCCAAACGAAAAGACTTCTAAAATTGGGTTTTAAGACAGAACATCTAAAAAGGCATTCTAAATGGTATAAACCAAAACATTTTAAAGAAAATTTTGCATTTAGTTTTTTTTTTTTTATTAAACAATTTTAATGAGACTAATCCGGATTTTCTTTGTATAGTAACGTGCAAAAATTCGTTAAGGCGCACATTTAAAAAAATAATAATAATAACTCGCACGATGGGTGGGCCACTGTTGAAGATGAGAAGTTAGTCAAGTAGAGGGGAAATTGAATGTATATTTGTATGCATCGATAAATTGTTGCAAACGAAAAAAAAGAAAGAATTTCGGATATACGTGTGTGTTTTTAAAGGATGTAATATTTTTACGATTTGTAAATGATACATTTCGTAAATTTCCCCGTTTTTTCTACGTGTTTTTCCAATTTATTATGAAAACCCTAAGAAAAATCAAAAAATGTGCACCTTAATGTTCCATCCCAGGCCAATTTCTTTTCAGTGCTACACTTAAAAATCGAAATAAAAGTTGTTTTACGGTAAAAAAATAAAAAAATAAAAATCATTGTAAAACATAAACGTTCCTCACTCCATTCCGAATCTAAAACTAGCTTTCCCCGGAATGGATTTCTTTTTATAATATTATTGTGTTTATACGTATAGTTTGGTAAGAAAATATTAGAAAACGCGTTAATAGTAAAATTAAATAAAACCATTACATAAAAATAAAAGAACTGATACCTCTGGCCGATGTACCACTGTTTTAGGTGAAAAATTGAGCGCATAGTACACATAAGGTTAGTTAATTTTTATCTGAACGCACCCGTGAATCGTCATCCGACGGTTTACGATTTTGAGCCAAGTTCCGTCAAACTGCATATATTTAATGCCGTGATATTTACGATTTTCTTCCAAATATCATTTCAAAAAGTTTATAAAAATACTTGTACTTTACGATTGATGTTTATTTATAACCTCTTTACAATCAACTTGAGACGAACCCCGTGTACAGTTTCCAAGTCTATTAGCTCGGCCAAAGCTTAGCCACAAGAAACTAAATAATTATTAAAAGAAAAAAAAATAATAGAAAATGTCAAATACTCGTGAAAAGCTCAAAAATCGTCAGAATGCTTCGATTATTTTTCACGCCTAGAAGAGGCCAATACAAGTTTTTTTGGACATTGTAAATGTCTTCGAGTTAACCGAATGATACAAAAATCGAAAATCGTCGAAAATTTCCGTAAACGTTCGTGTACCCAAGAAAAGCCAAATTCCGGGATCGGGATCGAAAAGAACGCAGAAAACGTTCCAGTACTATAGAATTCGCGCTTTTTCGGTAAAGCCGGTCGGGTTAGATTAAATCCGTCCACGTTTTTTCGGTTTTTTTGACACCGCATGACGGTTGATAATTTTTTTTAGTTAAGGAAAACGATATAATTTCAGTAGCACTCATAGTTGTTTATGAACTGAGTAGGTATACACATTATTAATACTATTCCCGGTTGGTTTATTATTTTTTTTAAATAATCACTGTTGTGAAAACTTTACGCTCGCCAGCGTATCGTCTGTAATCTCGCGTAGTCCGCATGCATCGCATTATATTTTATCGTTTAAGTTTTCGGTCGTAAAAAGGTAAGACCCGTTTGATAATATTAGGTAGGTATATTGTTTTTTTTTTTTTTTGTTTTTTGTTTTTGCCGCGCGTCGTTGTGGATGACGAAAAACCAGCGGAGTTACGTCACTTTATAGCCAGATTTTCTCACCACTTATTAATCATAGATATATAATTTCTGAAACAATACAAATTAAAAAAAAATCGAATACCATAGTTATAGAATCATTATAAACAATGTATGGATGTCATTCTATGCCCTCTAAAAAAATACAAAAAGGTAAAACATCGATCGTACAAATGGTCGTAGGCGCGAATATCGGAAGCCGAAAACCCCAAAGGGCATATTCTAGGGATATTTTTGACATCGTGCGTATGTAAAATTTTCTCCTCCCACCTTCATTCCACGGTACGAATATTGGTAAAAAAAAAAAAAAAACACCAAAAGTCGCTAAAAGTGTCAAAAAGTAGCTGGAAACATATTATTAACGATCAGATACAATCGGTGGTTGCATTGTAGGGGACTCAAGGGAACGGGGTTCTTCTTCTGTTGGCGAGACGGCAGGGGGGAGCGGTTTGGGGTAATACGTTTATTTGAGTAAAACTCAAATAAATTATATTTATATTTGTTTATATTTATAGTTCAGTGATTAATTATTTTATTTATTTGTATGCTGTACGTTTGCGTCTTTGTATCATAAAAAAAAATGACAACTGATAAGCACGATTAACGATAGCCGAGTGCACAGAATCTTAAAAGATATGGTCGAGAATATCAGCGAACAAACACGGCTTCTTAGAGAGGCTGTTTTAGTACCTATTTCATTCACTGTTTCAATATCGCGATAAGCGTAACTTTGAGGTTTTCGGAGTTGGGTGGTAAAAAAAAAAAAACAAACATCATTGTCTGCAATTTTCAAACTGCCGACAGCGAACACTAATAACCAATATCAAAAACATTAAACAAATAAATATTTACCAAGTCCGAAAAGATTGTATGGTAGAATAAATCTGTCTGAGAATTGTGATACTCGTAATCTTCCCCGTGGGTTTTTTGCAATTAAACAAAATTCTATTTATTTCTATATTTTTGGTTTAAAATTTTTTTCACATAAAACACTGTTGTTTTCAGTTTGAAATTTAGGTTATTTTGCCTCTGAACTTTGAGATATTTATTTTAAGTGCATGCAAATACCAGAGTTGTACAATTTTTAATGCGACCAATATAATACAACAAGTATGGCATATTATTACAATCATATGACGCTAGCTAAAAAAACTAAACACATTTTAAAAATCCACTTTAATATAGTATGCATTTTTACTTCATATATATATAATCGATATCGGTTGCATAATAGGATACAAATCTAGCGAGATAAAATCTATCTGAAAATAATTCCCTTGAGCAATTGTATCAGATTTCCTGTAATTTCGCCAATAGGTATATAAACCGTTTAATTTGTAGTTGAATAATTTAAACATAACATCAACAAAATTCAGATTGACGTCCTCTATAAATGTATTATAGAAAAAGTGAACTTAAATCGCCTCTCTAAAATGCCGCACAATATTCCCAAAGGGGACAGATAGATTTCCGACCTTATATTCGAAGACCGTGGCCGATTAGTTTACCTATACAATTTAAACTACCTAACTATGTATTACACTATTATTTGATAATTAATAATGAATTTTGGTGTTAAAATTTTGGTATTCTATGGATTGTGTTAAACGTAGCGGATAATGGAGATTTGTTTGAAATGAGTGTAAGGGGGAGCCGGGTCGAAGCCTCTCTTTATTATACCCAATACACTGTATACAATCCAGTGACAAATTTGATAAAAAAAAAAAAAAAAAAGAAGAAGAAAATCTAATGAAAAATCGTCAAGCGTAGAAACCCTGCAGGGTTTTCACGATCGATACCGTCGCGATAAAAGTGACAGATCCCACGATACCAAACGGTTATCGAATTATTTTTAGATTTACTTGCGGTTTCTGGTACCTGACGGTTCGCCGAAAATCCACTCGAGATTTTTATATAATATAAACGTCGAAATTTATATAGTTTATTCTCTTTCGACAAGCAGAATGATGTGAGTTCGTCTTTCTCTCTCTCACTCACTCTCTCTCTTTCTCTCTCTATCTGTCTCTCTAAAAAATTATACACAAAGTGTCCCGCAGAGATCTGTCAAATGCAATAAAAGTGTTGTTCTGTTTAATACTTCAACGATATTTTTTTTTATTTCTTATAATAATTACAACAAAAAATATATTTTAAAAGATTTGTTTTACAAGATTCATTTATTCATACGGAATGACGAATCGTTAAGTTTCGGCAATACTTTCGGAAGTTTACGAAAACCATTAACGAAACTATTTTTCACGGACAAATCGGTAAATGTATTAATGTTATTTAGCTGTAAAAAAGCAAACAAACATTTAAACTGTCGTAAACTTCGGATAATAATGTAGACAACTAACCGCTCGTCGTTATAAAAAGTAAACATTCATAACGCCAACATTTCGATTCGAAATAAAACGTATAAAACGACTAATTTGGATGTCGTAAAAATAATACGTCGTATTTGCATATATTTTTGTATATAAATTGCAAAAACCTTACTACTAGGCGCGAGGCTCTCCGGTAATCGTTATTGCCACGAATGTTCCGAAAAACCGAAAAATATTGTAGAGAAAAAAAAAATAAATATTATCGCGCTTGTCGGATCTGCGCGGGACCGCCCGTATAGACGTTTAACGACATAATACCGTAAAATATATACGCGAGATTTCATCAAACGGGATACTTAAACGCGTTTTGTTGTTGTCGTCGTCGTCGTCGTCGTAGTCGTCGGTATCGGATTTCAAACGTCGAACAACGCGTTGTATTCGTTTCAAAGGGAACGTAAGTGAAAAATAATAATATTATCGGAATACATACTCGCATACCGACTACGGTGCGCACGGAAACCGTTTCCCGAAAAAAAACAAATCGCATTATAAACATTACGCTCGTACATGTAACTGCGCGCGACGTATTTTGTTCCGACGACGAGCAATGCGATTTCGCGCGTTCCGATTTAAGACGATATTATAATACACGAGCGATATGCGCTCGGGTGCAAATCGATTTCGAAACGCTATAACGGTAATAATACGGTACTCTCGGTTTCGGGTTTCGGACCGTGTGTGTACGTCCCGAGAACGTTTCGGCCATTCGGTTTTTTCGGAGAGTGTCTACGAAAAGAGAGAGAGAGAGAGAAAAAAAAAGCCGACCGGTCGACTTGTTCGTATTCTGTTCTCTTTGGCGTCCCGACTCTTTGAGAGTTTTCGCCGACGGCGACCACTCATGGCAATTGTGTGCACGTTATTTATTGTAAATGTACGACAACCTAATTTCTCCGGGTTCGGTTTTGCACTGACCGTATCCATCGCTCTTTTAGACGTCCTCAATAGGTATCCCGTGCAGCTCAGTCGATCTCCGCTTAACCGCCGTCATTGGGTTCGTCGGTTTCCTCGTCACGTATCCAACACGTTATTATTCGACGGAGATACCGAAGTCCTCTCTCCTAGGTTTTCCGCCTATTCCAAGTTTTCAATTACCCCGTTTTATACCTTTTATACATTTTTCTTTTACACATTTTGACTTTCCAAGACTTGCCGCGTTTTTTACCGAGAACCGTTTTTGGACGGACCGTAAATCGTTACAATTTTTATTCTTTAGTTACAGACCGAGTAGAACAATCTCAAATAGTTTAGGAGAAGAAAAAGTTGTACGGTTTATAAATTAATCGTGAGTTTTGATATTTTACGAGGTATGGTGATTTAGTCGATTCTAAACCCTACGGTTGATCGTAAACAAAAAACAAAATAAATGTTCCCTCGATTTTGCCGAAAAATCAATATCCCGGGGGAATTTTACAATGAAATTTTGTCGTTTTTGGCGATTTCGATCTCTTTTATTGCCGCTATTATATTTTTTTCCGGCGGCGGTGACGGTAAACGCTAAAGTTTCGCTAAAGTCCGCCGCCACCCCCTCAGATATTATTTTAACCCCTCCCGTTTCGTTTCAGGCGCTCGATTCCGGCACCGCCTTTCGGGGTCGCTGGTTTTTTTCTATACGCGTCTTTTTTTCCCGTTTTTTTTTTTCGACCCGAGTACCTGCTGCATTTTTTTTTTTTATAAAACATCTCCCTTCTCGCCGCCGCCGTCAACGCCACCGCCTCGTCGTGCCGGTTTCAGTTTTCGGCGTATTTACCGCGCGTCATCGCGAGAAAAGCCTCCCGACGGTTTTTCGATAATAAATCAACGGAACAATAAAACTCGCGGCGGCCACGTATACGCCTCCGCTCGCGGCGTCACATTTATGCGCGTATGTGACGAAACATAATGCGTAAAAACGGCACCGCCGCGGCCGAGCTCCCGTACCTTTTGTTCGACGGCACTAATTTTCGGGTTTGGAACCGAGCGTAACCGAGGTAACGATTCCGAAATCCGCGGGGAACGACGACCGCGGAACTCCGGACCGCCGACGCCGGCCGCACGCCCGGAGGATTCGATAAAGTGCGAAAAACCTCCGGTCGCAATACGCGGGACCGTCGCGTCGGTCGTCGGATAATCAGTTATTTAATAGGTACGTTTAAAACGGCGTCCTGCTCGTTGTCGGGTGTTTTTTTTTTTTTATTTTTTTACACATTTCGTTAACGTTTACAACACACGATTCTTGGCGAAAATGCGTTTTTGCTTTTGTTTTATTAAAGGTTAATGCGTGCGGTTAGTTCCTTTTAAATCTCCCGCCTCGTACGAACGTCCGATTTGGTTTTTTTTTTCTTTGCAAATTGTTTTCGTCGGAAAGAGTGAAACTTTCTTCCGGGCACATTAGACCTAAATATTCGACTATACCGTAACCTACAACCATAAAAAAAATAGGCCGTATTTAAAACTTTAACCGTAGCGTTTGGAAATATAATTTTCAGAAACCAAAACAAATGCGTCTTTTAATATGTTTTCGTTTCAAAAAAAAAAAAAAAAAAATATTCTTTTCGGGGCGTGATGATTTTCTGTGGGATACGGAAGTCAATTTGTTTAGTAATTATGTTCTGTAATCTAAATGTTCTTGTGATATCAAGCCAGGAGAAAAAAGGTTTCTATTTTTTAGATGTCCTCTGGATTAGAATTATGAAACATTCTGGGAGATATATTCTGTCCAAATTTTTGCCTATCGGTGTTCCGTCAGAATTATGGGTTTTTTTTTCGAAGTCATGGGTTTGGTAAGAATAATTTTTTTTTTTTGTAAGATTTTCATCAGCGGGAAAATTGTTGGATATAGCCGGACCAATCATTAGGTCGTAGAGCATCTTTTTTTCAAAAAATATTTAAAAAAGAATAGCTTGTGCCTTATTAACAAAAGCCATTATCATCTCATAGACCGTAATCACTTTTCACGAAAACTGCAGTCGTCTGTATAAAGACTTGAGGTTTTACGCTGTATACTTATTCAAAACGCGAAACTGATTCCTCGGTTTTTATATTTTAATTTTTACCTAATATCCCAACGGGATTCGTCACACATGAATAATTTTGGATTTTCAGTATTTTTTTTTTTTTGTTGTGTTTTACCATAATATAATGTGTCCATACGATTTCGATTTGCAGAAGACAAGAATATTTTTGCACGAAACAGCCATAGCGAGACCTGAAGTGTTCACCGAACACTCGTGTTAGCATATTTTTGAGAAGCGGTAGGTATAATTTCCATAACAATTTTGGTTCTTTTCGAGTTATTCGAAAATATCGTAAAAGTTGTTGTTTTTTTTTTCGATTTATATGTTAATAAAATTGCCGTCGTATCGTATACAAATGCTCGAAAATTGAACACGGGGAATAATATCAAAAAAGTTTCGTTTTTGCCCTTTTTTTTACCGCATAAAATACGTTCCTAGACATTACACGGCGTACGTATAATATATAGTGTTTATGGCGGCGAAAACGGGCGTGGATTGACTTGCATTAGGCTCGGTATGAACGTGATAGATCCCCTGACAATGACAGGGGATATAAGTATGTGTACATTTTTTTTTTTTTAAGAATCACTATCATCTCAATAACGTCCGTATAAAAAGATTTGAAATAACGTCGTGTTTAGATTCTGAGTGGAACGAGGAATGCAATGGTTTTAAAAAGATGTTTTTTTTTCCCGTGATAAGGCACATCAGGGAGGCAATTTTTCGTTATTCCCAAGAGTTTTCCCAGTAAACGGGATAACTAGAAAACAGGTACAATATTAATCGAATATTATTAAAAAATATATAAAATGTATACGTTATTATTTTATCATAATAGGACATATTTATTATGGAAAAAGCAACATTATCAACCGAACTCTGCTCAGAATCTTTTTTTTCGATGGTCTTTTTACAATGGTAAATCGTCGGTTACTGGTATATATTCAATTTCCCCTATACTATCTTCCAAACTTCTTATCTATAACAGTGGCTGTACCCATCCCCCTCCTCAATATCCAAGGATAGCTTTTTTATCTTAAAATTCAAAAGACAATCATTTCGAAGACAAATTTCCACGGCTATGATAAATTACATTAAATCCGTCCGATTTTTAATAATATATTTAAACTAGAGACCGGATTTCTATTTTCCATAAATCTACAAAAAAGCACTTGAAAATGCCAAAAAGCCTTAAAAAAAACACTTAAAAAATGTATAAAAACGCAAAAATAATAAAAGGGTTTTAATAGTCACCCCCTCCTCCAACGAATTTAGTTTATAAATACAATTTTTTCTAACACCACAAAAATGGTTAATAAAAAGTAATTTTTTTTTATAAGTACTATTTTATATAAAAGAAATTATTTAGTATGAATCAATTTTTTAGTGTTGGGAAATCTAATTTAAGAAGTTAGAGCTAGGGGAAGACTAATGTTTTTAAATGCTTTTTCCAAAGATTTTTTGATGTATTAAAGTGTCTTTTTGTGGATTATAAGAGAAAATATATCCGGTCTCTAATCATAACAAAGCAATTATTCCACCCGATGAAAAAACAATACATTATATTCGGTTCGTTGTTTCAGTTGCGGGAGTTCGAGTTATTAACAATATTGAATACGATCCATTATAAATACCATTACACGCAGACGATGTACACGGTTTTCGTGTATAACTATTATTATTATTTGAACACCTATAAAGATAGTTCGTTTGACGCTAAAATTTTAAATACCTATCAAAAAAAGTGAAAATTCGTTTTAGGTGGGTTTCCTGTACAGCAGTATACATAGAACAAAAAAAAAAAAAAAAAAAAAAAAAAAAAAACAAAAAAAATGTGCGCCTAGGGCTGTACTCGAACCTAATCCGACGCGAGAGCGTGAACTCGAACCTAATCCGACGCGAGAGCGTGAAAGACAGCGTTATCTGTATTATTAATATATTTGGACATGTCGCGTTTTCGGTAAACGCAATGCGTTTACACCGGCCGACAGACAGACGTGGTGAACCACATCGTGTCCGCCGACCACGTCGTACTACAATATCGTTTACTCGTCCCATCATAACAAACCGACCGAGACTCGTTTTACAGAATTGGCAATTTCCACTAATGGTACACCGTCTTTGGGGCGAGGTCCGTACAAAAACGGCGAGCAAACACTAATGGTTTCCGCAGTGTAGGTACCTGTACGAGTTTCCATTACGACGGACGGATCTTTTAAAACACCGTAAACGGGAAAATGTCGGTCGGAAAGTTATAAAAATATCTCATCCCCCCCCCCTTGTAGGCGAATGAAAATAGAGCTGTAAAACATTTTGTTTGGGACTATCCGCGGTTTCGCTACCACGATTGAATTTAAACTTGTGATTTTCTAATAGAAAACACGAGAAGAAATTTCGAATCACGAGACAAAAAAAAAAAAATAAACATCGGGACGTACTTGTACTTACCATTTTTCTGCTTTGGAATTGCGATCCTGTGAAAATTATAACTTCTCTCCGACCCTTTCCGGGCCTGGTTTTTATCATCTCGATTCGTCACTAACAGCATTTATAAAATAAATATAATCCTTTCTTTTCCGGTCTAACCATCGCTTTCTTGGTCTTCCTTTGATCTTTCAGCCTTTTGCAATGCGTGACCAAACATCTGGAATCTCTGGTCTTTAATATATTATGACATGTTAGAAATGCTCTGGGACGTTATTGAATTCTTAATTTTTCCTATTTCGCCATGCATTTTGTTATCTTTTAAAAACTGGGCGCAATATTTATTTAAATATCCATACATTAATATATTGATTTCGTTTCGTGTTGTCTTGACTTTATTTTTTGTTTTTAAAAAATTAAAAAATTTCAAAACATGTCTACATAGAATAGCTGTTTACATTATATATATATATATATTTCATCGAAATCAATTTTCAGAACATTTTTACTTCCTCGAAAAACGTCTCGGTTTTGTTTCGCACTTGTTAATCCCTATGTGTACATAATAATTTTGATCCTTGTGAAGTAAGTACGCACCGATCTCTGAGACTCATAATCATATGTTTTTCTTTTCTTCTTTACATAACTCTACCGTATCTCTTATAATATAATCTCTTTAAATCCCTAAAATATAATCTCCAGCCGCTTTTCCTCCAGTCTAACCACTCTCTCGACTACCGCATACTGTGTACACACATATTCGCCGACTAAATCTCTTCGTTTCTCTCGGCATGGTACACCGTTATTCTTTGATTTCCTCCGGTCTGTACAATTTATTATTGTATTACAATGAAGTATAATTATCTCGATCGGTACTGTTACTACGGTTTTCTCTCGTGTTCCACCGCCGAAATTTATTTTCGGAGAGAGGGTGGCAATAATGGGAATACAAATGTCAGCCGGCAACCGAAACGTAATATTATAAAACGCGAACGTGATGTCGACGGTTTCGGAATGTGCGCGGTGTACGAAAGTGCACCAGTGGCGGCTCGTAAGAGATAAATTTGAATCATACGATAAAAAAAAAACCGGGTCGCGGGTGTCCAGAATTAAAATTACAAACATTATTATGTTTTTACGGAACAAGTCATTAACAGAATTTTAGACCTCGGAAATTTGATTAATTTGACGAATTTTATTGAAATTTATCAAATTCCAATACATTATTGGTAGGGTGGGGATATTTTCGGGTTGCAGTGGGTGGGTAAGTAAGTGGGAAATGTAATCGATGATTCAAGATTTAAATACTTCGAGCCACCACTGACGTGCACTCCGCTCGTCTTTTATGCAACCGTATTGCACTTCCGTGTGTACCTATTATACAAGGTAGAACATACATTACATATAAAATATTATAC
This sequence comes from Cinara cedri, assembly GCA_902439185.1. Classification (NCBI taxonomy): domain Eukaryota; kingdom Metazoa; phylum Arthropoda; class Insecta; order Hemiptera; family Aphididae; genus Cinara; species Cinara cedri. The sequence continues at coordinate 1,029,105 of CABPRJ010002375.1, forward strand.
TTGCATATTTTACGTTTCGGTCAGCGTTCTAAAACCGTCGGTATATTTTACTTTGACCGATAGTACGCTTTAAGTTTTAACATCAGAGCGTATCGGCCTGTCATCAAACTCAAAGGTGACCGCCTTTGTGCACCGCCGGTTACGTTCGATATTCTAATTACCATTCGACGGTTTTCGATATTTTGTTATGTCTTGGTGACTCGGTCGGACAATAAAACGATTAATTAATATCGACGAAAAACCCGGCGTATAATAGCGCGGACAATTTCGCTACTAAATCGAAAAAATATCTCTTTAAAGTATCTCTCTAGTGAAATTTCCTTTTAAAAACATTGCTATCAATAAAAATTTTAGCAAAATTACTGGTTGAAAAATTGTTTACAGGAAAAAAAAATAGTAATATTTTTTGTAAATTTTCCCGTTTTTTTTTTCGGTTTTTCAAATTTTATGAGAAAACTCTTGAGAAAATCGAAAAATGACCTCTTTAAAGTACTTCCTCACACTATTTTCCTTTCAGAAAATGTGCTACACTTAGAAATAAGAGCAGTTATCCCGGTAGAAAAGTTGTAAAAAAATTATTTTTTTTAAATCATAAGCTCACTCTGTTCCACTCAGAATCCAGTGCTGATCTTTTCGGACGTTCCATAGTGCGTGTAGTACGAATTTCGTGTACATCGCGGAGAAATTAAAAAGTAGCTATTTTTTTGACATACTAATAAAAATACGAAAAAGCATATCTGCTTGCTTATAACCCTATAAATTTGATTAAAATGTTTGCCGACAAAATCCTGTACGGCCAGCTGTATAATTTATACTCCTCTTACAGACATAACTATATAGACTTAATATTTTGAAGGTGGGGTCTAAAATCGTATAGCAATACAAGTTAATTTTTTTTTTTTTAATGAACCAGCAATTATCTCGGAGGATTTTAAGTGAATTTGATTTCTGTTTAATTTAATCATTATGGAATCGTTAAAGCTTTATTTTAATCCATTTTTAATTTTTCCCCCTACTCCATGTACGTTAAATAAGTACATAATTTTGATTTTCAAATAGGAACCCCCCTTTTGAACACAGATTTGAATAGAGAATATTTGTTTTCTAGAAATTTTGATCACTTATATCAGATTTACCCGTTTAAGAGTTATAACAGTTTAAAGTTTAGACCAGAGGAAAATGGAAGGGTAATAAATTGCCTATCTTTAACCCTTACTCCTCTGGTATAAACTTTAAACTGTTATAACTCATAAACGATAAAACTGATATTAGTGTGATGCACATCAAAATTTCTAGAAAAAATATTTTCTATTCAAATCAGTAATCAAAAGTACGGGTTCTGATTGAAAAATCAAAAGTATGCCTTTATTTAGGGTATTTGGAGTAGGAGTAAAAAAAAAAAAAAATAGTTTTTAAATAAAACTTTATCGATTCCATAATGATTAGAAAAAACATAAATTAAATTTACTTATAATCCTCTGAGATAATTCCTGGTTCATGGTAAAATAAAATCACCCTGTATAAATCGCTAAATGATCATACTTAACAATGAGCTTTTTTCAATAAACTTTAAAAAAATGACTTATATGAAATATTCCAGTTTTTGTAAAAGTATAAATTAATAAGTTTTTTTTCAAAATGTTCTGTTTAATTAACCAATGTATTGATAAAATAATATAACTACATTAAAAAGTAATTAATCAAATAATCTGGTGGGGAGAGGCTAAACAATTATTTGAGAGCGCTGAGCTATCCATAGCTCCCTGCTTATTGTTCCTATATGACGCCATTACAAAATTATTTGACTTAATATTTAGTATCAAGTCGAATAAACTTCAGAAAAACTGCGTTTTCATATTATAATGTTCGATAAATTATTGATAATATTCGTCCGATCCGAATACTAGGGTGGACCAATTTTTAAATTTTATTTTCACAATCATATCTTAATGTTTTATTTGCACAGTTTTAACAATACCTGCATTGAATCGATTTAATATTATTATTTTTTTATTTTTTTACGTTTTAAATTACCCCTTAACAAAATATGGCACAAAAGTAAATTATCAGATTTTAATAAGGAACAAATAACCTTCCATATAACTGATAGGGATAAAATCAATATTGAAATAGTTTAATAGTTATTATTTATTAGCCGTGAAATACAAAATACTGTAAAAAAAAAAAAAAAAATATTTTTCGTAAAGATTTATTTGCATTATGTACATTTTGTCAATATTAAATTTCTTTTTATTGAGGACAGAGCTTAATTAGCTCCAATTAATAGATGCTGATGTTTTATCCCGTTTAATTTTAGTTTAAAGATAATTTAAACTGTAAAAATAATTAAAAAAAAAATACGTGCGAATTGTGTTATTGGCTTGAAATACCTGCTCGCAAACGCGATTTTTTTTTTTTTTAAATTTCGTTGTGAAATTGGATTTGACGGGTTTTTTGGCCTCGTACAAATGAAATGTAGACGTGCGCGAAAAAAAAATTATTGGTCCACCCTAACGTACGACTGCTATATAATTATTTCTGAGATACTACGTGTTATTATAATCTCGTATAAGTTCCATCGTTGTAAAATCCGAACGAAAACCTGCAGTTTTATCGTTTCCGCACGATAAACGCAATCAAAACGCGTGTTGTTGGAAACGCGAGGTGTGTATTTGTTTTATGGGGGACACTTTTATTACGGCGACTGCCGACCGAACGATTATCGGGCGTTTCGATACAAACGAAAAAAAAATTAACGGTTTCGGTTGTTTTCCCGAAACGCTGACGTCTTTATTGTCCTTAGGATCACGTTATCTTCACGAGACACATAAAAAAAAAATCAAGCGAGCTGTAGAGCTTCGCCGTTAATAGTAACTCACTTTAGAGTAGAATTTTCTCCCAGTTGACTTGTTACCGTTACATAATGTCACGCATGTCTTTTTTTTTTTTATAATAATACGAAACACAACAAACAAGTTTTATCGAAACAGGTAACGTAGTTCTTGCGAGATTACCGCTAGGTAAGTAAACGGACGTTGGGGTCGGGGATGATAGTTCAAACCATTCTAAATGCACACGCAAAAAAAAAAAAATTGATAAAAATTGTATTTATTTATATTGATTTAACCAAGTAGCTATTACATTGTCATGAATCCGCTATAAGGGTATTTAAAATTCACTGTTTCTTGTTAAAACATCAAACCAGAGTATAAAAATGGTTGTAGAGGGAGTTTAAATTTAAAATCACCGAAGGGCACATCAATGATTCTTACACCAAGCATATGTAAAATTTTATTTCTTCGACTTCAATTAGGGGATGTGGTGTGTTGTACGCGGTCGAAAATACATTTTTCTCTCGTAAACGACGAAAATTTTATTACGTACACCGAGCGGCGTAACACAAGCGACGCGTTCGAAATAAAATAATAAAATAGACGGAAAATAAAATAAAATCCCGATACTCTCCCGGAAGCTGGCGATCCGGACGGGCATCGGACGAAAGTACATTCGCGAAAACGGTAGTCGACATACCGCTTGTCGCCCGCGGTCGAGTCGCGTCAGATTCCGGGACGTTTTATCGTTTATCGAGTGTATATTCCCGAGTCTTCAGCAGCCATTCGACAATCAAAATGTATACCCTACTCGGAGAATTTACTAGGAATCCGTATCTCCCCTCCCCGTGTACGAAACCCGTGCCATTCGTCACTCTTTATCGCATCAGAAAGGTTTTGTATCATGTGCAGTGCACAATCCCCCGGCCTTGGCCGCGGCGTTCGTTTCGGCGGGGTCACGCCGAAACCCGCGATTTATTTTTCGCGTATTGTAATGCTCGGCGGCTGTCGGTGTTCTTTTCGCGAACCGCGCCGTGCGACAAATCGGTATGTTTTACTGACGAATCGCAAAAAAAAAAAAAAATTATATTATTTTACTACCGCAAAGGTATTAACATATCGTTTCGATTAATTATCAGTCCGTTACCAAAAACGTATATGCATATATATATATATATAGTACGGTTAAACACGCATCGAACAGTGAAGAGCGTTAGAACAAAGCTTGGTCCGTACAGTCGTGTATAGCTACTACTGTCGTGGTAGTTTTGAAATTCACATCCACGATGGTCAATTACTTTTATGGTGATAATTATCGTCGGGTGAACAGGGCGACGGTACGACCGTCGGACTATTGTGCCGCGGATGTCACACCGACCTGCACGCGTAACAGTCGACAATTACTACCGTGATACCGTAGTAAGAGTGATAGTGACACGACACTGTCACCGTGCGTATACGTACGGTAACAGACACCGTGCGTGTTTCGCTCTTCGCCGTTTTCGTGCTATTTCCGCTTGTCGTCGTCGTAATCTACAAACCACTGAAATTACGGAATGTCGACTATCCGCTCGAAATTAAAAACTATACATATTATTTATTTTATAAAATCGTCCGCTTGTCACAGGTTTGATTTTGATTCGAGATTGGAATTCTGAACGAACGATAACCGATAGGTACGTTATTAAATTATACATATTTCACGTGATTTTGTATTCGGAGTGTACAAATGCCGTGTGTTTTGTAATATTTTTAGATTCCGAACAAAGCGAGTGAGCTATTGGTTTTACTAAGATGGTTATTTTAGATACAAATGAAATAATCTTGTATATCCTACCTTCCCAACATCTCACCCACAACAGTGGCCGCTCCTATTCCCAGTATTTGTTCTTTTTTTTTTTTTTTATGTCTGTATACATCTTTTCTATCATAAATCTCTTCTCACTGTATAGTATGTAGCACTTTTTCTGAAAGGAAATTTCATCTCGTTGGTACATTAAAAAAGTCATTTTTTTTATTTTTAAGGAGTTTTTAAAATAATTGGGAAAAACAGGAAAAGGAACTATGGGTAAAATGGAAAATATTTACGGCCGTGGCGTTAGCGCTTTCATTATTTTCAATTTTTATAAACGTTTTCTACCAAAAATATTGCTTTAATAAAAAACGCCAAGTGAACTTTTCAGTAGGGTTTTTGATTTAAAAGCTCACGAAAAAAAAAACAGTTTTATTTTTTTCAAGAAGTTTTCGTAATAATAGGGAAAAATCAGAAAAAGACGAAAAATTAAAACTGATATATAACGTTGTGATTTCTATATTTTAACATTTTTTGCTGCTTTGTTTTATATCAGAATTATTGCTTTAAAAAAAAAAAATGAACAACGATTTTTTTTTATATATGTTTTAAAATCAAATTTTAACAAAAATCGTAATCATTACAGCTGTTCAAAGTATGTATAACCGAGCATTTTTTCTTTCGTTTCGTTTTTCAATCATTATTATTGCCCGGCATCGCGTATAGGCAAAACAGGTACGTTCGTGCATCACGCAATTGTCTATTCCGTTATTTCATAATAATCGGCCATCGAATGAAATATTACGAGTTTTTGATCGTACATTTTTTAATTCCGTGCAAACAACAATATGACACGATATAAAATCATAATTATAAGATTAGCACCATTATATTTATGGTTTATTCGACTATATCGCCATCAATTCCGATCGTCGAAACCTTATCACCAATTATTTGCATCGCCAAAATCATTTTATTATTATTGGTCTACCATTGGCCAACCTTTCAAGCTTCCGCGACCGACCTACTCACGTCATTTTAGATTCTAAGGAATTAATTGATGTTACTACGATGTGTGTTATTATTCTCCCTCTCTCCCTAGAGAATATGTTGACCGAAAGAAGATCAATTGAAGATGTTTTACAGATAATAGACGAAAAACAAATTTTATAGCTAGACACTCAAAAGATTAGACGGAAAATTATAAGACAAAAGTTGTGATAACTTACATTGTTTAATAATTAAAAGAACGATAGAAGGAACTCGATCATTAGTAAGACCTAAAACGAAATACACCAGTCAAATAATGGAAGATGCGGGAGTCACTCGGTACAGGGAGCTTAAAGATGATAAGGCGAATGGTGGGGTGAAATAGATAAAATATTTGTTGTGAATAAAATTTGTTGGAGACCAATCTCCGGATTGGAAAACATTAAATTATTGTATTTCGAAACATCTAAGAATAAACAATTAAGTGTTTTTACGAAGGTTGCACAAATATACAAAGAAACGGTCTACCATAGAACGTGTTTGTATACTAACGCCGCCAATTTAGAGGTAAAAAAAATTTGTAATTATTTTTAATTTAAACATTTTCGTTTGGGCCTATCGAACAACTTACGCAGCAAATGACAGTAAAATAGTGTTGTGACTTTCCGAATATTCGTATAAACAGTTTTTCCCGTACAATTTCTTTCTATTATAACAATTGTTGAAGACCTAAGAGGTTTTTTTTTTAACGACCGTTCGTATTTTTTTTTTTTTCATTTGTAAAACTGTACTTACTGAAATTCTGAATTCACGTCCAAACGGCAAACGAATATACGAGTATATATATCGTTTATAAATCGCCAGCGATGACAGCGTTCGTGCATAAATATCGTCGCCGTATTATTATTATACTTATTGTATACGCAAACGAAACAAAACACCAAATTATCATAATACTCGTGCTATACCAGTGCGTCTTATTTATATTGTTGTCCCGTCGAAAAAACGTAATATCATAAGACGAACATGACGCTACGACAAACGATCATATATTTCGTTTTTTAATTATAATTGCGTAACTAAATTTATAATTTAATTTATGTATTACGCTTTAAATGTCTACCGCATTTAAAAAACGATTGCGTTGGTCACAAACTCACTGCGGTATAAAATACGAAGCCCATTTAACGGGCGGCGTGGGGTAAATTGGTATCATGGATCCCGATGAAAACGCTTGTCGGAAAACCGGTACTTCGTCACTAGTTGTTTATAGAGAGCCGACCAATTGAAGCAATTAAGCAGGTATAATATGTATTTTTCTAAACGATTTTCGCCCATCGCAATAACCACATGTCGAACCGCATTAGCAGCACTGGTGGTTTTAGCCCGGGTTATTATTTAAAATGCGTATAGCAGACCCGTCCATGAGATTCGCCGGGCCAGGGGCGAAATTTTAAATTTTTTCGTTATGCGTTTCTTTTTTTTTTTCAAACGCGAGTCATAAAACTGAGTAAAAAACGCGATGCCCGGGCCTGTCCTGGCGTACAGTCATTAGTCACGCAAACATACAGCGTTTGTTATCAAATTATTTCATTCGATAGTTATATTGAAAATTGTAATTATGAAATGAAAAAATAATAATTATAACGGTCTGATAATATAGTACCTAACCTAACCATCGGGGTCATAAACAGGTCACGAATATAATCGTTTATGATTTTTTTCGGCAATTCCTATCATGGCGGTGCCGCTAAAAAATACTTATTATTTTGACGTGTGTTTGGTTGTTTTACTGGTATATTTCTTCTATGTGTTTAATAATGAAGTGTGTGTACCTACGCTGGATCAAAGAACTTCTCTGAGAATTCTTCCCGTGTACACATTTACTTAAGAACGTATACATTGTGAACATATTTTCGCCCTCTCGCCGGAATCGGGGCGTTGTTTATCGTTCCTTTGGATTGCACGCGCTCGTAAAGCTACGAAATGGGCAAAGTCTAAAAGTTTTTGAACGCGAAACCCCCGGACGAACGTAAAAGTAACAAAAGTTACAGAGCACCTATATTATGTGAAATTAATCGATTCAAATTTCGGATGAGGCGGCGTGGAGGGACGCTCGTTATAGCCGGGCGAACCCGGTAGTTTCGAAAGCAGTTCGGGTGGCCAACGCGTTACCGCGGGAGGTCTCGGTCCTTGTCGTCGTTGCGGGTTCGCCGTGCGAAATTGATGTTTAAAGTCAAAATAATAACGACAAAGACGACGGCGTTATTATGTTTTCGTCTCGACAGCGGTCGGGAAAAATGAAATATTCAGGGGCGACGACGGAGTTTCGGTTAGGTCGACTTTACATCAGAAGTTTGTATCACTCCGGTGTCGTGTCGCACATTTTGACACGACGTCGTATTTTATTTTCCAAACATTCCGTATGCGCGGAGGCAGGTTAGCTCCCCTATATTTATTGAAACATTGAAAATCAAAACAAATATAATAATAATCAAACGGGCAGACGAACAGGGAAAATAAAAAAAACGAGCAAAATAAGAGTTTCGACGTGTTATGTACGCCCGTGTTTCTCTTCCGGCAGCAGCCGTCTACACTCGCTATATCACGACGACGACGACGACGACAGAAATACATAATATTTTACAACATGTCGTCGTTAAAAAACAATACACGTAGGTAATATCATTTCGGTGTCATTTTCGCACGGTTTTTCGAGTTGACACGATTCCTTTCGTATTTGAACGTATTTTCCCATCTCCGCCGACGCCGTTGGTTTAGGCGCTCGTCGTAATATCGGCGCGCAATTTTTGGAGATTTTCGTTTTCTCGACCCCACTAAACAATCGAAAATTATCTCATTGTTACAATATAAGCTTTGCCGTTATGATAAGCAATCGTTTTTTTTTTTCTTCAAACGGTCAACGAAAAAACGAATATTCGACTGTGAAATTTTTCAAATTTAATTTAGATAAGAAACTCATTTATAGTTATTATGAGTTAAGAATCGTATTTTTAATAAAAACACTCGAAATTTAACGAAACTCCCTTCTCGTCAACGAACTGATGGAAAACGCGCACTTTTACTCGATTCAATATATACGTCATGTAACTTGACAAGAGTATATGTTGCACTTTTAGTTTTACTCGGGTTATTTACCACTCGAGTTATGGAGCTGGTCGATCGTCTCGCTTCCCATTTCGCAAAACTACGAACAAAAATATGGCAACGAAAACCTAATCTAACCTAGGAGTTTTCCTAAAGGGTTGTGAAAACGTACGCGTTTTACATTCAAATCCCGACACGACAAACGTAAAAACCACGGCGTTTCGAAAACGCGTTTAACCGAACGCGGAAGTCGATTCTTCGCTCAGAATCGTATTCCGTTCGCGACGGCACGATATTGTCGCGCACAGACATATCAATCGAATAGATCCCGTGTGCGTTTCCGACTTTCCGTTCACAACGGTCGCGCGCTCGACAACGGGGTGAACAATAATGAACGGCTCTCGTTTCTGTCGATTGATTTCGCTGCGCGCGGTTCACTTTCGTGCGATAAAATCGAATCCGGTCGTCCGATTTTCGAACTTTCACCCCGTTCGGATTGTTCATCCGCGTAACTGACTTTTTCGTTTCGCCCGGCCCGCCGCCTCCGACCCACCCCACCGCGCATCAATAATATCGATTTTCGTTTGCACGACAAGTATAATGCGTATACACAAACAGGTACTGACGGCGGTGTCGTAGTCGTCGTCGCCGCCGCCGTGCCGTTCCAAAATTATGCGGCTCACGCCGCAGCCGGCGTTGTTGTTGTCAATAAGTGCGAAACGGCCGGCCGTTCACTCCGCGCCGGACGTTGCCGGACGCATCGCCGCCGCGCGACACAATGAAATTCGCTCCCCCGACCCGCGGCGCCGGAACCCGCGCAAAGTCACTCGAACGGCGCGGCGCTCCGCGTTGCCGTTTACGCGAAACGCGTAAAAGACGCGCAATCGATTCCGGACAACCGGAACGGGTCGTTAATTCGGCTTTTCGTTCGATCGGTGGGTGCAGGGGAGGGGAGGAACGGGAAAAAAGATAGCCGGCGGGCAAGCGGGTGCGAAGTTTTCGCCCCGGTAAAACTCCGATGTCGGCGGACCGACGAAACGCCGCGGAAAAAGACGGCCGCGCGCGCCGCGTTGTTTGAACGGTACACCGCGGCCGGTAACCGTTACGAGAACCGCCCGCGTGTTTGCGTTCGCGTTAACGGCAAGAAACGGAATTGTTTGCCGGATCGCCCGTCGAAATTTCCAAAAAAAAAAAAAACAACTCCCATGACTCTGTACTCGGAAAATACGCTCGACAAAGTTAAATGCCTACACTGAAATGTGTAGGAAAAAAAAAAAAAGGTTATGTTCATTCTTTGCGATGTCAATATTATAGTCGATGCTGCACGACGGAAATTAAATATGTTGTTTACGTAGTATTATTTATGCGTCGCATTATGTATTTTACGTCCGCGATATACAACAGTTACCTACGACGACAACGTTTTTTTTTTTTTTTTTTTTTTTTTATGTTTCCTACAAAGTTTTTATACGTATATATTTACATAAGGACAAATCAAATTTTTGACCGTTCCACGTGCAATTTAAAATGTAAAAACGATATAGGGGGTACATAATATTTATATATATGTATATATAATTTAATTCGAATCCCCGTATAATGCAACGAAATACGATTCTGGGATGAAATTGTTTATGTTGTTTTACTATACGTAGACGAAATAAATTATTCAAGGTTTTTTTTTTTTTTTTTTTGTTTCAAACGAATTTTATCATAAATATTTGAATTTAAAAACGCTCTGATAAAAACGAATTACGATATTTTTATTCGCATAAAACCGGCCAATAAAATCGAAACCATTAAAGACGATTCAATAGTTGACAGAGTGATCAGGAAATCATTCTGCTACGTACGAAAAGATCAAATGTTTGGTGAGGGTTTCATATCTCCACGATTATTCTTCACTATTTACTTTCGCTATTTTTCACTTTCATTATTTACCCCCCCTCTTCACAAAAAAAAAAAAAACATTCGTGAGCACCTGAAATCCATCACACAAAGAGTCAAATTTTCCCTCACCAACCTGTATTTTTGAAATATTAATTTAGAAACAACGCTATACTAAAGGATAAAAGTGGTGAAATTTTATTGGGGTTTGGTGTTTGAATGTTGATAATTCCAAAAGGTACATTTTTAATACTAGCGCTGTGCGCATACAAAATTTGATCCCCTGGATTTATTTGGCTGGTTTGTAGAATCCTTACCCTCCAATCCGCTCATAAAAGAGCTATAATTCCCGAGTTCAATAGTATTTAGTCTAGAGGTAGCCACTAAAAGTGTTCAAAAGTAATAAAGAAAAGATAATGTGTACAGACAGAATACAATAAAATAATCACTATTTTCTAGTAAAATTCAACGAAAACTGACGTAAACCGTTTTTTTACGGCAATGCAAAACGCTTCGGTTTTTCTCCGCTGTCTACATAAGTCCAAAGAAAATCCGAAAAAACGACATTCCCAACGCCCCAACAGTACACCAAATTCGCTACCGGAAATCACGTTAATGATTAGAATAGGATTTCTGATCGGAAAGTGGTTGACAGACGGAGAAGAAAAAGCACATAAGATACAAATCGTATACTATTATAACCGTTATTGTAGATAAGACAACGTTTCAATGTTGATTGACAGAACAGTCGAATCAGTCGTTTGAGAAACTCGACTTGTCCAAATTCGAAACTTTCGAAAAATGAAAAAAAAAAAATAAAAAATCTAAAGTCTCTCTTGATTCCTACAAATATTTCACTGCTATTAAAAACTATTTTAAATGGCAAAAAACGTTGGCGTTTTCGTGGAATAACAGTGGAAATCAAATCGTTTTGTGCAAGTCGGGTCACTTAAACAATACTGATCCGGTTATTGAGATGAAAACAAAAGTTATATGATTCGTGATCGAGGTGATTGCATCGAAAACGTACCGAACCGCTATGGTTTCTAATGAATCTACAAATAGCGATTTAAGAAGATTTAGGCGTCTATCGTGCAATTCAGTAATTATTTATAGACAAAACGCGTGTGTGACTTGACGAATTGTCCGAAAACAAAACGTTTTATCGACGTATTAAACCGAATAACAAAAAAAAAAAAAAAAAATGAAAATAAAAATAATAACAATAATCGTCAAAACCGTAGCCCGGAAAAGCGCGAGAGAGATTAAAAAAAAAAAAAAAAAAAATTCAAACAGTTCCGTTTTCCCGGGCGTTAACAGCGTTTGAACGCGCGAGGAGTGGGAACTTTTCAAATCCGAGAACCGAAAACCGATACGATCTCCCCGGGGCCGATTGTACAGCCGCGCGGCTCACACCGTACGTTTTTGCGCGCGTCTAACGAGGCCCCCGGCCCGCGGGCGGGAGATCCGGCGAGAACCGGCGGTTGCGGGGCGGCTTGGGCGGGACGGCACGGCGTTAAACCCGGTGGTTTTATATTCGGGCCGCGCATTAATAACGACGGCGATGACAATGAGCTTCGCCGCGGTAAGGGAAAACACACGCGCTCGCGCACACGTTCGGCCGGTTTAATCTTCGCTCGCGTCCGTTCGTCAGTCCGCGTCTGACGCGGGACCGTCGCGTCGCACGCGTCTGTCTTTCCGACCGCCTCGGTTGTCGCCGCCGCCGCCGCCGTCGGATATTCCCGCAAAGCCGCTAAAAAACCGTTTATACGCTCGCCGTCAATTATACGCCGGAGCGCGCGCCTGTCGCCCGTTACCCGCGCGCGTACGCGTCGCGTCGGTTTGCCGGTGCGTCCGGTTGTCGGGAAACCGACGCGAACGCGCGCTACGATATCGCGTCCGGGCGGGACGGGCGGCGTTTCGCCCGGCGCCGGACGCGCCGCGCGGTCTACCCGTCCGGCGTCCGGCTTTTCACCGCGCCTTTTACTCGGGCCGAAAAAATCGCGCGTCGCCCGACCCCGCCACCCTTCGTCTGCGTTCCCGCGCGCGTTCGAATCGGCGATTCGGTCGGCAGAACCGCGCGCCGTCGCGCAACAACGCGCGCGTTAACGGGACGGCGTATCCCGTTGACCGGAATACCCGTCGGGTAAAAGGACGGACGCGCAGGACGAAATGTCCAAACGGAAAGAACGTCCGAAAGGACAATATCAATACAGATCGCGTTATTATGGTTTTTTTTTGCAATCGGCTACAGTGTTCGTTTTGAGACGACGTTTTAAAAACGTTCAAAAGTACATTAACGATAACATAATGCGTATTTAACACAATAACATTTTCATCGCTAAACCGTCCTCGAATGTTTTGTGCCGCACGCGCCGCCAACGTCGATTTCGATGGCGTTGGCGTCTAGGTTGTGCTTAATTGATAATGATTTTACACGAGATCGGCGCTTCAATTCGATGAATGTTATCGAATCAACGGTGTGTATATGACACGATGAAGATCGTAATTCGATACGGCACATCAATCAATACAATATACTCGTTCATTTACATATAAACTCTCTCTCTAAATTCAACGTGACGTTCCACCCTGGATCAGATCGAGAATTCACCGGGTCCGCAGTCCGGCAATCCGTAAGGTATTCAGAATATTTACGACAAAAACCCAACTCAAAGTTATCTTTAAAGATTAAGTTTATCTATAAAAATGAAAAAAAAAAATGATTCAAACGAAATTATTGTACAGAAAAATCTGTTCAAACGCGTTCCATACGACGGTATATAACAGTCGAATTCCATTATAGTAAATAAAAAAAAAAATAAAAAAATGTTCAGAAGGATATTCTCGCGACCTGCAGAATTTAAAATGTACGGGTGTGCGTAAACAACTTATTTTCACAACGGCGGAAAATTGACAGTGGCAAACGGAGTATTTCGTTTATTACTAAGGAAAACGGCCGCAGAATGGCCGAATAAACCGCGTTAACCTTTTCGGTTTATCCACGGCGAATTATTTTTCGATCAATTATGAAATTATGGAGATGGTGTTTATTTTTTTATTTAGTCGTGCGGCCTTTGCGGTGATAATATTTGCATATCGGGGGGGAAAAAAAAAACTATTTTAAATAAATAAATGCCGTCGACGCGGAATATGTTAAAAAGGGGTGGGGGAGGGGATCTTCATAAATCATTTTTTTTTTTTTTTTACAAAATCGATACGGCCGAATAAATAAACGTATCGTTTTACGCGCGCAAACGACAAACGCTACCAAACGGACTGCCGGTCTTCGAGGAACACGCGCGAAAGTATCGAAAATAATAATATGGTTAATTCATCACGGCATTCAGATCGTTTCGCACTGCGGACGCCACCGTCGCGATCCTGTATCGTATTTTTTACGTACAATGTACACGTTTTTTTCTCATATTGTAAACGCATTTGTGCGCGTTGAGCCGTTGAAATGGCCGTTGGACTCGCGCAGTGACCGCGGTGACCGAACGTCACCGAAAAACTCGAATCCGAAAACCGTCCGAAACGGAAAAATCGACCGGTGGTCGGCTCTCGAAGTTGACGTCGCCACAAATATGATACGCGAGTGTTTATTGATTTTTTTGTTTTTTTTTTTTTTTCGACCGGTAACGTTTCACATCGTTGTGCGGTGAACGGAAACAAACCGAAAGTACAACAGCGCGGCGCAATTATCGTTCGGCGCAAACGCTTTATTAGATTACAATACAACGGCTATTCCGTTAAGTTGTTGCGAAATTATAAACAACCGTCGACGAATCGATAACGTTTTCGGTTATCAGCGCGCACAATATAGCTGTGTTTACGACCGGACGATACTTTTCGGCGTGGTGAGGGAGGGGTCGCTTTTAATTTTTTTTTATTTTTTAATTGCAAAAAATATAATCAAAACGATCAGTCCGGCAAACGAATTAATAACAACCCCGCCGAGATGACGTCCACGATAAATTTGACACCCCGAATTCGCTTTCCGTTTTCGTACAATCGTGCTCGGCTTTTTAGTGTTTTTGTTCGCCGGCTTTTAATCGCGGTATCGAATGGTTTGAAGACATTATTATGTACGGCCATAATCCTCTTGGAAATGCTTATTAACAACCCCGAAGACTATATTATACGATTATTCGCATTAAACACGGCGGCGTTTACGAAATAGCCTCGGAACATCGCGGAGCTGATGTTATATTATTTACTCTCGAAACGGAAATATGGCTCGGAAATATAACACAAGGAAAATCGCACGCGATCATCTAAAACGCAGTGGCGATAACGGGCGTTTACGAGCTACGTATAAACGTAAAATACTTCACGTTTTTTCGAATAAAAAGCGAACGCGACCACGATTCGACTCGGAAAAATTAATTATTGAATCACTATTTATCCCGACGGTTCGATTGGATACTAGAGGGTTTAAACATTTTTAAACTGTAGGTACTATACATGCATTGTAGTCTGCACTCGTCATAAACTCTGTACATTAAAAAAAAAAAAAAAAACGACAAGATTCAACAGTCGCGTATAAATGAACATTTGGATACGTCAGCTAGATTCTAAATAATGACATCATTCGACAACTTTTTATCATAATAAAAAAAAAACCGTGCAATTCGTTTCACTGCCTATCAAAATAAAAAAAAAAAAAGGCGCCACGAGTGTACGTGATACTATGTGGTACACATCAGGATTTCCGAAATGCTATGTGATTGATGTTACTCAATATTATTTCGTTTATAAACAAAAATAAAATGTTGATGCTGCTCACGGGAAAGTCACTGTTGTAGTTGGGAAGGTAGAATATACATGTTAATTTATTTTATTTTTTATACTTCATACAATGATCCATAATTTGAAAATATAAAACGATTCTGAGCAGATTCGATATTAGTCGTGTTGTTTTACCCCGAATCCAGGGTAATCCAGAAACGAACAATAATAAAACCGATTGCATTATTTACGAGTTGTTTAAATTGTATACAAATAATGTTGGAAATCTGGAACATGTTTTTTTTTTAAAAAATAAAGTACTGCCGGGCGAAATATTTTATAGTACGGTACGAATAATTCGGAGCTTATTTATTAACACTGTTGTCCAAGAACGAAAACTAAAAAGGACCTAGTGTTAAACTAGTTGTTGAACTTAAGATAAATTTTCCCGATTGAAGTACCGCCCAACGGAAATTCCGCATCGTCAAAGTACTACTCGAAACAAATTGGAGCGTTTGCTAACCAAGAAAGTTTTTTTTAAGAAAAAGAATATAGAAAGTATTTCTTTTTTAATTTCATTTGAACAGTGTTAGGAACGTCGACAAATTAGCACGCGCATAACCCGTAATTTTTAAGACGTACGACCTCGAAAAATCCGGAGCGTGATATTTTACTCGCGAAAAAAAAAGTCAACATTTTCGTAAAATATGTTGCTTCGACACGCATAATTGCGAATTCGAAAATATTTATACATTTATTCGGACGATTCAATTTCTGTCTCAAGACGATAACGGCTCGTACCTGAAAAAAAAACCCGTTATTAGTTGTTATTATTCGTCGGTTGTCCGGGATACGATAAAAGATAGTGAAAAATACCGACCGTACGCGGATTAAACGTAACACTGACCTTATAAATCGAAAAGCTTCGCGGAAAAAAAAAAAAAAAAAAAAAAAAAAAAAAAAACGATCACACGGGATCCCGGTTCTCGTTTATAAGGATAAACGCGCGCGCGGCTGTTTCGATAAGGTCCGATACACAGGTATAATAATAACGGTATCTCGTCGCGCGTCCGCATTGGGCACCGATAAATAACGTCGGATTTATGCGTTTCGCGTTTCACGATATCGGGAAAACAAAACCGTTTAACGGACGTCGCATTATGTACGCGTGCACGCGCGTACGCACGCGCGTGTATTATTTTTTATTTTTTTTTTTTACGGAAATAATAACGCACGTCACGGGCGTAAAACAACTGTATAACGCGTACGCATGCGGATATCTTTCGCGGGTCGTGTTTTAATTAACTCTCGTTTTATGTGTATGTATATACATATATAAATAATACGCGAACACACCTATCTCCTTCCCCGTTCGTTTCCGCCTCCCCTCGCCGCCCTTCAGGTGTCCGTTTCCGGTTTTTACGGGCTATTATCAAAAGCCATTACGGATAGACCGTTGCACCGCCGTTATTCCTTTTTTTTTTCTTTTTTTCTTTTTTTCCTGTAATCGGAACTAGCGTTTTATATTCCTACACGGCGCGAAACGCGAGAGAAATAATAATAATTACAATTAGAGCCCCTTTTCCCCGCCACTCGCATACGAAACGATACATTATTACTGTATACTATTCGTACACCTAATGCTACCTGCACACAACGAATACAAAACGAGAAGTGACTGGCGCGCACTCTGCGGCAGTTTATATACGCCGTTCGGTTTTTTCCGTCGGCATTATTATTATTACGCTTTACGGGTTTTCAACGACTTCTGTAGCCAGTCCATTAACGGGGGTTACACTACTACATTATACTATAGTTAATTTTCACCTACGTCGTATTATATTATTTTTGTAAAAAAAAAAAAAAAAAAAAAAAAAAAAAAAAAAAAAATACAAAAAACAAAACATAACAATAACACCCATATAGATGTGCAGTGTACACGACGACTCTGGGACCGTAGCCCCCATAGACAATGCTGAGCCAGGGCTAAGCTCCCAGCAGTCTTGCCGGTGAAAAATATCCTTTATGTTAACGGTTATGTAGAATATATATTTTATTGTTAACGCTGAAACACCGATGTTTTCTCTCTGTTTTTATGATCGTTACGTAGAGATATAAAATTAGATTTCTCCTACGGCATTCCGAATTCGCATCGACATAAATGGTCCACCTATCGTGCGAAGTATTTCCATTTGTTTTTTTTTTTCAATTTATGTATTTGTTCGTTTTCCAAAGACATATTCAAAATCTAGCCCCAATGATAACCCTGTACTAGTCAAAACTCGTTCGGCGTTGTGCGTTTATAGATTTATAGAGCTGTACGAGAAATTTCTCGGTTTTACGATCGAGTTTTCCCTTTTTTTATTTTATTTTTCGTCAACACCCGTGACTTACTTTTCGGTTAGTGAAATTCCTCAAAAACGTTCACACCCTCATAAAGAATCATATTTCTCGCTCGGAGCGCAACGGCATGTTTTATTCGAAAAAAACTGCCAACAAACGACGACACACGCGGCTGATGTTGGACGTCACTTACGGGAACGCGGAAATCTGAAAGTATTGAACACGATCGAATTTCGATTAATATGCACCGGAATATCCGTGTATATATATTTTGGATTTTTAAATTTTTTTATTTTTTTTTCTCCATTCGCTTGACTATGGACGGTACAAATTCACGAAGGTATAATAATTATCACGATTTACAGACAATATAACATTATATTACTGCTAAGGCCCACGACCCCGGGGTTAAACTTCCCTCCTATGTTGTTCCATGAAATAAAATTTAATAATCTTAAATGTCTATTATATTTAAAACTTGTATACCGTACACGTGCCACTGACGATTACAAGCAAATACAAATTTATATTTTATTTTAATTTATTTTGTGTTAGATAAGCGATACCTAATCTACTTTCATAAAACCAAATGTATAGCTCACACAATATCCAATATTTTCGTATTTCATTTTACTCTATTAGACGACTTTTTAAAAGAACTAAATGAACGATCGAATAACAAGAAGGAATTTATAACCAGCCTGTAAATGGTTGTTCCTAAACTTTGTGTTAACAAAAACTATGAAGATATTAATTCTCGCGTTGGTTGTTATATTTCTAATCCAAAGTCACTAGTTATTCAAGCAGAATTTTTACTGTGGCAGACAAAATGGACAAAGATTTTGGAAAAAGATAGACCATCAAATGTTTTTAATGCGTTTTCCCAAACCAACCTAAATTTTTTGCCGTCAATTGCCGTTTTACTTATCGAATGTGTTAGAAACTTCGCCAGTATCAGCATAAACATCTGAAAGTACGTATTCAAATATAAACACCTCAAAACTTTTTAAGAAACAGAACCGGGCAAGAATAGGTCATAATTTAAATAATAATTTTGTAATTTCATTTTTTGCCGAGCTTATTAACGTTTTACAATTTGCTAGTCTTCTACCTCCTCCCCCCTCCCCGACTTTGCTACTGCCACAAAATTAGTAATATTAACGTGTCTATAAAATTAATAGTTCATATTAATATGCTGTCTTATTATAACAGAGTATATAAATAGTTTATTTATTTTAATATTTTTCCCGAAATCTTGGCGAAAGCAACTGCGCCCTAATGGCCCTCCAAATCCCATCGATTTTACTGAGTTATCAAGATAAGAAATCTTAAGTTTGTATTTGCATCCCTATCTTTCTACCGCTAACCACTAGTAAAAAATTATATTTTTTTCGAAATAGGCGTTGCAGGTGTAGATATTATAATTACAACATTAATCTAATGGCGAATACGTGTACTGTAAAACGCATAATTAGCCGTTTTACATTAAATTTAATTGCACTGTCAGCTACATGCTCTACTATAGTATTATTATTACGTTTTACGCCATTTATATTATCTCTAATAAAAAAAAAAAAAAAATAAAATAAAATAATAAACTAAACTAAAATATCCGGACATATTCCGTACCGTGGATAGGTGACTGTTGTAGGTGAATAGTTTATAAAAGTATAGTATAAAATATTTCCCTTTATGGATACCGTTTGGTTGTGTAATATCGATAGTGACACAGCAATAGGGTCTGAGCAATACAATCCATAGTTTCCAGAAGAGTCAAAAAACATTCATTTGTAAGTTTTACTTTTCTTTTTTTTTTTTAGATTGGCTATAACTATTTTTTGGTCGTAACACGGAATTTTTTCACTGAATACTTTTTTTGTTTGTACGATTTTAATATGAATACGGATTTTTGATATGCTATAATAGTCGTTTAGATCCAATAATTGAGAAGACAATATAAAAAGCATCGTTTACAGCACATACTTAAAATTAAAATTAACCATTAAATAATGGGCACAGCCGTTCATGTCCACACGCAATGGCCGAAACACGTATTTCTCCATTTAATAGTGAAGCCGTGTCGCATATACCCTATTGCCGTGTTACCATCGGTATTATAGGGTTAATTTGTGTATAGGTACTGAATCGCCTGCATAATGGTTATTAGAGGACCTCGGTAAACCGTTAAGGTCATTATATTATAGTGTTTTTTCGTCGTTGTGACTAAGGTAATTCTGTTGAAATATATGAATATAAAACGGATGTATATTATCACCGTTATTGTAGATAACGGTGATAATTCTGGGCGGAACGAGAGCTCTATTGGTTTTACAATATCGCGTGGTTTATTTATCTGTTTGTAAACAACTTTCCGAACAGAAAACTCATTGCAATCGAAAAATGACAAAAAAACTTTTTTGTTGCATTCTAGATCTAGGTGTTTAGGAAATAAGTCACTTTTTAGTTTTCCAAACGGTTTTCGTAATACTTGGAAAAAATCGAAAAACGGTTTACAATGAAAACTAACAAATTTAATTCAATATTTTTTAAATTAGTAATAATTATGGTTTAAAGAAATTTTGCGTTTGCAAGTTATTCTACGTAATTTTTATTTATTGAGTACTATGTCTATGTGGATATAATTATTTGACAAAACATAAACACTTGTTCATTGTATAGGTAAAATTCATTGTGAGTTGTACTTAGTGGTGAAAGAAAAAAAAGAGTATAATGTAGTAATTTTCTTTTCCATTTATAGTTTTAATTAGTTATTAAAATGAAAATGTTTAGTAAAAATCGTAAATATTATGGCCTATAAAAATCTTGTGTAAACGAATAGAATCGTTTTTTGTTGGCAATAGATTATCTTTGCTTATGGAAACAAATTAAATATATTTATTTATCCTATTTTCGCATCTTCCTATTTAAACCAGTAAAAGGAAAAAAAAAAAATTAGGAATTCATACAAAATTTTTCAAATTAAGTATCATTGAGCAAAACATTTGCATAATATACAGTGTGAACGATTCGGAATATCATTACTAAACGAGAAAGTGCTTTAAAAAAAGAAAATTAGAAATTGCATCTTACTAAAACTATAATAGCTTCATTGCTATACATTCGAAATCCAATATTCATTACTTTCCGTCTAATTACAACACCGAAAATAACGAGAAAGTATCTGCAGACCGTATTTCTATAAAGCAATGTTAACATTAAAAATTAATTCTAGTTTTATTCGTAGTTCGTAGAAGTTTTCAAGTTTAATTTTATTAATCGTGCGGTAACGTTAAAACGAAAATGTACGATACTTTGAAAAGTATGCTCGTCAGACTGCACCACAAAATGCGGTCTCGTGTGTACATTATTAAATTAATCAATTTAATCGATTTATTACATCGCTATCGGTTCGGCTGTGGTGTAATGGCGGGTTCACAACTCTTTTGATACGGTTCGGTATTACGGGAAATACAAGATTTTATAAACGTATATAATTAAATAAAGGGCACGTCTTACCGATGAATTTTAGCGGCAAATAGGGCGTTTACACCAAACACGGACATGAGTACATTTTTAGAAAATTTTATAGATAACGATTATCGACCGCAATCATTTTTTCGAACGAGTATATCATATGGTATCATAAAAAAATATTAATCACGATGCGGGCACGGAGATTTAACAAAATAAAGTGTAAACAAATGCGTTTTTCCGATGAACGAAAGGAAATATTTTTGACACGATTTCACAACACACGCTCTTAAATCACTTTGAAAGGAACTTTTTTCATGAACATATTTTTGTGAAACCGTCACGGTTACTCTATTGCAAATTTACTGGAAAGTGAATTTTAGTTTCGTTTTCCTCGAACAATATTATACCGATCAAATAAACTTCTTCGTTTAGTATCCATCATGTATAGCATCCCAGTAATCCTGCTCTATTTGGCCTCTTTGAAAACTTTTTTAGGCGTTTCGAAAAGCGGTACCGAGACAGTTCAGGTGTGTTCCGGGCGAAGTTTTCTGTAACTACTGGCTCGATAAATTTGACTAGAATAATAATGCAGACGGGTCGAGACGCTTCGATTACAAAACGACCATTTCACGGTAAAGGAATTTATATTTAACGTTAGGTAAAAGTTCTGCCGAAGATTTCTCAGAAATGTGAAATAAATTTGCTGTGAAAGACTTTTTTCGTTTAAGTAGTTACATTTTAAAAAAAATAAACAGCATTGTAAAACCAATAGCTCCCTCACTACGCTCGGAATCTAAAAACACCCGTCAGCAGCAGTCATTAAAGTGAAACTTTCTTCCGTTTATTTTGTGTAATATAAATATTCTTTGCAAAAAAAAAAATACATGACTAATTGTTATAAAATGCTATACCATATAATACTTTTAAAATAAAGACTACTTCTATAATATTATATTTAGCTAACAACTAATTTACTATATTTACGTTATAATCAAGTTACTGCGTTTTAAATTAATGCTTTTTTAATTATTATAAAATTAAAAACAATAGTGAAATTTATCACAAAAGTTATAGGGAGGGTGGAAATTCGGGACCCGAGAAAGGCACATCCTCGATACTATGCATATAAGACACTTCATCCATCCGGGTGTAATTTATATAGAAATTCAATTTAGATTAAATCACTCCGATCTGCCTACAAAAATAAACAATTTGATTTGGTCCAAAGAGATGCGCTTAGAGTGTTCAAAATTAACGGAAAAAATATGTGTACACTAATGGACCGCTGCTTATACAACTCACTTTAGGACCAGCACAATGTGAGATTTGGAACCGAATGAACGTTATGGGCAAAGTAGGGAACAAAAGATTTTAAATGAATTATTGAGTTTATTTTGTTATTTTACATTTACATATTATTCGTCATTAATAAAAAGAAAACCGCTACAAAACAAATGACTTTTGAAAAACTAATTTATTTCGAAAATGTCTACATTTTCTACCAATTGTCGAGTAATTTGGAAGTGCCCAAGAGTAACATTCGAGCCGTTTCACCGACTTTAAAAAATACAAATGTATTTGGTTACGTCCGGACCGTTCCGGGAGATGCCGAGTCTTATAAGCAACTGAACGTTTCGTATCCGTAGCCGCCTCCGCAATGGTTGTTGTAAAAAAAAAAAAAAAATATAGCTATGTGTCGGGGAAGAGTTTTTGCAGATACCGCGGTTTGTCCTCGCGCACAGCAGTTTTCATAGGCGAAACGAACGCGAAACAGTAACCGACGATCGGGGAAACACGAAGTGGAAAAAACAACTGCGTTTTCCGCGCGATGTGAACCGCTGGCGGTAACGATTATAATAACGCGTGTGTTATAACTATACGCGGTCGCCGTCGTTACAAAATTAACCAGACGAAATAATAAAATATACCGTCGGAATACGGCGGCGGGAACGGTCCCGCGTGTATACAATACGCACTCGAGGACGACGACGACGACGACGAAAATAATAATAATTATAATGCGTTTTTGTTCTGCGATGTGTTGTTTTTGTTTTTTCCCCTCAGAGTCTATATAGCTACAAACTTTTCGACTCGGGGGACCGACGTGACGGCGCCGGCGAATTTCGAAAACGATGTTTTCCGCGGGATTAAACGCACTGCCGCAGCCTTCTCCCTCTACTCCAAAAAAAAAAAAAAAACAAATAAAATAATGCAGTTTTCTCTGTAAGTACGAGAGCGGAAACGTTTCCGTTGTGATGACCGCGGATTTGATATTCCGACCGCGTATTTACGGACCATATCTGAGTTTAGCGCTAGCTGAAATGTAACCGAGTTGGTGTTAACTTTTAATAGAATTTCAGGAGATTTTAATAGTTTCACTAAATATAATCACAATAATTGTCGGATTCAAACCGGATACTGCACTCCAAGAAAATTAATGTGTGCTATGTATAAACCGAAAACCTAAATAAAAAACTATGACGGGCTGCGCATATTTACACAAACTGCTTTGGCTAAACTCGGTTAGGGTCTGTAAGTAAAGCAGTCACATAATTATTGTCCGTCGAAAAAAACAAACGAACAAACGAATTGGCAGTTGAATGTTTTAGTCCGTCTATGAAAACGCATGAAGACATTATAATTGTGTGTGCATCGAAATTAGTGGACAACCAATATGACTTTGGTAGATACATTGGTTGAAAACCCGATTTTCGCATTAACATTTATTTCGAAAGCCAGAGACGTTTTTTTCTAGAAAATAGTCCTATAGTCCGATATTCTCAATATCGGCCGATGTACGATATCTATTTATGACGATATTCAAGACGTATGGAAATATATATAGGGGATTTTCGACAAAGAAACACCGGTGACTTTTGGTGAAACCGTTTTAAAACGTAAATGTTGGTATCTATCGATTTCAGTCCGCGTCCGAGAAAGATGGTATTTAGTGGTTATGATAATGTATAATATTATATTCAGAGAGATGCGCGACGGTTTGTCGCGAAACCGTACGCTGTTTAGCACTCGTCGGGTATCAAAAAACAGAAAATAATGGAGAGACGTCTCTTCCACGATTCTTTCAGCTTAGAATTATTACGAATGTGTCGCGCGACGTGTATACGAAGCGTGCAACAACAAAAAGCCCTTAAACTCAAAGTGATGCGTGTTACATTATTATTGCTCGTTGAAGCCGCGCTGAACACGAGCTGTTACCATAACAAACGCCAGGAGAAATTAATGTTTTGCATTTTAACAATCGAGAGGGGAAAATAATTATAGAGGCTCGAATGACAATAGTAAAATAGACGCGAATGTTTTTTAGAACGAAATTTTTTTTGGTGGTACTAAGACGAGCTTAAATAGCGAATAAAATTCAAGTCAAGTTCGCTTATCGACGAGTTTTGTAATCTGCGAATGCAAAAAGAGAGAACGGGAAAAAGAAACGATCTGGATCAATCGGTCTTCATGAACCTATAGCTATAGCATAACCGGATGTTTATTGAAAACTATAACAACTATAGAAAGTCGCGTTTATAAATGCAAGGAAACTAAACGAGTTGAATTAGTTGAAGACAAGAAAAACTCAACAGAAATTAACTTACTCACTTTTTAGTACATAACGTCGAATTTTTAACTACACGAGTGTATATTCAATTCATATCGTTTAAAATACATTTAAGAAAAAGTTTTTGTAATTTTTGTTAGGGTTAATGGAGGACTAACCCTGACGAACGGTAGTTTCGGAGGGACACTATCGATTCGATTTACAAGCGGTTTTCTTTTTTATAGTTTTTTAAAACTGTATTTTGAATAAAACGATGTATTAATAATAAACAATAAAGTATAATAATAACTCAAATGGAAAACGAATGTCAACAAAAACAATCTATGAATGTAAAAGAATACATGTTTAAAAGTGAGACACATTTCAAGCACTTGGATCATATTTTATTACAACACAATTGAAATAAAAGTCAACACGTAATTCAAAAGGTTCAAAAGTGTAACGTTGAAGCTTGAAAAAATCCCGACATCAAAACGTATAGCAAGAAATGTAAAAGTAAAATTTTGTTTATTACTTTGATACATCTAATGTAATGTTGTGTGACATTGATACATGGCCCCTAAGGAAATCGGTGAGAGTAAGGTTATGTGTATTTGAGAGGAATATTCTCAAAATAATGTGTCACCCACTCAGGAAAATGGAGAAAAAGACGTATCCATGTAAATATAATATGAACTGTTCCAAAGGTCAGATATACGAAGGGCGATCTAAAAGGCTGATGCAGTCGTGACAAGTATGGCGGAAGCACGGGATATTAAAAACAATTGTCGAAAAAAAAACCAAACGGTAAACGGTCGTTGAGAATGCAGTAAATACGCCTGGAAGACTCTATTTCTGATATGATATGGAGAGCGCGTGGAATCGGATACGCAGTTGACGATAGCAGCAGTGAACGGAAAACGGAGGACAGGAATCTGTTCGGCGGCAGGGTCCCAATAACCCCGGAAAACGGAAAAAAAGAAGAAGAAGGTTTTCAAAAAATTCTATATTAATCGAATTATTGCAGTTGATATTTTTTCCGTGCTAAATTTTCAATCGCCAGGTAAATAAATTTGTTGTCATTATTTATCGACCGAATGGCTCGACATCGTCAATAACAATAATTACCGTAAACACATTATGCGCATTTTCTCGGTGACGAGTAAACTTGTTTGTGAAATACGAAACTCGATCAACGCGGGGCACTGCTAGCGAACCGCTAGACATATACTATTGCGACAACAACAGTGTTATGATACCCGGGGGTCGGGTTAACACCGGCTGAGTCGTTGAGGAAAACATGAAAAAATACATATTATTCTATCAATACATCGTCTCGTTAGTTTTATCGTTTTTTTTTTTTTTTTTTTTTTTTTTTTTTTAACGCTCGAGTTTGCAAGTACGCGCGATAATTGATACTTAAAATTTGTAAATCGACTTTTTCACTGCACATTTTTGCAAGTAAGTCATGTGCGCGGCGGTCACGAGGGCGCGGGGCAGGAGGTTCAAATATGTATACCTATTCTATATATCGATCGTATGTATATGCAGAGAAAGTGAGTACACAAAAAAAAAAAAAAGGTGGCGGGAAAAAATGTCAAGAACATTTTCAGAAAGGTATATAATGTTTGCAAAACTCGAGTTGCAGGAAAAAAAAAATCCCCCGTGAATACGTATAGGTTTATTTTATTTATATAGGGTGGTGGCGGTGACCTGTCAAAAACTCAACAATACACCAGCACCACTGGAAAATGAAAAAAAAAAAAAAACAAAACCGCTCCGTACTTAAACAAAAATAAAAATATAGTAATCATAATAATAATAAAACGGTCGACATCGAACCGCCGTCTGGTGGCGCGGGACGGCGGTTTGTTTAAGAGATAATCGGGCGAATTTATCAGTCTTCTGATACGGAGTTTCAATACTTTCCGATGTGACACAAAATAAATAAATAAATATCTCCGAAACACGGGAACGGCATTTTTCAAAAAACCCTAAACAAAACAAATTACCGTTTTCGATTATTCACGTATTTCCATTAGCCATTATCGACGAAACCGTTACGAACAAATAACAATTAATATCGTTCGATCCACAATATTATAATTAAATATTTGTTTTAGACGATTATCCGCATCGTTTCGAAACGATCGATGCCGTTTTTACGGCGATAGCCGTCGTGACGTCATTGGTTTTACGTGCCGAATGAGATGAACGACGATTCCAAAAGTGTCGAAATTCGTCACTTCGATTTTCAAAAAAAAAAAAAACCTTTTCGGCTTTTAAAAATCATACGAAAACGTATAGTATGTTGCGTACCTACTCGAAATGCACGCACATTCTCAAAAACACATTACCCTCCTCAAATAATGCAATTTTTAATATTATAACTTTTTCACATAACCGTGAAAAACTGTAATAATAACGTACGTGAATTTCCATAGAAAAAAAAAAAAACCCGTTAGTTTTTCTAGTTTATAAAGACTACCCAATTCGGGGCGTCGCCGTTTTCCGCTAAAATCGGTTTTTCCCGTTTACTCCCGAGTCCGCTTACCGCCAGTAAAATAACATTTAATTTCAGTTTCTGACACAAAAAATGTTAGTTTTATATTTTAATAACCCCTTATTGCAAAAATTAAAATATTATGTCGACAATTTTATTAAGATTAGATAAAGTTTTGTCGTGATTTCATCTTTTATCGACTGTAGAATTTTACATTGTACATTTTAGTTTGCGTAGCTCGTGATAAACTAGTTAAAGAAAAGTTGATTTCAAGTTCCTAATTGGTTCGAATAATACAGGACTTGTACGTTTTGCGGTGTACAACTAAAAACTGTAATGCAAAACTTTACACAAATGAAAATCATACGATTTCTGAAAATAATAGAAACACACCACAGCATAATCATCAAAAATATTCCAGTTAAGCATTAAAAAAACAAGTGGTAAGCACAGCATGTAAAAGAAAATTTATTGAAAATTTAAGTACAAGACCAAAAAAAAATATTTTAAATGAAATCGCATAAAGTATAAATTCAGAGATTACCATTTCCGATATGAATAGATTCAGAAAAAAATAACTATGAAAAACGACCCAAACCTACTTAATTTAATTAACGTGAAAACTAAACAAAATAAAATTGTTATATTGATAAATGACGAAAAAGATAATGTAATCATATTTTTGTTTGAAAAAAATCTTAGATTGTTAATTTAGTTTCTGAAATGTGGCCGAAATTCGATAATACAGGATTTCGATTTCATTTGAATCAAATTTTGAAATCCTAAAACAAAAGAAATTGGTTTATCAAGTGTACATAAAGACGAGTCATGTGAAATTTGGGGAAATGTCGCATAATATATTTGGCTTATTATTTCTCAATCCAGAAGACATAAGTAATTGTTTTCTCGAGGAATTTATGAGCGCGTGTCCGATTGACGAAAGACTACTCAAATTTGTCGATTATTTTGTAGATGACAAATATGTCCGTTTTTATCCTTCAAATTTTTGGACACTTGCATCTCCGAACGTACACAATTTACCGACGCCTATGAGTCATTTCATGCACATTTAAAAAAAAAATAGTTTTTATCGGCATTCGCTATCTATTTTTCAATGGGTAAATGTTTTAATCGAGGAATCGAAAACAAAGGTTTATTGTAAATTACGATGCGTTGGTGAACCAAAAACACGAATTAACGAAGTTTTCAAACGATAAAACAAAAACCAGTATTTGATTGATCAATAAAAAAGAGAGAAAAATATGCCGATATACGTTTGTTAAGTCCATCGCGCACAACTATAAAAAATATTAAGGTACCCTCATGTTTATTTACGTTTTTTTGACAAATCAGATTTTATGTAATCTTAGTTTTAACGTTTTTTAAACATTATAAATTTACTAATTCCATAATAAAATATTCTAGTAAATTATAAAAATATTTCATTTTGATTGTCTTTATAAAATGTTTTTTTGTCACATTTCTTTACATCATGAGGTTACCAAAATATAAAACTGACGTTTATTGTGGCGGAAAATGGAATGAAAACTATTATACTGACGGTAAACGGACTTGGCCGAAAAAAATTAGGTCAATTTTGTCGGAAAAGAAAAACACCCGAAATTCGGCATGCGAACAAGTACAATTAGGTTGAAAAAACCGCAGTTTTCAGTTGCTATACATACAGGTATATTTTTTTTATTAAAATTCTCACTCGGATCACGTTCCCGCGAAAGACTGTTTCCCCCGAAGAATTTATTATAACTGTAGGTAGGTAGGTAGGCAGGCAGACAGGTTTATTATGATTATTTTTTTTTCGGTCCGTTCCAAGTCTCGTACTCGGCGCTTTCGTGCATTTAATGATAATATTTCGTGCTTAGGAGAAAAAGAACAAGGGGAAGAAAAACGTGTTTTCCGGTCGGCACGGCTACGGGTCCATAATAATAATAATGATAATAAGTTGCAGCATCCGCAGATCCGCGGGAGTTGTGGCTTCGTAGCGGCGCTAAGTCCTGCAATTTGTCGGTCCGAAACGCCGTTCATATTTCATCGGGTCCGCCGACGCAGCTTTTATACCGTATAAATATAATACGGAAATCTCGACCAGCTGTTGCCCCACCAACCCCCCATGCGTACCTCGTGCAGCGAATCTGAACACCGGTAACCACTGATAAATGGTTGTAATTGGATGAAGGATGTCGAACAACTAGAAAATAAAACCAATGGATTATACCGCTGAAGATCGTGTAACTGTCCTATCAGAAAAGATTGGAATGTACGATGTACACGGTACTCTAATTTATGTGTCTGAGTAAATTTCAATAGAAAGGCTTTAGAAAATGACCAAAAGTTGTCCAAAACTGGAATCTGGGGGAAAAAAAATGCAACATCCGTCACGCGAATCGAATTGTGTGCTGGAAATATGCGTTTTTAAAGTGTATTGAAAAAATAATAAATGAATGAAAAACGCATACGTTGAACTCTAGTTTTTGCGTAAACGGGAGAAAAAAATGTTGAAATGCATATAATATAAGATCTTTACTCGACGCTTAATTGGCTAACCGTGGCAACGAAATATAAAATCCATTATTACTATAGTATCAGTAAATATAACTAAATGTATGCACGAACAAAATTTTAATTTTCTTAAATTTTTCACCGCTCTTTAATGACACCTCGTATGGCTTTTGGGTATAAAAAAAAAAAAAAAAATGCAAGCTAATTAACGCGTGATCGAATTTCCATTTTTCAACCGGTTTTCGCTAATCCGCAAAATTGATCTCGGCGCGTTGTGGGTATGCCCGTCTACGAATGCCAGTTGTTCGGGTGGTGAAAATAGTAAAACATAAAATCTAATTTACGGACTACCTGTGTTTTAGGCGGCTTTACAAACGGAACCGATGTGAAAAATAAAACCTAACATAACCAAAGTTCTGTTTGCCAATCGGAATTTCTCAAAATTCCGACGTTTTATCCCGTAATCTAAAACTGCCAAAGGCTTTGGGTTGTCATCGAAAAGAGGCGGGAGAAAAATCCACAATAATAATTCGCATAAGCCGGTACCCGAATAAACGTTATACGACGGTTTTTAATATTTTACGCATTTTTTCCCCAGAATTCAACCCGTATAAAATATGAAAACTAAATTTCTTGGAATAGTATATTTTGCATTACTTTCGTGTACACAGAGAATTCCAGTTATTTACGGGGAAAAAAAAAAATAAAAAAACACGCGTGACAAATTAATAAAACGCGAAAATGATGACAAGACGCCGCGAGAAGAAAAACAAAATAACAAAGTAATTGCGTGAAAATGTCGCAGAAAACTATATAATACCATATACATACATCTACTAAAGCTACGAAAAGACGAAATGTGACATATTTCTACGGAACGTCGTCGTCGTCGTCTTTGTTTTCGAAGTATAACATTACAATGTACCCCGTCCTGCTCAAAGAACAAAAAAAAAAAAAAAAAAAAAAAA